>CP139505.1:290599150-291331650 GCA_021014915.2 Artemisia tridentata subsp. tridentata | reverse complement strand
ATACGGTTTTGGATATGCAAATTCAAGAATTTGGGAACCGGTTCAATGTGGTATCAACTACATTGGTAGAAAATATGTCGGGTTTAAATCCTTGTAATGTGTTTTCTAAGTTTGACATATCTAAGATAGTAGCCTTTTCTGAGATGTATCCGGTTGATTTTAATATGAACGATAGCGGGTGTATTTTGAGTGAGCTTAAAGTCTTTTATCACTCGGTAAAGGAAGATGATAGATTTTTGAATTTGTATGGGATTTGTCACTTAGCTTAGGTTGTAACCACTGCGAAAATCCCACACTAGATTACACTCTCTCTTAGAATAATTATCCTTTTCTACGTGTAAATTTTTTTTTATTTTTTTTTTTTTTACTTATCTAGGCATAACCACTATCTTATGTGACGTAACTCACATCCATGATAAACGTGCTCGCACGCAACCTATTTAATGTTTATTCATATAAACATTTTCTTATGTCAAGTATAACACTTTAAAATATACAATATACCATAATTCCTTAACGAACGCACAAACAAAACATTCATTATCTATATAGAGTATTTATGAAACCCTAAACTACTATAATAATAATAATTATAACAACAAAACCCTAGAAATACTAAAATACAACTCATCTAAACTAATGTACAAGTCACTAAAGCACAGAAACCCTAATTCTAATTTAGTTCCCGGTAAAACCCTAATTTCACAGAAACTATTATTTATTTACAAACCCTAGTTAATATTATTATAAAAATATTAAGTACAAGTCCTTTTAGCTAAGGTACAAGTCATTTAAGCATAAAAGTTAAATAAGAATAAAAATCTTATAAAAACCCTAATAATAATTACTTAAATGACATGTTTCGTAATATTTTCACACAATAAATTCTAAAAATAATTTATTAATTTACTTAATATATGTACAACTCCATAAACTCAATGTACAACCCTCTAATGCATAAGATCATAAAAACTCATTCATTTGTATTTAAAGTCTAATAAAAATTACATAAAAATTATGTAAAATTAAGAAATAATTAAAAATATATTTTTCTTATTTTCTTAACATTAGTACAAGTCTCTTAAGCCTAGAGTACAACCACCTAAAGCACAAAAATTATTTTTCCTCTTTTAACTATAAATCGATACATATAAAATCATGTCATATAAATCTAAAATTCATTCCTAGCTAAACCCTAAACCTAGAAACCCTAACCTAGCCTTAAACCCTAGAGTACAAGTGAACTAAGCCCTAGATACTACCCCTTTAAGCCTATTCGAACCCTCCCCTAAAAACCTAGTTCGACTACAACTTGAAACCCTAACCAAATTTACCCTTACATAGAACCTACACCAAATACATTCCCCCTCCTCTACCTCACCATGACATCACCTTGAAACACTTGTATGGATTCTAGACAAGACACATTTCCCTCCTCTAGAAGATGTATATTTGTAAGAACATAAATGAACCACATCACCTCTTCAAACTACAAGCTACGCCACCCCCTCCTCTCCACAAGTCTCTTCCACAGCCACATCACCCCATTTCATACCACAAATATTTAAGAAAACCCTAATCATCCCTCTTCTATAAGTAGCAGCCAAAATTTCACTCTTTTACTCACACACCAATTCGGCCAACCACCCAATACAACCTCATTCCATTTTCATTACTAATCACAGCCACAAAACTCCAGTTAAATAAAACCCTATAAGGTTCAGAAGTGAGGAGGAACACAGGAGAACCAGAGTCCAACCCATTCAACCCTTAAACCCTAGTCGAGCCACAACCTTAAGTAAGTATTACAAACTCTTTTAAATTCAGTATATTTATTTAATATGTTCTTACAAACACTAAAACATGATCACTAATAAATAAACAAGATCAAAAACCATGCATTATTTCTCTTTCTTCTTTGTCAGATCGAACCAGTAAGCAAACAAACCCAAAATATTCGAATTATGGTAATAACAAATCAAAATTTGATAAAACACGTTAAAAACAAGTAAACATACTTAATAATATCATATGATACTTTAAAAATAAACTAGAAATAAGTTAAGCATAATCGAGTATACTCTATGGTTTCAGTCGAACCAAAACAGCCTCACAAGGCTGACTTTGGACTTAAGAATCGACCCTTAAACAACCTTAATAAAATCTCATTTTCGGTATACCCAAAGTCTACCCAACAGACTAAATATAGGAAAAGGAATCATGTAATATGGTTTAGAATTCAGTAAGTTATCAAGCTCTAAATATCACCCTATATCGCTAGATAGAAACTAAGAAAATACCAGTTATTATTTTTTAGTCTCTGTCGCCTAACTGACTATGTTTGAACCTATATTTCGAACCCTATATGACTTTTATAAAATCTGAGTTTTGGCATATGTAGAGTTCACATAACAAACTTTAATTAGGAACAAGAATTATGTAAATTGATTAACCGAGCTAAAAGTTATTAAGCCCCAAAGTTTGCCCAATATCGCCAAAGTAGGAACTTAGAATTCCAGTTATTGATTTTCAGTTCTGATCGACCAACCCACCTACTTTAGACCTGGTTTTCGAACAACAGATGATCTTTAAAAAATTCTTTACTTTTGGCATATCAAAGTTTAACCAGAAAACTTATTTTAGAAACAAGAAGTTTATAAAACCATCGAGTGATTTAAGAGTTGTTTGTATCCAAAATATGCCCATCGCTAGTATTAAAATTTATTTTTCCGGATTTGTTAAAAATTGATTTACCTAGTCGACTTTAGTAATTTATTTCAAGTATCAAATGATTTCTATAAATAACGAGACTTAGCTCATATTAAAGACAACCTGACCAACTATATATAGGAAATGAAAGTTTGTAAAATGATTTAGTTATCGTTAAGTTCTTCGAATCCAAAACTCTAGATAAATCACATATTTCATGTGTATTAAATTTTTTAAAGAGTTTTAAGGGATGCTTTTGTAAATATTTATTATTAGGGATTATTTTTGACAATAATAAATAAACAAGGTAGGAAATGTTATTTTTGGAACATAAGGGTAAAAACTGTCATTTCCTAAAAGTTCAGGGTGTAAACTGTCATTTGACCAAACCTTAGGGATTAAAGTATAACTTCTCCTAACTAATATTTTGTTCATTTTTATTTCTATTTCCCGACTTAATATTATCGAAATACGTTTATTTTATTGACAAACGAACAAGTAATATAATAAACCAACGAACGAATGAATGAAAGTTATATTTAACGAACGAGAAATATAACACACGAACGAACCGAAACATAAGAACAGATAATAAGATAAAATCTTATTTTGAAGAGACTTCATGTTGTCTCGATCCAATATTTAATTAACAACCAAATAACAGAAACGAATCTTACAGATAAGAAAATAAGATAAAATCTTATTTTTGAAACTACATATTGGCTCAATAAAGTATTTAACCATCAACCAAAGTATTACGAAACGAACATTGGGAAATTTATAATAATCAGAAACGAGTACTGAGAACTTGACATACCAACCCAGGTTGCGAGCCGGAGACGTTTATCAACTCTGTTAACTTTGTTTTCCATCCAGATTGCCCAGGTGAGTTCATAGTCCCACTTTTTACTATGTTTTCCAAACTTGTGGGGAGATACATGCTATTAAACCGAACACAAGTATTTTATGAATGTTTTCCTGATTTATATTGCATAAGATTGATATTGTCAAAAAGACCCCTAATCATGGACCTCTAATCACCTGCGGGTGAGCGCGAATAATATGGATAGATCTATTGGGTTTGACAGCCCCTTTGTGTTACCGTAACGTAACCAAATGCATTTTATTTGAGTTAAATAAAGAGACTGACAATCTCCTACTCGGGGGCAAGGTTACCTACATTTAATTATGGGTTAATTTATATCTCATAGCTTATAACTATGAAGATAACCTGTTAACGTTTTGCGTGCCATGAGACTTAGAGCAATATAAAATGAACTATGATATCACTGATTTACTCTTTACTTAGCTTGTGTTCAAATTGATTACTATTGAAAACACTATGGATTCACTCAACCTTTGTGTTGACTTTTTAAGCACGTTTATCTCAGGTAACTAGAAGTATGATTCGGCACGGAGTGACTGTGGACTTTCTTATTATGAAAAGAGTGTCCATTTTGTTATCATTCAAAGAATAATGTAATGTATTTCAAAACCTCCCGCTGGGACCTATCTTGTATACTCTGATATTTATAAATGAATGATAACAATTTTATTTAAAACGTCTCTTTTCGAGTCGTTTTCTATCTCCATAACTGTGAACCATGAAGTAGCACCCCAAACTTATATTCCGCTGCGTATCACGAAAATGGGGGTGTTACAGATTGGTATCAGAGCCAATGGTTATAGAGAACCAAATGTTTTCAAACATTGGTCTATCACCGATTTTCACAAACTTAACTAAAAAGTCCTCCGTGCCACAACGCTGCTGAAACACTATTTATATTTGTTTATTTTGAGTAGTGTACCTAGTGAAATATTTATAATCGCCAGATGGTTACAGAGTCCTGACTTTCCCTATCCATTCTACCCCACTCATGTCCAGACTAGGACATCAAGATAATACCATTCTTAGTGCCTTACCTATTAGGAACGTCATATACCAGTCTCCGCATTCCTTTAGATACTTAAATTCTTAGATACTTTAGGATTCATTTTTCTAGTTACTGTTATTAATTTCTCATAATAATTATTTATAATTATTATTTGTAAATTACTACAGTACGATGTCTCCCGAAACACCTAATGTTAACGAAACTACCCAAATACCAAAACCACTTTCCCCTACCCACTCGTCTACCCGTCAGACGTTGGAAAAATTAGTTGAATTTCATGAAAAGTTGATTGGTTGCCCAACAGCATCTGAGGTGGGACGAAAAGCACACCAAGAAACAATTCAGAAAAATGAAGATTCAAACTCTCCATTACCTGACATTCCAAAATCCCCAATACCGGACGACCCAGATGATAATTCTTCATCCAATTCCCCCGACTCAAGTTCAAACCCTACCGAATCGATGTGGAATCTCCTTTACCAACAAGCCAACACTCTCGACGCTCATACTAAACAGTTAGAGGAATTACGTCCATTACGTTTTAAAGAATACGACCATAGTATCGACATTCTATTCAGAAAGACCGATGCCGAGAGACGCACAGTGTTTGGATTGGGAGCAAAAATTGAAAAGATGAAGAATACTTACAATCATAAATTTAGAAGCATCGATTCCAGGATCCGCTGTTCAATAAGAGAACATGATCAAATGCTTGGAAGAGTGGAAGATGTCGAAAGAACCCTCTGGATAACTAGTGATATGGCAAGAAACCAAGATCAGAAGATTTTCGTCTTGGAAGCTCTCCTGGACAATCAATTGAGGATATACCAGGAACTTCAGGAACGTTTCTTAGAAATGGAAATTACACAACTGAAACTTGAGACTGAAGTGAAGCTTTTACGTCAAGGACGTAACGGATCATAAAAGTCACATGTATCGTTGTTGTAAACCAAATAGTATTTGGTTAGTATTTCCTGTATTTCTAAATAAGCCCGAAACTCTCAGAATTTGTAATCAATCAATAAATCTATAACAATCTACTTTTGTTATATATTTACTGTTGTGAACAAATTCATCTTATTATGTCTTCCTATGATGCTATGCATACATGTAAGGACTACTCCTTAAATCTTATTCTTCCGTCAAACGATTTTATACTATCTTTTCCTTTTCTCCGAACCTAGAAAACCAACCCACTAGTAACCGAAATTAGAACCACTATTAGGAACCAAACCTCTCTATACCAAAGATAGGAAAACCTTAGGAAGAAAATTTCGGAAGAGAACTTGATGAATGAAGAGAGAGTTGTTGAACTTCAGTTTTGTAAACAAATTGTTTACTCCCCTAGCAAAGTTATATCTAAGGTTAATCATTTATCTACGATGTCAGCTGAGATACATCGTAATTGATTGATTCTAGAGATTAGATATAACTTCGCGTTATGATCATTTGTTAATATTAAATTATTCTAATATGATCATTACGGGAATTCTGAAATTCACATTTCTTGTTGCAAGAAGGAAGTTAACATGGAAAACATCAATGTTTCATTAATGACTCCGGAAGATATTCAGAAGTTAGTAACTAACCTCGTTACAGCAGTACTTGAAGTAACTACCGTAGCCCACCTAAATACCAACAACATGATCACAAGAGAAGAGAAGCCGACTATGTCTTGTAGACAAATCCCTGAAAGTTTTGCGGGATGCAAGCCAATTATTCATAGAAGTCCCGTAAAGCCTATCGTTACCCATGCCTTAGGAGTTAGGAAAACTGTCACATTTAAACCAAATGACCAAGAGCGAAAATTTAAAACCACCATTCCTACCTACTACCATCACCAACAAAATCCTAGTAATGGTTATGCCGGAAGAAAGCCATTGTGCACACAATGCTTGTTGCACCATTACGGTCCATGCATTGTAGGGGGCACAAGGTACCAGAAGATTGGACATCAGACCACAGACTGTAAGGCGACAGGAGCAAACCTACAGTCAGTGATTGTTACTTGCCAAGGATGTGGTGGACATGGACACTACAAGAATCAGTGCCCGAACTTCAACTCGAATTGGAAAAACAAGGCTGATGCCTAGGAATGAGAACCCAAGTATGAAATATATGAAGAAGATGGACGCCTGTAATAGATAAATAATTCGAGGATTAGAACTCGCTACGTTATATTTTCTTTTAAATCTCTACCCTAGTGTAATAAATTATCTTTCTACCGTATAAAACTTTCATTCTGTTACTTTTCTACAACAATCTGCGTTTAGCTTCGCTATCTACTCTATTCATCATCTTCTCTATTCCTCTCTACTCTATTTATAGACATTACCTAGTGAACCCTAGTATATCTTTAGGAAAAATTGGTGAATAATATTTTGACAGAACAATAAAGTATCCCTAGCTCATAGGAACTTTAGACGAACCCTAGAATTCATTTGAGGATATTCCATTAGTACTCTAGGAAAAACCCTAAACCTATCGCTGTAGTGTGGACTAAAATTTTCTTATTCTTTTGAAAAATAATTATGATGCTATTTTTCGAAAATTTCGCGTTGAACAGCATCTAAAGCTTTCTGAAAAGGAATAAATATTATATGACTAAGCCAAAACATCACATTATTTGATCCTCGATTATACATAGCCTGATCAACTATGTATAATTAGGAAGAATTATGTAATGAATTGGACAGTTATCTTTTCAAAATTTTCTACTAATTTTCATTCAAAAGCGAAAATATCAAAAACAAAATCTTTTCATAACCTATCACTTTTGATTGAATACAATAAAAGTCTACCACTACTACTCATTACCTCTACGATAAAAAAATTGAGGATAGACAAAACATAGGAATTCATAAACTTAAATTTTATTAGGAATCTTGGAAGATAGTACATAGAAACATAGTTAGCAATGAAAGTGCTAATATTACAAGGATTACATAAGTTTTATTTCACTAAGGATTACCTAGGAAAAACAACAAAGACCATACTAATAACCCTAGCGCCAGACATATTTTCCCCACGTCTGATCCACGATAAAGGATACGATAGTAAGTGGTACGACGATCAACAGAATCATGAACCTGACTTCGTGATCTTACTCCAGATTATACACCATATAAGTAATAATCGCAACGATGAAAACAATTGCTAGGAGTGTAACAAGATACGGCATTTTGGGAGTTTTTAGGAGAAAATTTAGTAGTGAAAGAATGGGGATTGAAAATGAGGTATTTATAGGGGAGAAATCGACCGTTAAAAGGGCACTATCCCTCGAACCTAGGAATCTGACCGTTGCATAGTAATCCATTAGGTGGCAAAACATTCAAATTTAGTTTATCCAGTAGAGATAAGACTGACCAAACCTCGATCCCTTAGGTATTAAACGGAGGACCAAGGATTAACAGAGAAACAACATTATTAGAATTATAGACCTAAGAATGATAAAATGTTTTAGAAAATATTTTTTTTTAACTTGAGGCATTTTAAGCATATCTCCTATTATCATCCACACTGACTGAATGAGACAGAATCTTCGATTCTATTCAGATCATGTGTTAAATTTCTTATTAAGGATAGTCAAAAACCCTAGATGAGAAAATCAAGTACGTATGATATTCCTACATCCTTTCCCCAAATCTTTGACCAACGTAGATCGAATCTCGGGACGAGATTCCCTTAACGGGGGAAGACTGTAACCACTGCGAAAATCCCACACTAGATTACACTATCTCTTAGAATAATTATCCTTTTCTACGTGTAAATTTTTTTTTTTATTTACTTATCTGGGCATAACCACTATCTTATGTGACGTAACTCACATCCATGATAAACGTGCCCGCACGCAACCTATTTAATGTTTATTCATATAAACATTTTCTTATGTCAAGTATAACACTTTAAAATATACAATATACCATAATTCCTTAACGAACGCACAAACAAAACATTCATTATCTATATAGAGTATTTATGAAACCCTAAACTACTATAATAATAATAATTATAACAACAAAACCCTAGAAATACTAAAATACAACTCATCTAAACTAATGTACAAGTCACTAAAGCACAGAAACCCTAATTCTAATTTAGTTTCCGGTAAAACCCTAATTTCACAGAAACTATTATTTATTTACAAACCCTAGTTAATATTATTATAAAAATATTAAGTACAAGTCCTTTTAGCTAAAGTACAAGTCATTTAAGCATAAAAGTTAAATAAGAATAAAAATCTTATAAAAACCCTAATAATAATTACTTAAATGACATGTTTCGTAATATTTTCACACAATAAATTCTAAAAATAATTTATTAATTTACTTAATATATGTACAACTCCATAAACTCAATGTACAACCCTCTAATGCATAAGATCATAAAAACTCATTCATTTGTATTTAAAGTCTAATAAAAATTACATAAAAATTATGTAAAATTAAGAAATAATTAAAAATATATTTTTCTTATTTTCTTAACATTAGTACAAGTCTCTTAAGCCTAGAGTACAACCACCTAAAGCACAAAAATTATTTTTCCTCTTTTAACTATAAATCGATACATATAAAATCATGTCATATAAATCTAAAATTCATTCCTAGCTAAACCCTAAACCTAGAAACCCTAACCTAGCCTTAAACCCTAGAGTACAAGTGAACTAAGCCCTAGATACTACCCCTTTAAGCCTATTCGAACCCTCCCCTAAAAACCTAGTTCGACTACAACTTGAAACCCTAACCAAATTTACCCTTACATAGAACCTACACCAAATACATTCCCCCTCCTCTACCTCACCATGACATCACCTTGAAACACTTGTATGGATTCTAGACAAGACACATTTCCCTCCTCTAGAAGATGTATATTTGTAAGAACATAAATGAACCACATCACCTCTTCAAACTACAAGCTACGCCACCCCCTCCTCTCCACAAGTCTCTTCCACAGCCACATCACCCCATTTCATACCACAAATATTTAAGAAAACCCTAATCATCCCTCTTCTATAAGTAGCAGCCAAAATTTCACTCTTTTACTCACACACCAATTCGGCCAACCACCCAATACAACCTCATTCCATTTTCATTACTAATCACAGCCACAAAACTCCAGTTAAATAAAACCCTATAAGGTTCAGAAGTGAGGAGGAACACAGGAGAACCAGAGTCCAACCCATTCAACCCTTAAACCCTAGTCGAGCCACAACCTTAAGTAAGTATTACAAACTCTTTTAAATTCAGTATATTTATTTAATATGTTCTTACAAACACTAAAACATGATCACTAATAAATAAACAAGATCAAAAACCATGCATTATTTCTCTTTTTTCTTTGTCAGATCGAACCAGTAAGCAAACAAACCCAAAATATTCGAATTATGGTAACAACAAATCAAAATTTGATAAAACACGTTAAAAACAAGTAACCATACTTAATAATATCATATGATACTTTAAAAATAAACTAGAAATAAGTTAAGCATAATCGAGTATACTCTATGGTTTCAGTCGAACCAAAACAGCCTCACAAGGCTGACTTTGGACTTAAGAATCGACCCTTAAACAACCTTAATAAAATCTCATTTTCGGTATACCCAAAGTCTACCCAACAGACTAAATATAGGAAAAGGAATCATGTAATATGGTTTAGAATTCAGTAAGTTATCAAGCTCTAAATATCACCCTATATCGCTAGATAGAAACTAAGAAAATACCAGTTATTATTTTTTAGTCTCTGTCGCCTAACTGACTATGTTTGAACCTATATTTCGAACCCTATATGACTTTTATAAAATCTGAGTTTTGGCATATGTAGAGTTCACATAACAAACTTTAATTAGGAACAAGAATTATGTAAATTGATTAACCGAGCTAAAAGTTATTAAGCCCCAAAGTTTGCCCAATATCGCCAAAGTAGGAACTTAGAATTCCAGTTATTGATTTTCAGTTCTGATCGACCAACCCACCTACTTTAGACCTGGTTTTCGAACAACAGATGATCTTTAAAAAATTCTTTACTTTTGGCATATCAAAGTTTAACCAGAAAACTTATTTTAGAAACAAGAAGTTTATAAAACCATCGAGTGATTTAAGAGTTGTTTGTATCCAAAATATGCCCATCGCTAGTATTAAAATTTATTTTTCCGGATTTGTTAAAAATTGATTTACCTAGTCGACTTTAGTAATTTATTTCAAGTATCAAATGATTTCTATAAATAACGAGACTTAGCTCATATTAAAGACAACCTGACCAACTATATATAGGAAATGAAAGTTTGTAAAATGATTTAGTTATCGTTAAGTTCTTCGAATCCAAAACTCTAGATAAATCACATATTTCATGTGTATTAAATTTTTTTAAGAGTTTTAAGGGATGCTTTTGTAAATATTTATTATTAGGGATTATTTTTGACAATAATAAATAAACAAGGTAGGAAATGTTATTTTTGGAACATAAGGATAAAAACTGTCATTTCCTAAAAGTTCAGGGTGTAAACTGTCATTTGACCAAACCTTAGGGATTAAAGTATAACTTCTCCTAACTAATATTTTGTTCATTTTTATGTCTATTTCCCGACTTAATATTATCGAAATACGTTTATTTTATTGACAAACTGATGAAGTGAAATGTGTACCGCTTTTAGGGGGTCATTTAAGCCCTAAATCGTATTTATTTGATCAAATATTGCCCTAAATCGTTCCTTTTGTCATTTTAGGTACTTTGGAGAAGAAATCTGGAAAAGGAAGCATTTTGGACGTTTTTGGAGCATAAAAGTGAAGAAAACGACAAAGTCTCAAAAATATGCTGGAAAGTACATGTGACGGCGTCAAGCTCTATTGTGACGCCGTCAGCCCTTGATAAGCCAGAGAAATTTTGGAAGATTAAAGGGGGACGGCGTCAAGAAGGTCGTTAAGCCTTGATAAGCCAGGGATGATTTTGGAGGATTAAAGAGGGACGGCGTCAGGAAGACCATCCGGGAACCCTAGCCACGGCGAGGTGACGGCGTCAAGATCTATAACGTGACGCCGTCAGCCACTAAACTCTATATATAGTTTTGCAATTTTTAGTCATTGTGTGCAACTTTGTGAGGAGAAACCCTAAGACGAATTTCTGCCATTTTTAAGGGTTTTTATACCCTTGGATCTCTCATGTTTAATTGAAGATAAGTAATCACTTAATCAATCAATATGTCTATGTGTTGTTTGATTATATCTTGTTCTTGTCTTTTAATTAACATGCTAGGCTAGATTTATCTTGTGTTTTCTTAGATCTAATGAAACCTAACTATTGATTATTGGTTATTAGTGTGTTATTAATTGTATTGGATGATTGTTTATCGATGTTAGGCTTAAGAAAACTGGCTAACCTCCTATACGGTAACTTGCTTGAACGTCTTAAGAAACATGAACCAATGCGTACTAGGTTTATATGGTTGTATTTAATGCATGAGCGAATTCTAGTGATCCCATGTTAGGAGCTTCTTAGCCGGCTCGACATAGGAGTGAAGTAGGAGCTTGTAGAGTTTGGGAAGTACGTACGCCACCCCACGATTGGTATTAAGGAATACACCCGTCATCCACGCAATTAATACACACTAATCAACCGGTAAAAGATAGTTAGGGAGTAAGGAAATCTAAGTAAACACATTTCTCTCCATATAAGTTTCAAAACCTTTTCATTTTCAGTTATTTTATTTTATTTGCAATTGTAGTTATTTGGGTTAGTTGACTAGCAACTAATTCCGCCCAATCCTTCAAACCCGAGATTTTACTTGCTTTTATAAAAAATTATAAAAATACAAAAAGAATCTTCCCTCACCCTTAGACCTATTAGAGTAGTTTTTCAATCCTAACGACACTATTCCCCTAGAGAACGATCAATCCCCCGGTACTTGCCACTACACTATACTACATCGGTCAGGTACACTGCCTGGTGGGGATTGCAAGCCTCTTGAGATCCCTCGAGAGGTAAAACCTGTTGTAAGGTCGCAAAACCACGCATCAAGTTTTTGGCGCCGCTGCCGGGGAATAGTTATTGTTTAGGTTGTATTTTTATTTTATTAGGTCTACTCACTAGATTCCTTTCTAGTGAGATTTTTTATTTTATTTTTCTAGGATTTCTTGTAGTCTATCTTTTTCTTTGTGCCCTTTGTTTGTAAAACCATTTTCATTTGTCACTATGATGGATGAAATTCCATTTAGATCATTGACAATAGAGGAACAATTATATTTCACCAATAGATTTGTTTCCTATCATTCCTATGAATTTTTGTGTGATCTTTGTGATTTCCAAAAGGAGTTAGGGGTAAGGTTAAATGGGTTTAATGAATTCTATGCATGTGAGATTTCTATTAGACGAGCATTATCTGGATCAATTCCTTTTAGTCAGGCCCTTTGGATGAATTTTGAGGAAAGCTTCCTAACCATGACCCATAAGTGGAACGAATTGGTGGATTCGTATGAGCAAAGAGACCTAGTTTCTAAGAACATGGACTTAGAATCAAACCAAGATTCTGAGATGGTTAGTTGCATGAGTGGGATAGATTTCACCAAAACATACGACACACATGAGGGTAGAGTTGAGCCACTTAGCTGCATGTCATGGTTAGGCCCTACCATAATACAAGATGAACACATTGGTGATCTTAATGTGATGGAGGATATAGTAGAGAATCCAAGTCCACCAAGTACTCCACAAAACCCACCATCATTCGAGGCACCCACACCGCCCGTGACTTACCCGGAAGAAGTAGAAGAGACTTTAGGAATCCCGATGGAGGTAGAACCTTTGAACCAAACACAACTAGAGGATATAGGTTTGAATGCTTATAGTGATCACAACCTTACTCTTAGTTCTATGGAAGTTCCTAGTTTTGATGAACCGGAGCCTAAACCAAAACCGTTACCTAATCTTCCATCCTTAGATGTGAACTTAGGAATTGAATTAGGTCCCGACCCACCCATCAAACCATATAGTCCGGGTAGTTTTATGTTGAAGGTAGTAGACTCTAAGCCTTGTAGAGAGGAAGCTGACATAGGAGTGAACCATAACCTTTCATACTTACATCACCCATTCATGATTAATCACAAGAAACATTATGGGTTTAAACCGGGTTTATTAGGTCAAGATGGATTCCCAACTAGGAATCTCTCGAAGTTGATAGAAGATGATCCCTTTTTAGGAGAAAATTTTAATTCACCAATTGACCAAAGTGAACTAGGTAAGGTTATGATGAAAGGAGCACACCCCTTTGAGTATATAATTCATCCACCACTCTTTCCTCACGTGGCATACTCCTACCGAGCTGGTGTGTATCGCTACTATCACCCGCACTTAACCCTAAGTGTAGGGAAAACCTCCCCTATTTCCGTTAAATAAGGGTAGAGTCAGGCTCGTGACTCGAACAAAAACAAGCGCTTCTTGGGAGGCAACCCAAGCTTTATTTGCTTTGTGTGTTTATTTATGTGTTTGTTTGATTTTATTTGCTTCCGTACGTATGTTTAATTTTTATTATTATTGATTCATGTTCAAAACTAAATTGTGAAAATGCTTTATCTTGTTTTTAACTTCGTCTTAACTACATATAAAGGTATTTTGCAAAAGTTAAGTATAAGGGAAATCCAAATCGGTTTATTAGAACAAATGAACATGAATCATAACAATATTAAATTAACATACGTATTAGTAATTGTTTGAGTCAAATGCTTGTATCGAGTCATAATGATGTTTTGCAGGAATTCCAGGAAGTAAGGTATAGGTTTTTCCAGAAATTTTCCGGAAACTTAACATGAGAATTCTGTCAGATCATTTCTGACGGCGTCAGGCATTACAACCTGACGGCGTCAGGTTTTAATTTTCTGAAATTTTTGAAAGTTTTGTTTTCATAAAAAGTTTTTATTAAATCTCTAACTTATAAACTCCAGGAATCTGCAAAATTATCATTCCACAAGCATTATATCCTTATATAGAATTTATCCTGCCGATGTTATGCAGGTTTTCGTGTTTGTTTTCTCAGGTTTAACAGGTTATTTTGGACAAGGAGATGTATGTGGAATCTAGCTTTTGGCGATGCTTTAGTCTTGGAGCTTCAACATTACCTTGGAAGAAGATCTAACCATGTTACCTCTTTATCCACCAAACGAATTAGGGGAGTATTTGATTTCATTCTTTTACCTTATTACTTTTACATCTTGTTATTTGAACATTGGGGACAATGTTCATCTTAAGTGTAAGGGGGGGGGGTAAAGTACGATACTTTAGAGAATGCTATTACGCTTGATTTTTTGTTTGTTTCCCACCAACTGAAGAGATGGTAGATGTGTAATAAAACTGAGAGAAATACCTGTTAGGGCAATTTTAGTGCCAAATTTAAAATTTTTTACAACATATAGGAGTGAAACTTTGGTCTTAATGAGCGTCTCACGGATAGGAGTTATATGACTAGCACAAAACCGTACCACTAAAAAATTTTCCACCCCCAAATATGTGAGGTTCGCCCCTAGAATTGGTAGAAAAAGCATTTATGCTATGATGTGTGTACCGGTAGCACTTAGATTCTAGAACTTGCGTTAGGACCATTCCGAGGCCACAAGTGAGACTACATTCGTGTAGTTAGATTTACTACATGATAAGAGGCATTAGGATTAACCCATTGTTTTACACCTGTGTTTTTATTATAATTACGTTGGCTACATTGGTCAAGTAATTCTCCCACACCCTTTGCGTTGTACTCGTTTTTAGTACACGATACCCCTAGTACACCCCTCAGAGCCTATCTTTTCGTTTCTACCTTTAAGCATTTTACTTAAAGGAAGAATTTGTTACACCCCACTTAAATGTACACCCAAATCGCCTTAGCCTACCTTGTGTGCACTCATCTTTAGTGCATTATTGTGACAACATTTGTTTAAACCCTTAGTTAATTATCTAATTGATTACATGGTTGCTAAGTCGAGTCATATCCTTGTACATATTGTTTTGGGACGATTGAGACTCATGGGTAAAGTACTAGTGTAATGGAGTAATGGGGAAGAACAACATTATTACCCCCATATGTGCTAAATATTTTAAAAGTACTCCAAGTGTTTCGATTATCTTAATTCGAGTCATTAGAATAGTTATTTGTAAATTTATGTAAAAGTTCAAGTGTAAGGGGAATGCAACGCCCCTATGATGTATTATTTTGGATGGTAAAAAAAAAAAAAAAAAAAAAAAAAAAAAAAAAAAAAAAAAAAATCAAGAAAAAGACAAAAAAATGAGAAAAAAGAAAAGTAGAAAAAACATACGGACTACCATCCCGTTTCATTTTATGTTTATTTTATGTTTTTGTTATTTTGTTTTTAGCTTAAGTCGAGTCTAGTCTTGGCTTAGCAACGCCATATTGTACATGTAATTAATCAAGATCTTTAACTCGCCACCAGTAAAATATCCCTTATCCAACAAATCCGTGTTTATCATATCCCTACACCTAACGTTATAACCCGTTTAAAAGCCCTCTTTGATAGTTTATCTTAGGTGCTTACGCCTAGTGGAGAAGGTTTTTGATCCTTTCCCAAGCCTATGGTAATCTGTTTGCTATGACAGGTAGTGAGAGATATTATCCGTTTTCATTTATGAGATATACTTTTATGACACCTGAGAGATGTGAGTATCTAAACACTACTTGTGAGGTGCTAGTTTGTAATCTCCGTGCTTATTATGATTAAATTGGAACGACTATTTGTTGTAATTACTTTTATATTAGCATTAAATGACCCCTAACTTGTATTTTGATTAGAATAAAAGCGCATTTGCTTGAGGACAAGCAAATCTTAAGTGTAAGGGTATTTGATGAAGCGAAAAGTGTACCGCTTTTAGGGGGTCATTTAAGCCCTAAATCGTATTTATTTGATCAAATATTGCCCTAAATCGTTCCTTTTGTCATTTTAGGTACTTTGGAGAAGAAATCTGGAAAAGGAAGCATTTTGGAAGTTTTTGGAGCATAAAAGTGAAGAAAACGACAAAGTCTCAAAAATATGCTGGAAAGTACATGTGACGGCGTCAAGCTCTATTGTGACGCCGTCAGCCCTTGATAAGCCAGAGAAATTTTGGAAGATTAAAGGGGGACGGCGTCAAAAAGGTCGTCAAGCCTTGATAAGCCAGGGAGGATTTTGGAGGATTAAAGAGGGACGGCGTCAAGAAGACCATCCGGGAACCCTAGACACGGCGAGGTGACGGCGTAAAGATCTATAACGTGACGCCGTCAAGATCTATAACGTGACGCCGTCAGCCACTAAACTCTATATATAGTTTTGCAATTTTTAGTCATTGTGTGCAACTTTGTGAGGAGAAACCCTAAGACGAATTTCTACCATTTTTAAGGGTTTTTATACCCTTGGATCTCCCATGTTTAATTGAAGATAAGTAATCACTTAATCAATCAATATGTCTATGTGTTGTTTGATTATATCTTGTTCTTATCTTTTAATTAACATGCTAGGCTAGATTTATCTTGTGTTTGCTTAGATCTAATGAAACCTAACTATTGATTATTGGTTATTAGTGTGTTATTAATTGTATTGGATGATTGTTTATCGATGTTAGGCTTAAGAAAACTGGCTAACCTCCTATACGGTAACTTGCTTGAACGTCTTAAGAAACATGAACCAATGCGTACTAGGTTTATATGGTTGTATTTAATGCATGAGCGAATTCTAGTGATCCCATGTTAGGAGCTTCTTAGCCGGCTCGACATAGGAGTGAAGTAGGAGCTTGTAGAGTTGGGGAAGTACGTACGCCACCCCACGATTGGTATTAAGGAATACACCCGTTATCCACGCAATTAATACACACTAATCAACCGGTAAAAGATAGTTAGGGAGTAAGGAAATCTAAGTAAACACATTTCTCTCCATATAAGTTTCAAAACCTTTTCATTTTCAGTTATTTTATTTTATTTGCAATTGTAGTTATTTGGGTTAGTTGACTAGCAACTAATTCCGCCCAATCCTTCAAACCCGAGATTTTACTTGCTTGTATAAAAAATTATAAAAATACAAAAAGAATCTTCCCTCGCCCTTAGACCTATTAGAGTAGTTTTTCAATCCTAACGACACTATTCCCCTAGAGAACGATCAATCCCCCGGTACTTGCCACTACACTATACTACATCGGTCAGGTACACTGCCTGGTGGGGATTGCAAGCCTCTTGAGATCCCTCGAGAGGTAAAACCTGTCGTAAGGTCGCAAAACCACGCATCACAAACGAACAAGTAATATAATAAACCAACGAACGAATGAATGAAAGTTATATTTAACGAACGAGAAATATAACAAACGAACGAATCGAAACATAAGAACAGATAATAAGATAAAATCTTATTTTGAAGAGACTTCATGTTGTCTCGATCCAATATTTAATTAACAACCAAATAACATAAACGAATCTTACAGATAAGAAAATAAGATAAAATCTTATTTTTGAAACTACATATTGGCTCAATAAAGTATTTAACCATCAACCAAAGTATTACGAAACGAACTGTTAGGAATATGAATATTCAGCAGAAGACTCGGTCACCCCGAGTACTTATTAGATCATCATAGCTCATAAGCTTATCAGTAATATTATTAGTAGCTTAGTTATTAATTACTATTGTGGAGTGGGTCGGGTCTTTACCCTCTGTCAGCTCGCTCCACAGTCCACTAGGGACATAATATGTAGTAGTATATATATCCCTTCCCACACAAGGGAAGGGTTGGACCTTTCACATTAATCTAATTCATCTTGTTTCTCTCTAAAAGGCTCCCAACATCTCACTTTCTCTCTCTAAGTTCTAACTCATTCGATCCATAAACAACCCTCAAACTAGTGTTTCTTGCATAGTGAATACCCTACAATTGGTATCAAGAGCCATGGTTAGGTCCATGAGAGTTGGTATTCACGAATTTGTGTAGTTTGTGAGGTGTTTTACTTTTGGGTCGATTTGAAGTTTTCAAGATTTTTTATTTTCGGTTTGATTAGTAGCATTCGCTTCATTTTGTGTTTTTGTTTAGTGATTAGAGGTTGTCTTATATTGTATTTGTGTAGTTCTTTAAGTTTTTCTTGGTTAGATTTGTTTAGATTTGTAGTTTTCTTTAAGTTTTGGTTCGGTTTGTTTAAGTAGCATAAATTTCATCTTTGTACTTTGTTTAGTGATTAGAAGTTGGTTTTCTTTGTACTTTCTAGCTTAAGAATAGTATTAGAGTGGTATTTAGTGTTTGGATTCACAGATCTAAGAACGGTGTGGTGATTTTGAGAAAATTCGTGGGTAGTAATTGAGTTGTTCTTGGCAGCGGTTTGTCTAGTTTGGTCGATTATTGGACTCGGTTTGTGTCACTTCTTGGACACGGTTTGTCCTTTTACTCGTTTAGGCTAAAGGACAAAAGGCAGTGAAAGTGACGTGCCTGGGAGTTTGTGCCCACTCGGTTTGTCCCTGCTGCGCGTACTCGGTTTGTCCCAACTGTGAGTACTCGGTTTGTGTAGACTCGGTTTGTCTCCGAAGAATTTACTCGGTTTGTGTGTCTACTCGGTTTGTCCCAGCTACGTAGACTCGGTTTGTCTCTAAGGATTTTACTCGGTTTGTATCTACTCGGTTTGTCCCAGCTTTGTGTAGACTCGGTTTGTGTAGACTCGGTTTGTCTCTAAGAATTTACTCGGTTTGTGTAAATTTACTCGGTTTGTGTATCTACTCGGTTTGTCCCAGCTACGTAGACTCGGTTTGTCTCTAAGGATTTTACTCGGTTTGTACCTACTCGGTTTGTCCCAGCTGTGTACTCGGTTTGTGTAGACTCAGTTTGTATAGACTCGGTTTGTCTCTGTGGAATCTACTCGGTTTGTATCTACTCGGTTTGTCTCTCAGACTTGTATGCGGTTTGTGTCTTGGTGATTTTAGAAATTCCCGCGAAAGATTCGATTTCTCGGTTAAATCACAAGATCAGTAAAATCCCGTAGTTACTATGGCTACCACATCAAGTACATCATCAGATGATATTCAAGCAGCAGGATCTGATACTCGTCCACCTATGCTGGATAGGACGGATTATGAGTCTTGGGCACAACGAATAAGACTTTACTGCTTGGGAAAAGAAAATGGTGTTAATATTCTTAAGTCAATTGACGAAGGACCTTATCAGATGGGCACTACCAGAGATGTTGTTACAACTGGTGAAGATGGGACTGTAACTTTGGGCATTGATAGACCTAGAAACTATAATGATCTTAATGAAGAAGAAAAGAAGAGGTATGATTGCTGATATTAGAGCCTCAAACATAGTCATTCAAGGTCTTCCAAAGGATGTATACAAGCTCATCAATTTTAACACTGAAGCCAAGGCTGTGTGGGACAACGTTAAAATGTTGTTGGCAGGGTCAGAACTCACAAAGGAAGATCGTGAGTCACAGCTGTATGATGAGTTCGAGCACTTCAAAATGAACCCAGGAGAGAATGTCACAGATTACTATGTGAGATTTCATAAGTTGGTGAATGATATGAGGATGATCAGAATGACTATGCCCAATATCCAACTTAACTCAAAGTTTGTGAACAACATGACTCCTGAATGGGACAGATTTGTTACTGCCGTCAAACTCAACAAAGGTTTAAGGGAGACTAACTATGAACAGCTTTATGCTTACTTGCAACAACATGAGAAGCATGCTGCCTATGATCGGGTGCTGAGAGAAAAGTTGAATCCTTCAACTACAAATGACCCACTGGCCTTCATAACAAATGTACAACCAACAATCCAATCATCATCCAGTCCAAGCTATCACCAACTTCACTCACAAGTACCTGCTATGAGTTCACAACTTGACTCAGGATACTCTCAGACCAACAAAATGATTGATAACCTTACCAATCAAGTTTCTCTACTGGTACAACAGTTTCAAGCATCACTCCCACAGACCAACAATCAGTTAAGAAATTCTTCCAACCCACGCAATCTAGCAATGGTGGAGGATGGGAAAATTGTGGTTCAGAATGTGCAAGGGAGAGCTGGTAGAAACATGGGTCGAGGTTTGGTGCAGAATAGAGCAGGGAATGCCAATCAGGGGCAAGGGAAACAGATCAAGTGTTATAATTGTGGGGGGCTTGGACACATTGCTAGAAACTGCAATCAACCTAAACGTCCTCAGAACTCAGATTACTTCAAAGACAAGATGCTGTTAATGCAAGCTCAAGAAAATGGAGCTGTATTAGATGAGGAAGAGTTATTATTCTTGGCAGGAGATGGAGGAAATACTTTTGACGAAGATGTGGATGAGAAACCTGTTCAGGATCTAGCACTTAATGATCCTAACATCTTCAAGGCAGATGACTGTGATGCATTTGACTCTGATGTGGATGATGAACCTACTGCTCAAACAATCTTCATGGCTAACTTGTCTTCCCTGGCCTCATCTCGTCAAGCTGGTCCTTCTAATGCATCTGTGATATCTGAGGTACTAAAAATTTATGACACATATAATATTGTCGAGGGACAACAGATTCCCGAAGAAGTACATCAGGCAGTTGTTTCTGATTCAAGTGATGTTGATATGGAAAATAGCAATATTGTCTCATATGAACAGTATTTGAATAGCAACAACTCTCCTGATGTATCAAATGGTGAATCCTTTGTCAATAATGATATGTGTGCTATGAGTAATGTATGTGCCTTAGATAATGCGGGTTGTGTAGATAATGCATGTGCGTACCATGAGAACAAATTGCCTGTCCCTGATGATAACTTGATCACTAGACTAAACATCTATAAAGAACAAGTTGCTATGTATGAACAGCGTGCTAAGTTTGAGCTTAATGATCGTGAGCAGAAATTAGAAGGTCAAATGAGTACACTTATTAAAGAGTCTAGAGTGCGAGAAGAAACATTAAAATTAGAGATGAGTTCTTTGAAAAGTCAACTAGAAGAGTCTGTCAAACAGAAACAGGAAGCACAAAAGTGTGTAACCACACTTAAGCAAGAATTCAAACAAAAGGAAACAACTCTTTTAAATGATTTCTCTAGACTCAAGACGTTAAAAAATAAGCTTGAAGATAAGTTGTACACACAAAATCAAACTATACAAACTGCTCAAATGATTCATAAGCACAGAAAGTTGAGTGATAAGCACAGTAAAATCATGATAGGTGAACCTAAGTCAACCATCCTTAGGGACATGCAAGTACTTCAACCAGCCCTATATGATGGTAATGTGATGCTTAAGCATATTCATGACCAACCTGAGCATATCTACACTGATGAAGAGGATGAGTTGAGTGATAAAACGAGGGAAAAAATGAATGTGAAAATGAGGGATCCCGAGTGCATAGCCAGACGAATAATAATCAAACCCCATGATTATTATGAAGAAAATCGTTTGACTGTGTTTGCTCCTCAAAAGAAGTTAACACCTGAGCAGATATTTTGGAAACAAGATAATGAAAAACTTAAGGTAGAAAAACTTAAGGCCAACACCCCCCTCATTAGAAAAGTTGCGTCCATAACGGTGTATCCTCCCAATACACCTAGGAATTTGGTGCCTTTGTCTCTTCCCACTGAATGCAAAACCTTTATTAGCTTATATGTGCTTTGGCAACTGTTTGCTGATTTCGATAATACATGTAAGAAGAGAATCACACCCACTGGCATTACTGAGGGGGAAAGGTGTTTTGAACATGCAAAAAGGTGTTACTTAACTGAGGTCATGCCATTCTTTAAACTACTTAAAGAACACTTTGAAGGGTTGCAAACTGCCCTTAAAGCTGAAATAAATGAAATGAAAGTAGTGTTTAAAGATATGGAAAATGAGGTGAATGAACATGCAATAGAACTTAAGAGTCGAGAGATTGAAAGAAAAAACATACTCATTACTAACGACAACTTGATTGCTAAATGTATTGCACAAGATGTATTTTACACTGTCACTGATTCTGCATTGTCTGCTTGTCAATTTAATGAGTATGCTATTGCGTTAAATGTCACCCAGAATCGTGTTGTTGAGCTTGAGGGGGAGAATTTGAAATTGCTTAAAAAAATTCAAAATGACGACCATGATAACATGGTTAAACGTTTTTCGAAACTAGAAGTTGATTATCTGAACTTGCAACTTAAACATCAACACTTAGAAGAAAAATGCAAAATATCAAATGTCAAGACATCCACGGATGCTCCTGAGTTTGATACATATTTTGAATTAAGCAAACGTGATGAAACAATTCAAGCTCACACGAACACGATTCGACTGCTGAGGGCCCAAATTGCCCAATTGAAATCCAACAAGTGTGAAGTATATGGCACCAATAAACCTTCGTCTTCAGATTCTCAGAATTTTCAATATCAAAACACCATAAATAAGCTACATTATGAAAATGAGTGTTATCGAGAAGAAAATTCAAAGGTTAAACAACATTTCAAAGAGTTATATGATTCTATTAAAGTTACAAGAAGCAATCATAATGATCAAATAACCTCTTTGTCAAATGAAATTGAGAATCTTAAGGCTCGGGTGAAAGGTAAAATGCCATGCACCACTTGTAATTGTGATGCACCAAAGGGTACTGATAGTAAAAAGTATGATGTTGATGTTGGGCGTATTCCGTTTAAGCTTAGAAATAACAGCCTTGCCCATCAAACATATCTCGATCATCTTAGAGAAGGCCTTGACACACTTCGTGAGATAGTTGAAGAGGATAGGAATGATAAGCCACTCGATCAAGCAGTTGTCTATGCATGCAAACTCACGAAAAGGATTCAGGAAAACTTAGAATATGCCATAGGCTCAATTCCTAAGTTTAGAGGCCATAGAGATAGATTTGTTGCATCATCATCTAATGTTGTGAACAAGCATGTAGCCTTTGATCTACCACCCAAAACATCAGAACCCAACACATCATTATCAGGAAGGCATGTGACAGAAAAACAAACTAATGTTGCCTTCGATACTTCTACAGGAGTAAAAAGTGACACACAAGCTAGCGGGTCAAGGTCTAAAGGAAATGAAAGAAAGGATATGACTGCGCCAGCTAAGAATGTTCACTTGAAGAATGTAGAAGTCCAACCTAGGAACAATAAGTTTACAATGAGTAGGATGAATCGTGTTGATTCTAGTATCAAAAGTACTGTAATTAATTCGAATTCTAATGCTATCTGTAAAACATGCGACAATTGTTTAATTTCTGCTAATCATGATGAATGTGTTGTGTCTTTCCTGATGTCCTCTGCATCATCCCATGTTAAGAATGGTAGGATAACTGAAGCATGCAAAAAGGTTTGGAAAGCAACAGGAAAAACATTTGCTAGCATAGGCTATCAATGGAGACCCACTGGAAGGAAATTCAATTTAGGAAAACAGAGCACGTTACCTAAAATGAATATGCATAAAATTGTGAAGGTTAAGGAATGGAGACCAACTGGTAGAATATTGCCTTTAGAATCACAATGCCTTCCATCTAGGTCTTGTCCTGTCTCAAGTTCTGTCTCCACAGTAAAGATAGTAGCATCTGTGAAATCTGTGGTTCCTGAATATGTGTGTGCTGACCAAATGGACCCCAATTGCACTTGGGGATCCACATTTTTCAGTCATCCATTGTTGTCTGGTTTCAAATGCAGGTCGTACAAATCGTCCTGTGGTATTTGGACTCAGGCTGCTCAAAACATATGACTGGAGATCGCTCACGGCTCAAGAACTTCGTGAAAAAGTTTATCGGGACAGTTAGATTTGGGAACGACCACTTTGGTGCTATTATGGGTTATGGAGATTATGTGTTTGGTAATAGTGTAATCTCAAGGGTATATTATGTGGAAGGACTAGGACACAATTTGTTTTCTGTGGGTCAATTTTGTGATTCAGATCTGGAAGTGGCTTTCAGAAAGCATACATGTTTCGTCAGAGAATTGGATGGTTTAGATCTCCTCAAGGGCAGTCGGGGCACCAACTTATACACCATCTCAATTGAAGAAATGTTGAAGTCCTCTCCAATATGCTTGCTTTCTAAAGCCTCTAAAACAAAATCATGGCTGTGGCATCGTCGTTTAAACCACTTGAACTTCGGTACCATAAATAATCTTTCCCGTAAAGATCTTGTTAGAGGGATGCCCAGACTGAAATATGAGAAAGATCATCTCTGCTCTGCATGTCAACTGGGTAAAAGCAAGAAACAAACCCACAAGCCTAAAACCGTCAACACCAACTTGGAAGTTCTTCACACCCTCCACATGGACTTGTGCGGTCCAATGAGAATAC
Source organism: Artemisia tridentata subsp. tridentata (assembly GCA_021014915.2). Lineage (NCBI taxonomy): Eukaryota > Viridiplantae > Streptophyta > Magnoliopsida > Asterales > Asteraceae > Artemisia > Artemisia tridentata. Next base: position 291,306,795 of record CP139505.1, on the reverse strand, counting down.
AAACCATAAATGGAAAGAAGTATGTTCTGGTGATAGTAGATGATTTTTCTCGGTTCACATGGGTAAAGTTTTTGAGAACCAAGGACGAAACTCCAGAGGTTATCATTAAACTGATAAAACAGCTGCAAGTAAGGCTAGATAAAACTGTCAGAATCATTCGCACAGATAATGGTACTGAGTTTGTTAACCAACAACTCCGTAATTTCTATGAAAGTATTGGCATCACGCATCAGAAAAGTATCCCTCGCACGCCTCAACAGAACGGGGTGGTTGAACGAAGGAACCGTACTCTGGTGGAGGCTGCAAGAACCATGCTTATATTTTCAAAGACACCGATGTTTCTCTGGGCAGAAGCTATAGCAACAGCATGTTACACTCAAAACCGATCCCTAATTCATCCGGTTCATGAGAAGACTCCCTTCGAGTTAATTCATAACAAGAAACCAGATCTTTCCTTTCTACGTGTGTTTGGTGCTCTTTGCTATCCAACTAACGATAGTCAAGACCTGGGAAAATTAAGAGCTAAAGCAGATATAGGTATTTTCGTTGGATACGCACCAGACAGTAAAGGGTATCGAATCTACAATAAAAGGACCCGTAAAATCATGGAAACCATTCATGTTACGTTCGATGAGCTGAGTGAGCTACCTGTTTCAGGACAAATCAGTTCTGGACCCGATCTTCACCTTTTGTCTCCTGGACCCATTAGTTCAGGACTTGTACAGAATTCCACGCCTGCAGATTCTTATGTGCCTCCTACATGTGAGGAGTTGAAGAAGTTATTTGATCCCATGTTTGATGAATACTTTGAGCCAACAAATGGAACCATCCCGAGTGAATCAGCTGTAATTCCTATGGATGAGGTTCAAGCCCCACAAGATTCAGAAGGACCTGCAGCTTCAGTATCAGTCAGTCACAATGCTCCTGCTGCCAGTCAATCGCCTTCGTCATCAAACACTCAAACTTCTCCAATAATGCAAGAATCTTCAGATAATAACTCTTTGGAAGTTAATCCTTTTGCTCATGTTGAAGAGGCTCCTTTTGAAAACATCTTTGCTCCTGAACATTCATCAGACACATCCTTACTTGAAGATCACAGCACTGCTTCGTCTGTTCACAACCATCAACCTCACGACCATCTCAGGAAATGGACCAGTGATCATCCAATCGACAACATCATAGGCAATCCCTCACGTCCAGTATCCACTCGTAATCAACTAGCCACTGATGCACTATGGTGCTTCTTCAATTCCGTACTGTCTAAAGTCGAACCAAAGGATGCCAAAGAAGCAATGACTAAAGATTGCTGGTTCCAGGCCATGCAGGATGAAATCCATGAATTTGATCGACTTGAAGTTTGGGAATTAGTGCCTCCTCCGGAGCGTGCAATGATCATTGCTTTGAAGTGGATCTTCAAAGTGAAGCTTGACGAGTATGGTGATGTCCTAAAGAACAAGGCACGGCTAGTTGCTAAAGGGTTTAGACAAGAAGAGGGCATTGATTTTGAAGAATCGTTTGCTCCGGTTGCTAGAATTGAAGCCATAAGAATCTTCCTGGCAAATGCTGCGAGTCGTAATATGATAGTCTACCAGATGGATGTCAAAACGGCATTCTTGAATGGTGACTTAAAGGAAGAAGTTTATGTGAGTCAACCTGAGGGATTCGTGGATGCTGAACACCCTACTCATGTTTACCGCTTGAAGAAGGCTCTTTATGGGCTAAAACAGGCGCCAAGGGCATGGTATGATACATTGTCCAAGTTCCTCCTAGCGAACAGATTCTCCAAGGGTGTTGTTGATCCTACACTATTCACCAGGAAATCAAGAAACCATCTACTGCTAGTTCAGATATATGTAGATGATATCATCTTTGCTTCAACAGATCCTGGTGAATGTGATAGTTTCTCAAAGGAGATGAATTCCAAATTCCAAATGTCCATGATGGGACAAATGTCATTCTTCTTAGGACTACAAGTTTCTCAAAGTCCCGGAGGCATATTCATCAATCAATCCAAATACGCCAACGAGATCCTGAAAAAGTTTGGATTCCATTCAAGTGAACCTGTTGACACTCCCATGGTTGATAGAATGAAGCTGGATGAAGATCCTTCAGGGATTCCAGTTGATATCACACAGTATCGAAGCATGATTGGATCTTTGATGTACATCACGGCTAGCAGACCAGATCTTCTGTTTGCTGTATGTATGTGTGCTCGGTATCAATCCAGACCAACCAAGAAGCATGTTGAAGCAGTAAAAAGGATCTTCCGATATCTTCAAGGCACGGTTCATATGGGTCTCTGGTATCCTAAGGACACTGCAATGGAGTTAACGGCATACGCAGATGCTGATCATGCGGGATGTCAAGACACACGTCGAAGTACTTCAGGAGGAGCTCAATTTTTAGGGGAAAAGTTGGTTAGTTGGTCTTCTAAGAAGCAGATGAGTACTTCCATATCATCTACTGAAGCTGAGTACATTGCTATGTCTGCTTGCTGTGCACAAATCCTTTGGATGCGATCACAGCTTTCGGACTATGGATTCTCATACAACAAAATTCCCCTATATTGTGACAACAAAAGCGCCATTGCCCTTTGTTGTAACAATGTTCAGCACTCCAGGTCAAAACACATCGACATCAGGCATCACTTCATCAGGGAACAGGTGGAAAAAGGAATTGTGGAGCTATACTTCGTGAGGACAGAGTTTCAGTTAGCTGACATCTTCACCAAGGCCCTCCCAAGAGAAAGGTTTCAGTTTATTCTCCCACGCCTTGGCATGAAAAGCATGACTCCTGAAACCCTCAAGTGTCTTCAGGAAGAAAAGGAGGAGTAAAGGATTGTCTTCTTATATCCTTGTACATAGTTGTATATATCTTAAATCAAAAAGAAAAATACAAAAATATAAAACCTATAAAAACCATAAAAATCGAAAAATCAGAAAATACCAAAAATAGTTCTACCTAGGCATGTCTTCTGTTTATCGATAACATTTACGTATCTAGAAATGTCATTCAACAATGGCACGGATTCTTAAATGAAGCTCGAGCAGAAGTTATACTAATCAGTTAAAACATGTCTTAATGGCTTGCAGTTACTTCATACTGCAACCCGCACTGTACAATGAGGAAAGCATGTCGCCAAAAGGACAGCTGTTCCTCCAACCGGGTGATGTTCACCTGGGCATGGATTACCTTATATCCATGTTCTCCCGACTTGATGTACGTTTCAGTGCATCACTTCGTATATAAGAAGAGAAGTCTTCTTTTCATCAAGATTCTCTATATTGTTTGATCCTTCAGAGAGTCTTGATGTTACACAAGGTGGTAAATTGAACTAAATTTTCACAAATGTCCGTCGCTCAATTGAATGACTACAGCTCTTTTAATGGAAAACGGGTCATTAATTGAGGGGGAGCATATTTGTTCAAATTTCCGACACCTTACCAAATTTGTGCAACGTCAGCAGTGACACTCTCTTGTTGTTTCAGGGGGAGCATCGTATGCTCCTAAATCAGAATACATTTAAACCTGACCACATTTTCTCCCGAATTTTTCTAAACGTATTTAAATCAATTGGGATCACAAATCTCAAATGGTTTGAAATTTTTGATCGGGGGAGAGAATGTGATTTAAATAGGAAATTCTGATAAAATGTGATGATTTGGTAATTAATGTAAGCTCTCCCGTATGTGCTAAACCATTTTGCATATCAAGGCACATATTGAGGGGGAGCAAAATGTTTTGGTCATAAAAGCAAGCTCCTCCATATGTACAAAAATCTTTCTTATATCAATGCATATATTGAGGGGGAGCAAATGGTTTTACAAAACAATGGATTATGGCATCTTGTGTGAACAAGGCTCAGACTTCACCAAAGAATTGACGAAATTTGAATTGTCATCAATCGAAAGGATACGTCTTGGCCGGGTAATAATTTCAAGCTGGTCTAACCAGTGATGTAAGCGTGTCTCGAAAAAGATGTATCTGAGTAGAGTGTACCGTTTCGAGAAACTTTCTATGGACTTGACCAGGACGGGTAATAATTTCAAGCTGGTCTAACCAGTGATGTAAGCGTGTCTCGAATCGGTCATGTTCACTGAAAGTGGATCAATTCTAAAAGTGCAAGCTCTACCTAACATGTGCAAATTTATAAAACAATCAACCGAGCACATGTTGAGGGGGAGCATTTGAAAAATATAAAACTCTCAAGTGTTTGCAAAAATGTGTTTCAGAATCATGAACACTTTGAGAGATTTTTCAATGATTTGGTTTATGGCAATCGTGGAAGTACACCAAAGACCGACCATTTTAATTAATGCATGGAGTTATAAGGATGGTTAGGTTAGGCTCAAGTTCCCACGATCCCGCCAGAGCCGGAGGGATCTACCCAGGGACAATCCACTAGTTAGTGTAGAAGTCCTTAGGTATGATTAAAAAGGAGAAATGTGCATAAGGGAATAGTGCCGACTGAGATGGAGCTAACACTGGAACAAACCCAACAAGGTGTTAGTTATGAAGTCTCGGTAAGCACTGAAGGGGTTGAAGAATGAAAAAGAATTGTAAAGAGAAAGGGTGAAAAGTAATAGCCCTCCTTACAACTTAGGCAGAAACCGGGTCAATACATATGCTGTCAGAATCACTTAGTTGATTGCTGGCATTGAAGACAAAGTATCATGGACCCAGTGATACGCTGCACAACCCTCCCTAGCCACTCAAGGTCCCTCAAAGGATTCTTGTTTCAATTGTCACGAAGTTCAATACATTACTATCATCTCTCTCACTCCGAGTTAGATGATATTGAAAAGGTGGCAGTCCTCTCCAGCCTCCGATCACCAAATCAAAACGCACAATAGAGTCTAGAGCCACGAGATGTATAATAAGATCTCATAGGGACACAAATTATTTCTACACTGGGTGTTCAACATTAAGGACACCAGTTGTAATCTTAAGAGTCCTACGCAGATCTTAGCAATTTGCCAGAACATTTATGAGAGAATTTACTTATGTAATTCTCAATGATTGAATGGAAATTCCTGCCAGGGTCAACATCAAGCAGCCCTGAAAGCAGGTCACTACGGTAATTCCTCGTGGATTACGCTTAGTGGTCGCGGCGGTTTCAACCGGTCTACAGTCGTGGAGTGATCTCCAGCGACTCACCTAATCGTTGATTTACTACGGTAAAATCTTAAAAAGCCCTCTGTGGGTTTTCGATTAGGAACGGTCTTGGTAAGGATTAGAGAGAGTTTTCACAATATGCTGTTGACTGTCTCGAAGTCCAAACTTGTAAGTACCGGTCGAATTATTGCTAACTGTCGTATGCAGGAACTTCTGGCGATTGTAGCTGTGGAAAGCTGTAGCTGGTTGCTGTTGTAGCTGGTTGCAGAAAAGATGCCAATCCATCACCACATGTTCACACCACATCATCATCAAAGAAGTCATGATCACCCTAAAAGACCTTAAACACAGCTTCTGCTAACTCTGATGCTGAAGATCATGACCTCGTATCGTGTGAGCATGTCGGCTCTAAGTATATTTCATCACATGGAGTATTACTACAGAAAGATGACTTGGAGACTCAAGTGGGATGATACGTTCAGAGATTATTCAAAATTCATCCAAGACAAAAGAGAAGTCATCTTCAGATCACTGATGTTTGCACAACAATCTATGACATTGAAGATTCAATGAGTACGAGCTATGATGTCAAGATCCATGGAAGAAGTGCTGAATTTCAGAACATTACTTCTGGGGTGACCTCCCTTAGGGGGAGATTGTTAGGAATATGAATATTCAGCAGAAGACTCGGTCACCCCGAGTACTTATTAGATCATCATAGCTCATAAGCTTATCAGTAATATTATTAGTAGCTTAGTTATTAATTACTATTGTGGAGTGGGTCGGGTCTTTACCCTCTGTCAGCTCGCTCCACAGTCCACTAGGGACATAATATGTAGTAGTATATATATCCCTTCCCACACAAGGGAAGGGTTGGACCTTTCACATTAATCTAATTCATCTTGTTTCTCTCTAAAAGGCTCCCAACATCTCACTTTCTCTCTCTAAGTTCTAACTCATTCGATCCATAAACAACCCTCAAACTAGTGTTTCTTGCATAGTGAATACCCTACACGAACTGATACATTGGGAAATTTATAATAATTAGAAATGAGTACTGAGAACTTGACATACCAACCTAGGTTGCGAGCCGGAGACGTTTATCAACTCTGTTAACTTTGTTTTCCATCCAGATTGCCCAGGTGAGTTCATAGTCCCACTTTTTACTATGTTTTCCAAACTTGTGGGGAGATACATGCTATTAAACCGAACACGAGTATTTTATGAATGTTTTCCTGATTTATATTGCATAAGATTGATATTGTCAAAAAGACCCCTAATCATGGACCTCTAATCACCTGCGGGTGTGCGCGAATAATATGGATAGATCTATTGGGTTTGACAGCCCCTTTGTGTTACCGTAACGTAACCAAATGCATTTTATTTGAGTTAAATAAAGAGACTGACAATCTCCTACTCGGGGGCAAGGTTACCTACATTTAATTATGGGGTAATTTATATCTCATAGCTTATAACTATGAAGATAACTTGTTAACGTTTTGCGTGCCATGAGACTTAGAGCAATATAAAATGAACTATGATATCACTGATTTACTCTTTACTTAGCTTGTGTTCAAATTGATTACTATTGAAAACACTATGGATTCACTCAACCTTTGTGTTGACTTTTTAAGCATGTTTATCTCAGGTAACTAGAAGTATGATTCGGCACGGAGTGACTGTGGACTTTCTTATTATAAAAAGAGTGTCCATTTTGTTATCATTCAAAGAATAATGTAATGTATTTCGAAACCTCCCGCTGGGACCTATCTTGTATACTCTGATATTTATAAATGAATGATAACAATTTTATTTAAAACGTCTCTTTTTGAGTCGTTTTCTATCTCCATAACTGTGAACCATGAAGTAGCACCCCAAACTTATATTCCGCTGCGTATCACGAAAATGGGGGTGTTACACAGGTAATGGTGAAAACCGGAAAAAATCTCTCATTTCCTTTATTTTATCGGATTTTGAAGCTTGCATTGGTTTTACCGGTTTCAACCGCAACTGTTGAAAGATGCTTTTCTTAAATGAAGCTTATTAAAACGGATTTGCGGAATCGAATGGGGGACGAATATTTGAACAATGCTATGGTATGTGCTGTTGAAGGAGAGACATTTGACGAAGTAACGAATGAAGATGTAATGGTTCGTTTTCAAGCTATAAAAAGCCGAAGAGGAGAGTTCTGGGATCTATTAGGTATTTGTTTAACTTCTTTTATTATTGTGTTTTTTTAATTATTTAAATGTACGGTTAAAAAAAATTATGGTTAACTTTTTTTCCGCTACCCCTGAAATTCAATCCTAGCTCCGCCACTGCCCCCACTCTCCATTTCTTACCACTACACATAGTCTAACTAACACTTACCCAAAACACAAGACATATGCATCTGGATCATGTATATATATCTACTATCTATATAAAGTAAAAAAGTTTTGCTATAATCTCCCCTCTCAAAATATTACATGTGTCATCCAATGGTCCTAATTAAAACCACTCAACAATACCAGGTCAAACTAAAAAACCAAAAAGCATTCAATGGCAGAATAACCTTCGAGCATTGAATGGCAGAATTACCTTGGAGCAAAAAAAACACACACACAAATCCTCTCAAAGATTCCTTTCTCAAAACCATAACCGAAAAACACCAATTCAATAGCAGATCCGTCAAAATTAAATCATTAGTTCATGATCCACAGAAAAAAAAGGACCAAACACATCCATCATCACGCTCCCTGAAATAATAGTCTGATTCAAACCAAAATCAAGAAAAGATTTGTGTTACATCACTCTACCAGTATTTGTATTCTGTCAACACCTTTAATTTAAATATTTAGGGTTTCGAATTATTAGTTGAAACTTACAATTGTTTTGTTTCGCTTAAAATATATGATATATTTCCATTGATTATGTTAGAGTAATTTCATTGTAATGAGAACTCTAAAAACTAATTTGTCTGTTATTGTATTCAACTTATCAAAGAAATTGTGGTTGGATTTAATTTTAAAAATTTTACTTTTTTTTCCATATAAAACGAAGCAAATTCAGTTAATGGGTTTTGTTGATTAACGTTTGCAATTAGTCCTTTTAAATCTATTTTTTATACAGGATTTCATGTATCAAACTAATTTAAAATTTTTAAATTTTTTGTAAATAATTTGGGGGAAATTGTGGAAAACTAGAAGGGGGTTGAATAGTTTTCACCGTTTCTCGAGTTTAATTTGTTTTGTTATTTGTTAGTTCAAAGGAAACAATCACAAATTAAGTTATCACACAATATAAACTAAAGGTAAAGAGATGAAAGATCAAACCACATAACACAAGTGTTTATAGTGGTTCGGCTTGCAAGAGATCCTTATCCTTGCCCTACTCCACTTCCTCGAGTTACTTACTCGAGAGATATCTTTCACTAAGAAACAAACTCCCTTCTAGGTGGAGAAAACCTTTACACGTCGCTTACTTCCTTTTCCGGTACTAAGCTAAACACCGGGTTCTTTCACAAGGTAGAACCAACCTGACGTCGCCTAATTACTTTACCGACACTAAGCTAGATGTCGAGTTCTTTACAAGGGTACAACCACTCCCTACTCTCTTTGTGCTTTGAGGACTAAAGCACTAACCACACTTACTGATCTAACTGATACAAATGATAAGAAACACTTAAAGTGTTTACACAGAACCTATACTACAACTTCCAAACAGTCTGCTTGTTTGAAGCTTGTTAACTTGATCTTCTTTGCTACAAAAGAAACATCAATGATATATATATATATAACTACTGTGGTTAGTAACTAAAGTGAATGTATGTGTTTTTCTTTTCTAAGTGGATTATTAGTTCAAATGCCAAGTCTGCTATTTATAGGCAAACTTGGTAGACCACCCACGGATCCGGCGGATCCCTCAGAAGGGATCCGTCTGTGTATAGATTTGGATCCGTGGATTTGACAGCTAATGTTGCACATGAGATCTCCTCAAATCTTTCCATATCCTTGTGTTGTCAAATCAATATCTTCCAATGTCAACTATATAACTTGAGTATCTAATCAAAATATCACACAATCTTTACCAAGATTGTATTTGTGATGTATACCATGATGTCACTTTATAACTTTTAAATTAAAGTTTCCATTTAAGGAAATACACATGTATATGCAATATAATGTTAGTGATCATGTTAAATGAAAGATGTGTTTTGAAAAAGACTTTAACTAGTATTTATAATTTGCTTAAGGAATATACTTTGCGTTTGTCATGAACAAAACATAAGCAAAGATCGTAAAATATAAATAACGTTTTTAGTATGATATTTGTATTAACAATCTCCCCCTTTTTGTTGATGACAAAACCTAAAGTATATTTTTAAGCAAACAAGTAAATATAGTTTAAGTCCTTTTAAAAATATAGATTAAGTTTTGAGTAATTCAAATTTTGATTACTATTATGAATAAATTAGTATGAATCTAATTATGCAAACTTAATCTTTTTCCTTTCTCCCCCTTTTTGTCGAAACAAAAAGAAGAGGTGCGTAGCGGAATATGATTTTGAGAACTTTAATAGCTCCCCCTTGTTTTATACTCCCCCTAAATGGAGTAACAAGTAAATGATGCATGAACCTACAAAACAAATGGTTAGAATATGAAAGTTTCATGAAATGCTCCCCCTCGATGTATACTCCCCATTATTCGAGTACCAATGTATATTATTGAAAGGTATGATATGCTGCAAATGAAGTGTTAGTAATGAATAACTTCAATAAAGAAGTAGAATGCATTGGAAGTGTTCTTCCAAACACGCCTTTCTAAATGTTTTGACTTTAAAAAGTCAAATTAAGTATCTGATCATTATTTGTACCTAAAGCAATGATATAAAGTACAACAAGCTATATAGGGACAATGATAATATGCAATAAATCACTAAGGATATCGGATTCATATATATTGAAAATTTTATGACAAAAGTCACAATGATGTTATAAGTACCTAAAGACATCCTAAAAAAAAATCTTAAGCCAACAATGTAAAAGGTCCTAAATAACTAAACTAGGAAGCTTATATTTAGGAGGGTGATATATGATGTTTAGATGCTCAAGAATGTGAAAAATGAACCTCATTTCATTTTGGAGCTTGTGCACCAAAAATATTTGTTCTTTGAGTTATGTGGACGGTTCTTTCATACATGCGTAAGTCATGGAAAAGACGACCGAGCGGAGGAATAGAGGTGGTGGTAGAGGTGAATCTTGACTTAAAAGTATTGTGCATGAGTATTTATGATGATAGTATTGACTAATCTTAATGAGACCAAGGTGTTCATCTTGTATGCCTAAATTAATTTTTGTGTCAAAACAAGATACTATTAGATAACTATTAATTATTTTATAGCATAATCATTTATTGAAAGTTTATTTGTGACAAGAGTCTCAAACATAAGATTACACATGAAGGTTCCTAGAGACGATAAAATCTTAAGAGTAATTATTGCGATGATACTTCTATTTTGCTTGTTTTGATGATGACATGATAGAGGCAAGCCATTTCGTTTCTAAATCACTAGTGTCGTAGAGGTTAGAGACACTGTTGTTGTCATCTTGAATGTTAGTTTCATTGATCCACATTGATTCATCCAAGTGTTGAAGTGTGGTAATTATGTCATGTGATGGATCTATTAGTAAGCTTGAAGATGGGGATGAGATTCTTTCTTTAGGTGGTGATGATTGTGGTGAGGGGACAATTGTTGTGGAGACACTTGGTGAAGTGATAATTGGCGTGGCAATTTTTGTGGTGATAATTGATGTGATATGGTATTGAGGTCCATGAATCTCCGGATAGAGAGGATGGAATAGCATGGGTTCTAAGTTTTCAAGACTTATTGGTGGAGGATTGGTTGATGTAGGTGGAAGATCTTCTAATTCTTCAAGATATGGTTGTGAAGATGTTGGTGGTGTCCTAAAGAGTTCCATGGGTTTGAGTTTTGGTGAGGATGGTGATACCAATTGTGATGGAGCGAGAGCGAGTGGTGGTGTGGTTGCTACAGGAGTAATGGTAGGAGGTGATGTTGTTGTATTGAATGAGTTTGTAGCGGGTGAATTTGATCTTGAAGAAGGGGATATGTTGACTATGGGAGTTATAACATAAGTTGTTGTGGTGACTGTGGATATGACAGGAAAGGTTACATTACGAAGTGGGTTTGCATACCAGTAAGGTCTGACGCTAATTCTAGCCGTTCGTCTGTATGGTCTAGACATGTGAGGTTGGTTGGGATACTTCCTGGAGATGATATGTGAATTTTGTGGATGTTTAGTGTGCTATGTTCATCTCTAAGGTTCTAATTTATACTTCCTAATTGTATGAGAATTGGTGTTTGAATTAAATAAATGTGAATATTTAGGACTTGAAATAAGAGAAAGTAGTTAGTCCTATAGAAATGGAGTTGACTTAAGAGTGTGCAGAAAAATGGCTCAAAAAGGGTTAAATGTGATTGATCCACAGATTTCAATAGGAGTAAGTGCAGTCTGTGTGTGATGGGATAAATCAAATTATGCATGGAAATATTCTTTGAATTTCATAACGGTTTCTAATGGTTTGGAACAAAGATTTGTGCAGGTCATATCAAGGAAGTCAATCCATTTAGCTTGGGTTGAGTAATGTGTTGGGGATTTGCAGTAAATACAAGGAGATAGTGGAAAATCTTATGATTTGATATTTCCACGGATTTGACGGATCCCTAAAAAGGGTTCCTTCTTTGTATCAGGTTGGTAACTCACACCTAAAATTCAAAAATTTAAATTTGGTGGAAAATTTTGTTCCTAAGTTTCTAAGGATTCCTAAATGATTCTAAGATGAGTTATTATCAGTGAATGAATCCTAAATGATACTAAACACTAAGTTTTAAGAATCGTGATGAGTCAAAAAAGTTTAAGAATTTTGCTGGGGAACCTGCGGATCCAAGTTGTATCACATGCGGATCCAAAGTTTGGGATCCGCCGAATCCGCAGGTAGGCAGATGGCGGAACCAACGATAAGCCTTGGCGGAGCCAATGTTTGGGATCCGCCGGATCCGTGTCCTAATTGCTAAAACTAAACAGAAGACTTGTCATATTTTTCGTTTTTCGACGAAAACCCGAAAATTCACCTAGACCTTACTTAACATTTAATATGTATAGCAAAACAACTAAATGTGATAATATTAACACATGATTGATCATAGATTAATCCGTTCTTAGAAACTTACCGTAGTAGGAGTTAAGCCAAACATAGGTTTAGACTTGGTAAATTGATAACCCCTAGTGTTATCAATCTGCAATATTCAGTTAGTTCACATACACAAAATATAACACAACCAAGTATGAAAATAGACCTGATCATTAAACATCATCATGAACGATGTTAAGCCAAACAGTGGCATAAGTTTTGAAAATTGATAACCATGATCATTATCATCAGTTTGAGTAGAGCTAAAACACATAAGTATAAAGTACTAAAGACATGTTTTTAACAAACATAGAAATATGACCATATATGATCTAAAGGACAACTGTTCCAAAAGCTCATTTATTCTCACTTATCTTTTAATAGTTTGAGTATTTTCTTTTGATCTTTTCGGAGTTTCATCATCCATCGTCCTGCACACTTTAGAACTCCCTTTGTTTGTCGGCTTTCTGCAGATTCATTATTTAGAGATGAAAGTTGACTCAAGTAGTCTAGTAGCGGGAGCTTTGAGTTAGGTAGTCCATCTTCGTCACTAGCTGATGAAGATGAAGATGAGAGGCAAGCTCGTTTCCCTTTTCCTACTGCCACTCTATGGTCACTAAGAGCGACAAAGGTGTGTTTGATTTCGGGGTAATCTGGGACAAAACCAACAGAATTTGGAAGGATATGAGTGGAAGCTTTGAACAAACGAGTGAGTAGCATTCCATATGGCAATGTGGTTTTCCCTAGGACACGTTTATCAACCATCCTTTTGGCGATATAGTAAGCAAGATTGAATTTTTGACGAGTTGAAATACAATACAGCATATAGCACAGTCCAGCATTCACGTGATCTTTGTTACCTATAGTACTAATGACATTAGATCTTAGAATTTCTTCAAGTCTATTGAACTCAAGTTTGAGTTCATTGAGTTCCATGGCAAATGGATCTTGATTGACATCTTTGCCCCGAAGTTTCTTAATTGGATTGGTTCTAGTTTTGAAGAGATAATCTCGGATAATTTCTTTAGGAGTTAGGGGAGTGTCATATGGATGTTCTCGTCCTAGGTTTGAATTAAGAATGGTTAGGGACCATTTGTCAGAGTAGAAGCATGTTCCTTCACTTGGGATGCGTAACACATTCCTGAAATGGTCTAAAGGAAAATTGTAGGAGTTTTGGTTCACATTGAAGTTGATGCTAAATGATCCATTGTCATCAGAAATAAGTTTTACTGAGGCATAACATTCGAGAATGAATCGAGGAATGATAGGTTCATCTATGTCGAGAAGTGAGTCAAATTGAATGGTGGCCATTTGTTCACGAATGTTTGTTTCTTCTAAAAATGAAGAGTCTACGGTTCTACCCTCATGAACATACCGATTTTCTAAAGCTTTGAAAAGTTTGACTTGTGCTTCTGTGAATCCTTTTGTTTGATGATGTTTAGGTAGGTACTTCTTAGTTTTCTTGTGATCGTAATTAGTAGCAGGAGGCATGATTTTCCTAGTCATAGACAATTTTATAATTTTAGTTACAATAATCTAAGATACATGAAATGTGGACTAATATGGAGGTGTGTTTACCTATTATGATGTTTTGAAAAATACACGTTTTGTGACAAAACACTTTATACCCCAAACATTCCTGTTTGACGTTTTGATTTTGTATTAGCAATGTTTGAAATTCATTTTACCTAGTCATGAAAAGATTTTTCATGGGTTTTTGTTAAATTATTATAATGTGCAAGAAAACTTATTTTAATTGTTTAGAAAATTAGGTTGTATTGATTTGTTAAAAGGTTTTAACAAGATGGAATACCTATTTACTTTTATTAAGAAGAAAGGCATCTGTAGTGTCTAATTAATAATAATGTATTATTGAAATACATGAACCCTAATTGAAATGAATTAGTGAACTTACAGTGAGTGATCAAGCACGAGTTAATATGAGATGAAGGACCTAATTTTTGAGTTAGGGATGATAAGAGTCGACTATGAGTTGATATTGAAGGTTTAATTAAGTGTGTAGTGCAGTAGAGAGTGTTTGGTAATTGCATGATCTGATTTAACAACTCACAGATCCGGCGGATCCTTCAAAAGGGTTCCGCCCTTGTTATTAATTGGATCCGCAGGATCAGAACAAGGTTATGATATTTTTGTTTTTGGTTAAACTAAGATTTGAACTAATGTTTTGAGTGCTTCTAAAATTTGGTATGTTTTATAAGGAACGGAGATTGCTTTTATGAGGTGTTTGTATGAGGATTTAGCACAGTAATCCTTTTTGAGAGACATTCTCAATACAACACATTGTATTCACTGTCCTCATCGGGAATAAAGATAAAACAGTCGAGCTAAGTATTAGCTGAGATGAATAGTTGCAAGTTTGATGAACCAGAAGAAGATTGGTAATAGAGACTAAAGTTACAAACTACAGGTATTTTCTCCATACTTTGCCTCAACCACTTAAGTATCAAGGAACGTTAGTTTCTTAGTGACTTGTGGTACAATGTCTCACATTGGTACACAACATGTTTAGAGATTCACCTAATTGTTATGATTTTATGATCTAAGAAGGATAGTCATACACAAGGTTTGGTGTTCTAGTTATATGACAGCATATTCTACTTTAATATATCACTACTTTTTAGGTTATCTAATGAATTTACTGTTTTGATCCTTAATATGAGTGTTTTACATGTGAATGATTTGAGATGAGGAAAACATCTTTATTCCTAGTTGTTAGGCATTTAGAGTTCTAGAATGAAGTTTTACTTATCATACATGATAGCATATCTTGATAAGGAGATGAAATTTTTCTTAACGAAGAGTGGGTTCTACTGAGTTTGTTTCATGACTTTAAGGTGTTTTGCTCAAGCTAGTGTGTACGTGAATAGGAGAATATGCTTTTCCTATATGTTCGTAAATTAATTTTTTCAAATTTAATTAGATAGTTCTTATTTCTAGAATTTCAAGCTTACTTAGATTCTAGAGAAAAACTAAATTATTTTAATCTCAATGTTTTCTAATGGATGGGATTTGAACATTATTACAAACAACATTGTTTAGACCTATGTATTACCTTTATGAGTTTTGGAAAGATAAACCTTTATAATATGGTTAGATTTTCCTAAAATTAATTTTCTTCCTAAGTACTTTCAAGATATCTCAAGGTTATGAATAATTAAGTTAGAACTTACTTAGGAACTTTCATGGATGTGATAATTACAAGTGTGTTTATTAAATTTTATCTTGGTTAGAGTCCTTGCAAGTTCTTTGAACTTATCCATGTATGGGTATTACCTAAGTGTTGAGATAAAGTACAAGAATATGAGACAACGTTAGTCTTAAGATAATATATCCGGTTTTAGCAAAGGCTTAAAAACCTTTTCCTAGTAATCATACTATCTTATATACATAGAATTTCTATTATCACATAGGTAGTAATATTTAATCATACCACAAAGAAATAGTTATGAAATCATGAATTATCTATGATAATCATTATGAGTAGAGTTATGAGAGTTCATACCTTTTTGATGATTAATACCAAGAGTGCTATTGATCGAGATGAGCACTTTTGTGATTTGAGAAAATACCATTGTATCAATGTATCTTGGGATTAAGTGAGATTATAAAGACCAAATCCTTTTAAGCATACCTGAAGAAAACTTGAGTGTTTGGTCCCCAATATCTCATGGGTCCGTTTTGGGTTAAACAACATATTATCATGGTTCACTAATATCTCCGAGACAGTCAAATGGTATTTGTTTACTAAGCTCATTTCCTATGTATGAAGATGATTCTACTGTTGTTTTAACTACATCTCTATCTTTGATCATTTTAGAATTAGTCTTTCTTGAATGTTGATTTTTCTGTTTTTCAACTGTACTCACGGATCCTTTGTTAATACTACGCGGATCCAAAGTTTTGGATCCGTGGGATCCGTTGGTTACCAACTCAGTTGGTCTGATTTTATTTTCTTTTATCGTGTGACTTTCAAAATCACTTAAATGACCATCTTTCATGAAATCAGGCTTGAAGCTACCATGAGATGATTTAAGAATTCTCATAGTGTCATCTGCACAGTTTATGTGTTCATTGAATCTTTGAAACTTGAGATTTTGTTTTATGTATTTGCTTAGTGTGAGTTTATGCAATTCTAATTTAAGTTTTATTTCTTGACATGATGCACAACATTTAGTTTCCATATTGTCTTCCAAACTTTTAACTTTTTCTTTCAACTTATGTATTTTATTTATCAAGTATTCCTCTTTGGTTTTCAAGATCTTATTATTGTTTATGACGTTTATAATGAGCTTACTCAATCTATTGTGTTCTATATCTAATGTGTCATAGTTATTAAACATGTATGAAGAGTCAGAGGGTACCTTTTCTGTTTTGTTAGCCATAAGATCCACTTTGTTGTCATTTAGCATGTCTTTGTTACCTTTACTAGATCTGGCTATAGTGCTAGAGGCTATTATCTCCTTTTTGCCTTTAGGTATCTCCGAATCTTTTTTCATTGTTGCAAGATGAACATTGAGGTATCCTATGAGCTCGTCCAGTGTCATCCTTGAATGATCCGTAGAATCTTCAATATTAGTTGCTTTAGCTTTCCATTTTGGGTTAAGATCTTTTATACATTTCCTGTCAAAATACTTACTAGCAATGGATTCATCAAGAGCTTTGGGTGAAATATTGTGTCTAGCAAAAGTTTCATTTTCTAGATCTGAGTGTTTTGACATTTCAAAAATGTATTTTCCGGAAAGCTATTTGTTTTAAAGATTGGTGATCTTTGCAAGGATTTCCCTTCTTTAAAGTTTTCAAAATCGATTTGATCGTTTCAAGTTTTAAAATACAATTTATTTTAAAAATCTTGAGTAACGTAGCTCTGATGCCAATTGTGGAAAACTAGAAGGGGGGTTGAATAGTTTTCACCGTTTCTCGAGTTTAATTTGTTTTGTTATTTGTTAGTTCAAAGGAAACAATCACAAATTAAGTTATCACACAATATAAACTAAAGGTAAAGAGATGAAAGATCAAACCACATAACACAAGTGTTTATAGTGGTTCGGCTTGCAAGAGATCCTTATCCTTGCCCTACTCCACTTCCTCGAGTTACTTACTCGAGAGATATCTTTCACTAAGAAACAAACTCCCTTCTAGGTGGAGAAAACCTTTACACGTCGCTTACTTCCTTTTCCGGTACTAAGCTAAACACCGGGTTCTTTCACAAGGTAGAACCAACCTGACGTCGCCTAATTACTTTACCGACACTAAGCTAGATGTCGAGTTCTTTACAAGGGTACAACCACTCCCTACTCTCTTTGTGCTTTGAGGACTAAAGCACTAACCACACTTATTGATCTAACTGATACAAATGATAAGAAACACTTAAAGTGTTTACACAGAACCTATACTACAACTTCCAAACAGTCTGCTTGTTTGAAGCTTGTTAACTTGATCTTCTTTGCTACAAAAGAAACATTAATGATATATATATATAACTACTGTGGTTAGTAACTAAAGTGAATGTATGTGTTTTTCTTTTCTAAGTGGATGATTAGTTCAAATGCCAAGTCTGCTATTTATAGGCAAACTTGGTAGACCACCCACGGATCCGGCGGATCCCTCAGAAGGGATCCGTCTGTGTATAGATTTGGATCCGTGGATTTGACAGCTAATGTTGCACATGAGATCTCCTCAAATCTTTCCATATCCTTGTGTTGTCAAATCAATATCTTCCAATGTCAACTATATAACTTGAGTATCTAATCAAAATATCACACAATCTTTACCAAGATTGTATTTGTGATGTATACCATGATGTCACTTTATAACTTTTAAATTAAAGTTTCCATTTAAGGAAATACACATGTATATGCAATATAATGTTAGTGATCATGTTAAATGAAAGATGTGTTTTGAAAAAGACTTTAACTAGTATTTATAATTTGCTTAAGGAATATACTTTGCGTTTGTCATGAACAAAACATAAGCAAAGATCGTAAAATATAAATAACGTTTTTAGTACGATATTTGTATTAACAGAAATCATAGTCATTAAAGGTTTGGTCAAATGTTTATTTTTCAAAGGTGAGTTTGAGTAATGGGGTTATCTTATTTTGCCGGCTTATGGATGGCTTATTTGAATTCTCAAAAAGCCTATACATTAATTATTTTCAATTTATGAGGGTGTTAACTTCAGCTTATGGCTTGCCATAAGGTCAAGCTGATAGGCTCATAAGCTGAAAAATTGAACTTATGAGCTTTTCCAAATTCGGATAAGCTGTCCATAAGCCGAAAAAGTAAGCTAATAGAAAGACCCCGTAAATGTGTTTGGCAAAAGGATCTTTAGTCGTGACCGTAAAGCGTAGAGAAAAACTTGAGAAACCCAAATGATAAAGGTAATTAGTTTAAGGATACAAGGCTAATTTGTGATTTTGTTTCTGCATTAGGTTTCATTAAAGTCATCGGAGTTTGTAGAATGTCAATGTTCAACAAATTAAGTCATGCACTCCTGCTTGCTGAAAAGCAACAATGTATGCTCTGCAAATTTGAATATTGACATGTGTTTACATAAATGTCACGTTTAGTATTTCTCTAAATAATATTAAAGTCGGAAGGTATGTCGTATATGTATTTAGACTGAAATCGGAAATATCTATTAAGTGTATATAGTTGTAGAGCAATAGTCATAAATAGTTTTAGTAGGAACAAAACATTATTCGAACTTTTGATTTGAATAATACATGGGCAGGTGTCGGATTGAACTCGCCAATGCTGCAGCACAGATAAAAGTTGCAGACTTCATTTGTGAGTTTTCATTTTCTGTAACTTTCAACTAAATAGATAGAGAATCGTAGAGAGATCACACAGAAGTAAGTGATCCTTCTTTCACAAACTTTTGACGATCAAAGTTTCTGTATAATATTGAATTACATTGTTTCCTTTTTTTTATGCTAGGCTGGTGATAATGTGGCTCTCCTTTTAGAGGGCTTAACATCACTTCCTGAAAATGTGGTAAGTACTCTTACTTATTGTATTAATATTCAACTATGCTTTTTTAAAAATTTGGTTATCTTGCTAATTATTACTTTGATTATATCTACTGTACCAGATTATGCACACAACACTTGGCGATGTCCACATGAAGCTTTCCCATCTCCCAAGAGGCTATCAAAGGTTTTATGATACAGACTGGAGACCTCCCTTTCACATTGTCGATGGCAAATGCGGGCGTAAACACTAACGGGTCTCAGTTCTTTAATTATAACGACTCTTGCTATACCATGGTTGGATAATAAGCATACTGTCTTCCACAGAGTTATAAAGGGCATGGACGCTGCTCAGGTAATTGCCTGCCAGGCAAACATTAATTTTAAAACTCTTGACTATTTTGTAAAGTGGGTTAGATGAAATTCTTTTGAAACAAACCTTTGGTTTCAGGCAATTCAGAAAGTGAAGACGAACAAGGGAGATAAACCATACCAAAATGTGAAGATCTTGAATGTGACGGTTCCAAAGAGAGCTGTAATAGAATGTTATTCACAATCTTTAAAGAACTTGGTATCCATTTCATTTTTGACATTTTGTATTCTATGTAATGTTGCAAGTGCATAACTTTTAAGCACAGAAAGCTTATACATATTCTGCATATATTGGCAGGGGTTTTTTGAAAAGTTACAAATATTGAAGGAAAAAGTAGCAGCAGGAATAGCGATTGAGGGGCTGGTATGTGCTTTATGCTTCTCCTTACAAATATAGGATTTGTACATGTATCTTGGGAAGGAATTGATATAGGTTGGTATGTGCTTTATGCTTTTCCTTAGATATGTCTTCGGAGATTGATCTTTGTAACTATTTGATTATATACATACAATTCATCTTTTGGAGATAATCTTTGTAGTTAAATTTAGTATACATATCAATTTAGCTACTCACCCATCCCAAAAATAGATGTATAAGCACAAATTTTGTATTATAGTCAAAGATCAAAGTGAGAAACCTTGATGATTTTATTTGTTTGTGGTTTCCAGATGGTACGTCGAGAGACCAGCCTTGGGTGATTTAGATGATGTTGTGATAATGATTATTAAGACCATGAATAAAGAAGATGGTATGTATTAGTCTTTTATCTTAATAAAAAGTTCTTATTGATGTTATTCGTGCGAAAAACCAACAAGTCAGCTATTTAAGACAGTTCTGGAACACCCCCGAATTCGGCTATTAAAGTTAGTCCCAAACACCCTTGATTTCAGCTATTATGACAGTTCCAAGCACACCTGAATTCCGCTATTAGAAACAGTCCCAAACACATTCTGCTATTAAAACTGTCCCAAACACCCCTTAATAACTTAATAATTCTCAAGAAAAAAAATTCCAAAACACCACTTAATTTGACCCAGTTGTCCTTTTGTGTTTGAGCTCTAGGTTTTTTTTTTTCTTTTCGATTTGAAGCGTTGGATATAAAATATAACCTGAATTGATCCATTTGTAAGTAAATGGGCAAAAATAGTCCTCTAACTTTGGGCATCTTTGTCCTGCATATATTCACTCATGCGTCTTTAAGAGCTAATGTTAATCACGCAAGCTAGAGGCTTCTTCTTAACTAATATAGATAGGATATAAAAGAAAATGGGTCAAGTGGGGAAAAGACGTCATGCTTTAATAGAGTTATAGTTGTAGTGTTGTACTGGATTCATATTATTACTTGCGAAGTGTTTAACCTGGAAAAGAATAAAAGAAAACCTGTTTAACATGAAAAAGAATAAAAAAAAACCTTTCCCCTGCTTTATAAATTCTGTTTTGAGCAAAAAGCTTTTCGAAGTGATGAGGTATGTTAAAAGTTGGTTAATGCAAGTATTGTTAGCTGTTTTTCGGCATTATAGTTTTACTTGTGGAGTCTTCATATTATGTTATGTATCGTTTTACTTTCATTTAAGGTTGAAAAGGGGTGGTTACTTTTGTATAGTTACGTTAATGTTTTCTTTGCATGTTTCTGATTAACTTTAGTAATATATTTTGATCTTTTTTTGTTGCTTAGTTTGGTTTCTGAACTACTTCCATTTTGTTTTGTGCAGTTGCAATATAAACGTGTATGGCATAGAGATAGCCCGCCCTTCAGGCGTGCCTTGAAGCTATTGTCTAAGGTCAGACTCTATTTGGAACGGCCGACTTTTTATGTAGCTGTTTAAAGGTAAAAAGCGAAAAAGGTCTAAAAGTGTTGTGTTGTGACAAAAATGGCAACTACAAGAAATATACAAGCAACGTTGTCCATTAGAAGTTCTTCATAGATTATAAGGTTATTGTTTTCGCTTTTTCTCCACAATAAAGTATATATACTTTTCTTACGGTTATTTAGAACATGACCTTATATTTCGTTTCAACATTATATTCGTTTTAACGTTATTGTATCAAATATTTTACTACTTTGTCTATAAGAAGTTCTTCATAGATTATAAAAAGTGTTGTGTTGTGACGAAGATGGCAACCACAACAAACAAATGTGTATTCAATTGGAGGAAAAAATGTATTGAAGGAGAAGGTTCAAACAAGTAAACGTCAGTTTACAACTTATGGATAAGTCTTTGATTTAAGTATAGTAGAGTATTTTATTTTAGTAGAGTAGAGTATGTTATCATTTCCATAATCTATTATTTAAAAAAAAGAATTCTTAGAACCAGCCGCCCATTGGGCGGGTCTTGAGGCTAATGACAAATGAATTATATTTTACCTTATATGCAACTTATAACGGACTAAATGAATTATAATGACAAACTTGTTTCAATTTACAATCTTAATCTATTATCAAACCATTGTACTATTTATTCTAATCTTTAAAAAAAATATTTAAAACTAGCCGCCCATCAGGCGGGCCTTGAAACTAGTATATATGACGTAGAAAATGCATGTATCAACGTGAACCCAACTTAAGTGATGTTGTGATGAAATCAAGAGAAAACACTAATATTGTGAAGGACATGATACAAATGAGGTAGATTTGATGTTTTTCTTGTTAAAACGACGTAATTTTTTATGGTTTCACATGTAAGCTTAGATGTGTGATAGCCCCATATATATGTGTGTGATCAAATGAGAAGAAAAATTAAAATGAGAAAGAGGAGAAGAAATCACAACCACACAATCCAGATGCATCTACAAAAGTGGATGGATCTTCACTCAAATTTTCCCTCCCCAATTTAAAATGTGTGGCTAGCATTACTTCTTACCCTTCCCATTTTAATTATTCTTCTCACTAAAAAAAAAAAAAAAAAAAAAAAAAAAAAAAAACTCATTTTTTCTTATACACGCCGAGGAATCGGCGAGCACCAAGGGTTCGGCGGCACCGAAACCCTTACCACATCGGATTCGGCGAGTGAGCTTGTTGCCACACCTTTTGCTCTTAGAGAGAGTGCCCGTGATGACGCGTTATAAGGCAATTTTTGCACTTATGTCATCGCCATGGTATGTCAAATTGCACCGTTCCTATCATGTTATTGATCCACCGCCAAGTAATTCACATCTTGTTATCCTTTTTTTCTTTTTCTTTTGGAATCTAGTTCAGCAAGGTCCATAGGGTGAGCTCGCTTGAAGCTAGGGCGCGACTGATTCTTTCTCTTTTTCTTGTTTTGTGGGGGAGTGGAGTATTTTTGGTGATGTATTATATGAATTTTTTTTGAGATAGTGTTTTAGTTATAATGGTGTTATTTAGTATGTGCTTAGGTGGCAACCCAATAACATGTTATTAGGTTCTACCACACCCACCACTTTAGTGATCGTAAATGGATCAGATATGGATTGGTTGGACGTATATCCACAATCATAAACATTTATTTTTTTTCATTATTCATATCTATATCCATATCCTTTTAAAGTCGTTTCATATATTCATATCCATATCTATTGAATGAGTCGGATTAATGAATGTCCATTAGATATTGTGAAAATAAATAAAGATAATCTCATAGCTTAATTCAAATTTTGTAAACATCATTTGCATCGATACATGCTTTGTTTAAGACAAAATTGCAACATGTAACAACATAGTCTCAACAAATATAATAAATACACATTATAAGTTTATATTAAAACACAATCCAAACGGCGTCGTTTTTTCCGCTTTTTTTCCCGCCAAAATTTTGGGCCGGGTGTTTAGTCCATTTAGGTGTACTGAGTGCCCTTTTAGCGTTGGCCCAGCCTGGCCTGTTTCCGTTTGTATATATTAAACCACGTTCACATAGTCCAGAGTATTCCACACACCCACACATACCTAACCGCCGCTGCAATCATCTCTAATGCTGATGATGATGATCGAGTGAAAGGAAAAGCAACAACACGATAGGAAGATGATGATGATGAAAGGATGGAAGTAAAACATCATTCGAACCCACGTTTTCCGGTGAGGCGTAACGAAAAAAAAAACATCAAACCCTAATTCAATCTCATCAATGGACTTCGGACTCAACAAGAAACGTGGTCGTCCAGCTGCCGGAGCTAACAGCAACACCGGTTTCAAGAAATCCAGACAAGGTTAGGGTTTCGTTTTTTTTTTTCGTTAATTTTTGGATCTTGGGTTTGGGTTTTCTAATTTTGTTTAAATGTGGAATTGTCTTAGGGGTTTTGATTGGAACAATCTCCCAAGAAAAGAAAGGTATAAATTATTTATATAAAATCTAATCGGAAATTAGGGTTTTGTTGTAATTGGGGGTTTTGCTAATTTTGGGTTTATATATAAATTTATGAGCTTATTTGATTTTCCTTACGGCTTAGGGTAGTTTTGTAGCTGGAAAGTTGAAGCTTATGAAATATAAGCTGAAATTACATAGGCTCATAAAGCTACAAATAAGCTTAAATAATCACCTGCTCCTGCTACACATAGTTTTTGCTATTTATGTGTATGTTTATAAGTAGTTTTATGTAGTTTATTATGTATTTTTTATAAAATATTATGTATAGAATATGTGGCTTGAAAAGAATTTTAAATTATTGGTACTTTGATTGTATACAGTTAGCTTTAATGAAGCTTATATGATTCATTATCTTTGGAAAAAAATGAGAAAGTTGAGCTAAATTGATAAGTTGCACAATCTATTTGGTTTTCAAAGCAGTAAGTTGTTTTAGATGATTTATGTATGGACTGAATAATGTTTGTCTTGAAATTAGGATGGTCATATTTTATGTACGAGTTGTTTAAAAGCTCTGTTTGTTTGAGTTATAAAGGATTTTGTCACTTCACTTTACTTGGATTTAACTATTGATATTTGATGTTTGGGATTACTTTTCCATTATACATAGTTTTATAGAAATGTTATGATTTTGTCATTATACATAGTTTTATAGAAATGTTCTGATTTTGTCACTTCACTTGGATTTAACTATTGATATTTGTATTTTAGAATGATTCCACACAAGACCAAGCGTGGAGCTGCTGCCCTAGCTAGGTTGAAGGTGTACGAGGGAACACGATTTGACACTCTGTCAGGCGTACACGCACCCGAAGAGGTACAACTGTTGCCTATTCATTGTTAGCCCTTACGTGGCTTATTCAAACTTATATTGAAATGTTAAATCAAAAACAAGCATATTCAAACTTATATTGAAATATCAGGCGTACACGCACCCGAAGAGGTACAACTGCTTATGTTACAGTTGTTGCCCGCCAAGGGTTCGATGAAAGTCTTGGGAGGGTTCACTTTGTGGTAAGTTTTTATTTGATCATTACTGTTTCCATATTGGTAGAATATAATATAACAACAGTATAATAGTGTATTTTTGTTGTCGTTATTGGTAGAATACACATCAAAGTGTTAACGTGCGTACATGCTTCTATCTTTGTCTTCTGTATATTTCACATCCACTAATAGTTGAACCTTATATAAACCGTAGCTATCTTACCACTGTCTATTCTCCCAGATTGGTTATTCACATTAACGCTATAGCTGTATCCTGTATATGTGCAAACATAGTTATTGCAGGCATTTGTATACACAATCTTTTTCTTTTTGGCTCCAACGAATCACATCCCTACTATAGGCACTAAGTAGATGCACTAATAGTAGAGCCTTATATCACACACTGCTGACACTTATTAGAGAATTGTCAGGTATAGACACATAAGAGATTTTATAGTGATCATAGGCCAGGTAAAGGAAACAATTTGGTACGTGTTATACCTCTATACAACAAATATAGCATATTCACCTTATGCTAATCTTTACTGATTCACTCTTCTATTTTGTAGAACCATGGCAGCAGCTGTCAAAAACAAAGCTATCGAACTACCATCCGAAGTCGTCACTTATGAAAATATAAACCGTGCAGAGATGAACAAAGTGATTCAAGTCAGAGTATATCGAAAATGGACAGCTAAAATAGTTCCAAGTCTGATCTCGACAATGTACTGTTGTATACTTCTAGACAAAAAGGTTCACCAATTAAACTTATCACATTCAAAATTACGCCTTTTTGAAAATAACATTTGCATTATTAAATTTCGCAAAAAAATTTTGTAACGTAATTGCAGGGACATGTGGTCCAAGCAAACATTGAACTGAAAGATGCTCAAAAATACAACTCAATAGAATTAAACGCAGCATATCATGTACGAGGGTTTGGTTGTCAACCAGTAGAAAAATGGCAGCAAGCAGTGGACGCCAAATATACATTGCTAATTGAACTGCGTGGAGATGATGTTGCTCAGCACGCACTAGCACAAACAGTTTATGGGTACGTGCTAAATGAGTACATAAAACGGCCAGGTATAAACTTTTAAACAGTCAGCAGCTTACTTGAACGAACAACCAGGTATAAAATCTTATAAGAAACGTCGTTTTTGGGTCTGTACAGGTCATACGGACAAAGTCACAGTAATGTCTTCATGTATAGTTATGTCGATAAGGATCAGAAACATGTCAAACATTACAACCACGGCGTGAGCACTTAGGTTACCAAGGAATGTCGATGAGGAAACGGTATGTAATATGAATATTCAAATATCTGTTATTAGTATATTCTTCATCTTATATAGAGAGAAAGAATGTAAGTAGGAATTGTTATTTAGGCTGCAAAAAAAAAAAAGTTAATGTGTTCATTTTTTTTTGTCTGTTCGGATCATAAAACTGTTGCGTTATTTGTTTGCAGTGAGGATGAATATCAGAAGAATAAAAATTGATGAGTAATGTGACCCAGTTCATGGTTGGTCAAGAGAAACAACTGTTGCTAGCGATTAGAATAAACAGGTATGGATAGGCCATATTTGACATTCATTTCTTTTATTAATTGAACTGTTACCGCCTGCTTCAGCTGATACTTGAGCACGAGTAAGACAACTACTTCTACACCATAAGTTAGCTTCCTGTTCTCATCAGGATATTCATGTAATTTCTTTCTGAAATTGAGTTCTTAAATTATGTTAAGTTACTTTAACTGATTAATATAAGAATCTTAGAACAAGTAGTTGTTAAGATTCTGATAATCTGTTTATTGGTCCAGTCGAATTATATGGTATATGGCTCGGGGATCTAAATTACCGAATAGCTCTCTCTTACCAGTCAGCAAAGACACTTATGGAGATGCAAAATTGGAGAGCATTATTGGAAAAAGATCAGGTATGGTATATGCTTTTTCTCACTTTATCTTTGGCACTTTAAAAGTGTTTGTGTGCTTGAACCGTGCTAAAAAGTTAACCAATTTTTTACCCGATACCCAGCCCACCCATTTTGACACCTCCATTTTGTTGCTAAGCAACATATTGATCAACTGAATGGTTTTAATTCTTGCAGTTACGAATTGAGCAAAGAAGGGGCCGTGTTTTCCAAGGATGGAATGATGGAATTAACAATGTAGCTGTATGGTCTCCATTTTTTGCGCTGCGCTTGCATAAATTTTTGAATGTTCGTTCACTATTAAGATGTAAGTACCAAACTTGGTAAATGGTATTTCTGTCATTCGCATTACATTCTGTTTGAATACATAAGATAAAGCATTTTTAATAAGAATGTCTTTCAAATTTGGTAATGTACACTTAAAGAAAAAATATATATATATAAGCTGTCTTAAAACATTAGGAAGTACATCTGAAATGCGCTACTTATAAGCTCTTTTCTCCGTTTGTAGGTGTCATTTGGTTTTTCTCAGTAGGGCTGATGCGGGCGCGTGAAAGGTATACACATTTGGGTTCTTATTACGAACTATATTCTTAAACAATAAGCTTCCTTACAATAGTAATTTTTACGAAAATTGTTTTAGATGTCGGACGTGGCGTGGCAAGTTTTGGTAACCCCGAAAGACGTACGCTGTTCTGTAGGAAAATGTCTCATAGCGCCACATTGGCTGCTATAGCAAAATCTGCTGGAAAAAGGCCACTTATGCAAGCTTGAGACTGCAGCTGTGGCAGATATGAAACCATCGGACATCAGCAAAGCCATACGTGTCAGCGTCTATCGTAAGCAGACAGTTATGACTACTAGAGGCGACCGGCAGGTATCACAGCTTTTCATAATTGACACAGACATGTACTAACTCAACGTCAATCTACAATTTAATTAATCGAACTTGAATAGGTTTATTACTTTTAAATAACAGTTGGGTAGCTACGGATATATGGAATTCACTCATCTATTTATTTTGCAGGAACTCTCGAAATCTCATGGTCACTTGATTCAAGAAAACTCAAGAAATACGCACCGCACTTTAAAGTCATTGACAGTGTTGGAACGATGTTGCTGCCTCTACCTCATAAGCATCACATGCAAGTTATTCTAATTTTTTGTCTTCCACTTTTAACTCCCAGAATCACTTTTTTAACCTTTTTTAATTAGTAAGGTATAATCTTATCCAAAAAACAGGCACGCCTGCAACGCGACGACCATCGCCAGTCTTGTGTAATATAAAATGAAAAGTATTCATATCTCGTACTATTATGAAAAGAGTAATATGTGACAAATCAAATGAATATTGTTGTGCATGCAATCCCTTTGCAAAAGATAGATTCTAACAAAATCAAATCACTAAAACGTGACGTAGTCAATTTAGTATTACTAAGTTATACTAATTTTTACCTTTTCAATGCGCGCGCGCGCGAACGCGCGCATACACACACACACAATATATATATATATATATATTATATTATATATATATATATATATATATATATATATATATAGGATAAAGATCAAATAAAAAGACAAATATCCGTACATTACGTAAAAAGATTTTTTTTTTCAAAAATTTTCTCTAAAAATTCCAAAAAAATTCCCCAAGATCAGGTATGTTGGTGCATGAAAAAGTTGTGAAGGAAGTTTTTCTAAAAGTTGATATTTTTTCCGAAAACAATTTATGAAAAAATACATTTGTGCATTAAATCGCTTTTTTGTGCATCAAAAATTCGTTTTTGCACCCAAGTTCTTTTGACTTTTTTTAATCAAAATAACATTGCGCATCTAACTAAAACAAGTTGAAAATTTTGTGCATCAAAAATTTTTTGCGCATCAAAATTCGTTTTTTGTGCATTAAAAAAAACGTATAAAAACTCAAAATTAGAAAAACTTCTTTCACAAAAGTTTCATGCACCAACATTCCCGATCTTGTGGAATTTTTATGGATTTTTTAGCGAACTTTTTTGAAAAAAAAAATCTTTTTACGTAGTGTACGGATATTTGTCTTTTTATTTTAACTTTACCCTATATATATATATATATATATATATATATATATATATATATATATATATATATTTTTTTTTTCTCAAAAAATAAAAATAAAAATGTATACATATTTCGGATAGTAAATGGATTGTTCATGGATGACAAATCGTCATCCATATGTGATCCAATAAACATCCATATCAATATTCGTATCCATTAGTCATCCATTTATTTCATCCATATTAATAATGGATGGATCGGGTGGATATCCATTTGATCGGATGTCCAATGTCATCCCTAGTAATGATTCATTTGCAAAGGGAGGAAAAACCATGTGACTACAAAGTATAAAACTGTCTCCCAGTTTTCTTATTGGCCCGCTTTTCTCTTACCTCTTTCATATCTCGCTTTTTCTTTCTTCCTTTTTTTCAACCCGCTCTTTTCATAAATATTTTCTCCAAATTTAGTTTTATATCGTTCAAAATCACAAAATTAAGTTAGATTTTTGCTTAATTGAATCGTAAATCAGTTTAATCGCAACAAATTACAACAATTTTCAAGTCAAAGTTCATCAAAATTAGGATTTCATTGACTTTGAGTCAAAACGAAATTACTATGACAATCATTGATTAACAAACCATAAATGGACATTAGGTAGTATCTAATTCTTCATATATATATATTTTTGTTTTTCTTTGAAATTTTGAATCAAATCAAGTGTTTATGAAAGTGTTTGATGAAATGTCTCACTGAAGTAAGTTTGTGATTTTAGAGTTTGAAGATGTTCATGGAATATAAATGTTTAGTAATTGATAAAAGAAGATTCAATCTGTGATTAAAAAAAAGTGTGATATTTTTAACAATAATGAACAATGTTTAAAACTATGACGTACAAACCTTTGAATGTGCAGTTGTTCATCACAAAATTTTCATCATGCAAGTGTTCATCACACGATATTCATCAAAGTAAGTGTTAATCACGGAATGTTCATCAAAGAAAATTAAGTTTTAAATTCATTAGAGAATTACAATGTTCATTAATAATGGTGTGAATATTTATCAATAAATATTAATCAAATCACGGTCTAAATGTTCATTAATCATGGTTCATCATATCTTGTTGTTCATTATATCTTGTTGTTCATCCTACCTGGTGAATCGTTGGTTTTAGAGGGTAAAGGAAGGGACACGTATCACTCCCTAATGACATTTTAGACTTTTAAGGGAGAATCAACATTCTATTTGATGCTCTACTTTAACGGTGAAGGGATATTTTTATATTTTTGTTTTTATAAAAGTTTTATAAAAAGATAGCATGTGTAAATTAGTGGTACTTAAGGGATGGTTCAATTCGATTAATCAAAAAATTTAAACCATTATTCGTGTTTATGGGGCGAAGTCGTACACGCGATTACCTTAAATAAGTGGTTACATGCGGTTCGGTCACAATCTCAGATAACCATTTAAGACATTTATCTTAGCCGAACCGAATCAACAATAACAATATAACATGGTTGAAAACATAAAATGTAGTAAGACAAAAATATAATGACATTGAAAAGACTCAAAGTCTACTTGTACATCAATGGTAATTTCTTTTTGGCCTTTCATAACGAATTGGGAATGTCGGAAACACAAAAAGAGGTTGTATGTTGGCTGTTTAGACTATGGTCTAAACTCTAAAGATCTAAGTATAACTAATATTATTCCTTTAGCATTTTTGGTGGATTACGTCTCAAAATATAACTCGTGGATTAAGTTTTGTTCTAAAATAGTGTCCCAATTAAAAAGTTATAGGTGAAGACTGACGACTCTTAAAAAATGTTTGTGAGATTTTTGAGATTAGATGATTAAATAAAAAATTATGGTTGGGAAAAGCGGAAAGTAATAGTTTTTGGTATCAGTTGGCCACTTGAGTTCTTTCTAGAACTTGAGGTGGGGTTTTACCCAGGTTCGAGTCTCACAAGTGACAAAGAAAATCCGGATTTTTCTCTTAGTATGAAGCCGTGAGTTCTAGGGGTTTCCCTTCGCGGGTCTCTCCTAGTGGTTCGGGTTCCGAGGCCTGCCTGTTTGGATGGTTTAACTCGGGGGTCGGATTTTAGTGTGGTGCCGTTTTTAAAAAAATAGTTTTTGGTAAACAAGAATCCAAAAAGTCGATTAATAATATGAATTAAGAGTAAACAAGAATCCAAAAAGTTTTTAAACAAGAATCCAAATAGTTTTCCAAAAAGTCGATTTCATTGTGATGCCGTTTTTAAAAATAGTTTTTGGTAAACAAGAATCCAAAAAGTTGATTAATAATATGAATTAAGAGTAAGCAAAAATCCAAAAATTTTTCAGTGTGATGCCCTTTTTTAAAATAGTTTTTGGTAAACAAGAATCCAAAAAGTTGATTAATAATATGAATTAAGAGTAAGCAAGAATACAAAAAGTTTTTAAACAAGAATCCAAATAGTTTTCCAAAAAGTCGATTTTTGTGTGATGCCGTTTTTAAAAAAATAGTTTTTGGTAACAAGAATCCAAAAAGTCGATTAATAATATGAATTAAGAGTAAACAAGAATCCAAAAAGTTTTTAAACAAGAATCCAAATAGTTTTTCAAAAAGTCGATTTCAGTGTGACGCCGTTTTAAAAAAAATAGTTTTTGGTAATCAAGAATCCAAAAAGTTGATTAATAATACTCCCTCCGTCCCATATTAAGTGTCACTTTTTAAATGCACAAAGTTTTAGGAAAGTGGGGCCAACTACACTCTCCACCAATAAAAATATCACTATACCCACTAAAGTCTCTTCTCATTGGTTGAAATATTCCCTGGACACTTAATTTGGGACATCCCAAGATTCCATTATGGACACTTAATATGGGACGGAGGGTTGATTAATAATAGTATGAATTAAGAGTAAACTGCAAAAATTATCCATATGGTTTATGGTTTTTGGCACATATCA
The DNA here is from genome assembly GCA_021014915.2 of Artemisia tridentata subsp. tridentata. Classification (NCBI taxonomy): domain Eukaryota; kingdom Viridiplantae; phylum Streptophyta; class Magnoliopsida; order Asterales; family Asteraceae; genus Artemisia; species Artemisia tridentata. The sequence continues at coordinate 291,274,899 of CP139505.1, read as the reverse complement.
TCCTTATCTAGTACTATTGCACTAATCATCCCTAAGTGGTCAAAACATCACCACTAATCATCCCTTTCTTTTTTGCAAAAATCATCCCTGTTAGGGATGATTAGTGGCGATGGTTTGATCACTTAGGGATGATTAGTGCCAATAGTATGAGATAGGGATGATATGTGCCAAAAACTATAAACCATAGGGATGATTTTTGCAGTTTACTCATGAATTAAAGAACTAACGACAAAGACCAACAGTTGTAGGGTAATGCACATGTAGTGAATAACTTCTTTGACAATGAATAGAAAATTGTCCTTTAAAGACTTAAATACGAAGTAACAACTTCTTTGACTAGCTTTTCCAATTTTATTCACTTGTTAACTTTTTTTTGTGAGATTTCTTGATCATGTGCAAGAATTTCTTGTAACTTTCCTTAAACAAGTACTCGTATCACTGACTCACTGATATGAATATTTTATTGAGCTAGAATTTTAGTATATTACTCATTAAAAAAAAAAATTAACGAGAAGCTAGAAATTACAAAGCACTTAACGTGTTCGGTTTGTGAGTGTTACAAACTTTGATTCAATCTCTTGAAAGAGCAATGGCAGACTCGGTCATTTCGGCATTGGTGACTGATATCTTGGGGAGACTGACTTCTGCAGCTATACAAGAAATTGGACTACTTAGAAGGCTCGAGGATGATGTTTCGACTCTCAGGGATACTTTCAATCAGATCCAAGCTGTTCTCTATGATGCAGAGGAGAAACAGAGGGAGCAAAAGGCTGTGGAGACATGGCTTCATAGTCTTAGATCAGCATCTTTGACAGTGGAAAACGTGCTTAATGAGGTCTCCACTGAAGCTATGCTGCAAAGGCTACATAACAAAAGAGGCATTAAATACAGGGTGAGAGCTTTCTTTTCTTGTGAGTATAATCAACTTATGGTACGTACTAGAATTGCTCACAAAGTTAAAACCATTAGGAAAAGATTGGATGCCATTGCATCCAATAGACTTAAGTTAAACTTGACTCCTAATGCTGTAAGTGTGGACACCGGAGTTGGTTGTGTGATCATGCCAAAAAGGGAAACTAGTTCTCTTGTGCATGATTCCATCGTATGTGGAAGAGACGAAGAGATGGACATGGTGACGCAGAAGATATGTAAGAAAGATTTAGGCGGTCATGATGTCGATGCAGTTAGAATATATGTTATATGGGGTATGGGAGGTGTGGGAAAGACTACTTTAGCGCAACTAGTCTACAACCATGAAAAGGTGAATAAACATTTCGAGTTGAAATGCTGGATGTATGTTTCTAATAAGTTTGAAATTAAGGAGTTAATACGAGGAATCATAGAATCCGTAGATAAATGTGAGTGCAGACTTACACAGTTGGATACTATGCAATTATCCCTTCAAGAAAAGCTACAGAAAAAAAGGTTTTTGATTGTATTGGATGATGTTTGGATAGAAGAGAATGATAGGCCGGAGTGGGAGAAATTATGTAAAACATTAAGTTGTGGAGAAGAAGGCAGCATCGTTATGGTGACGACACGGAACCAAACAACTACCCATCTGATGGCCAACGTTCCCGAATTGCAACATAAAGTAGGCTGCTTATCAGAAGAAGACTCATGGGCACTATTCAAGAAGCTTGCATTCGTAAATATAAGAGAGGGGGGAATCATAAGGGAGGTTGAGCCTATTGGAAGGGAGATATCTGAGAAATGCAAGGGATTACCTTTAGCAGTTAAGACTCTAGCCGGTTTAATGTTGTCGAAAAATAGTGCACGCGAGTGGCAGCTAGTGAATGACAATGTCATATGGGAGTTGCAAGAGAGTGACATATTGCCTGCTTTGAAGTTAAGCTACGATAATTTGCTTCCACATTGCAAACGATGCTTCGCTTATTGTTGTTTGTTTCCAAAAGGATACAAAATGAGCAAGGATTTACTGATAGAGTTGTGGATGGCAAATGATTTTATTCCAAGTAGAGGAGAAGTGGACTTGTATGTGCTTGGGGAAGAAATCTTTAATTCTTTGGTCTCAAGGTCCTTCTTCCAGGATGTCAAGGAGCAGCAAAACATGGATGTGATATGTAAAATTCATGATCTGATGCATGACCTGGCAGGGTATGTGATGAGACATGATTGTTCAGTTATAGAGCCTGGTAAGGCATTTATAACACCCGATGAAGTACTACATCTCAGTTCATCATGTTTGGATTTTCACATTTCAGACAAGAATTCGGAAAAGCTACAATCCTTACGATCAATATTGATCTTTGCAAATCTTTATACAGGTGACATTAGACAAATTTCCAACCTGTTGTATGTAAGGGTATTGTATTTGGGTCGAATTAAAAGTAGGACTTTGCCACCATCAATTTGCAAGCTTAAACATCTAAGATACCTTAATATATCGGGCTCCGGAATAGAAGTTCTGCCAGAGTCGATTATCTATCTACAAAACTTGCAAGTGTTGCTTCTGAATTCATGTTGGAGGTTACGTAGGTTGCCTAAAGGAATGAGGTACATGAAGAATTTACAACGTCTGGACATCGGTTATTGCCAGGCACTTGAGTATATGCCTGCTGGAATTAAAGAACTGTCTAGTCTTAGAAGACTTTCCAACTTTGTTGTTGGTAAAAAGAATGGGGCCCGAATAGGGGAACTGGGAGATCTAAATCTTCTTGGGTGGGAGTTGGAATTATCAGGACTTGAGAATGTAAGTGGTTTACGTGATGCCCAGAGTGCCAATCTGAAGTGCAAAAGAAATGTGTTATCTTTGGAATTATCGTGGTCGGGCATTTATACCAGAGAAAGTAAACTTGAAACGTTTGCACGCGATGAGAACGTTCTCGAGGGATTGGAACCAAATTCAAGCCTTAAGCAGCTGAGTATAGAAAATTACATCGGTAAGATTATTTCTCCAAGTTGGATGGCCGTTTTATTGAATCTGGTTGTAATTGAATTTTCCCAGTGTAATAACTGTGAATATATTCCACCACTTGGTAAACTACCCAACCTTAGGACTATTAGTTTGTATGGCATGGCGTCTCTGAAGTGTTTCCATGATGATGACACCACCACATCAGAGGACGACATTCTGTTTCCTAGCTTACAAGAGTTATACATAAACGCATGTTCAGATTTGCATTCTTTGCCTAGTAAACTTCCAAAACTCGAAAGATTGGAAATAGTGATATGTGATCGATTAGTTTCTTTGCCTAGTAACCTCCCAGAACTTGAACGACTAGAGATTGGATTCAATTACCGATTAGTTTCTTTGCCTACGAATCTCCCAAAGCTCGAGGTATTACATTTACAAGAGTGCAAGGAATTACTTTCGCTGCCTAGTAACCTTCCAAACCTCAAGAAGTTGTGTTTAATAGGTTGTGACGGAATATCTCTACCAGATGAGATGCAAAGTTTCAGGGTTCTCAATGAGCTTCAGATTTACGGATGTGAAAATCTAAGCAGAAGATGTGAAAAAGAGATCGGTGAGGATTGGCCTAAAATTTCTCACATTCCCCATATCGACATCCCTGGTTCACGGTAACATTCTCTATCTCTTGTTTTATTTACCAGCATGCTAAAACATTTATATAAGCTGTCAACATTTCTTTAAAAGGCTAAACAGTTAATGTGGTGTCTTCCTAAATTCCTATACTTGATCTATTATAGAGAACAACTAAATCGCAAAAGTATAAATTTGCCCAAATAACAATAGCTAAGTTTGCACCATCAGTGCAAAAAATATAAGGAAATATATTACAGAATAACACTGTACCTATAAATGTTTAGCAATTGTACCAGCACTCTGTTTTAATAACTTGGTTTCATTTTGTTTTGTTTTGTTTGGTTTTTTTTTTGCTAACTTCTGAAGCCATTTTAAGCTCATTAAAGTTCATAATATGCAGGTACATTGAAAATGAGGGATGATGGTCGGTGTGATAACTTGATCGTGTGCTTTACCTCATGGTTATGGTAGTTACATTTTGCTTAAGACACAAAAAATTCTCTAGATACAAAGCAACTAGTGGTCGTTTGCAGATTGTATATTGGTTTTAGTTAAGCGAAATTGTAGGTATGTGTGTATACTGACTGCAAACCTTTACGAGACAACACTCGTTCACTATGGATCGTCTAAAGGTTCAACAACTTGTATATGTATATATATTAACGTTGTCGCGATTCCCTGTGAACTAATGTGAGGCGGGATCACATACATTTTGTTTTGTCAGTCTTTATCTCTTGAAATTTTGTTTGTCTACTATGTTTGTTGTGTTTTGTTAGGATCCATTTACCCGACAATATGTTGATATCCAAACTTTAATACATACTAACATACATGCATTGTATTTTATTAATGCAGCTCAAGCTAGTATACTATCTTTATGCATAAGCATAACTGAATAAGTGGTTTAAATAAGCTCCCCTAAGATAACCCTCAAGGGGCATTCTCATGTTTTGATTTCCCTTTCTTATCCTTAAAAATAAGATATTCTACCATCTTTTCTTAAAAGCATGGGTATTCAAATTAAAATCAAGATACTAAACTCTGAATTTGAGTCGAGCATAGGAAGGTGTTAGGTAGTATTATGTTAGTCGTCCCAAACACGCCAAGCTCGTTTGTGAGCCTTGGGTTCGTTAAGGGTCTAGGTTCCTACTCCAGTTGCACAATAAATACATGATCAAATAAAACGTATTACCTATGGGAAATTTGATAATCCAACATGATATAAGAGCTTTACATCTGATCCTCGGACCTAGTTGGCCATCTTGAGCCGCCACATCTAAGTCATCCCGTCAAACCCTAGCCGTCGCCGTTTATCCATTATAATTTGAAAATAATCACTCTTTATCATAATACGTTTACCCGTTGCGATTTGGTGCTACCAAAGTCTTGATTCTTTCTTAAGATTCATTAATTTTTTTTATCTTTAGCTTTATTTTTAATTTTTGTTTCTTATTCGAGCTTTCCAATTTTGCCACTCGAATAGAAGAAAGTGTAGGCAGTATTATGTAAGTCGGCCCACACCCACTAGTGGGCTTCGGGTGAGTTCTATGTTTCTAGTGGTTGCACTATAAATGCATGATTAAAAAACGTATCGCCTACGGGGATTTATAATCCAACAAAAGGATCATCCGGTTGCCAAGCATAGCTTGTATACTTTCTAACCTTAGCCTATCAGCCCTATCTCCTTAAAATCAAATGTGAACTTGGGCCTACAAGTTTCAGCCCTAAATCCAACGTGACTAATACATTTTGGGCTTATTGATTCGAAATCAGCCTTAGACTTATTAAGATAGGGTGGCAATTTTTGATCCGATACGAAATTTGACCTGAAATTAACACGAAAATTAACAAGTTCGGGTGAGTCTACATAGATTTCGGGCCTGGTTTGAGTCGACCCATCTAACCCGTTTATTATACAGATCAGGTTTGGATTGTGAATAAAATAAGCGGATCGACCCGCCAATCCGTTTAAATTTTTTTTCTTAAATTAAAAATTACTTATATTTTATTATACAAGTTAAATGGGTTAAACAGGTCGACCCGAAAACCCATTTAACTTGTTTAACTCGTGTAATGTGCCAACTTTTGTATATAAAACATGTAAAATGGGTCAACCAGAAACCCGTTTAACCAATTCAACCTTGTAACATATTTAACTCGCCAATCCAAGTATATATACTGGTTAAATGGGTCAGGTTCAGGTTATATGTAAACAGGTTAGGGTTGTCATAGCCGACCCAATAATTTAATTTGGTCGGGTTCGAGTTTGGGTTTTTTGACCCGCCAACCTATCAACTCGAATCCGCCAACCCGAACCCGACCCGAATTGCCACTCCTATCGTAAAGTATCACATACTTAAATATTAAGAAACCCTCTATGAACTTTCCTTTTCTTTTAACAGACATTTTGAATTAATACTTTAAATCATTTTTCCGATATTGTGCATTGAAAACGTATTAACTGAAGAGAAATATTTTGTTTGACAAAAATCCGTAAGGACGTACTATATTCGGTAGTCAACATCTCAAAGTAATATTATTTATCTAGCTAACCCGAGTTTACCTTTCAAATCATTTGCTAAAACAAGTTAATCGTTAATCAGAAACTGAGGTCCAAATATGGTTGTAAAAATCGCTAGGCGCTAGTTGGACGATCGGATACCCCCTAGCCATTAATCGATTAAGCGGGTTGAAATTTTATATACAAAATTATACAGTAAAATTTTGAAATTATGTGTATAAGATAAATGAAATAATTCAAAAAATCCTTAAGGTTCAAAGTAAAAATGGTTAAATTAATTTTCAAAAACCATATTCCAAATAAAATTTGTCTTAATTATTCAATTGAAACAAGAAAAACGAATCATACATTCACATTTGTGTAAAATCACTGCTCAATGTGTGTTTGAATGATTATGTTTACTAATTTTGTGAAAAACAAGAAATATATTGAAAAAAAAAAAAAAGCATTTAATTTTCATGTTTGGAAAAGTCGTCCCACGTTGACCGATTTAGCCAATTTGTGTACGATTTGATTAATTTATGCCTGATTTACCCAATTAATCGGTATATCGACCGGTTTAGGCTGACCGAGCTATAATTTCTATCACAATAGTTGCAAAATAGCAAATATAAAGCATATATACCAAATATAATACACAACCTTTTAGTAATTTTTAATTACAGCCCTTTAACTTCTACAAACGTACATATAAGCCCTTGTGCTTCCTCTTCTACATTCTAGTTCGCCATTCAACCGGTTCGACCGACTTGGTCGAACCGGGTTTTAAAACATTGCTCATTGGGTCATGAGTGATTGTAATGGTACTATATGCATGTCAGTCAATGAAGTTGAGACTTCAAAAGCAACCTGCTACTCACTAAGACAAACTATATGAAAATTTGTGGACCCAAAAACTGAAAGACAAAACCCTCGAGCCTTAAATAAACACAATTCCTATACTGTAATGTGGACCTATTTTTCATACAAGAATAATATCACCATCATCCTCTCTTATGGGAAAATGACCCTACTGTGCATTCATCAAATGCAACACAAAAACCACCAAAAATATGACATTCTTCCAAGCATTTTGAGTTGTACCATTAGCTTATTATAAACAACATGTACGATTTAAGTACCTTAACTAAAAGTTATTTATTTTTACCATCAAAGCCTAAAGACCGTTGAAAGAAATGTAATGTAAATGTCGATACATAATGAGTACGTACAAATTCAGTGATTGATTGGTACACTGTCACATTGCTTGGATGTATGGAAAGAAATGAGAATATGCACTAAACTTTATGTGTAGATGTGTATATTTGTTTATGTGAATTGTCGTTAATTTGATTTGGATTTAAGCTAAACAAATTGTCACAAACAAAACGAATTTTCAGTAGTCCAAAAATCACAGTGAGATATTGATTTGTCTTCTGCAATGTATCTGTGAATTAAGATATGGGAGTTTTCTGTGTAGTGTGTGGACCTTTTCATTCACATCTCTAAAAGACAAACACTCTTCTAGGCACTTTCAATTCAACTGGGAATCAAAATGTTTAAGGACGTCTTTATTATGCAACCAGTTCCTTTGAATAATAATCCTATTCGTACGGATATTTCCATTGATTCGTTATCTCGTCTTATTGATAATGTGCATGCTAAGGTTGCTATCTTAAGATCAGCTACAGGATATCGAATTTGGATTTTTAAGATTTTTGGAAAGATGAATTGAAGCATTGTGACATTACAAGAAGAATTGTAGTTTTTGCTAGATATTCTGCGTATAATGAAGATGACGGGTCTTTATGTTGATTTTTTCTAAAAGTATGGAATAAACGCTTTCAATTCCTTTAATAGCAAGTATTGCTTATCGATGAAGTTGAGATGAGGATAAATGTTATACGATGAAATTTATTCACATTGAAGATACAAAATTTAGTTAGCAAATTCAACTATGTGCCCTGCAAGGGGTTTTCCATTACAGACTCATCGAATACTATACATGTTAACTTTTTTTGTACTGTATGCTATATTGTTGTGTGATTTAACTGCATGTCTTCATTATGATGCTGCACAATTAGTAAATTGACTTTGGTCGGCATACCCCATTCGAGCTACTAATATAAAGATTTTGGAAGAAGCAATGGAATATGAAGACTTAGGGTGCGTTTGGTTCACAAATGGTATTAGGATTTGGAAATGGTTTGAAAGATTGGGGAAAGGTATGTGAAAAAAATATAGATTTTAAATTAAATGAAGAGAGAGAAAATAAATGATTAAATTTATTTTATTTTAATAGTTATTTAATAAAATAATTATAAAAATCTTGATGATATAGTTTTTTATTAATTTATTTACATTTGATGTGTGTATATACTTATAGCCGGGTCGACCATTAAAGAGGGAATCATTCAAAGACACCAAAATTAACTGGAATGATATTTTGATACTGGGCCCACATTAATTCCTTTGACTAGTGTACCAAACAATTGAAATTGTGAATCAAAGTATTACTTTATTCCAAAAAGCGCCAACCAAACGCGTACTTAATAACTTTTTGCATAAACTTTTAGTCCAATAAAACTTCATAGGTTGTGGGCTTGTGGCCTTGACACCGTGACACAACACCCTTGGATCCGTAGATGCACAAATCGTTATAATTCAACACGATGCATAAAATGCAATGGTGTGCCCTATATTGAACACATTGTTATAAGAATTCCATGGATCACATAGTTTTATAATAGGAAAATTAATCCTTTGTGGCTAGATTGGATCAACATCCTTTGTCCTCATGAAAAATTACCTTGTAATCTTTCCCATGGCGGTTAGCGCCTTGCTAAAGTGTTTTAATGCATTGGATTCTTTAGCTGTCAAATAAAATATATGAAAAGGTGCTGCACAAATTGGTTGGCCTAGTATAGCTAGCTAAAAATAAAAAAAAAAAAAAAAAAAAAAAAAACCCTCTGCACATAGTTTCATCTTGACATCTTCTCTTGAAACATTTGCAGTTCTTGAATGGGTTGTGTTAGGGGAACACCCCCTACATGTGGGACCCCCCTATTTTTAGTCAAATGTACAACCCGGTAAAGCAGACAATACAACCCGGTAAAGCGTCCAATCATTGGAACACCCCCTACAGGGGGTGTTAGGATAACACAGCCCTTCTTGAATTAAGAAAAGGGTCTTGTTATACAAACACTCCCTAAGGGCTGCGCCTACTAACCCCCCATTATTTATGTACTTTTGTCCTATTATGTTTTGTACCTGTTTTGTATTTTTTTTTTTTTTTTTTTTTTTTTTGTTCAGTTTTTGTTAGACAAATTTTTTGTCAAAGTTTTTGTCTAAGTTATTTTTTTGCCAAAGTATCAAAATGTGTTCTTTTTGTCTAAGTTATTTTTTGTTAGACAAAGTTTTTGTCTAAGTTATTTTTTGTCAAAGTTTTTGTCTAACAGTCCAGTCCTTTTGTACACATTCACGGGTTTCTCGTTGAAGCGACATTTTGATTCTTTTTCTTTTGATTATAAATACCAGCTTCACAACATGCAGTTTCACAACAAGCAGTTTCAATAACAAGCACTTTCACAACAAGCACAAAGCAGTTTCACAACAAAAGCAGTTTCACAATAAGCACTTTCAAATAAGCAGTTTCACAAATCACAATAAGCAATTTCACTTAAAAGCAGTTTCACAACAATAAACCAATAAACCATTAGAACCAATAAACCAATAAACCAGTTTCACAATAAGCAGTTTCACTTGAAAGCAGTTTCACAACAAGCAGTTTCACAACATCAGTTTCACAACAAGCAGTTTCACAACAAAAGCAATTTCAAACAAGCAGTTTCACAACAAAAGCAGTTTCACAACAAGCAGCTCTACGATGAATACATCACCGTTTTACACGAACAAGGTATCATTTTACGCTATTACTTTCAAAAATTAAATGAGTTTCAAATTTAAGTAGTTTCAAATAAGCAGTTTCACATAAGCAGTTAAACATAAGATGGCTCAGATTGTTTTTTTTTACACATATGGCTGCAAATTTGAAGGTTGCAAAAGGTTTGCCGTCCATTCGGTTATGCCACGCCAATCGACAAGTTGTTGTGTTTTTTTTTTTTTTTTTTTTTTTTTTTTTTTTTTTTTAATCATCATCGCCATCAAAACTGCTATTAGATCATAAACTGCTTAAAGTTTCAACAAGATCAAAAACTGCTTAAAGTCTGTGATAAACACCAGTTTCACATAAGCAGTTAAACATAAGCAGTTTCATATAAAAGCAGTTTCACAACAAGCACTTTCACAACAAGCACTTTCAAATAAGCAGTTTCACAATAAGCACCATCAGAACCAATAAACCATCAGAACCAATAAACAATCAGAACCAATAAACCATCAGAACCAATAAACCATCAGAACCAATAAACAATCAGAACCAATAAACAATCAGAACCGATAAACCATCAGAACCAATAAAGAATCAGAACCAATAAACCATCAGAACCATGGTATTGGTCAACCCGAAGATAGGTGGCTCAATGTTCGAATGTGGTTATTGCAAGAGTTAGACGTTAATCGTGACTTTTACATACGTATGTGGTGGCAAAGAGACTATGACAATCTTCGGAGCACAATAAACTGGTTACATGATGGACCTGCACTGGGAGACTACTGGATGATTATGCTAAACACGGGGTTGGTTATTGCTTCAGTGACTAACCGGCCTGTTGTATTTATATCCGAGCGACAAAGTCATACGTGTTTTTCGCTTTTTTCCGGTCCAAATCCAATCGAAGGAACTAGCCCCCTTGTGATTGCCCGTGTAGGGAGTGAGGATTGTGGTCACTTCATTCATCTGACGCTAGACGAAAACTCACCAGTTCCGACTATTCACCCACAATGGAGGGCGTACAGAGCTGCCGATGCATCCGGATGGGAAACTTTATATTACGATCGACTACACCTGTATACTGAGATTAGACAAACACAAACATAGTAAATGATTACTGATTTATGTTGTAAATAATTATACAGAAAAAACATTGTAAATGATTACTGATTTATGTTGTAAATAATTATACCGACAAAACATTATGAATGATTACTGATTTATGTTGTAAATAACTGTTTGTATTATTTAAATTAACAATACATTACTGATTTATGTTGTAAATAACTGTTTGTATTATTTAAATTAACAATACATTACTGATTTATGTTGTAAATAACTGTTTGTATTATTTGAATTAATTCTTTGGCCAGGTGGAACAAAATAATCATTTCTTGTGTCGCTGTCGGAGATGATTGATTATAGAGAGGACATCCCGTAGAGACACTAGTTATGGTCAACCGTATTATGCATGTTCTTTTTCAGTGGTAAATAATCATACTTTTGCTTAGTTATGTAAATTATTTGTTTGTTAATAATACATTTCTTATTATTTTCTTAACATGTAACAGCCAGGAACAGATAACTTTGGGTGTGGGTACTTTATGTGGAATGATGCTTTTCAAAAAAAGCACTTTAGTCAAGCCTCTTCTTCAACGCATTGCTCAAACTGCGTAGCTAAAGATAATAAAATTGACAAGCAAGCTAATAAGATTGACAAGCTTGAAACAAAAAATAAGATGTTAGTGTCTCAAAACAAGATGTTGATGACAAGAATAAAGATGCTCGAGGCATCACTGGAATTGGCAAGGAATCCTGTGGATCACGCATGTCAGTCGGGTGCAATGCTCCATGAGTTTTTAGATGACATAAATAATCTTCACATGTAGTAGGTGGTGTTGTTTTTAAATAATGTGTTAATGTTCTTGTATAATTGAATAATAACATTTGTTTTTGTAGTTGTTTAATGTGTTAACATTAACGTGTTATTGTTGTTGTTTAATTAAATAGAAACACATTAGACGAATACATATAATATAATATAAAAAACATAACAAATAAACACTAAAATAAACATTACAAAAAAAAAAACAATAAAAAAAAAAAAAAAAAAAAAAGGACAAAAAGGACGGCTACCCCACTAGGGGGTGCCTCATTTGTAAACACACGCCTTAAGAAAAATTACAAGGGAAAAGAACCGAAGAAATTTCATTAGTTAAATGGTTTTCAATTAGTATGATTTGGTGGATTAGATAAAAGGGAATAAATAAAAAAAAAGAAGCATTTTGTGCTGAAGAAATTGTTTATGCAGTGAATCTATCTAAATTGCATGGAAAAATGGCATGCATGGCATTCCACTGATTACTACAACTCCATGCCATGTCATGCCAATCTATACTTGCATATTGATTCACATGCATATAACAATACCATCTACTTAATTCTGGCCCATTACTCCTCGATCATATTCTTCCTATCCCCCCACTTTCAATTCTATACGCGTCATTTCACGTTCTCTTAGTATTTAACCCAGAAAGAAAAAGAAATTCCCTCCTTACTGAACGTTGATAAATGAAAACATTTGATCTACCTACACTCCTGGCTCAAGGAAAATATGCTAAAGGCGATGTTTATATCGACTACGCGGTCCGCTTGATAAAGTATGTAAGACATAATGTTCATCAATTGATAATTGAGATTGCATATGAGCTCATATATATACTAATGACTAAACCTAACATTTGGACCGTTAGAATTTAATAATCATGACAACTTATATATTAATATAATAAACATCTTACACCTTGCGGAAGCATATGATCAATTTTAACACATAAAAGATTAACCGAAAAATAAAGAAACATACCTTTTGATTCTAGCAAGAACAAAAATCAAACTTCAATCTTCTTCTTTAAATAATAAGAGTGGATTAACGAGATACCCCTTACCTTTTTGTATCTCAATCCAAGATGTATTAACTATAGTGAGTTAATATCCACAATTTTGTACACACGTACTATAACCGAACTAATGAAATTGCTAGATCTTTAAATACAAAATAAACCAAACAAGTTTTGTTTATAAAAAGCTTGGATCGACTAACCCAAATGGTTATGTGGATCGACTAGAACAAAAGAAGAAGAGAAACAAGATCTAGGGTTATAGTAAGAGTGCAAGAGTGAAGAATGAATAACCCTAGGTCTTGTATTTATAGAGATGGAAATCTTGGAGCACAAGTTGGCTTTGGATTGGGTTATGGTAACCCATAGCCGATCGGTTCCTACATCCCAAAGGGATTCCGGAATCTTTTTGTCCCTCTAATTTCATCTGTAGTCCTTCCTTTATTCCCTAACTATAACACCCTAAATTAAATATGACTTATAAAATACGCTATAAATTAAAACTTGAGTTATATATCATGTTATGACTCGAAACCAAACGATATGAACATATAACCTAAAGTAAAATATGAAATTATGTATGAACCTTATAATATAAAACATGGCACGTTTAATAAGTTCCTTATAGGCCAAATTAATTAAAACTTGTACACAAATAATTATGGAAGATAAGTATTAAATCTTTGGCAAATTTGGAAGGTGATAATCACCATTATTCCACCCTAATTCTCGGCACAATCATCCCCAAATTTCTCCCCATAACCGATCATTCTACCATCTCCATCAAACCCTAAAACCATTTTTCTTCTTTTCCAATTGTCGGCAATCCAAAAAAAAAAAAAAAAAAAAAAACCCTAGAATCCTTGTGCTAGTCGATCACCAAGAAGGAGACGCAACAATTGATCTTGATCATTGTTCAATTCGTATCACATAAGGTAATCGAATACATATTAATTTAATCCATTCGAATTTGTTGATCCAAAACCTAAACCGATCCATATTATTTTTTTTCTTTTCATTCGGTCTTGATCAAGGAAGAAAAGAGGAGTGTTGGTGATTTGATCATCGTTGGAATCCTTGAATTCTTGTTCCATTCGATCTAATACAAGAGGTAACATGTAAACTCTAATCTATAATGATATTTCCGGATCAAAATATATCAATATGTGTTAATATAATTATTTGTGTTCTTGAAATCGGATATATATAAACCAAACAAATCTGTCAGAAATTTTGTATTAACTAAACGAATTTTAGATTGATGATACATGCATGAATTTTAGTGGTTCTTTGGTCTAAAACTGAATTCAATGAAATAGGGATCAAATAATATTGGTTTGATGATTTTTGGAGGTCTAGAAGGCAACCATTTGATTTTTAGAAATTCATATGTCAAAACTGTATTTCGGGTTATGAAAATTCAGGTGTGGCTCATGATTTTTAATTTAATATCTATAATGAATTATGACCTGAAATTTTGGCAGGATGAAATTTGGTATTTAAGTTACGTTGTGTAATTTTTGTAGATTTTTCTGAGATGTTTAACCTGGGTAAATAATTACATACTTTCGGGGTGTTCCAGCAGATCCAATTCGGGTACATGTTGTGAATGTCGATTTTTAGTTTGTACTTTCACTACTCAATAAAATCTGAAAAAATTATGTAAAATACTCAAGACATATAGGTATATCTGGGTAAAATTATAGAATTTTATGAGCTCGTTTAAGGTGTGTAAAAATTAGCTAAATTCGGATCTGATTTTAATATTAATTCTGAAATTAAGTAATTACTTGTTTAAAACACTTATAAGCTAAATTGTTTCACTTTTGGAACCTAAATAAGCTAATGGTCATCTTAAAAGTATTTAACTTATGTTTTGATCAATTATCATATTAACCTTAAACTTTGGTATAATTGCAATAGTAACCCTAATCTTTGAATAATAATAATATGAAACCAAACTATATGAATTAAACACTAAAACTGCTAATTCGGGAAATATGACTTAATTATGACCTAATTGAATGTATGAAACCCTAATTGGAAATTAATTACTTTAAATGATCAATTAAAATGACTTGTGTAATTAGAAACCCTAATCTCACATTTACTTAATTTGGAAACCCTATTTTGACTTGTAAAACTCTAAATTGTGAAATGATATCATTTTATGATTATATTAATATATGAAACTCAATGTCGACATTAATAACTATTTAAACATTTTTAAATATCATTTACTATTTTTAGAAACCCTAAATTAAACCTAAATATGGAAAGTTACTATTTTTGGAAAGTTACTAAATATGGAAAGTTACTATTTTTGGAAAGTTACTAATTATGGAAACCTGCTAAATATGGAAAGTCACTCAAAATGGAAAGAAAGCTAAAATGAAACCTTTATGATTATGAAACTATGAAACTTATAAGTAAACTTATGATTATTATAGATCGGGTGAAGAAGGAGTGATCCCCTGCTTCCATTCACTTTATTGCTTTGATTTGTGTGCTTTGATAAGGTACATATATTCTTTCCCTTTTCAGTAGGGATATTTCTATCGATCCTATGCCTGATATGATTCCCTTATTTGACTCATGACTTTCATTGTATGATTGTCATTCTTATTGATTCATTCTGACATTTATTTAAATGTCTCTGCTATGCTATGCATATGTTTTGCCATGTTTATTGAGTTACTATTTTGTTTCTCTTGCCATGCTAGATTATATTTGTTGTATGCTATGATAGATCCGTGCCTGAGCTAACCTAGTTGTGGAGGTACCATGACCATATCTTGGATGGCACTGATGAGTGTGTAAATACTCATCATTTTATACTTGAAAAACCCACAAAAATAACCAAAAACACCCAAATGGACCATAAAATGTTACAAATATCCTTGGAGTGTGTTTTATGTGTTGCAGGTACAAAAATGATTGAAAACGGGGCAAATATGGACAAAACCGAGCACGATTTGGAAAAGAGCTGAAGACCGAAGCCGGAAAAGTCATCATTTTAATTCGAGCTCGGAAGATCCCAAAATAGCCTTGGATTATTTTTAGTTGGCAAAATTGGCCCTTGTATTGACTTTGAAGAAATGGCAATATTGGTCCTTGAGTTAAATACTACTTAGCCTACTACTAAATCCAACCGGATCCACTATCACCAACTTAAACCAATTGCCAGCCCACAATCCACTAAACTCATTAACCCAACAATCCAATACCCATCTCAAGCCCAACCCCTATTTTACCCATCACCGGCCCACTACAACTAAACCCATCCCCATCTAACTACCCAAACCCGCTACCCCTTAGTTATAACAAACCGGGAAATAAAAAACTGTCAAACCCCCAAAATAAGAGTCAAAATCCCTAACTAATAACCCACACCCACCTCTTGTCTTCTTCCCTTATCCCGCCAAAGAAACAAGCAGACAAACCACCATCACTATCACCACTACTCCCCAAACTTTCACCTTTTCCACCCCTCCTCTTCCCCATTTCTGAAACCATTCCCCATTTAACCTTCCCCCTCATCCATGTCATCAATCCGTGGGATTTAGTGGCGCCAAGACAAATTAAAGGGCTGAGATCATTTATCTTTAATCCTACGGCTGGGAAAGTATCCAAAGAAGCACAAATCGAAGTTATCAAAGGTCTCCTCTCACAGAAGAAACACAACCAAGGCAGTGAGGACATAGCTTAGTTTCTAGTATAAATATAGGTCTTTGTAAGCCTTTTAAGGCAGGTTTATTTTAGCTAGTTTTTTAAGGTAATTTGTACTTTTTTAATTCGGTTGTAATGTTACTCTTTATTTTAATATAAGTCAAGTTTTAATCGTTTAGCTTACTGCTTCGATTCTGCTTATTTAATTCTTGTTGTTGCTTATTTTTGATAAGTTAGTTTAAGTCGTTCTTGTTGTTGCTGCGTACTTTATATGGTTTGTTACTGAGTTTAGTTGTTCTTGTTTAAGCTTGAAAAAGAAAAAAAGAAAAAAAAGAAAAAAAAAATATATATTTTAGCTTATCTTGTTTTCTTTCTGCTTAGTTGTTACTGAATTGGTTAGTGTTTGCTGGTTACTGAATGTTTTAGTTTGAGTGGGATTTGGATCGGTTTGAGTTTATTGTTTGTGTTTGTGTTCGTTATAGTAAGATTATTGTTTGTGTTTGTTATAGTAAGATTATTGTTTGTGTTTGTTATAGTAGGATTTGGATCGGATTTAGTTGCTTATTGTTTGTGTTTGTGTTTGATTTAGTAAGATTTAGTGTAGCTATCTTGCCTGCTTTAGTATAGTTTAAGATGTTGATTTTTGTTTTGAGTTCTCTTGGTTTAAAAACCTGTTTATAGCTTATCTGTTTTTTTTATTTTGAATGAAAAAGAAGTGGGTCATCAGTGTTGATAGTTGAATTTGCAAAAGAAAATCACAGAAAAAAAAAATATAGATTGTAAAAATTTTGGCAGTCCTGGGGTTCGAACCCAGGACAATTAGCACACAAACTCAACAACAAAACCACTGGACTCTTAATCTCTTTTAGTTAAACCTTACATAATTTTATTTAAAACCCCTTTTACTTTTTTATTATTTTTTTTCTTTTAGCTTATTGTGAGCTATTGCTTATTTTCGGCTTATTTTAAAAAACATTTTCACTTTTTACATTTTTCATAGCTCAAGATTAGTATTAAGTATTTTAGAAAAAATTTTCAGATATTTAAAATTAGTTTTAGTATTTTTAGAAATTTAAAATAGTTTAAATAGTTTTTAATTTATAAAAAAAAATTATTAAAAAGTCAAAAAAAAATATTTTTCTTTTTTCCAAAATTTTCTTTTTATATTCAGGAAGTAGGAAAATTAATTTGATACCCGTAGGATTTATATTTCGTAGATTTCATGTTTTAGTTTATCACGTTTACGTTTTTAATTACGTTAATTGTTTTTAGTTGTATTTTATTTCCTAGCCTATTTATTGTTTTACTTAGTTGTAATCCAAATCCAAAATCTCTCAAATTTTTATATCTCAAACACGATTCACAAACCCGATCTCACAAATTCCATTCAACTCTCATCGGGGATAACGAACCGGGTCACACATACTTCACTTGTGTTTCCTTGGAAATAAATATGACTTGATTTTAATCGATCAAATTTTGGCGCCGCTGCCGGGGAGGGCTGTAGCGAATTTTTAAAATCTCGTTTGTCAAATCGTGTTTTATAAACTTTCTTTGTGAAGGTTTATAGTATATTTGTGTATATTTTCTAAAAAAAAAAAAATAGCCAAAACAAAACACTTTGTCTAAGGTGTTTTACAAAAACAAAAGAAAATAAAATAAACATCCTCACTTCTTTGAAGTGTTGTAAACCATTCCGAATTTCCAACAAAACGAATCGTGAGTTAATTGTTTTTCGGATTATCTTGAAATTACAACCTATACAAGTGGTTTAAGGATGGTTTGACATTAAATTGACAAACCGAAAGAGGCGGGTTTTTAAGGAGCATTTATTGCCCACCTTTGCTTCTCCGCCACTCTGCGAGTAATTTTGTGAGAAACGAATTTCGATTGACAAATCGATCAAAAAAAAAAAAAAAAATTCCAAAAAATATATTTTCATCTTCAAATTTGGTTTTCTTTTTAAACTTTTGTTTCTTTTTGGTGTATGAACACCCGTTCTTCCACACCCAATCTTCGTTCACCAGTTTCCGATCCCGAAAGAATTATTCGTCAAGGTCGACGTCTTGATTTTCAAAACGTTGAAGATATGGCTGACGATAATAACACGGGTGGGAATCATGTTAATATGCCAGCTCCCGATCTCCGAACGATGGAGGAGTTGTGCCAACCAACCATGCAAGGACGGGGCGGACCTATTGCTCCCGTCAACATCCAAGCCGCGGATTTTGGACTTAAACATCATATGATCCAACAAGTCCAAACTTCGTGCCAATTTCACGGTTTGCCGGGTGAAGATGCAAACAAGCATCTCGATAAATTCATCACGGTAACCCAAAGTATGAAACAACAAGGGGTCACCGATGACGCCCTTCGCTTATATCTTTTTCCTTATTCGTTGACGCATCATGCCACCGCTTGGTTTGATCGTCTTCCCAAGAATTCAATTCATAGTTTCGATGAAATGACTTCAAAATTCTTGGCAAAATATTTCCCACCATCGATGGTGACGAAATTAAGGAACGATATAAGCAACTTTCGCCAGCTTCCCGATGAATCTTTATTCGAAGCTTGGGAACGTTATAAGCTATCTATTGATCGATGTCCTAATCATAATATGTTGCTTGTTACCATAATAGACACATTCTATAATGGTTTAACATTACGACATCGTGAAACGATCAATGCTGCGGCCGGTGGTACCTTTATGAAAAGGCGACCCGAAGAGTGCTATGATTTAATTGAAAACATGACCGCCCACCACAATTATTGGGATTCCTCCGCCGAGAGGAATGAGTCATCTAAATCTATCACTACGGACTCTTCATCCGAGATAGCTTCACTTACAAAAAGAATGGATGATTTATCCACGGCTGTTTTGAGGATACATCAAAATAATCTTCAAAACCAAACTCAACAAGCAAATGTGGTAAATCAAAGTTGTGTAACATGTGGTGGTCCACACCCATATTTTGAGTGTCCAGCCACCGGTGGCAACACTCAAGAGAGCGTTTATGCTGCTTCGGGATCCTATAATTCGGGAGGTAACTCCTACCAACCCCAAGGAGACCGTAATCTGTTAAGCTATCGCTCCAACAATTTTCTTGGACCACCCGGTTTCAACTCTCAAAATCCAAATGGGCAAAACCGAAATGCCCAATTCAATCAAAACCAAAACCGAATGAACCAAGGTTTCCAAGGTTTTCAAAATCAAGGTAATCACCAAGGTTTTCAAAACCAAGGAAATCAAAACCGAGTTCAAAATCAGGGAAATTTCAACCAAAATCTGGGGAATGTTCAAAACCGAGGACAAAATTTCAATCAAAACCAAGGTTTTAACCAAAATCAAACGTCCACGGAGGAATTGTTGAAACAATTCATGAAATCCCAAGAAGAAACCAATCGGTTGATGGCCACCCAAATAAATGAGATCAGAAAGTCTTTAAATGATCGACCCTCGGGCTCAGGAACTCTTCCTAGCACCACGATCGCTAACCCGAGGGGCGATGTGAAGGCGATCACAACAAGGAGTGGTGTCCAATATAATGGACCCAAAATTCCAACTACCTCTTCTTCTCTTCCTCCAAAGGTAGTTGAAATTGAGACCGAGGAGACAACGGACAAGGTGCATTCCACAAGCTCACGAAGTACCGCACACATCCAACCTTCGGTAGTCCCAACCCCAATTCCGGAACCCGATGTTCCGAAGTCTCAACCTAAACCTTCTATCCCATACCCATCTAGACTTAATGACCAAAAGCTCCGCGAAAAAACTAGTATCCAAATTGAGAAGTTTTTACAAATCTTTCAAGATTTACACTTCGATATTAGCTTCGCGGATGCTCTTCTTCTCATGCCAAAGTTTGCTTCGACAATCAAAAATTTACTCAGTAACAAGGAGAAATTATTTGAACTAGCAAAAACTCCTCTAAATGAGAATTGCTCAGCGGCTCTCCTTAAAAAGCTTCCGGAAAAGCTTGGAGATCCAGGAAAATTCCTCATTCCTTGTGATTTTCTGGGCATGGTTCAATGCTACGCCTTGGCCGATCTTGGTGCAAGCATTAACCTTATGCCGCTGTCCGTTTGGAACAAGCTTTCTCTACCCCCACTTACTCCCACATGTATGACTCTTGAGCTAGCCGATAGGACTCTTACTAGTCCTAAAGGTGTAGCCGAAGATGTTTTTGTGAAAGTGGGGAAATTCCATTTCCCGGCTGATTTCGTCGTGGTAGATTTTGATGCTGACCCCCGAGTTCCTCTTATACTTGGAAGATCTTTCTTGAGGACGGGCCGGGCATTGATTGATGTTTATGGTGAGGAACTCACCTTACGTGTTGATGATCAAGCTGTGACATTTAAGCTTGATCAAACTATGAGATACTCCTCCACTCACGATGATACATCGGTTAATCGTATTGATGTGATTGATGTTGCTTCTGAGGAGTATGCTCAGGAAATTTTAGGATTTGTAAACAGATCCTTGAGTGGCAATCCCACTCCTCCTTCTTTTCAACCTATTCTTTCCGACTCTTCCCCTTCCCTCACTCCGTTTGAGGAAAGTGATTTCATTTTGGAAGAGATCGAGGCCTATCTTAAGGATGATTCAATTTCACCGGAAATTGATTATGCTGACATTGATCTGGAGGGAGATATTCTCTTGCTTGAGAAATTGCTTAATGATGATCCATCACCTTCTCTCCCTCCGAAGAAAATTCAAATTGAAGAAATCAAAGAACTTGAGCCAACTAATCCTCCGGAGCCCGAGCTCAAGGATTTACCTCCTCATCTTGAATATGCTTTTCTAGAAAATGATGACAAATTTCCCGTCATTATTTCTAAAGAATTAAAAGATGAGGAGAAGGTTCAACTTCTTGATGTGCTTAAGAAGCACAAGAGTGCCATTGCTTGGCAACTCTCAGATATCAAGGGTATTGACCCTAGATTTTGTACTCACAAAATCTTGATGGAGGATGACTTCAAACCCACGGTTCAACAACAAAGAAGGGTGAACCCGAAAATTCATGAGGTAATCAAAAAGGAAGTTCTAAAACTCCTTGATGCCGGAATGATTTACCCCATTTCTGATAGCCCGTGGGTTAGTCCCATCCATTGTGTTCCCAAAAAGGGGGGTATGACCGTTGTTACCAACGAAGAAAATGAGTTGATTCCTACACGCCTCGTCACGGGATGGAGAGTGTGTATTGATTATCGAAAACTCAATGATGCTACCCGTAAGGATCATTTCCCGTTACCTTTTATGGATCAAATTCTTGAGCGTTTAGCGGGAAATGAGTTCTATTGTTTTCTTGATGGCTTTTCCGGGTATTTTCAAATACCAATTGATCCCCAAGATCAGGAAAAGACCACCTTTACGTGCCCCTACGGAACATTTGCTTATCGACGTATGCCTTTCGGCTTATGCAATGCTCCGGGCACGTTTCAAAGGTGCATGATGGCCATATTCCATGACATGATCGAGAAAACAATGGAGGTCTTTATGGATGATTTTTCGGTGTACGGAAATTCTTTCTCTTCTTGCCTCTCCCATTTAGACAAAATGTTTAAACGGTGCGAAGACACCAATCTTGTTCTAAATTGGGAGAAGTGCCACTTTATGGTCAAAGAGGGCATTGTCCTCGGCCATAAAATTTCTAATGCCGGGATTGAGGTAGATAAATCCAAAGTTGATGTTATCACTAAGCTACCTCATCCCACCACTGTAAAAGGAATCCGAAGTTTCCTTGGTCATGCCGGTTTCTACAGACGATTTATTCAAGACTTCTCTAAAATCGCCCGGCCTCTGACCCGTCTTCTTGAAAAAGATGCTCCATTCTTCTTCTCTCCCGAATGCATCGAAGCATTCGGGATTCTTAAAAAGAAATTGACTGAAGCACCAATTTTAGTTGCCCCCGATTGGGACTTGCCATTTGAGCTCATGTGCGATGCTAGTGATTATGCTATTGGGGCAGTCCTGGGGCAACGGAAAACTAAGCACTTTCAGCCGATACACTATGCTAGCAAGACAATGACCGAAGCTCAATCTCATTATACTACTACCGAGAAAGAGTTATTGGCCGTTGTCTATGCTTTTGAGAAATTTAGACCATATCTCGTCTTATCTAAGACCATAGTGTATACGGATCACTCGGCTCTTAAGTATCTTCTTGCTAAGCAAGATGCTAAGCCGAGATTGCTTCGGTGGATTCTCCTCCTACAAGAATTTGATGTCACTATTCGTGATAAAAAAGGAGCAGAGAATCTCGCCGCCGATCATTTGTCTAGACTTGAAAATCCCCATCAAAGTGATCTCGAGAAAAAGGAAATTACCGAAACATTTCCTCTCGAGACACTTGGGATGATTTCTTTGAAAAATGATCCGAGTACCCCATGGTTTGCCGACTTTGCAAATTACCATGCGGGGAATTTTGTCGTAAAAGGGATGTCGTCCCAACAGAAAAAGAAATTCTTTAAAGATGTGAAACATTATTTTTGGGACGACCCCTACTTGTTTAAAGTATGTGCCGATCAAGTGATTAGACGGTGTGTTCACGGCCAAGAAGCCGGTGACATTCTCAGGGCTTGCCATAATGGACCCACGGGGGGACATCATGGCCCGAACTACACCGCCAAAAAAGTCTTTGATTCGGGTTTCTATTGGCCGACGATTTATCGTGATGCCCACGACTTGGTGAGGTCTTGTGACTCTTGCCAACGTCAAGGAAAAATCTCACAAAAGGACGAAATGCCTCAAAATGCAATTCAAGTTTGTGAGATCTTTGACGTGTGGGGCATCGACTTTATGGGCCCGTTCCCGTCTTCACGAGGGAACAAGTATATACTCGTGGCGGTCGATTATTTGTCTAAATGGGTGGAGGTGAAAGCGCTCCCCACCAACGACGCCCGAGTAGTTGTGAAAATTTTAAAATCTCTATTTGCTCGGTTTGGAGCTCCCCGCGCTATCATTAGTGATCGCGGTACGCACTTTTGTAATGACCAATTCGCAAAAGTCATGCTTAAGTACGGTGTCACTCACCGTCTTGCGACCGCATATCACCTACAAACAAGTGGGCAAGTGGAAGTTTCAAACCGTGGATTGAAAAGAATTCTTGAAAGGACCGTAGGGGAAAATCGTGCCTCTTGGTCGGACAAATTAGATGATGCACTATGGGCTTTCCGTACGGATTACAAAACACCCATCGGGTGTACTCCTTATAAGCTTGTGTACGGAAAGGCGTGTCATCTGCCGATCGAGCTTGAGCACAAAGCCTATTGGGCCTTGAAGCATGCAAATTTTGACCTCAAGACCGCGGGTGATCATCGAAAGCTTCAATTGAATGAATTAAATGAGCTTCGGGATCAAGCCTACGAGAACTCTTTAATCTTCAAAGAGAAAACAAAGACAATTCATGACTCTAAGATCAAAAACCGCGTTTTCAACGTTGGTGATCGAGTCCTCCTCTTCAATTCTCGATTAAAGATTTTCTCGGGCAAATTAAAAACCCGTTGGTCTGGGCCGTTCACCGTTGCTCAAGTTTTTCCATATGGAACCGTCGAGTTATCTCAAACCGACGGTCCCAACTTCAAAGTGAACGGCCATAGGTTGAAGCATTACTTTGGAGGGGACATACCATCCATGGTTGTCCCGGATCTCCAAACTTTCCCCATGGACCAATGAATTCGGGGTCGAGTCAAGCTAGTGACTCGGTAAACAAAAACATTAGCATTACATGGGTGACAACCCATGTTTCTGATTTCTTTCTACTTTCTAACAACTAAGTGTGGGGGGATACCTCTGCAGTGTTTTCTTTGTGTGTTGTTTGCTCATGTTTTCAGGATTCCCTAAGATCGTGATGATTGACGCGCCTGTTTTCAATCCAGCCGCCCAATATCCGATCTTATTACTAACGATTATCTAGGGATATCTTTTTCAAAATCCTTTTTGAAAAACCGGAGATTTCTTTTCCACACTTGGCTCTTGGTATTACCATTTTACGTTCTAAGTGTCGGCATAATAGCCGGTACTTTGAATATTGAGGGCAATATTCAATTCTAAGTGTGGGGGGGAATTCTCCCGAATTTTGTCACATTGTACCTTCTAGTGCCCTAGTACCCCCGTTTTGGCCTAAATTTTAAATTTTTTGTCATAAAAAAGAAGTGCTTTGCACCAAAAATGAAAAATAAAAATAAAAGTGTTTAGTCTTGATTAGGTTAGAACAAAGGGAATCCCGACTCTGCCAGAGTATTGATCTGGCTGCTTCCTTAACTTTTAGACTAAGGTTTTACGATTTGTGCAAATGAAAATGCTAAGCGTAGAGTAGTTGGTTCTCTTTAGAGCTTATACAAGTAATCTATGGCTTTTCCTCCCAGAAGATAACTAAACTAATTAAATACGTGCTGTTTTCAAACGTTTGAACGTTAAAATCATGTTGTTATGCAAAACAAATTTTTATACAATTTTGATATAGAGCCCGAGTTCAACTTTTTACTTTAATTTTTGAGAAAGCATATATGTAAATATATATATAAGTTAAATGAAAAAAAAAAAAAAAATGAAAAAATGAAAAAAATGAAAAAAATGAAAAAGAAAAAAATAAGAAAATGGAATGATATTGCAAAATGCAATTATGGAATGATATTGCAAAATGCAATAAGTTTTGATGTATGTTAATAAATGTAGAAAATTGCTTTCTCTTAAATTTAAATCGAAAGTTGAACTTGGATTCGTCGATTTTGTATAAAGGTTTAAACGGTAGTTTAGTAGATTGTTGATTTCAAAGGCCTTGAAAGCTTCGGTAGTATTCTCTGTGGGGTGTCAAAAACCTGGTCACCTAAAGCCAACTGGTTTGGGATGTGCCGAGAAGAAAGCCGTTACATGGAGTAATCTTGTCTTTGAGTCTCTAATCTCTAAATGGTCGTTTGTTGTTATTTAGTTAAGTATTTAATACTAGCTTAGTGGAAATATTTTAAATCTTTGATATCGAAATTCCGCTGATTCCGGTACTATTCTCTGTGGGGTGTCAAAAGCCTGGTCACCTAAAGCCAACTGGTTTGGGATGTGCCGAGAAGAAAGCCTCTACATGGAAAAGGCCCTTTCGATCCTTAGATTTTTGAGGTTCCCGGTAAATTAGTATTTGACTTAAACAAGTAACAACCATAATAAATATCGATTTTTGCGGTCAAAATTTTGAAAATTAGCACAGTCACTTAATGGAATAAATTGTGGGAGTGAAAAGTTAAGTTTCGGCTTACACAGATTATTAGTATAAGTAGTGTTAGCATTTTACAAAAACATTTGCACATTGAGTTTAAGCTTAGTTGGGAGTATAAAAAGAGGATGACGATTTCAATTCCCTGGAGACACCCATTTTGCGTGAATCCCGTTCCATGATACCATTTTTGACAATCAAGCATTTTATCTACTTTTGATTTAGTTTAAATTTCTCGCATTTAATAAAAAGTCAAAACGGGGTATGCTTAGTCCTTTCATTACTTCATATGATCGGATTGCTAGGGACTAGCAATCGCTTAGTGTGGGGGATTTTGATGAGTGTGTAAATACTCATCATTTTATACTTGAAAAACCCACAAAAATAACCAAAAACACCCAAATGGACCATAAAATGTTACAAATATCCTTGGAGTGTGTTTTATGTGTTGCAGGTACAAAAAGGATTGAAAACGGGGCAAATATGGACAAAACTGAGCACGATTTGGAAAAGAGCTGAAGACCGAAGCTGGAAAAGTCATCATTTTAATTCGAGCTCGGAAGATCCCAAAATAGCCTTGGATTATTTTTAGTTGGCAAAATTGGCCCTTGTATTGACTTTGAAGAAATGGCAATATTGGTCCTTGAGTTAAATACTACTTAGCCTACTACTAAATCCAACCGGATCCACTATCACCAACTTAAACCAATTGCCAGCCCACAATCCACTAAACTCATTAACCCAACAATCCAATACCCATCTCAAGCCCAACCCCTATTTTACCCATCACCGGCCCACTACAACTAAACCCATCCCCATCTAACTACCCAAACCCGCTACCCCTTAGTTATAACAAATCGGGAAATAAAAAACGGTCAAACCCCCAAAATAAGAGTCAAAATCCCTAACTAATAACCCACACCCACCTCTTGTCTTCTTCCCTTATCCCGCCAAAGAAACAAGCAGACAAACCACCATCACTATCACCACTACTCCCCAAACTTTCACCTTTTCCACCCCTCCTCTTCCCCATTTCTGAAACCATTCCCCATTTAACCTTCCCCCTCATCCATGTCATCAATCCGTGGGATTTAGTGGCGCCAAGACAAATTAAAGGGCTGAGATCATTTATCTTTAATCCTACGGCTGGGAAAGTATCCAAAGAAGCACAAATCGAAGTTATCAAAGGTCTCCTCTCACAGAAGAAACACAACCAAGGCAGTGAGGACATAGCTTAGTTTCTAGTATAAATATAGGTCTTTGTAAGCCTTTTAAGGCAGGTTTATTTTAGCTAGTTTTTTAAGGTAATTTGTACTTTTTTAATTCGGTTGTAATGTTACTCTTTATTTTAATATAAGTCAAGTTTTAATCGTTTAGCTTACTGCTTCGATTCTGCTTATTTAATTCTTGTTGTTGCTTATTTTTGATAAGTTAGTTTAAGTCGTTCTTGTTGTTGCTGCGTACTTTATATGGTTTGTTACTGAGTTTAGTTGTTCTTGTTTAAGCTTGAAAAAAAAAAGAAAAAAAGAAAAAAAAATATATATTTTAGCTTATCTTGTTTTCTTTCTGCTTAGTTGTTACTGAATTGGTTAGTGTTTGCTGGTTACTGAATGTTTTAGTTTGAGTGGGATTTGGATCGGTTTGAGTTTATTGTTTGTGTTTGTGTTCGTTATAGTAAGATTATTGTTTGTGTTTGTTATAGTAAGATTATTGTTTGTGTTTGTTATAGTAGGATTTGGATCGGATTTAGTTGCTTATTGTTTGTGTTTGTGTTTGATTTAGTAAGATTTAGTGTAGCTATCTTGCCTGCTTTAGTATAGTTTAAGATGTTGATTTTTGTTTTGAGTTCTCTTGGTTTAAAAACCTGTTTATAGCTTATCTGTTTTTTTTATTTTGAATGAAAAAGAAGTGGGTCATCAGTGTTGATAGTTGAATTTGCAAAAGAAAATCACAGAAAAAAAAATATAGATTGTAAAAATTTTGGCAGTCCTGGGGTTCGAACCCAGGACAATTAGCACACAAACTCAACAACAAAACCACTGGACTCTTAATCTCTTTTAGTTAAACCTTACATAATTTTATTTAAAACCCCTTTTACTTTTTTATTTTTTTTTTCTTTTTAGCTTATTGTGAGCTATTGCTTATTTTCGGCTTATTTTAAAAAACATTTTCACTTTTTACATTTTTCATAGCTCAAGATTAGTATTAAGTATTTTAGAAAAAATTTTCAGATTTTTAAAATTAGTTTTAGTATTTTTAGAAATTTAAAATAGTTTAAATAGTTTTTAATTTATAAAAAAAAATTATTAAAAAGTCAAAAAAAAATATTTTTCTTTTTTCCAAAATTTTCTTTTTATATTCAGGAAGTAGGAAAATTAATTTGATACCCGTAGGATTTATATTTCGTAGATTTCATGTTTTAGTTTATCACGTTTACGTTTTTAATTACGTTAATTGTTTTTAGTTGTATTTTATTTCCTAGCCTATTTATTGTTTTACGTAGTTGTAATCCAAATCCAAAATCTCTCAAATTTTTATATCTCAAACACGATTCACAAACCTGATCTCACAAATTCCATTCAACTCTCATCGGGGATAACAAACCGGGTCACACATACTTCACTTGTGTTTCCTTGGAAATAAATTTGACTTGATTTTAATCGATCAGCACCCTAGGCATGACACTCCCGTAGAGGTGTGATAGATCTACGGCGTTCCCCTTATGTTATGATTTTGTGTACACTATTGGCCAACTTTTTATGTGTGACCAGTCTAGTACTGACATACATACTTATGTTAGGGAGCGTATGGATGCATCCTAGGTTTTATGTTTATATGATTATGGTGACCAGGTGGTGTGTGCCTTACACTCCTTCTCACACTTTTATTACTTAGAGGTCTCTCCTCTTCGTATACTTGTATTGCTTTAGTATGATTTGACGGATTATGTATGTAGTTCCTATGGCACATCCTTATATGAACTTTTCCTTTATTTCATTATCTCTCTTGATTCATTTCTATTCAGTTCTCATGCATTCTTGAATCTTAGTTCTCTTTAAAATTCGTATGACTTTCAAGATTATGTTTTTCGTTTGTTATTCTTATTCCTTCGTTGCTTATGCTTATTTACCGTTGTTCACTGGGCTTTTTAAGCTCAGCCGCATGTTTTCTTTTCTTATGCGGCAAGTAATAAGCGGGGCGACGGGCTTGGGAATGAGAGAGCGTAGGACTTAGAGACCTATTTATTTATCATTTCGTTGTCCATTGTTTCGGACTTTCATTTCTTTCAGTACTTTGAATATTATCGTTTTACTTTGGTTTTGTTTGGTTAACCCACTATGCATTTGGGATTATCTTTTGATACCAGTCTTGATGTTTGAGACTTGGTTATTTATTTAAAAGACTTCCGCTTGCGTAATGTATGCTTTGTATGACACCATAATGTGATATCTTGGCCTTAACGGGTCGGGGTGTTACAGTTATGGTATCAGAGAGCTGGGTTTGACCTGTAGAACCTTAGAAATGACATGTGAGGATATTGGGTAGACACTAGGCTTTTCGTTTGACGCGATCTCTTCCTTCGTATTTTGATCCTGACGTTTGAATTGTCTTCATTTTTCGTTTTGATCCCTACGTTCGGGTTCGTCTGAGCAGAAGAAGTTGTGGGACCAGGTTCCATCTCCTCCATGTGTTGACTGTGAGAAGTTTCATCTGGGTGATCGTGTTATAAGACGTATGCCGGTTTCAGTTGTAGTGTGATTGGACGTCGGACGAAAGAGTGTCCGAAGGTGAATGGTAACAACCGTAAGAATGAGAATGATTGACAGCAATCTGCCGAGGGTCGAGTGTTCGCTCTGACCAGGGACCAGGCTGCTGACACATCAAGTACCGTTTCGGGTATTCCTTACTTATGCGATCGTGCTGCGTGGTTTTATTTGATGCGAGAACGACATATCCTGTGGTGTCTTTTGCTTTTACTAAGCACATTAAGTCCCCTCTGCATTATTGAATTGCTATTCCTAATTCTATCTCTATGAGAATCTTGTGACTATCCATCACAAGTGTAGATTATCCTGTACGGTTGAGGATGTTTGAAGATCAATTCCATTCTGCTAATCTGATTTCTTTGGGAATGTTCGATTCAATTTCATTCTGGTCATGTAATTGTTGACTGAGCATTGAGATGCTAACAACAGTTATGATTTTGTCATCTCTGACGACTTATGAAACTCAAACTCCGTGCCCAGGTTTCTGACCTGGCATACTATTATGATCACCTTTGCTTTGAAATTCCGTATATTAATCCCTCGCGTTTGTGAAGATATTCCGTTTGATGTAACTCGCTCGAGAGTTTTCGATGTTGAATTTCGCGATGTATTCCTTGATGGACTACCAAGATTTCCTCTCGAATGTAACTGTTTTGATCCGTTTATTAGAATGTGTTTTGTCACGACTTGAGGTAGACTGTGATTGCAATAAAGGCATGTGTATATGATGCAAGTATTATGACGTCTGGCCAGCGTGATAATAGTTACATCATATACCTTGAACTTATTGGAGTCATAGAATGTCTTGAGGAGTGCATGAGGTCAGTGTGTTATTTGAATCAGAACTCTATTCATGTGTAAGTGACGTTTTGCCTATTTCCGAAATCCCTTACGAACGACATACGTTGAATGAAGAGTATTGAAGGACCTACTTCTAGGAAATGGTTTATCCGTCTGTGTGCGTCTCTGTGTTATGTTTCAGTTTGGTTATGAAGAAGAATGATGGTGGTATGAGGTTGTTCATGGAATTCTGGAATCTTAGTAGTATGGTGATTAGGACTGATATCGTTATCGACGACTTATCTAATCAACTTCAGGTTGAAGTTTTCTCTATGATCGATTTGTAATCTGATTATGTCCATTTTCATGTGAAGGAGCAAGATGTTCCTAACATTGATTTGTATCCGTTATAATATCTATGAGCATTGTGATGCCAATTGTATTGGCTACTGCTCCGACTATTCTTGTGAGCTTGATGAATCGTGTATTTCATGAATGCTTGGACAATTGTCATAGTATGACGATTTAGTATATTCAGGGACGAAAGAGAAACACAGGAATTGTTGGGAATTAAATGTTCTGAAGATTAAGTTTCAAGAATTACAAGTATTAACAGTTCCAACTGCTGATGTATATCTTAGGACTGCTCAAGTTATAACTAACAGTTCCAACTGCTAGTTGATACTGTTGAGTTGAGACTGCTAGATGGATAAGTATTGAAAAAGATATTTGTATACTAAAGTCAAGAATATACAGTAGATAATATCTTATCCCATGTGCTTAGTTAACAAGTTGTGTACACAGATACATGTTGTATCCTATGTACTGACACTCTCAAGATAAGTTAACAAGTAAGTCGGCTAGACTTTAAGCAATATGTAAAGATCTTCTTGGACTATAAAAGAAGATCTTAGTTAAGTGATATGTGTGTTCAATAGTGCAAAAATATAGAAAAACTCATAACTGTTAAGACATAGAACAAACACAAATATATCACAAGTTGTAAAAACTTAAAATTCAAGGTTGTAACCCTAGTGATATTTCAAGATCACTCGTATTATTATCATTAATAATATTGAATCGTTTGGTGTTAATCTTTCATTGTTCATTGTCATAGAACTAACACAACAATTCCATTTCCACAACACAAATCACCTTCTAAGTGTGATTAAGTAGATTCTGCATACTTAATCATATTCACTCAATATATCATACACACAAAGAACGTAAGGTATAACCACCTTAACCGTGTGCAACAATCCTAACAAGTGGTATCAGAGCATCAGGCTGATATTATTGATTTAGAAGAAGAAGCTTAAGAAATGGATGTTGAAACTATTCAGACAAATGTTGCTGCAAAGATTCCCATGCTCAAACATAATGAGTTTGAGATGTGGAGGCTGAGGATAGAGCAATATTTCCAAGTGCAAGACTATGCACTTTGGGAAATCATAGAAGATGGAAACTCTTACCAGCCTATCACCACTACATCAACAGTGGACGGCAAAGTTGTGTCAACTCTGCAGACAAAGCCATCATCTGCAGAAGATAGAATAAAGAAGAAAAATGACTTGAAGGCAAGAAGCATGCTGATGATGACCATTCCCAATGATCAACTTCTAAACTTCAGCAAGTTCAAAGATGCCAAGTCATTATTTGAAGCTATTTTCAGTATGGAATGAAGCCACAAGAACACAGACATGCTAAGCAGCAGTTTGAAAACTTCTCCTCTACATACAATGAATCTCTTGACCACATGTTTAATAGGCTTCAGAATATTGTGAGCCAACTTGCTATTCTTGGGATTGAAATGCCTCAAGAAGATTTGAACTCAAAATTTCTGAGAAGCTTACCAGAAGAGTGGGCTATGCATGTTGTTGTCTGGAAGAACAAGCCAGACTTAGACACCATGGAACTGATGGACTTGTATAGCAACTTCAAGATTGTGGAGCAAGATTTGAAGAAGAATGGAGGTACTAGTTCTAATACTGGGAACAAGGCATTTATGTCAACTCCTAGTACCTCAAAATCAAGTGAAGAGGTGAAAGTTGTTGATGATGTTGGTGCTGCTAGTTCATCAAGCAGTACCATAAGTATTTTGGATGAAAAGACTTGTTGTGCCTTTCTTACAAGTCAGAATAAAGGGTCCATGCTCTCCTATGAAGACCTCCAAGAGATCCATGAAGATGATCTGGAGGAAATGGATCTAAAATGGCAAATTTCTCTTCTTAGCATGAGAGCCAAGAAGTTCTATCATAAGACGGGGAAGAAGCTCATAATCAGCAACACTGATGCTGCTGGTTTTGATAAGTCAAAGATAGAGTGCTATAACTGCCACATGATGGGTCATTTCTCAAGAGAGTGCAGAAGACCAAGGCAGCAAGATAGCAAGAATAGAGGTTTTGGAAGCAAATCCAAGACAGAGGAAGTTATTGAGCCAAAAGCTATGGTAGCTATTGATGGTTTAGGTTTTGATTGGAGCTTCATGGCAGATGAAGAAGAAACTCCTGCTCAGATGGCACTTATGGCTTTTTCTGCTACTGAGGTACAAAATCATAAAGCTTGTTCAAATACTTGCACTGCTCTTAATGCTCTACAGGTTTTAATGAAACAATTTGATGATCAAAAGATAGAGCTAAGCAAGACTTTCCAACACTTTATAAACTATAAGTGTGGATTAGAAAAGGTAGAGAAACAAATCACACACTATAAGGAAAATGAATTAGCTTTTTCTGATGACAAAGCTCTCCTAAGACAGGACATATTCTTTAGAGATGCTGAAATTAAGCTTTTGAGAGAAGCTTTTGATAGGGTCAAAAAGGAAAATGAAAACATTCACTTGACTACTGAGGCACTAGAACATGCTTCTAGAAGTGTGCACAATATAGTAGAATGTCAGGTGATTAATAGAGCTAAGTTAGGAGTAGGATATAAGAGTGTCCCACCTCCTTATAGAGGCATCCCTAAACCCCCAGGGATAGACCTAGGAAATTCAGGTTTACCTGATTTTCAAGAACCAATCATGGAATATGGTTCTAAGGCTAGCAAGAGCCTTAAGGTAGAAAAAGTAAGTAAAAGTTTATATAAAACTTTACTTTATCAGGACAAGGTGTCCTTTGCTAAAAACTTAGATGCTATAGTTGTTGAAGATTGCACAACTGATAGTGATGATGAAGAAGATCAGGTTATGTCTAAACCTGAAGTGGTTAAGAAAGTAGGAAAAAGTGTTCCTAAGATAGTCAAACACAATACTGATAGGCCTAAATCAAACATTAAGCATGTTAGGCAACCAGTTAGATATTGTGAGCAATATAGAACCACCAACAAGCCCAGAGGTAACCAAAGGAATTGGAACAACCTCAAGTCTAACCAATTAGGTGATGACTTTGCTTTTTATAACAAAGCTTGTTACACATGTGGTAGTTTTGACCATCTTGCAGCTTTCTGCAACCATTGGGTATCTGGTTATGAAAACAATAGGGTGAATTTTAAAAGGAAAACTCCTCAAACTCCCTTTCACTCTAAGTCTAAAAATATAAAATCCAGAGCAGTCTCGACAGCAGTCTCTACTGCTAGGCCAGCAGTTTCAACTGCTAGACCATTTAAGACTGTAAACCCAAAACAAACAGTTAAAAGTGCAAAAATAACTATTAAACATGCACCAAAAACTGTTACAAGGCCCATTCAAACAAAAGCAGTGGTCCAAAAACAAGTTTGGAAACCAAAGAGTAAAACTGCAAAGCCAGCAGTTAAGACTGCTAGGAAAGCAGTTAGCACTTCTTCTTAGAAAAACAGGGCAAATGCTGTTAAGGCCTCAGCATGTTGGATTCTAAAATCCAATGTTGCATCAACTATCCTTAAAAGATTGAATTACATTGATGTAAGAGGCAGATCCAAGTCAGTAATGGCTTGGGTCCCCAAAAGAAACTAACACTCTTATTTGTGTGCAGGAACATTCAATTGATAATCAAGAAGATCAAGGATTCTCAGATAGTGGATGTTCTAGGCACATGATAGGCAACAAGTCTTATCTCTCAGATTTCCAATCAATAGATGGAGGCTATGTTACCTTTGGAGGAGGTGTTGGTGGCAAAATTTCCGGTAAAGGTACCATTAAAACTGGAAATTTAGATTTTGAAGATGTGTTCTATGTAAAAGAGCTAAATTATAATCTTTTTAGTGTCTCACAAATGTGTGACAAAAAGAACAATGTTCTTTTCTGTGAGACTGAATGTCTTGTACTTTCTCCTGATTTTAAGATGCCTGATGAAAGTCAAGTACTTCTTAGAATTCCTAGAAAAGGCAATATGTACAGTGTAGACATGAAGAACATTGTTCCTAAAAAGAATTTAACTTGTCTTGTTGCAAAGGCCACATTGGATGAATCAATGAAATGACATAGAAGGCTTGGTCATATTAACTTCAAAACCATAAATAAAATTGTTAAGAATGGTTTGGTAAGAGGTTTACCTCACAAAAGATTTGAAAATGATCAAACATGCATTGCTTGTCTAAAAGGCAAACAACACAAAGTCTCTTGTAAGCCCAAGATTTTTAACTCTATAAATCAATCATTGTTTATGCTGCATATGGACTTATTTGGACCTGTTTCAGTAAGTAGTATAATGCATAAGAGATATTATCTTGTTATAATTGATGACTATACCAGATTTACATAGGTTTTCTTTCTATCTTCTAAGGATGAGACTACAAGCATCCTTAAGACATTCATTACACAGATAGAAAACCAAGTAGACAAGAAAGTGAAGGTCATTAGATGTGATAATGGGACAGAGTTTAAGAATAGAGTTATGGATGATTTCTGCAAACAAAAAGGTATTAGAAGAGAATTTAGTGTTGCTAGAACACCACAACAGAATGGTGTTGTTGAGAGAAAGAATAGAACACTAATTGAAGCTGCTAGAACAATGTTAGCTGATTCTAAGCTACCTATAACTTTTTGGGTTGAAGCAGTCAACACTGCTTGCTATGTTCAAAATAGAGTTTTAGTTGTGCAGCCTCACAATAAGACAACATATGAACTTTTTAATGGTAGAACTCCTGTAATAGGATTTCTTAGACCTTTTGGATGTCATGTGACAATTCTCAATACCTTAGACCATTTAGGAAAATTCGATGGTAAGGCAGATGAAGGATTCTTTGTTGGATATTCTCTTAATAGCAAAGCATTTAGAGTATACAACACAAGAACTAAGATTGTAGAAGAAAACCTACATGTGGAGTTTTTAGAAGATAAATCCAATGTAGAAGGTCAAGGACCAAAAAGGCTATTTGATCTTGAATATCTAACCAAATCAATGAATTATGTGCCTGTTGTTGTTGAAACTAATGAATTTTCAGGTTCACAAGCAACAGATGAGGCAAGGTTAGAAAAGGAGACAAACCAAGATCATGTTTGGATGCCAATATGGTCAAGTACAATTGTGGAATCAACTTCAACAACTGATGAATCTTCTTCTGGCAAAGCTAAAGAAGGTGTTGAAGATGAAAGCAAGAAAGATGGAACTGAGAATCAAGACAGTCAAGTTAGCAGTTCAAAAGCAGTTTGTACTGCTGAGACAGAGCATTCAACTGCTGGCTCTTCAGAAACGAAAGAAGCAGAATTCTCAGATAATGAGGTGGATTTCAACAATCTTCCATCAAATTATCAAGTTCCTTCCACTCCACAAACAAGAATTCACAAAGTTCACTCCCTAGATAATGTGATTGGAGATGTACAATCTGGTGTGAAAACAAGACATCAATTGATGACTTCAGACCAACAAGGGCTTCTTGATGCCCTTTATGCTTCAAAGCAGCATGAGCTTTCAAACTCTTGCTTGTTTGTATGTTTTCTCTCACAAGCTGAACCAAAGAATATTCTGAAAGCCCTAGATGATTCAAGCTGGTTAGAGGCTATGCAAGAAGAGCTTCTTCAGTTCAAGATTCAAAAGGTTTGGGTGCTAGTTGATTTACCTAGGAATGCAAAGGTAATTGGCACTAGATGGGTTTTTAAGAACAAAAGGGATGAAAGAGGAATTGTGATTAAGAATAAGGCTAGATTAGTAGCCCAAGGGTACACACAAGAAGAAGGAATAGACTATGATGAGGTTTATGCTCCAGTAGCAAGGATTGAGGCAATTAGGCTTTTCTTAGCTTATGCTTCATTTTTAGGCTTCACAGTCTACCAAATGGATGTCAAGAGTGCATTTTTATATGGAAAAATTGAAGAAGAGGTGTATGTTTCACAACCTCCAGGCTTCATTGACCCATTACATCCAAATAAAGTGTACAGAGTAGTGAAAGCTCTATATGGCCTTCATCAGGCACCAAGAGCTTGGTATGCAACACTAGCTTCCTACTTATTAGAAAATGGATTTCAAAGAGGAAAGATTGATCAGACACTTTTCATCAAATAGCACAAGAAGGATCTTCTGTTAGTGCAGGTGTATGTGGATGATATTATCTTTGGATCTACTAGGAAGGAGATGTGCTTAGAATTTGAGAAACTTATGCATGATAAGTTTCAGATGAGTTCTATGGGAGAACTTACATTCTTTTTGGGTTTGCAAGTTAAGCAATCATCTGAAGGCATATTTATTAGTCAAGACTAATATGTTGCAGAGATACTTAGAAAATTTCAATTTGCTGATTCAAAAATAGAAAGCACACCAATGGACTCTGAGAAGCACCTTCTGAAAGATGAAGATGGAGAGAGTGTAGATGTACACACTTACAGATCTATGATAGGCTCTTTGATGTACCTTACATCATCTAGACCTGATATCATGTTCCCTGTTTGTGTTTGTGCAAGATTTCAAGTAACTCCAAAGGTTTCTCATTTAATTGCAGTCAAGAGAATTTTTAGATATCTCAAAGGTCAACCAAGGTTTTGTATATGGTATTCTAGAGAATCTCCTTTTGACTTGGTAGCATTTTCGGATAGTGATTATGCTGGTGCTAGCTTGGACAGAAAGTCAACAACTGGAGGATGTCAATTCCTTGGGTGTAGACTTGTCTCATGGCAGTGTAAGAAGCAAACAAGTGTGGCAAATTCAACAACTAAAGCTGAATATATAGCTACTGCAAGTTGCTGTGGTCAGGTTGTATGGCTTCAAAACCAACTCCTTGACTACGGGTACAATTTCTTAAACACTGTTATTCATTTTGATAATAGTAGTACAATTTGTATTATTAAAAATCCAGTGCAACATTCTAAAACAAAACACATTGAAATTAGACATCACTTTATAAGAGACTGCAATGAGAAAAGATTAATTCAAGTTCTTAAAATTGCTTCAGAATTCAATTTTGCAAATCTGCTAACCAAAGCTTTTGATGTTGGAAGGTTTCAGTACTTGGTAGCAAGTATTGGAATGCTTAATCCTTAAAATTTCTAATCTTTGTGGTTTTTATATATGTTAAGGTTGTACTGATATCTTTGCAAATTGAGACTGTTAAAAGAACAGTTAGTACTGCTAGTACAAATTTTGTTTAAACAGTTCATACTGTTGGTCATATATTGATACTGCTATAAGACAAATGCTATGCATTTTGTTTCTTGGTTTTGGACTAACAATTCCAGGTATGAACTTTGAGCAATAAGGAAATTTCAAGTGAAATGGAAGCAGAAGAAAAGTGATTCCAATTGCTTTCATAACAGGTTTATGATGGACTGAGTTTGGGAATTTAAAACTCCTTAAAACTTCTTTCTTGAAACCTGGTTATCATATTTCACATTGAATTGATGACTTAGTTGATCAGATAGTAACTGATGCAACTCACTTTCTATCATTTTATACTTTTAAGTATAATGTGCAAGTCTAAGGACATCTGATAGAAAGAACAGCTAGTAAAAGTGAATCTAACACTTGTGTTAGAGGTAACAATTACTATGAACTGGAAACCCTGTCAGGAAAACTCTTTGAATGAGTTTATCTTTACACAGGCAGTTATTTATAACTGAAAAACATTGGTTCTCACACAACCAGAGGTTGCTTTAAACCAAAATTTTGATTAAGTGTCTGTTATACACTTGATCCCTTCAAAATGGTTGAAAGTGGTATGATTTTTCAATTCTAAAATCATGAACATACTGCTAAGTCAAATAATTTCTTAAACAAGGATTTTCAAGAGATTCAGAAAAACCATCCATTGATGGACCATGAATCAAATGTCCACTGATTCACCTCTCATAGGAGTTAACACACCTAGAAGTGATGAGGGCAGCAACTTAAACTCTTAAGGAATTGATGGCTTCATGTACAACATTGTCTGAAAACAAGTTCACATTGGTAGATCAGATAATGATGGGATGATGGTGAGATCTTCCAAACAGGGGAGGATAAAATTTTATTTGCTTTAAGGGAGAAAAACATCTCAGGGGAGGAAATAAAAGCTCAAGAAAGGAAGAAAAACCCAATGTATGGAAGGAAAAGACAAGAGCATACAAGATGATGAGGCGAAAAGTGTACCGCTTTTAAGGGGTCATTTAAGCCCGAAATCGTATTTATTTGATCAAATATTGCCCTAAATCGTTCCTTTTGTCATTTTAGGTACTTTTGAGGAGAAATCTGGAAAAGGAGGCATTTTGGACGTTTTTGGAGCATTAAAGTGAAGAATACGACAAAGTCTCAAAATCGGCTGAAATTTACCTTTGACGGCGTCAGAATCATCTCTTGACGGCGTCATGCCTTGGCAAGAAAAGTTGGATGTGAAATTTACTCATGACGGGCCAGTGAGTTAGCATGAGAATTCTGACGGCGTCACGCTTTAACTAAATCAAGGGCGTCACGGCTTAAATCATAAGGGGACGGCGTCACGTTCAATGTTCGACGGCGTCAAGCCTTGATAGGCCAGAATGGATTTTTGAAGAGCTAAAGAGGGACGGCGTCAAGAAGGTCACCCGGGAACCCTAAAAGCGGCGAGGTGACGGCGTCACAATGCATAAGGTGACGCCGTCAGATCCAAAAATCTATATATAGTTTTCTAATCTTTTGTCATTAAGGAGAGCTTAGTGTGTGGAATTTTGGGATAAAACCCTAAGACGATTTTAGCTACTTTTTCAGGGCTTTTTGCCTTGAGATCTTCCATGTTTCATTGAAAGATAAGTTATCAATTAATCATTCAATATGTCTATGTGTTGTTTGATTCTATCTTATGCTTGTCTTTTGTTTAACATGTTAGGCTAATTTTATCTTGTGTTTGCTTAGATCTAATGAAACCTAGCTATTGATTATTGGTTGTTAGTGTGTTGTTAGTTGTATTGGATGATTGTTTATCTATGTTAGGCTTAAGAAAACTGGCTAACTTCCTATTCGGTAACTTGCTTGAACGTCTTAAGAAACATGAACCAAACGCGTACTAAAGGTTTTTATGGTTGTATTTAATGCACAAGCGAATTCTAGTGATCCCATGTTAGGAGCTTCCTAGCCGGCTCGACATAGGAGTGAAGTAGGAGCTTGTAGAGTTGGGGAAGTAAGTACGCCACCCCACGAATGGTATTAAGGAATACACCCGTCATCCACGCGACTAATACACACTAATTAACCGGTAAAAGATAGTTAGGGAGTAAGGAAATCTAAGTAAACACATTTCTCTACACATAAGTTTCTCACCACTTTTCATTTTTGTTATTTTATTTTATTTGCATTCGTAGTAAATTTTGGGTTAGTTGACTAGCAACTAATTCCGCCCACTCCTTCAAAACCCGAGATTTTACTTGCTTTCATAAAATTATAAAAACATAAAAAGAATCTTCCTCAACCCTTAGACCTAATTAGAGTAGCCTTTCATACCTAACGAACACTATTCCCTGTGGAGAACGATCAATCCCCCGTACTTACCACTACACTATACTACATCGGTCAGGTACACTGCCTGGTGGGGTTGTAAGCCTCTTGAGATCCCTCGAGAGGTAAAACCTGTTGTAAGGTTACAAAACCACGCAATCAAGTTTTTGGCGCCGTTGCCGGGGAATAGTTATTGTTTAGGTTGAATTTTTATTTCTATTAGGTCTACTCACTAGAGTCCTTTCTAGTGAGATTTTTATTTTATTTTTCTAGGTTTTCTTTAGTCTATCTTTTTCTTTGTATGTTTGTTCGTAATTTCCATTGACTCTTCCGTTCACCATTATGGAGTACGCGAATCCACCATACCACCAACCACAAAGGCCATTCTACCCTATTGACATCTCGAATTTCAAACAATATCGAGATGAACCCATATATGATGCATGGACTCGTTTTAGAAATTTACTCCGAAAATTCCCTCATCATAGTTTCGCTTTAGCATCCCTAACCCGAACCTTTTACTATCGTGTTGGCCAATATGACCAAATGCGCATTGAGGATTTTGCCAATGGGGACTTTAGGGAATTAAGTGCTGAAGAAGCATGGGATGCCATAGAAGATTGTGCCCAATATTATTATAGGATAGACAGCCAAACAAACGTTAGTACAAGTCAATTGAATATAAATTTCCTGGATCATGAAACAAGTTTGTTTGGGGATGAATACATTAGTGTTGAGATACCTAAGTGGTTGTCATGTAATGCCATAGTACAAAACAAACACATAGGTGACCTTGATGTGATGGAGGATTTAGCCGAACATGATCACATTGATCAAAAAGACCTAGGTTTTATGATCGATGACGATGAATCTCAAGAAACACATGATGAATCTTTTGGGCAATTTGAATATAGCAGTCAGAATATTGAGGATGATCCTTATGATTCGGATATAGAAGTTGAGATGCCTAGAGAAGCACTTGAGATACTAGGGAAAATGTTAGGTTTAAATTCTACCAAAACCTATGATGAGGATATAGGTGATCTTGACACAAGGAATGATGAGGTAAGTAACATAAGCCCACCAAGTACCCCACAAGTCCTACCATCATTTGAGGCACACACACCGCCCGTGACTTACCCGGAAGAAGTTGAGGAGACTATAGGAACCCCAATAGAGGTAGAGCCCTTGGACCAAACACAACTAGAAGAAATAGGTTTGAATGCTTTTAGTGATCACAACCTTTCTTTTAGTCCTATGGAAGTTCCTAGTTTTGATGAGCCGGAGCCTCAACCAAAACCGTTACCTAATCTTCCATCCTTGGATGAAAATTTAGGAATTGAATTAGGTCCCGATCCACCCATCAAAACATATAGTCCGGGTAGTCTTAGGATTAAGGTAGTAGACATTAAGCCTTGTAGTGAGGAAGCTAATA
Source organism: Artemisia tridentata subsp. tridentata (assembly GCA_021014915.2). Taxonomy (NCBI): domain Eukaryota; kingdom Viridiplantae; phylum Streptophyta; class Magnoliopsida; order Asterales; family Asteraceae; genus Artemisia; species Artemisia tridentata. Next base: position 291,233,451 of record CP139505.1, on the reverse strand, counting down.
TAGGAGTGAACCATAACCTTTCATACTTACATCACCCATTCATGATTAATCACAAGAAACACTATGGGTTTAAACCGGGTTTATTAGGTCAAGATAGATTCCCAACTAGGAGTCTCTCGAAGTTGATAGAAGATGATCCCTTTTTAGGAGGAAACTCAAAATCACCCATTGACCAAAGTGAACTAGGCAAGGTTATGATGAAAGGAGCACACCCCTTTGAGCATATAATTCATCCACCACTCTTTCCTCACGTGGCATACTCCTACCGAGCTGGTGTGTATCGCTACTATCACCCGCACTTAATCCTAAGTGTAGGGAAAACCTCTCCTTTATCCATTAAATAAGGGTAGAGTCAGGCTCATGACTCGAACAAAAACAAGCGCTTCTTGGGAGGCAACCCAAGCGTTATTTGCTTTATTTGCTTTGTGTGTTTGTTTATTTGTTTGATTGTTTTTATTTGTTTCCGTAGGTGTGTTTAATTTTTATTCTTATTGATTCATGTTCAAAAGTAAATTGTGAAAATGCTTTATGTTGTTTTTAACTTCGTCTTAACTACATATAAAGGTATTTTGCAAAAGATAAGTGTAAGGGAAATCTAAATCGGTTTATTAGAACACAAATGAACATGAATCGTAATAATAATAAATTAGCATACATATTAGTGTTTGTTTGAGTCAAATGCTTGTATCGAGTCATAATGATGTTTTGCAGGATTTCCAGGAAGTAAGGTAAAGGTTTTTCCAGAAATTTTCCGGAAACTAAAAATGAAAATTTTTGTCAGGTCATTTCTGACGGCGTCAGGGGTTATAACCTGACGGCGTCAGATTTAATTTCCAGAAATTTTTGAAAGTTTTGTTTTCATAAAAAGTTTTTATTAAATCTCCAACTTATAATCTCCAGGAATCTGCAAAATTATCATTCCACAAGCATTATATCCTTATATATAGATTTTATCCCGCCGATGTTATGCAGGTTTTCGTGTTTGTTTTCTCAGGTTAACAGGTTATTTTGGACAAGGAAATGTTTATGGAATCAAGCTTATGGCGATGCATTAGTCATGGAGCTTCAACATTCTCTTTGGAGGAAGATTTAACCGTGTGATTTCACTATCCAACGAGCGAATCAGGGGAGTATTTGATTTCATTCTTTTACTTTATGCTTTTACATCTTGTTATTTGAACATTGGGGACAATGTTCATCTTAAGTGTAAGGGGAGGGTAAAAGTACGATTTTAGAGAATACAATTGCGCTTGATTTTTGTTTGTTTAATAGTAGATGTGTAATAAAACTGAGAGAAATACTTGTTAAGGTAATTTTAGTGTCAAATTTAAAATTTTTTACAACATATAGGAGTGAAACTTTAGTTCTAATGAGCGTCTCACGGATAGGAGTTATATGACTAGCACAAAAACCGTACCACTAAAAAATTTTCCACCCCAAATATGTGAGGTTCGCCCCTAGAATTGGTAGGAAAAGCATTTATGCTATGATGTGTGTACTGGTAGCACTTAGATTCTAGAACTTGCGTTAGGACCATTCCAAGGCCACAAGTGAGACTACATTCGTGTAGTTAGATTTACTACATGATAAGAGGCATTAGGATTAACCCATTGTTTTACACCTGTGTTTTTGTTATAATTACGTTGGCTACATTGGTCAAGTAATTCTCCCACACCCTTTGCGTTGTACTCATTTTTAGTACACAATACCCCTAGTACACCCCTCAGAGCCTATCTTTTCGTTTCGACCTTTAAGCATCTTACTTAAAGGAAGAATTTGTTACACCCCACTAAAATGTACACCCAAATCGCCTTAGCCTACCTTGTATGCACTCATCTTTAGTGCATTATTGTGTCAACATTTGTTTAAACCCAAGTTAATGATCTAGTTGATTACATGGTTGCTAAGTCGAGTCATATCCTTGTACATATTGTTTTGGGACGATTGGGACTCATGGGTAAAGTACTAGTATGATGGAGTAACGGGGAAGAACATCATTTATTACCCCCATATGTGCTAAATGTTTTAAAAAGTACTCCAAGTTTTTCGATTATCTTAATTCGAGTCATTAGATTAGTATTTGTAAAGTTATGTAAAAATTCAAGTGTAAGGGAATGCAATGCCCCTATGATGTATTATTTTGGATGGTAGGGCAAGAGTGTATGAAAAAAAAAAAAAAAAAAAAAAAAAAAAAAAAAAAAAAAAATCAAGAAAAACACAAAAAAATGAGAAAAAGAAAAGTAGAAAAAACATACGGACTACCATCCCGTTTCATTTTATGTTTGCTTTATATTTTTGTTATTTTGTTATTTCGTTTTTAGCTTAAGATCGAGTCGAGTCTTGGCTTAGCAACATTGTATAGTACATGTAATTGACCAAGATCTTTAACTAGCCACCAGTAAAATATCCCGTATCCAACAAAACCGTGTTTTCCTTTTCCCTACACCTAACATTATAACCCATTTTAAAAGCCCTCTTTGATAGTTTATCTTAGGTGCTTACGCCTAGTGGAGGAGGTTTTCGATCCTTTCCCAAGCCTATGGTAATCTATTTGCTATGACAGGTAGTGAGAGATATTTTCCGTTTTCATTTATGAGATTTATTTTGATGACACTTGAGAGATGTGAGTATCTAAACACTACTTGTGAGGTGCTAGTATGTAATCTCCGTGCTTATTATGATTGAAGTGGAACGAATATTTGTTGTAATTACTTTTATGTTTGCATTAAATGACCCCTAACTTGTATTTTGATTAGAATAAAAGCGCATTTGCTTGAGGACAAGCAAATCTCAAGTGTAAGGGTATTTGATGAGGCGAAAAGTGTACCGCTTTTAAGGGGTCATTTAAGCCCGAAATCGTATTTATTTGATCAAATATTGCCCTAAATCGTTCCTTTTGTCATTTTAGGTACTTTTGAGGAGAAATCTGGAAAAGGAGGCATTTTGGACGTTTTTGGAGCATTAAAGTGAAGAATACGACAAAGTCTCAAAATCGGCTGAAATTTACCTTTGACGGCGTCAGAATCATCTCTTGACGGCGTCATGCCTTGGCAAGAAAAGTTGGATGTGAAATTTACTCATGACGGGCCAGTGAGTTAGCATGAGAATTCTGACGGCGTCACGCTTTAACTAAATCAAGGGCGTCACGGCTTAAATCATAAGGGGACGGCGTCACGTTCAATGTTCGACGGCGTCAAGCCTTGATAGGCCAGAATGGATTTTTGAAGAGCTAAAGAGGGACGGCGTCAAGAAGGTCACCCGGGAACCCTAAAAGCGGCGAGGTGACGGCGTCACAATGCATAAGGTGACGCCGTCAGATCCAAAAATCTATATATAGTTTTCTAATCTTTTGTCATTAAGGAGAGCTTAGTGTGTGGAATTTTGGGATAAAACCTTAAGACGATTTTAGCTACTTTTTCAGGGCTTTTTGCCTTGAGATCTTCCATGTTTCATTGAAAGATAAGTTATCAATTAATCATTCAATATGTCTATGTGTTGTTTGATTCTATCTTATGCTTGTCTTTTGTTTAACATGTTAGGCTAATTTTATCTTGTGTTTGCTTAGATCTAATGAAACCTAGCTATTGATTATTGGTTGTTAGTGTGTTGTTAGTTGTATTGGATGATTGTTTATCTATGTTAGGCTTAAGAAAACTGGCTAACTTCCTATTCGGTAACTTGCTTGAACGTCTTAAGAAACATGAACCAAACGCGTACTAAAGGTTTTTATGGTTGTATTTAATGCACAAGCGAATTCTAGTGATCCCATGTTAGGAGCTTCCTAGCCGGCTCGACATAGGAGTGAAGTAGGAGCTTGTAGAGTTGGGGAAGTAAGTACGCCACCCCACGAATGGTATTAAGGAATACACCCGTCATCCACGCGACTAATACACACTAATTAACCGGTAAAAGATAGTTAGGGAGTAAGGAAATCTAAGTAAACACATTTCTCTACACATAAGTTTCTCACCACTTTTCATTTTTGTTATTTTATTTTATTTGCATTCGTAGTAAATTTTGGGTTAGTTGACTAGCAACTAATTCCGCCCACTCCTTCAAAACCCGAGATTTTACTTGCTTTCATAAAATTATAAAAACATAAAAAGAATCTTCCTCAACCCTTAGACCTAATTAGAGTAGCCTTTCATACCTAACAAACACTATTCCCTGTGGAGAACGATCAATCCCCCGTACTTACCACTACACTATACTACATCGGTCAGGTACACTGCCTGGTGGGGTTGTAAGCCTCTTGAGATCCCTCGAGAGGTAAAACCTGTTGTAAGGTTACAAAACCACGCAATCAGCATACAATATGATGACATGGAGGTTGAAAATGACAAGAACATTCCAAAGGAGAAAGTTCTATCTAGGTCAAACGAAGAAAAGTTTCAATTTCAGTTTACCACGTTTGTTCATCACCTGCAAAGGCATGCTGATAGATGATTTCACTTGTTGAAACAAGCATCCAAGATACACAGCATCATTGCCTCTTATAATTCCTCCATCCAAGGAAATTGCACCATCTTTTAGTCCAAGATTGGAGCAATGTGTTGATATTGTTAAAGTCAAAGAACAAAGCAGATGAATTACTGAGAAGATATTTAATCTTGAAGAACAGAAGTGTTTGAAAGATCTTCACAATCCATGATTTAATTCAGAAACATGTTGAAATGGATTCACATGTTTAGGGGAGGATTGTTGGGAATTAAATATTCTGAAGATTAAGTTTCAAGAATTACAAGTATTAACAGTTCCAACTGCTGATGTATATCTTAGGACTGCTCAAGTTATAACTAACAGTTCCAACTGCTAGTTGATACTGTTGAGTTGAGACTGCTAGATGGATAAGTATTGAAAAAGATATTTGTGTACTAAAGTCAACAATATACGGTAGATAATATCTTACCCCATGTGCTTAGTTAACAAGTTGTGTACACAGATACATGTTGTATCTTATGTACTGACACACTCAAGATAAGTTAACAAGTAAGTCGGCTAGACTTTAAGCAATATGTAAAAATCTTCTTGGACTATAAAAGTAAGATCTTAGTTAAGTGATATGTGTGTTCAATAGTGCAAAAATATAGAAAAACTCATAACTGTTAAGATATAGAACAAACACAAATATATCACAAGTTGTAAAAACTTAAAATTCAAGGTTGTAACCCTAGTGATATTTCAAGATCACTCGTATTATTATCATTAATAATATTGAATCGTTTGGTGTTAATCTTTCATTGTTCATTGTCATAGAACTAATATAACAATTCCATTTCCACAACACAAATCACCTTCTAAGTGGGATTAAGTAGATTCCGCATACTTAATCATATTCACTCAATATATCATATACACAAAGAACGTAAGGTATAACCACCTTAACCGTGTGCAAAAATCCTAACAGGAATCATCCTTGTATTTTAGTGTTGAACATTTCTACGTCAGAAGAGCTCGATGTAAGTTTCTCAAAGAGCATAATTTTGGTAGGGATGAAGAATAAGTTGGAGAACTTTTGGAAAGTTAAGAGGGATATTTGTTTCTACTTGAGAAGAAGGTTAGCTATGTCCTTGGGTTATATGGAAAGATGGCTAGCGATACATCTATGGAGATAAGCCGTAGGAGGCGAACTATTAGATGCTCGACTGGAGATTGGTTATGATGGATGTGAAGAAGCTCAGGAGCAAGGTGGTGGAATTATGATCTATGTAGAAGATTTGAATGAAACGGTTATGCTCGAAGCACCCCGTTCTTTTCGCTCTATACATATTAGTTGTACTATTATGTAGAGACTTGTAGCATAAATTATGACGGGATAGTATGACAACGGATGTGAATGCTTTGATGGCGAAGTGTCTAGCATGTCAACAGATTGGGAGTTAACATCAGCGTACGAGTGGTTTTCCTCATTTTGGATGTTCGTATGTAGAAGTTGGATTAAAACTGTCAGCAACTTTGTAACGGGATTTACGCGCACGTTGGGAAGGACAAAACGATGTGGGTTGTAGTGAATCGTTCAACTTGGTGGCTCACTTGGAAGATCGGCAGAGATTTATTTCAACAGAAGATTATTCAAGCTCCTTGGCGCACCTGCAGTGATCGTGTCAGAAAAATCGAGTTTTGTTTCACACTTCCAGAAGAAATGCAGAAGACCTTCAGGACCGGCTCGAGATTTTATGGCGACTACTCACCTTCAGATGGATGGACGGACAGAGCGACTATGTTGAAATTGAAGATGTATGGGACGGAGAGTTTGACAAGTGTATTGGCATAATTGAGTTTGCCTACGAAGATGTAGAACACCTTTCGGATTGGATTAAGTTGTAGATTTGCTGGTTTAAGGTCCGGGGTTGATTACTATGATTGGTGGATTAGTTACCCTTGTGGAAGAGAAACCTTGAATGGTGGACTATGAAATTTGTATGTTTCGTACGATGTCCCCGTTGTGGAGAGTTAGACGTTTTGGGCGTATGAAGAAGATCTGGTTCACGATGAGTTAATCCTTTGAGTTGTTGTTTTCCATACGATTATCCGACCTATTCCGTTATGCTCTCCGATACGTTCCGATCCTCCGTTATGTGCTTAGTTTATCGTCTGTACGACTACATTAGCTCTTTGATGTGTTTTATCCGTATGATTATTCGACCTATTTTGTTTTGTTTTCTGTTACGTTTCGATACTCTGATTTATACTCTATTGATCGTCGGTACAAATATGCTATCCATCTCATTATGCGTTTCAATACAAGTTGATATTTCGAGTGGTACTCGATTGATCATCAGTACAATTATACTATCTATCTCTTATAAAACTCTTGATACATTTGATGATTCGTCACGTGCTTCATTGACCGGTGGTACGTTCCTTAGTTCGATCAGTAACTGTTTGAAATTGATGAGTTCTTCTATAATGATGCACTAGTTCCCTTTTCGTTAAGAATCTGGACTGAGTTGATGAGGTTTTACTCTTTAGTACTATCTTCGTATTGCTTACAAGCATGAATGTTTCATGTATCTCTGTGTGAGATTTAAATCGTTATCCGCTACATTGTTATTTCGTATTCCTTGGAACGAATTCGTTGTGAATTATGAAAGCCTAGGGCTTTTCAATGATTTGATCAGGTTGGCAAGGTATCTCATCGCTTGGGGTTACCTTCCCAGTTATCTCACGTATACGATGTATTCCATGTATCTCTTCTTCGTGAGTATGATTATCACCCACTTCATGTTGTCTCTTGCCGTTCGATCTATTTCGAGAAGATCTTTCGTATAGTGAAAAACCTGAGGCCGTTTTGGAGCATCAGGAAAGAGTCATGAGAACTAAAACGATTCCTTTTGTAAAGTTCTTCGGGAGAATCATCCTGAGAGCGAGGCTACTTGGGAGACCGAAGAATCGATACGATCCAATTATCCTCATTTCTCTTTTTGACTTGGTACGTATTCATTTTGATTCCGCTTTCGATTTTGTATATCCGTTTAGATTCGTATTTCAATTTCGCGGACGAAATTTTCTTTTTAGGAGGGAAGAATTATAACACCCTAAATTAAATATGACTTATAAAATACGCTATAAATTAAAACTTGAGTTATATATCATGTTATGACTCGAAACCATACGATATGAACATATAACCTAAAGTAAAATACGAAATTATGTATGAACCTTATAATATCAAACATGGCATGTTTAATAAGTTCCTTATAGGCCAAATTAATTAAAACTTGTACACAAATAATTATGGAAGATAAGTATTAAATCTTTGGCAAATTTGGAAGGTGATAATCACCATTATTCCCCCCTAATTCTCGGCACAATCATCCCCAAATTTCTCCCCATAACCGATCATTCTACCATCTCCATCAAACCCTAAAACCATTTTTCTTCTTTTCCAATTGTCGGCAATCAACAAAAAAAAAAAAAAAAAAAAAAAAAAAAAAAAAAAGAAAGAAAGAAAACCCTAGAATCCTTGTGCTAGTCGATCACCAAGAAGGAGAAGCAACAATTGATCTTGATCATTGTTCAATTCGTATCACATAAGGAAATCGAATACATATTAATTTAATCCATTCGAATTTGTTGATCCAAAACCTAAACCGATCCATATTTTTTTTTTTCTTTTCATTCGGTCTTGATCAAGGAAGAAAAGAGGAGTGTTGGTGATTTGATCATCGTTGGAATCCTTGTTCCATTCAATCTAATACAAGAGGTAACATGTAAACTCTAATCTATAATGATATTTCCGGATCAAAATATATCAATATGTGTTAATATAATTATTTGTGTTCTTGAAATCGGATATATATAAACAAAAAAAATCTGTCAGAAATTTTGTATTAACTAAACGAATTTTAGATTGATGATACATGCATGAATTTTAGTGGTTCTTTGGTCTAAAACTGAATTCAATGAAATAGGGATCAAATAAAATTGGTTTGATGATTTTTGGAGGTCTAGAAGGCAACCATTTGATTTTTAGAAATTCATATGTCAAAACTGTATTTCGGGTTATGAAAATTCAGGTGTGGCTCATGATTTTTAATTTAATATCTATAACGAATTATGACCTGAAATTTTGGCAGGATGAAATTTGGTATTACGTTGTGTAATTTTTGTAGATTTTTCTGAGATGTTTAACCTGGGTAAATAATTACATACTTTCGGGGTGTTCCAGCAGATCCAATTCGGGTACATGTTGTGAATGTCGATTTTTAGTTTGTACTTTCACTAATCAATAAAATCTGGAAAAATTATGTAAAATACTCAAGACATATAGGTATATCTGGGTAAAATTATAGAATTTTATAAGCTCGTTTAAGGTGTGTAAAAATTAGCTAAATTCGGATCTGATTTTAATATTAATTCTGAAATTAAGTAATTACTTGTTTAAAACACTTATAAGCTAAATTGTTTCACTTTTGGAACCTAAATAAGCTAATGGTAATCTTAAAAGTATTTAAATTATGTTTTGATCAATTATCATATTAACCTTAAACTTTGGTATAATTGCAATAGTAACCCTAATCTTTGAATAATAATAATATGAAACCAAACTATATGAATTAAACACTAAAACTGCTAATTCGGGAAATATGACTTAATTATGACCTAATTTAATGTATGAAACCCTAATTAGAAATTAATTACTTTAAATGATCAATTAAAATGACTTGTGTAATTAGAAACCCTAATCTCACATTTACTTACCCTACTTTGACTTGTAAAACTCTAAATTGTGAAATGATATCATTTTATGATTATATTAATATATGAAACTCAATGTCGACATTAATAACTATTTAAACATTTTTAAATATCATTTACTATTTTTAGAAACCCTAAATTAAACCTAAATATGGAAAGTTACTATTTTTGGAAAGTTACTAAATATGGAAAGTTACTATTTTTGGAAAGTTACTAATATGAAAAGTTACTATTTTTGGAAAGTTACTAATTATGGAAACCTGCTAATATAGAAAGTCACCCAAAATGGAAAGAAAGCTAAAATGAAACCTTTATGATTATGAAACTATGAAATTATAATTTAAACTTATGATTATTTATAGATCGGGTGAAGAAGGAGTGATCCCCTGCTTCCATTCACTTTATTGCTTTGATTTGTGTGCTTTGATAAGGTACATATATTCTTTCCCTTTTCAGTAGGGATATTTCTATCGATCCTATGCCTGATATGATTCCCTTATTTGACTCATGACTTTCATTGTATGATTGTCATTCTTATTGATTCATTCTGACATTTATTTAAATGTCTCTGCTATGCTATGCATATGTTTTGCCATGTTTATTGAGTTACTATTTTGTTTCTCTTGCCATGCTAGATTATATTTGTTGTATGCTATGATAGATCCGTGCCTGAGCTAACCTAGTTGTGGAGGTACCATGACCATATCTTGGATGGCACCCTAGGCATGACACTCCCGTAGAGGTGTGATAGATCTACGGCGTTCCCCTTATGTTATGATTTTGTGTACACTATTGGTCAACTTTATATGTGTGACCAGTCTAGTACTGACATACATACTTATGTTAGGGAGCGTATGGATGCATCCTAGGTTTTTATGTTTATATGATTATGGTGACCAGGTGGTGTGTGCCTTACACTCCTTCTCACACTTTTATTACTTAGAGGCCTCCCCTCTTCGTATACTTGTATTGCTTTAGTATGATTTGACGGATTATGTATGTAGTTCCTATGGCACATCCTTATATGAACTTTTCCTTTATTTCATTATCTCTCTTGATTCATTTCTATTCAGTTCTCATGCATTCTTGAATCTTAGTTCTCTTTAAAATTCGTATGACTTTCAAGATTATGTTTTTCGTTTGTTATTCTTATTCCTTCGTTGCTTATGCTTATTTACCGTTATGTTATGTTATATATATCTGTTCACTGGGCTTTTTAAGCTCAGCCGCATGTTTTCTTTTCTTATGCGGCAGGTAATAAGCGGGGCGACGGGCTTGGGAATGAGAGAGCGTAGGACTTAGAGACCTATTTATTTATCATTTCGTTGTCCATTGTTTCGGACTTTCATTTCTTTTATTACTTTGAATATTATCGTTTTACTTTGGTTTTGTTTGGTTAACCCACTATGCATTTGGGATTATCTTTTGATACCAGTCTTGATGTTTGAGACTTGGTTATTTATTTAAAAGACTTCCGCTTGCGTAATGTATGCTTTGTATGACACCATAATGTGATATCTTGGCCTTAACAGGTCGGGGTGTTACACTAATGGTCGTTAGTCAATTCCCGTTAATTACTTAACGTCCGTTAGTCACTATCTTATGTTTAAATAATTAAATATACAACGGTTTATATATATATTAGTTATTATACATTAATTCCTCATACGTAATGTGTGCAATCCCGTGGTCCCGAGTTCGATTCTAGACATACACGTTTAATATTTGTCAATCAAAACTAACAGCTCCCACTTGAACATCTATTAATAGTGTAATGACATTTGTTAGCGTCTGCAACACTCCAATACCCCTAGTACAACTCAGGTGGTGGTCTCCTGGAAAAACCATTCGATGATTCATCATTATACTTATCCTTTTGTTTCTAATACTACATTAATAAAGATATGGGTCTTAGTTATTCTTTATTAACCATTATGTTTCTCGTTGTTTCTGATTGAGCAAGATTACCAAATCATCTGAACGTATTCCAGATAGATCTTGGGTGTGGCCACACAAACATCTTGTCAACCCTACGAGGGGCCCAACAGTATTAAACTTCGAAACAAATTTGAAGGAAAAAATTCTCTCTTGACTACGAGCATAATCCATGAACTTTGCAACATTCCTGAAAACAATCCTTATAGCTACCAGTAACGTATAGCGGTAAATTGCTGCACAGAAATGCACTACATCCATAACAGTTATCTGGCATCTCAAGTCTGAGGATAACTATATATACATGATTTACTTGATGACAAGATCCATAAAGTAAACTCATGAAGTCGGGATAAGTTCTATATTCAATTCATTGACTATCATGTGAAATTGGCATGTCAACGCATGAATATACTTTCAAGTATATTCTACCAATACTCAGATTTTTCTTAATTTAACGATATTCCCATATCATTAAGCGACAACGGACAATTTAGAATAATCAATATATTCAAGGATTAAACATGCAAATACAGGATATATTATTAAGAAAATGACAATCAAACATAACAAGTATTTTATTTTATTAAAATAATAATTGTTCATAATATCCCATTATCCAAACACTAATCATAGATGGGCATGAAACTACTAGCTAAACGAAGTCCTATGCCTTCAGCATGTTGATTAAGCTTTCCACCAGGTAAAGCCTTCGTTAAAGGATCAGCTAGGTTATTATCTGTGTGAACTTTGAGTAACTTGATTTCACCTATCTCCACTTGTTCTCAAACATAGTGATATTTAATCGAGAAATGTCTGGTGCCCTTCATGATTCCAGGTTCATTGGCAAATGTAATTGCGGCTGAATTGTCACAATACATCTTTATAGGTTTTTCGATTGAGGGCATAACTCCAAGCCCTGAAACGAACTTCCTAATCCAGACAGCTTCCATTGTAGCTTCTGAAGCAGCAATATACTCACTTTCGGTTGCAGACATCGCTATGGTACTCTGCTTCTTGCTATTCCAATCCACAGCTCCTCCATTAATGACAAAGACATAACCCGTCTGAGACTTCGTATCATCTTTATCATATTTCCAGGAAGCATCGCATGCAGTAACCTGTAACACCAAGTTCTGCATCTGGATTTCCCCCATACACTAAAAACATATCTCTTGTAGCTCTCAAGTACTTGAGAATATGTTTAACAGCAGTCCAGTGGAGTTCACCTGGATTCTGTTGATATCGACTGGTTATATTTTGAGCAAACGCCACATCAGGCCTTGTGCATCTCACCGCATACATTATAGATCCCACAGCCGAAGCATAAGGGACTCTCTTCATGCGTGCCACCTCTTCAGGTGTTGAAGCACATGTTTTGCTACTTAATCCATGATTCTCTTGCATTGTCAAATATCCCTTCTTGGAATTTTGCATATTGAATCTCTTCAATATTTTATCAATGTAAGCACTTTAGCTTAATCCAATCAACCGCTTTGATCTATCTCTATAAATCTTGATTCCCAGAATTTATGCTGCTTCTCCTAAATCCTTCATGGAAAAACATTTCCCAAGATAGGCTTTTGTTGGAGTATGCTCGTGTCATAATGACTAATTATATGGCTAGACATATGTGAGCCTATGGGGTCACACACATATACACTGAGGTGCCACTTTATATATCGTGTTTATTGTATTCACAGTATATAAATAACCGTACGTAACTAGGAACCACTATTGGGCTTCTAATGACTAAGTAATTGACTTATTCTATTGGATTTGGAAATAAAATGGGAAGCCCATTTTGAGCCTATATAGGGGCCGGTCATATGGAGGCTAAAAAGGAGGGATTAGTTTTGATTTTTTGGTAAGTTAATGCTAATTGATCTCCTAATAATGAGATAACTAACCAAAATAATCTCCTCTCTTCCTCCCCTTATATTGTACGGCAAAAACAAATAACCAACCCAGGGTTTTTGTTTTCTTCATCTCTTCTTTGATTCTTGTTCATTCAAAGGAGATTAGAAAGGTTACGGGTTAAAAGGACTAGCATCCATTGGTATACGGTGAAGTGTAGTGTGGACATTCATAGAGGTGATCTCCTTTGACCACTTGTTTCATAGGTGGTTCGTGTATATTGGTGAAGGTGAGCATATGATTCTACCGATCACGCTACAAAGGTATAAAACTTGTTTGTTTTAATTATGATTGATCATATGACTCTATGGATCCTTGTTGGTGATGTTTTTCCGCTGTGTTTATATAGTTAATTGTTAATTCATATCATACATCACCTATAGTGGTATCACGAGCCATCATATGATCATCTAGTATGCGTAAAAATGGCTAAAAACGTGTGTTTTTAATGGATTTAAAAGGTTGATTTCAAAACAGCCCCCAAGGCTTATTTTTTGCATATAAGTCGACCCATATGGGGTCTAATAATCTGGACTTTTTGATCCCATGGCCATTTGTTATGCATACATTAATTGTTTACTTGTTCGGTACCCGTAAAATGGCCTAAAACGCATTAATTTGTAAGATTTGTGACACGATTTCAAATCAGCCCATGAGGCTTGATTTTTTGTGATAAAATGATGTTAAGAAGGTCCTAATATCAGTGGGTTTTGAACCTAAGGCCATTTGACACGTGTACCAATCGGGGTTTTAATTCTTGTTTATTAATTTCTTTGATTCGTTGGCTAACAATTTAATTCTTGTCATTTATTTTGTTATCCATGGAAAATACATGCATGTTTGTCCATGGAGTTAGCCAACACCTTGTTTTGATCATAATTTTATTGTATTATTGTGAGTATATGCAAATCCGATGAAAACCTAGACCACTTGTGCCTTGTGATGTTGTGATTCTTGGTTGATTTCTTGATTTTTGGGGTTTGCCATTGTTTCGGCACTTTTGTAAAGTAATTCATTTTGGTTTTGCCATTGTTTGAGAATTTTTACATTAGATAGGAAGTAGATTAGTTGTACTTTATTTCATATATCATGTAATCAAAAGCTTGGAATCAAATGGCGAAAGAACGAAGGACTTTGGACCAAAAGTAGCTGCTGGACACCTGCTGGGAAAATGCGATTTCCAGGAGATTGGTAAGGTATTTTGGGCTGAATTTTTTTGTGCAGGTTCACAAGACATAGGCCTACAACTTTGTCAACTGGGCCGAAGCATGAGGAGGTCATCTTCCAAGCCGTTTGGGCCTTCAAAAATAAAAATTCTGGGCTGACAGAATCGATTTTCCATGTGCATAATGGGCTTTTACTTGCCCATGATCGTCTTGGGGAAAGTGGGAGCCCTCCGTGTGGTTGTGGTTTATGTCCCTAGTTGACTCTTGGTTCTCGTCATGGCTCACGAGGCCAAGCATAGGATTTTCATCGGTTGAGGCTTTGCATATTGTGGTTGTGTGTTTGTTTGGTTGTTTTATATATGCTATGATTATATGTAAAACGGAAAATGTTTTCTTAAACTTGAAACGAAACACAAACCAATTTAAACTAAGTCTTATGATTTAATTTAACTAAGTTTAAATATAGATTTGAAACTTAAAATCATTGTTTTCTAAATAACACTTAAACTAGTTAAGTTGTTTATTTGTTTATTGTATTGTCCAAACTTATAGTAATCCACTTAGGATTTATATTAGTCTTGAAAATGGACAACTTGACACACATAAATTAAAACAATGATTAGACTTAAGTTAAGAAAAGTTTTTAACTTGTGCTACGAAGAATGAATGCATGCTTCTTTCGTACACATTTTTGATCCACATCAAAATATTTTACTCGTCAAAATTTAAGTCATGCCGTCCAATTTTGAGAACACTTGCAATTACTTTTTGCCTATGCGTGGGACCTAGGTTGAATTGTAACCCAAGGTGACTATTCTCTATGCGTGGGACCTAGATATATTCTCACACATTTTCAAATTGGATGACTTAATCGAGTTAAGCGGTTAGACCTTGACCCGAGGCAAAGATGGGACTAAACATGCCAGCTTGACACTAGCTGCTTGTTCACTAGTGCCATGAGTCCCATAAAGTTCTAAGAGTTGCACATGTAATGCAATTGGTCGACGTTACCTACCTATTGAATCCACCATTGCTAGCAGATCAACTGATGTGATGGTGGAACCTCAATGAGGATCTTAGCCTTTTCGTAAAATTAATTGTTTAATATGCTTAAACTTGGGTAGTTAATTTATAAAAGGATTAATTATTGAAACTTACTAAAATTTGAACTTTGTCTGTTTTGTAGATGACAACTCCTAATCAAACCACGAACAACTCGTACATCAGATCAATTCTTGAAAAAGAGAAATTGAATGGTAACAACTTTTTGGACTGGTATCGCAACCTGAGGATCGTCCTCAAGGCTGAACAAAAGTTTTACCATCTGGAAGGACCTTTACCTGAAGCACCTCCTGCTAATGCTACTCTTTCTGTTCATAACGCCTACTTTCGTAGGGTTCAAGAGCAACAAGAAGTGGCTTGTCTCATGCTTGCAAGCATGATCCCTGAGCTCCAAAAGAACTGAGAGGACCTTGCAGCGTTTGACATGCTAAGAGAACTGAAAACCATGTTCGAACATCAAGCTGAGCAAGAACTGTTTGACACTGTCAAAGCTTTTCATGCTTGCAAGCAGGAGGAGGGCCAATCGGTTAGTAGCTATGTCATGAAAATGAAAGGCTATCTAGACCAAATGGAGCGTCTGGGATACCCCATGCCTCAGATCCTTGGAGTGAGCTTGATTCTTACCTCACTGTCGAAGGATTATGACCAATTTGTGCAAAACTACAACATGCACAGCATGGGCAAGACCATCCCTGAACTGCACAACATGCTCAAACTTGCAGAAAAGGGCATGCCCAAGAAGGCTCCAATGGTCCTAGCTATCAAGCAAGGCAGAATCCAGAAAAATAACAAGCCGAAGGCAAATGGCAAGGGACAAGGTAAGGGCAAGAGTAAGCTTGCTTACGCCCCCAAACCAAAAATCCCCCCACTTGCCAAGAAGGAGCATCCGGCCAAGGACTCTCCCTGTCACCATTGTGGAGTGAAGGGGCACTGGAGGTGGAACTGTCCGTCCTACCTAGAAGGGTTGAAGAAGAACAAAGCTAGCGGAGCTAGCACATCAGGTATCTTCACTATAGAACTCTATACTTTTCCTAACAAATCATGGGTATACGATACTGGTTGTGGTACTCACATTTGTAATAATGTGAAGGGGCTTAGGGGAAGCAGAAAGTTGAAGCAAGGAGCTTTGAACCTGTACGTGGGTAATGGCAACCGTGCAGCTGTCGAAGCGATAGGGAGCTTTGATCTCATCCTCCCTAATGGTTTAGTTATTGTTTTAAATAATTGCCATTTTGCACCTACTATTACTAGAGGTGTTGTTTCACTTTCACGTTTGAAGGATGATGGTTTAATTCATACTTTTACGGATTTTGGCATTTCAGTTTCTAAGGATAATGTTTTTTATTTTAATGCTATTCCTCGTGATGGTATTTTTGAAATTGATATGCGTGATTCTATTTCAAATGATAGTTCTATATATAATGTTAGCAATAAGAAATCTAAACGTAACTTAGATTCCACTTTTCTATGGCATTGTCGTCTTTGCCACATAAACAAGAAACGCATTATGAAGCTGCAACGCGATGGGCTTTTAGAGTCAACCGACCATGAGTCGTTTGATAAATGCATTTCTTGTATATCTGGTAAAATGGCACGAAAGCCCTTCTCCCATGTTGGAGAAAGAGCTAAAGATGTACTTGGACTCATACATACTGATGTATGTGGCCCATTTAGAACAACGTCTAGGGAAGGAGCTAACTACTTCATTACTTTTACTGATGATTTCAGTAGATATGGTTATGTTTACTTGATTAAACATAAACATGAAGTCTTTGAAATGTTCAAAGTCTTTCAAAATGAAGTAGAAAATCAACTCGGCAAGACCATAAAGGCTCTTCGATCGGATCGAGGAGGTGAATATATGAGTCAAGAGTTTTTAGATCATCTAAAAAGGTGTGGGATCGTCTCACAATTCACTCCTCCATATACACCACAACATAATGGTGTATCTGAAAGGAGAAATCGAACTTTGCTAGACATGGTTCGATCTATGATGAGTCTAACAACATTGCCAATGTCCTTTTGGGGTTATGCTCTAGAGTCTGCTGCACGCATTCTCAACATGGTTCCAACCAAGAAGGTCGATAAGACACCATACGAGATATGGCATGGGAAGGTCCCTAATTTGTCTTACTTGAAAGTCTGGGGTTGTGAGGCTCTCGTGAAACGAGACACACCTAACAAACTTGAGCCCAGAGCAATCAAGTGCATCTTTGTAGGATACCCAAAGGAAACAATGGGTTACTACTTCTACTACCCACCCGAGAACAAAATATTTGTTGCTCGGTATGCTGAGTTTCTTGAGAACAGTCTCATTTCACAAGAAGCAAGTGGGAGCAAAGTAGACCTTGATGAAATTCAAGAGGAAGATGCACAACCTTCTGGTAACACTAGTGAGCATCAAAATGAGATTGAACATGAAAATGTTGAACCTCATCAAGATGTTGCTCCCATTCGTAGATCCGCAAGGATACCTCAAGCACCTGAGCGATATGGTTTCTATGTCGATGCTGAGGAACATGAGTTAGGGGATCATGGTGAACCCGCTAACTATCGAGATGCATTATCGAGTCCTGAACATGATAAATGGATCGAAGCTATGAATGTGGAGATGCAATCTATGAAAGACAATGATGTCTGGGTCGAAGTCGACCTACCTCCTAACCTAAAACCGTTGGGAGCAAGTGGCTCTTCAAAAAGAAGACCGACATGGATGGAAATGTACACACCTACAAAGCTCGTCTGGTAGCAAAAGGTTTAACTCAAACCTACGGGGTTGACTATGAAGAAACCTTCTCGCCTGTTGCAGACGTTAAAGCAATTAGGATTCTTATTGCCATAGCAGCGTACTATGACTATGAGATTTGGCAAATGGATGTCAAGACAGCTTTCTTGAACGGCCACCTGAACGAAGACGTTTATATGGTGCAACCCGAGGGCTTCGTGAATCCTAAACATCCAACTAAGGTATGCAAGCTTCAAAGATCCATTTATGGATTAAAGCAAGCATCCAGAAGTTGGAATAAGAGATTTGATGAGGAAATCAAGAAAATTGGTTTCACTCAAAATTTCGATGAGCCATGTGTATACATGAAAACTAGTGGAAGTATAGTCGTGTTCCTAGTCTTATATTTCGATGACATATTACTCATGGGAAACAGCATTCCAATGCTACAAGATGTAAAATCCTGGCTTGGAAGTTGCTTTGCCATGAAAGATCTAGGAGAAGCCGCGTACATACTTGGAGTCAAGATCTACCGGGATAGATCAAAACGATTAATCGGCTTATGTCAAAGTACATACATTGACAAAATCCTGAAGCGATTTAAGATGCAAGATTCCAAATGTGGAAGTCTTCCAATGCAACCAAATACAGAATTAAGCAAAGCTCAAGGATCCTCCACACCTACTAAAGTGAAGAGGATGAAAGGAGTCCCTTATGCTTCGGCTGTGGGATCCATAATGTATGCGGTTAGGTGCACTAGACCTGATGTAGCGTTCTCTCAGAACCTAACGAGTAGATTTCAACAGAATCCAGGAGAATGTCACTAGACTGCTGTTAAGAACATATTAAAGTATCTACGAAATACTAAATATATGTTTCTTGTTTATGGTGGTGATGTCAAGCGTGAGCTCAGTGTTACTTGTTACACTGACGCAGGCTGGGAGACGGATCGTGATGACACCAAATCCCAGACAGGATATGTTTTCATCATGAACGGAAGTGCGGTTGACTAGAAGAGTGCCAAACAAAGCACTATCGCGATGTCCTCTACAGAAGCTGAATACATAGCTGCTTCTGAAGCTGCAATGGAGGCGATTTGGATACGTAAATTCATTTCTGGGCTTGGCGTTGTCCCCAGCAATGAACGACCTATGGATATGTACTGTGACAATACAGGTGCCATTATCATAGCCAATGAACCAGGTGTTCAAAAGGGTGCCAAACATTTTCGTCGAAAAGTTCACTACATTCGAGAAGTTATCAAAAGTGGTGATATTCGTCTTCTCAAAGTTCACACAGATGACAACATAGCTGATCCTTTTACGAAACCAATGCCTTGTGCCAAACATGTCGAACATGCTAGGAGCATTGGACTTCGACCAGCTAGTAGTCTCATGTAGATCTGTTTTTTTTAGTATTTGAATAATTGGAACGTTAAACAGTTTATATTTATAATGAATTGATGTACTGGTTATGATCGTTTTCATTCATATCAACTGTGTTCTATATTTGCATGTTTAATCCATGAATGATTTATTTATTCTAAAATTATCCATTGTCGGTTGACGATACGGGAGTATCATCAAATTAAGGCAAATGTGAGCGTGTTGGTGATTTATTTGCCAAACTCACATGTTGTTCATTGTGATGAACATTGGATTGACCAACCTACGAGTGTTCACTACATGGATCGTCGTCAATAGTGAATCTCGCAAGTGGTTATGTCTCTTATCCTTAGACTTGAGATGCAAGCAGGTCTTGCATATGTGGAATTTCATTCTTTGATATGGTTAAACGCTGTCCTGAATAAGGTAGTTATAAAAGCCATTATCAGGAGTGATATGAAGCATGTGAATGACACGTGTAGTCAAAACAGGATTTGTTCCTCCACATGTTATGGAGTTAGATACTATTGGGCCCCTCGATGAATTGGACAGATGTTTGTATGGCCGTACCCAAATGAGATTAAGATGAATCTTGATCCACTTGGTAATCTTGTTCAATATCTATATCGAGAAACATAATAGTTGAACAATTAGAATGACATTTGATCCATGTCTAATGTTCAACATGGTATCTGTAACAAAAGGATAGACGACATATAAACCATTTAAAATGAGACGTTTAAGAAACTAACCTCACATATTTCTAGGGGCATTGGCGTGTTGCTAGACGCTAACCATTGCTTGTATAATTACTTGATTATTATGACGTCGCAAGTGGGAGCTGTTGGAGTATGCTCGTGTCATAATGACTAATTATATGGCTAGACATATGTGAGCCTATGGGGTCACACACATATACACTGAGGTGCCACTTTATATATCGTGTTTATTGTATTCACGGTATATAAATAACTGTACGTAACTAGGAACCACTATTGGGCTTCTAATGACTAAGTAATGGACTTATTCTATTGGACTTGGAAATAAAATGGGAAGCCCATTTTGAGCCCATATAGGGGCCGGTCATATGGAGGCTAAAAAGGAGGGATTAGTTTTGATTTTTTGGTCAAGGGTTTTAATGCTAATTGATCTCCTAATAATGAGATAACTAACCAAAATAATCTCCTCTCTCCCTCCCCTCATATTGTACGGCAAAAACAAATAACCAACCTAGGGTTTTTGTTTTCTTCATCTCTTCTTTGATTCTTGTTCATTCAAAGGAGATTAGAAAGGTTACGGGTTAAAAGGACTAGCATCCATTGGTATACGGTGAAGTGTAGTGTGGACATTTATAGAGGTGATCTCCTTTGATCACTTGTTTCATAGGTGGTTCGTGTATATTGGTGAAGGTGACCATACGATTCTACCGATCATGCTACAAAGGTATAAAACTTGTTTGTTTTAATTATGATTGATCATATGACTCTATGGATCTTTGTTGGTGATGTTTTTCCTCTGTGTTTATATAGTTAATTGTTAATTCATAACATACATCACCTATAGCTTTTACCTCTTTCAATCTTGTAATATTTTTACCCATGATTAATATGTCATCTACATATAGGACTAGGAAAATAACATCACTCCCACTAGCTTTGTGATATACACATGGCTCATCCAGATTCTGAGTAAACCCAAACTTTTTGATTTCTTCATCAAATCTCTTATTCCATTGCTGTGATGCTTGCTTCAATCCATAAATGGATCTTTGAAGTTTGCATACATGGTTTGGAAATTCTGGATTCATAAACCCCTCAGGCTGTGCCATATAGATGTCTTCATCTAGGCGAGCGTTTAAGAAGGCAGTTTTTAGATCCATTTGCCAAATCTCATAATCATAGTACGCTGCTATGGCTATGAGAATCTTAACAGCCCTTATGTCAGCTTCAGGAGAAAAGGTCTCCTCGTAGTCAACACCATATGTTTGAGTAAAGCCTTTAGCTACCAAACGGGCCTTATAGGTGTGTACATTGCCATCCATGTCAGTTTTCTTCTTGAAGAGCCACTTACTTCCAACTACCTTGGCATTGGGAGGAAGGTTTACTTCAATCCAGACTTGATTATCTCTCATGGATTGCAATTCCCCATTCATAGCAATCTGCCATTTATCCTTTTTAGGATCATTCATGGCAGCTCTATAATTAGCAGGTTCTCCAAGATCCCCTAATATAGTCTCCTCAACTTCTACGTTAAGACATAGACATTCAGGTGCTTTCACAGTCCTTGCAGATCTACGAATGGGAACAACTTCAGGTGGAGGACCCAGACTTTCAGGTTCCACAGGAAGTTCGCTAGTGTTTTCAGAAGGTAATGTATCTTCTTGATCATCTTCCAGATCATATATCCTCCCACTGAAATCTTGAGATATGAGATCTTTTTCAAGAAAATCTCCATACCTAGCAACAATTACTTTGTTTTCAGGTGAGTAGTAAAAGTAGTAACCCATCGTTTCCTTTGGGTATCCTACAAAGATACACTTTACAGATCTCTGTTGGAGTTTATCTGTTGAGTCACGTTTAACAAACACCTCGCAACCCCAGACCTTTAAATAAGACAAGTTAGGCGTTTTCCCAAACCATAAATCATAAGGTGTCTTATCAACCTTCTTGGTCGGAACCATATTCAAAATGCGAATAGCAGATTCTAAGGCATAATCCCAAAAGGATAAAGGAAGAGTTGTATGATTAAACATTGATCGCACCATGTCCAACAATGTACGATTTCTTCTCTCAGATACACCATTTTGTTGTGGAGTATATGGAGATGTGAGATGCTGGACAATTCTATTCTCAGCTAAATAATCTTTAAACTCTTGACTCAGGTATTCATCACCTCTGTCGGATCGAAGAGCTTTAGTCTTCTTTCCAAGTTGCAATTCTACTTCTGCTTTGAAAACCTTAAATGTTTCAAATACCTCATGTTTATGTTTAAGTAAATAAACATATCCATAACGGCTGAAATCATCAGTAAAGGTTAAGAAGTAGCTAGCACCTCTCTTTGACACATGTCTAAGTGGTCCACACACATCAGTATATATCAAACCAAGTAGATCAGAAGCCCTTTCCATATGATTATTGAAAGGTTTCTTTGTCATCTTCCCAGATATACAAGATTCGCATTTATCAAATGATTCATCATTGATATCTTGTAAAAGCCCATCGCGTTGCAGCTTTTGCATACGAGTCTTGCCTATATGAGCAAGTCGATAATGCCAAAGATAAGATGAATCTAAACTATTTTTGATTCTCTTATTATTGATGCTATACATTGAATTATAATTATTTTGTTCAGTCATATCAATCTCAAATACACCATTCACAGCAATAGCATTAAAATAAAAAACATTATTTAACGAAACAGAAATTCCATTGCTTGTAACAGTATGTTGAAAACCAATATCCAATAAACACGAAAAGGAAACCACACCTCTAACAATAGTAGGTGCATAATGACAATTATTTAAAAACAGTACTAAGCCCGAAGGAAAAACTAATTTAAATACGCCAATAGCTTCAAAAGCTGCATGTGCTCCATTACCAACATGTAGATATTGTTCCCCATAGGCCAGTCTCCTTTCAACTCTAAATCCCTGTAGTGTATTGCAAATATGAATACCACATCCAGTATCGTATACCCAGGAATTTATTTTATGAGTTAATGAAAATAATTCAATCATGAAAAAGTTACCTGAAGTGCTGGGTTTACCAGCCTCAACCTTCATCTTTTTCATACGCAACTCCTCGAGATAGAGTGGACAGTTACACTTTCAATGTCCTATCTCATGGCAGTGGTGACAAGCCTGATTCTTCTTGTTCGGATTTGCCTTGTTCTTCTTAGGGTTGTTCTTTTCGGGCATAGGTTGATAGGCCATAACTTGTTTACCCTTGTCAACTTTACCCTTACCCTTCTTATTCGCCTGCGGTTTTAGCTGTTGGATCCTACCTCCTTGTATAGCTAATACCTGAGGAGTAGGTGCCTTGTTTGGTAAACCCTTCTCATAGTCCACAAGCATTGCGAGCAATTCTGTGATTGTCTTCTACGAGCAATGCATGTTATAGTTTTGAACAAAACCTTTAAAATCCTTGTTCAAGGATCTGTTGATTAGGTTCACACACACATTTTCAGGATAGATGTAGTTGATCTGGTGTAGTTGGTCCATGTACATCTTCATTTCCAACACATGATCACTAACAGGTTTACCTTCCCCCTGCTTGCAGTTGTGTAATGCATCCATCAAATCATACAATTCAACACCAGGTGGCTTCTCATAAGTCTTTTGGAGTTCTTTCAGCATATCTTTAGGAAAATAGTTCTCAAACTGCTTTTGCAATTTAGGGACCATACTTCCAAGCATCAAGCACACAACTTCATTGTTCTTTTCATACTCTAATTTCCAGGCTTCTCTGACCTCTTCAGGTTTAGTAGCAGCTGGTTCTTGAGGGCAAGGCTTATTCAAGTATTCCAGCTTTTTTGGCCACTCTCAAGGCAATCCTGAGTGACCTATACCAGTCATTGAAATTATGGCCAGTCAATTTTTCCCTTTCAAAGTGGTTTTTGAAAGAAGAACTTAGTACAACATTATTGGGTTGAGCCATTTCTACAGAAAAAGTTCAAATATTAGTATTTTGATAATACAATTTTTCAAGAAAATGAAATTACCCAGGAAGTATTCATATATCAATTTAATCTTCTTGAAAACTAGGATCCAAATTTCCATAGTTTCACTACATCAGTTGATCTGCTAGTAGTGAAAGTACAAAATATGGTAATTTGTCGAACAATAATCGGCAAACAATTTCCGGCTCCTAGATCATTATGGGATTTACATTTACCAAATAAAATTTGCAAAGTAAGCATGTTTCATCCCATCTCATGCCTTAAGTTTCTAGGTCTCACTAACAACTTAATTAAGTAGTCTAATTTAGAAACTGCAAATTCTCCATTACTGGTCTCACGTATAATGGAAATTTACATTGTCATTAAAATCTAGGTAAGGTCTCACTTACGCTAAATAATAACTTCAAGTGTTTCTTATAATTAGATTGCATGGACTTAAATTTTAGGGTATTTATTTTGATGTGACAATCAAAATATGTACGAAGAAGCATGCACACATCTTCGTATCATAAGTTTTCAAAACGGTTTTATTTACCAATTAGGCTAAGATTTAAATCAACAAAGTTTTAATTGAGGTACTGGGTTTACCAATCAAAGAATTACCTACAATTATCGCCCACTATATCCTACTACTGCATGAGTCAAAATACCCAAGTTATTCGGATAATTACCACAAAGTGGCGCGTGAAATTGAGGTCAATTCACCATTAAGATGATTTTGTACATGAATAGCTTACTTGGTAGCTCCAATTAGACGCACAAAGGAGCGGAGAGACAAACGTCAGCACTAAATGCCAATTAAAAACGCGTCTCTTTCGGTTTGACAATTTAATGTCAATCCTCCTTAGACCCCTCTTATAGTTTGTCAAAACTGGGTGAGCCGTTCACACTATTGGTACAAAACTCATCACTCAATTAAAAGTTCAAGATTTTATGTCTTAAAAAACATGTTATAAACTATAATATTGCTAGTCTCGCCTGGGAGCAAATTACCGTGCAAAGCGAACCACTGTCGGCACATAAGACTTTGCAATATGTATAATTTATCACATCAAGTTTCATAGTTATTAGGTCAATTTATTTTTTATTCGAAAAATTAACCTTTTTTGCTTACTATCTTGTCATACAATTTAAACAAAAAAATCAAGTAATTAATAAAAATAAATAACAAAATAAGTACACATAATCTTAACAATTAAATCATGTAGTCACATGCAAACTTGTTGATAAAACCCTATTAATAATCTATCTATGTTTTTAATATGCATATAATTAACTAAGACTATCCCCTACAATGGTAGGTGGAGCCACATGCATCGACGAATCGATTGCGTTAGTCTTAGCAAATATATACCAAATAGCACATAAATAGATTTATTAATTTAATTTAATTGAGGTCTTCCCCAATTTTAGATCTATCAAATTACATGTGAAAAACAAACTTAACAATTAATCAAATCTAATCCATGATAAACATGCATATTTCATCATGGATTAATGCAAGTCACAAGGAACGCAACCTTTAACCACATAAACACGTTACAATTTTAGGGCTACAAAACTAATTTTTTAATTATAGGGCATCGCCCCCCCCCCCTAAAAAAATTAGGGTTCAATTTTTAAACCCTAAAAAATCTAGTAACATAAATCCTAATCCAAGATTCGATTTCTATGTGTTTCGGTAATTCAATTACATGTTAAAACGGCTCGTGATGCCACTGTTAGAATTTAATAATCATGACAACTCATATATTAATCTAATGAACCTCTTACACGTTGCGGAAGCATATGATCAATTTTAATACATAAAAGATTAACCAAAAAATAAAGAAACGTACCTTTTAATTCTAGCAAGAACAAGAATCAAACTTCAATCTTTTTCTTTAAATAATAAGAGTGGATTAATGAGATACCCTTTACCTTTTTGTATCTCAATCCAAGATGTATTAACTATAGTGAGTTAATATCCACAATCTTGTACACACGTACTATAACCGAACTAATGAGATTGCTAGATCTTTAAACACAAAATAAACCAAACAAGTTTTGTTTATAAAAAGCTTGGATCGACTAACCCAAAGGGTTATGTGGATCGACTAGAACAAAAGAAGAAGAGAAACAAGATCTAGGGTTATAGCAAGAGTGCAAGAGTGAAGAATGAATAACCCTAGGTCTTGTATTTATAGACTTGGAAATCTTAGAGCACAAGTTGGCTTTAGATTGGGTTATGGTAACCCATAGCCGATCGGTTCCTACATCCCAAAGGGATTCTGGAATCTTCTTGTCCCTCTAATTTCATCTATAGTCCTTCCTTTATTCCCTAACGGTCGTTAGTCAATTCCCGTTAATTACTTAACGTTCGTTAGTCGTTGTTTTATGTTTAAATAACTAAATATATAACGGTTTATATATATTAATTATTATACATTAATTCCTCATACGTAATGTATGCAATCCCGTGGTCCCGAGTTCGATTCTAGACATACACTTTTAATATTTTTCCATCAAAACTAACATGGACTTGGGCTTAAACCAATACAAATACACATACAAGTTCATTAACAGACCCCGCAGTTGGAGCTGGAGAAGTATAAACACTCAAACTGTCTCAAAACTCATAAAACAAAGCAGACGAAAGACCCTTGGTGAAAATATCAGCAAACTGATAACGCGATGGAATAGCAACCAAATCACGAACGAAATAAATGTCAATCTCAATATACTCCGTGCGTTGATGTTGCACGGGATTAGAAGACAAATAAAGTATACAAACATTCACAATAGACAAGCGTAGAAGAAGAAACCGACGTGTGATGCTCGTGTAAAAGATTAAGCAACCAATAAGTTTACAGTATTGGTAACACCATGATACTCAACCTTAGCACTGGAACGAGAAAACGTAATCTGACGCTTAGAAGACCAAGAGAAAAGATTGTCTCAGAATAGGATATTTAAAAGGAGGAAGGGGTCTCAGATAAGGGGACCCAATATCCCCCTATATGTTTACTCTAGTGATGGAAATTTTTACTCTTATTATAGACAGGAACAATAAAATAATTAATTAGTTTAAGTATCACTTTGGTTGCAAAAAAGTGAAACTAACTCATGTTTGTTTTGCTGATGATCTAATGGTTTTTTGTCATGGTGAAGTGAACTCAGTCCACTTGGTGAAGCGGTCCTTAGAAGAATTTGGAGCTTGTTCTGGATTACTACCAAACATTAGCAAAAGCACAATCTTTTTTGGCAATGTGAATGAGGAGGAACAAAAAGATATTTTAGAAGTTTTGCCTTTTGCAGTTGGGAAACTCCCTATGAGATATTTAGGTGTACCTCTAATTACCAAAAGATTGAGACTTAGTGACTGTAAGATATTAATTAATAATGTCAAGAGCAGGGTATACAATAGGAAGAATAAAAGCTTACCATATACTGGGAGGTTACAGCTTATAGCTTCAATTCTTGAGTCCACACATGTATATTGGGCTTTAGTTTTTCTATTGCTACAAATTGTAATCAAGGATATTAACAGGATATTGAAAGGTTTTCTATGGAGTTAAGGGGATTTGGAAAAAGGAAAGGCTAAAATTGCACGGAAAGCTGTTTGCAGACCAAAAAGTGATAGTGGTTTAGGCTTAAAAGATTTGGGAAAATGGAATAAATCTCTTCCAGTAAAACACCTCTGGAGTATTGCTAATAAAAAGGACTCTATATGGGTGAAGTGGATCAATGTTTTCAAGTTAAAAGGAAGGAGTATATGGGCTAGCAGTCATGAGAATACTCATAGCTGGTGGTGGAAGAACTTATTAGATCTGAGAGACAGTATTAGAGAATATGTGGTGACTAAAATTGGAAATGGACTACAGATTGAAATATGGTTTGATAATTGGTGTCATCTGGATGCTTTAAGTAACCTCATATCATATAGATAACTATACAATGCCAGGATGTCTATTACTATGCTTGTTGCTGATATGGTGGTTGATGGAAAATGGAACTGGCCAGAGGAATGGTAATCTAAGTTTCCAAATATTGTTCAATTGTAGGACCCAAAGCTGGAAAGTGGTACTTGTGATAGGTTAATATGGAGGAAAAGGAATGGGAAGGAAGTTGGTTTCTCAGTTAAAGATGTCTATGATGATTTCAGAGATATAGAGACTGATGTAAATGGAGAAAGGTTGTTTGGTTTTCCCAAAACATTCCCAAACACTCTTTTATTTTATGGTTGGCTACACAGGAAAGACTTGTCACTCAAGATAAGATCAGAAAATGGGGTACATATGATGTGATGGTATGTCCATTATGTTTCAATGATGAAGACTCTCATACACACCTTCTTTTTAAGAGCAATTTTTCTGAGAACATATATGGAACAAAATCCAAAAGTAAATGGGAATTAATGTGAAAGAGACAGGTTGGAAAGATATAGTTGATGAATTTCTGGCATGAGGAATGGAAATAATATCAAAAGTGTGGTTAGAAGACTATACTTGGTTGCTTGTGTGTACTCAATTTCGGAAGAAATGAATTGTTGGTGATGACATCAAATAAGGTCATATTTATAACATCATTTATCCAATGTATATTGATTGTTTTATATCATTTTATATAACATTTGGTACTTAATTGCTTAAATGTTTCAATCTCAGTTATTATCAAGCAATTGGTGAAAGTTAGTAATAATGGACATGCTTTCAAGCAAAAATGATCAAGTTCGAGAAAGTCCACTAAACTGACAAGAATACGCCGTATCATTCTAGGCAGATACGCCATATACCAAGACTTGGACGATTATCAAGACTATTGCCTGACTTTGAAGAATACGCCGTATCCAAATATTGTGTGGGAAACTAAAAGGGGGGGGGGTTGAATAGTTTACCGTTTTAAAAACTTCTTTTAAAAATGTTGTTTTAAAAGTATGCTATTGGAAACTTTGATTCAAACTCTATGTGTAATCAATCAACACCAATATGAACTACACACTAAGCTAAGTAATAATAACAAATAAAAGTAAAGAGTAGAGTTGGAAAGATCAAACCGAGACAGAGGATTTATAGTGGTTCGGCTACGAAGCTCTTCTTCGCCCTACTCCACTCCCCGAGTACCACACTCGAGAGTTTCAAACACTATATCAACAACCTCCCTTCAGGTGGAGAAAACCGTACACGTCGCTTATCCTATTACCGACACTAAGCTAGATGTCGAGTGCTAATCTTAGCTAGCACCAATCTACCAAGGTCCACGTGACCAAACACTAAAGCCCAGTGGCTTCAAGAGATCACCAAGATCTCAACACGATCACAATGATCAACACTCACTTCACTCTACTCAACTAACACTAACCTAATGACCCTTGATCTTCTTGATCAATCACACAAGCCCAATGGCTTCAAGAGATGTTCACTATCTCTATAGATCACACTTGATCTTCACTCTCACTCACAAAAAGGAAATAAACTTGATGTATGCTAAGACACAACAAGGTTGTAACAAGTGTTACAAAAACCTATCAACTATAACTCTAGTATCTTCTTGATTACTTGAGTTCTTCTCTTGCTAATGAAGAGGGATGACAACACCTTGTATCAACTTGGATACTTGTGTTCTTCTCTTGCTAGTGAAGAGGTATGAAGAGGATCACTTGAAGGATGATTGGATCACTCTTGAAACAAAGAAAAAACTAATCTAAATGAACCTAAGAAGTGAAAGGTGTGAGAGGATTTAACTAAGGGATTTTTCTGTGTGTGAAGGGTACCTAAAACTGTGAAAGAGGTGGGTATTTATAGGCAAAGAAAATCTGAACGTTACAAAGAAATTCTGTACGGACGGCTCCGTTAAATACCATACGGCTCCACTAAATTTAGTGGAACCGTGGAGCCGTGGTAGACTAGGACGCTCCAAATTTTGTCTTTTCTGGTGAAAACTTATTTGGGGAAGGTTGGAGCTGATTTTGGGGGGAAAAATAGCTGTTGTGATTTTCAAACTAATTTTTCCATTAAAACATTTCTTAATATTTCAAAAATAATTTGTCTTGTGTATTTTTGAAAAAAATGTTTTATCCCATTTAAAATGTGAATTTTCAAAACATAAATTCACTTCTTTGATCACTAGTTCAAGTTGTAACTTTGTTCAAGAGTGATTTGCGTAGAAACGGGATCTTCCGATTAAAAACTTGTTAACGTTAATTTTAACGTAACGTGAGTTCACATTTTGTCATCCTCAAAACGTGAAGTAATCGAAAGATATAAATAACGTTTTTAGAACATTATTTGCATCAACATATTGGATACGCCGTATATGAAACTTTGGTCAACAAGAAGAACGAACTTGTTTTAGTCCAGATATGCCGTATTGACTTCTGAAGATACACCGTATCTATCAGAAAGACTTCACCAGATATCGAAGATAAGAAGACCTGATATGCTATATTCATCTGTATAATACACTGTATCAGGAAGGCGGTGTACGAATTTTCTAGAATATATTAATCTTGGACCGCACGTGAAGTTACCCGGATACACCGTATTGGGTAATCCAATACGCCATATCGACCATATTCAAAAACTATAAATAGAAAACCTAAAGTCCGGTTTTTAGAGAGGAGATAACCACCAAGTACAAAACCAGAAGACTAAAGAAGACCAAGAAGGTCCTGCTATTGCTATAATTCCATAGGAGAACTCTTGTAATTGTTATACTACGCTATAATCGTTTGGTTAGCGTATTTTTCCTTTATGATTTATACTTTATTCGTTCTGAATATGATACTGTGTATGATTACTGAGATGATGGGTATTAGCCAAGTTATGATTATTTAATGCTTTGATTTGTTTATATGGATTGTTTGCTTATTCGTTGCATGTCGATTATGTTTATCACTTCATACACGTTTGTGCATATGTTAGATCTCTCATTCAACTGATTCATAATTCATTGATAGTCCTTAATTCGCGATAGCGTAAAGTGGATGATGATCATTATTTCAGGAGAGTCACATATTACTTGGCTTTATGACTAGATCAGTAGCACTATGACCATTAGGCTACTAGGTATAAGGTTAGGGCATGAATTTGTAATAAAGCACTCATTTTTCAACTTGGTAGTGATATCGTATAGCGGATAAATTATAATCAACTTTGAGACTTTATGCGGGTTCGGTTAATTGTGACAGGATTAATCTGTTTAAAACCTCGAGTTTAGGGAGAAGTACCACCTAGCTTACATTAGAAAACCACCAACGAA
The DNA here is from genome assembly GCA_021014915.2 of Artemisia tridentata subsp. tridentata. Lineage (NCBI taxonomy): Eukaryota > Viridiplantae > Streptophyta > Magnoliopsida > Asterales > Asteraceae > Artemisia > Artemisia tridentata. The sequence goes on along the minus strand of CP139505.1, from coordinate 291,202,144 downwards.
TATAGTACAATCATTGCACGCATATACAAATCTAGCATTTATCTGATTAACTTGGTTAATGCATTCACTTTACTATCGGCTTGACCTCTTCTTTATAATATGTGTTTCTGCTTGTGTGTTTTATTTATGTCATTTACAGTTTTATTAAATCTAAACCTCGTGCCAGTCTATCAGGCTGAAAACCCTTTTGCTACATTAAAATTAGGTTTAATTAGACTAACTTAGATAATTAAAATACTGATACATTTAAGTGTTAACTTCCACTCCTAGTGATCAATACCCTACTTGCCAATGAACCTACAATTGATCGGATACACTGCCCGTTAGTGTTAGTTAATAGGTAAAGTCAGCAAAATATAAACAGTAAAACTTGAATACAAATATTACCTACACACAACGACACGTCAAGTTTTTGACGCCGTTGTCGAGGAGTTAATTGTTTAATACTTGTATTTATTAGTATTTTGATTTAATTTAATCTTTTTAGTTTTAACTTGACTAGCTTTGTTGTATATTTGCATTTTTCTGAGTTTTTCTTGTATATTTGTTTGTTTGTTTTCTGTTTGAATTTTGTTTTGTTTTGTTTTTTGTTGTTTATTTTTTTCCTGCATTCTGTTCTTTCTGCTGTAGTCTGTTGAATTAACCGATACGGCGCATTCATTATTTGGATACAGAGTATTGCGGTTTTTATTTAATATACAGAGTATCGTATTTAATTATTCGGAAACGACGTATTCAGTTTTCTGAATACAGCGTAGTTTTTTTAAGCCAGATTTTAAAAATTGATAGATCGTTTATAGCTCGATATTGTTAAGATCTCATCTAGGATTAATTAATAACAAAGGCGGAATATTCAAAACATAGAATCAATGTTATTGACAACAAGGTTTTTCAACATTATCATTCATTAACATACACAACCAGCCCCAATTCTACTTGATCAATTGTAGAACGTGTTACACACCTTGTAACAGGGATCAAAGATATGATCTTGAGGCTAAACTACTCTAATCAAGGCGTTTACATAAAACACACGCCTAGGACACACACACTTTTAGTCGACTACATCTTTTATGTGCACTCCTAAAACTTATAACCTATATCTCTTTATATAATAGAGATATTAGGGTTTACAAAGGACTCATAACAATATTAGGAAACAAATCTTCCTAACATTAATCTTTATCTTCTAAAAGAATCTTCTATAATCTTCCATCTTTTGTAGAATTCCTTCTTTGTCTTTTAAGTCCATCTTGTTTCGTATTTGCTTCATTCTTCTTTTATTGTTTTGTATTATCAACTCAATATAATTCCCAACAATCTTCCCCTAGTTGATAATTACAAAACATTCTTTTAGATCTTCCATGAATGAAACAATCTTCCCCTTAAGTTCAACTCGTGAACTTACATAATATGCTGTACCACCAAAGATCTCTAAGTTGCAAAACTTCTATGTACTTCTTCTTTCCCTTTTTGTCATTATCCACTAGGGGACGCTAAGTAGATGCAACTTTGATTTTGACAACCACAAACCAATATCACACTTCTAATCCAACCTTCCAATGTCTCAAATTACCCACCATTAAGTTTTCTGCACTAAAAATGAATTTAAGACAGTAGAAATTTAAACTATCAGTAGTAATAACGACTTACAGTAGTAAAAACCTTCCCCTCAAATGGTGCATGTAAATGATTAAACACTCTATAATATGCTTCCCCTGAAATCCATGTGTTAACCATTTCTTGAATCTCCAAATCTGTAGGCTTCTTATAATGATTATTGTTGAAGGAAACTAAGTATAACGAACTTGATGCTGAAGTAGAACAACTCAAACTTATGTCTTATGTCTTGTACTATCCACGTGACTTTGAACTTATACGAACACCAAAAGTATAAGTAGATCGCAACCTCTTGACAAAATCCTCATCTTCTATGAGACACTGAGCACTACAATGTAACTCCTTTAAGTGATAGCAAAAACCAATTGCTAGATTTTGACAAGCCTTTGTCACAACGTTAAAGCACGAACAAGTTATCTTCTGCTAGTAAGATATAATAAGAATACACATCCATGAAACTCCACTTCAACTTCAAATAAGTGATAAATAATCATCTCCGTAATCAACTAATCTAAGTACATCTAAATAAACAAGCCTTTTAAATGTTTAAGAACATTTAAACCAAAATCAATCTTCTGTGTGTGTTGTCCAACATCTTCATATCCATCCGAGAACCAAATCCTTGTACTTGAAGCTTCTTCAAACAGTATTAAAAATAACAAACAGCTATAAACTTGACGAGCAGCATTAAGATCAAGGACGAGCAACAGTAAAACTCATCACGCAGCATTAACTTGATATAACAATGAGCAACATTAATTTAGACCACGAGCAGTAGTAACCTGGATGCTACTAGCAACATTAACCTCAACTAGCAGCATTAATGATATATCGAGCAGCAGTAATCTGTTAGGAGCAACATTAAAACAACTAGCAGCAGAAACTAACGAAGTAGTAGCAGTAAGTTTTAAGGTAGCAGCACTAAGGTCTTGAGTAGGTTTACATTAACCTCAGAAGAATAAAAATAATCAAAACATAGCCTTACTTGCTATACCAATAACCTTACTTCATTAAAAGTAGCCTTACTTACTCAGAACGTAGCCTTACTCTCCATAAAACGTAACATTACTATTTTTGCTCCAATAACCTTACTCGTTACACCAGTAGTTTCAATAAGACTAGTAACCATGCAGCTTCTTATCACAATCAAAAACATCTACGCCAACTAGGGTTTTCCAATGATCCAGTATTAACATTTAGTAGCATCAATCGTTTACAAAATTTAAACCCTAAAAATAATCGACAACAACATCTAGCATGATTAGAAGATAAACTTGATACCCTAAAAACTAGCAACTGATCGCAGCAGCAATAAAACCTTGACACACCTCGTATTTATTCAAACCAAGATCCTTAACACGATTAAGGTTTGAATATAAAGCACCATAAACATCATAACCGACTTTCAGAGCAGATTGACATAGCAGAATAAGGAAACCAATTAATATCGAAACCCTAAAACGCTAATCTTAACGATACTTCAAAAAACCTAGGGTTTAGGATAAACAAAGCATGGTTTTGATCAAGTTATGATAATGAATACCTTTTAAGCATGATAAAGTGATCGATTTAACAGCAGCAACCAGTCTTCGACAAAAACAATTAAGAACAAAACCAGAAAATTTTGAAAATCCTAAAATCCGAACACAAACCAATCCAAAGCTGCTTCTACGACAATAAAACCTTGTACAATCCCTAGATCACGAGCTCCATAGATCTGCTACCACCTGATAGATCTTTTATAGCTCGAGAGTTTTAGATCTCATCTAGGATTAATTAATAACAAAGGCGGAATATTCAAAACATAGAATCAATGTTATTAACGACAAGGTTTTTCATCATTATCATTCATTAACATACACAACCAGCCCCAATTCTACTTGATCAATTGTGAACATGTTACATACCTTGTAACAGGGATCAAAGATATGATCTTGAGGCTAAACTACTCTAATCTAGGCATTTACATAAAACACACGCCTAGGATACACACACTTTTAGTTGACTACATCTTTTCTGTACATACCTAAACCTATGACTTATATCTCTTTATATAATAGAGATATTAGGGTTTACAAAGGACTCATAACAATATTAGGAAACAAATCTTCCTAACATTAATCTTTATCTTCTAAAAGAATCTTCTATAATCTTCCATATTTTGTAGAATTCCTTATTTGTCTTTTAAGTCCTTCTTGTTTTGTATTTGCTTCATTCTTCTTTTATTGTTTTGTATTATCAACTCAATATAATTCCCAACAAAACCACTAAAAGTTCATACGGCATATTAGCTTAGGCGTATACGGCGTACTTAAATTTAAAAAACAGATCTGAATTTTTAAATTATAAATACGGCGTACTGATAACTATCAATACATCGTATTTTATTTTCAAATTAAAAAAAATGAAGTTTAAATTTTATCGCGTATACGGCGTATCCAAATAACTGGATATGGCATATCGTCTGTCTAAGATCAGCAGAATTTAATTTTTCGTGTTCCAATTTCGTTCTTAGTTTTCTGTAATTCACTTTTTCGAAACCATCCTACTGATGCTATTATCTTGTTTTCAGGTAGTGCATGAACAGAAGTTCGACTCAAGATCTCGTTGAACCTTATAGTGAACCGGAACAAGCCTTTCATTCTTTAAGGAAGCTTTTCAAGACCACAAGCGTTGATTGTTCGAGTTCATTAGGATTCAATTACCTTTCTGATCAACAAAATGAGATTGAAGAAGAAATCACAGTAATAATGACGGAACCAACTATGGAGGAATACATGACTAAGAGCCGAGATGACTATGGTTCGGGTGTTGCTAGGCCTAAGTTCGATGGAAAGACAATATTTTAGTTGAAGAGTCAGTTTCTCAAAGAGTTGCGTGTAAACACTTTCAGTGACTCGAAGAATGATGATGCTAATGAACACATTGAGAGAGTTCTCGAGATAGTTGATTTATTTACAACTCTAGAAGTGACTACTGATCAACTTATGCTTCGAGTTTTCCCTATCATACTAACTGGAGCTGCAAACAGGTGGCTAAAGAATGAACTAGTTGGTTCAATTACTAGTTGGGAAAGCCTTAAGGTTAAAATTTTGAAGAAGTATTGCCCACCTGCTCGAACTGCTAAGAAGATGGAGGCAATCAATAACTTTAAGCAAGAGCCCGATGAAACTCTTTATCAGGCTTGGGAACGATTCAAAGATCTTTAATTGAAATGTCCTCAACACTATTTAACTTGTATGCAGGAGGTAATCTTGTTTTTATAAAGGATTGAATGTGCCTACTTGACAGATTCTCGATTCCAAGGGTGTTGTACCTCAGATGAGTGCAGTTAATGCTAGGAAGGCCATCCAAGAAATGGCTGATCATTCTCAAAAGTGGCATAATGACACCTCTACTAGGAGTAGAAGCAATGACGCTTTTGATGGGTATGCTGCTATTCAAGCTCAACTAAACAATCTTAGTAGAGAACTCAAGAAAGTGAATGAAAAGGTGTACGCGGCTCAAGTAGGGTGTGAATTATGCAATGGACCTCACTACACTAAGGATTGTCCATCTAAAGAAGAAGTAAAGACACTTGAAGAGGCCTATTACACTCAATTTGGAGTGCCATTTCAACCATCAGGAAGGTATAGCTGCTCTAGGGTTCTACCAAAGGGATAATGGAAATCCGTCATATCAAGAAAGAAGACAGACTTTGGAAGAATCTGTAAATAAATTTGTGACTGAATCTGCAAAAAGACATGAAGAACATTCTGCTTTGATCAAAGAAATTTGATCTTCAACAGATGCTGCCATCAAAAATCAAGGAGCTTCGATCAAAGCACTAGAAATTCAAATTGGTCAAATGAGCAAGGTACTTCAAGAAAGGGGATCTAGAGGTCTACCTGGCTCAGCTGAGACAAACCCAAGAGATCATGTCAAGGCAATTACTACTACTGAAGAAGCTGTATCTAACATCCCTTTTCCAGGACGTTTGTTGGAAACTGGGGATGATGTGAAGCCAAAGTTCTTCTTTAACTCTTCCATAAGTTTAAGAAGATTGCTCAAGGAGAAGTAGAGGATAGAAGAGGTGATCAAGGCAACTCTGAGAGAACAATACTCGACAGTTCTTCAAGACGATTTGCCTCATAAGGAAAAAGACCCAGGGAGTGTTAGTTTACCTTGTAGTATTAATGACATGTGTTTCAATAAAGCCTTAGCTGACTTAGGACCTAGTGTTAGTGTCATGCATTATTCGACCTTTACCACTCTAGTTCTAGGTAAATTAGCCCCCACTAAACTAATCATTGAATTGGCTGATAAGATCCCGAGGGTATTGCAGAAAATGTTTTGGTAAAAATTGAAAAATTTGTCTTTCCCATAGACATTATTGTTCTAGATATGCCCGAGGATATCAAAATCCCATTGATCCTTGGAAGACCTTTCTTGTCTATTTCTCATGCTAAGATTGATGTGTTTAAGAGAAAAATATCTTTAAGAGTAGGGGGTGGCAAATTAGTTTTTAAGAGTGATGATCCGAGTAAAAGTGTTTATGTGTTATGATTAAGAGAACGTATAGAACTTGACTTATAAGCTAGGCAAATGGGCGAAACTTTGATCAAATATAGATCACAAGACACGAAATATGGAGATTATAATGTGTTGAATGATCTTAATGTACCATTAGAGCTTAATGATCAAGTGATGGAGGACTTAGAATCATAAATTGAGGAAGTAGAAATTGTGGATATTCCTATGGTTAATGATTATTGCTAGAAACTATGATGACATTGAGGGATATCCCAGTTTTTGTGATTATGATAGAACGAACCACATTAATTGTGCTTATAATTTACAATTTTCATGCATGATAGGTTACAAGCACATAAATGCTAACTTTTTCCCTATTCTCCCAATTAATGTGATGTCAAAAATCTTTTATAATTCAATTATGAAAAAGAAAGTCGAGTATAAAGGGAAAAACATGGTAGGAGCTTTTATAGATGTGCCTATATTTGTTGGAAAATTTTAAGTTGTGACAGATTTTACTGTCATGGAAGATATGGATGGTTATCGCGAAAAAGATATGGGTGACGTAATAGTTGGAAAGCCATTTTGTAGGGTAGCTAGTGTTGACGCTAAAAGATTTGAAGGAGTGACTACCTTACATAACGGCGATGATAGTGTCGCCTATCAAATGCCCCGTGCACACCCAATATTTAAGCATCTCTGTAACATTCAATGTAATAAAGTGTGGCCAATACTCGTTGTAGGTAAAAATAATGAACTGAATGGAATCAAGCATTCATATCAAAAGATAAAAGGTTTCTACAAAGGGAATGTTGAATTTAGGACCCGAATATGTTCTAGATGAAAAGATGGTTGAATGGCGCACGCGTAGACATGGGAGCATGCACGAGATGGAGTAGAAGTTGAAGATGAGTCTAACTTAAAGACTCTGGAATAAAAAGAAGCGCTTCCCGGGAGACAACCCGGAATGTTATTTTTTGATTTTTTTTTTACCGAGTCTGTCAGACCTGTAAGACAATTTGGTGTATCCATAACTATGGATACGGCGTACTGACCTTACTGTTTATATCTTTTATTTTTCTGCACTTATTAAACTTTCTGTCAGTTCAATTGTTATGGCGTGTCCAGGTTTTGGATACAGTGTATTCAACTTCTGACCCGTATTTAGTTTATTTTATCTGCAGGCTCGCTACGGCGTATCCCTTACTATGGATACGGCGTATCAACTGACCTGTCAGTTTATTAGTTTTTTTTTTATTTTTAATTTGTTTCCTAACCACCGATTATCATCGAAACACTAGCTGTGATTTTTCATAAATATAAACACATGTGAAGTACTAAGATTACGAAGGAAGTGGTGGTTCACATATATGCGTTATTTTATGTGTGTTGTAGCCATGCAGGCATCCAAACGCCCTTACACATACAAAAATAAAAAATTGCTCGCATACGCATCATGGAGGTTCATACCGAGAAAATCTCAAGGGAGTTTTCATATTTCCTGTATTAAATTTTAAATTTACACAATGAGGACGTTGTATATCTTAAGTGTGGGGATGGAGAATCAGAACACTATTTGTCCTTAATTTTTCAAAAATATGCCTAATATATGCTTAAATTCAAAAAAATTAGCATGTTTTTGTGAAATCAATAGTTGCATAACCCGCATACATAACCCTTATTTCCATATTGTGAAAATTGAGCCATTCCGTTTTTACTATTTTACCTAAATTCCTCAAAATATGAGTGTGCCGGTAACTTGTAGTAAACTTTAGAACTTGGCTTGGTATACTATTCGAGACCACCATAATGAGTATTATTGATATAATTTGAGTGATTTGTCTAACTTGGTAAATTTCTAGGATTACACCCAAATGGCCTATGTTGTTTACATGTTAAGTTATATTAACTAACTATAATGGTTAGTTAACCCCCGTATAAAACCCTTTTGTTACTCTCATTTTTAGAGTAAGATACCCCTAGAAAAACCTGTAGAGCCATTCCTTTCGTTTCTTACACCAATATAAATGTTTTGTACACCCTTACACCTTAGCCTACCCTATAGATTAAAGTCCGTGGTTGGTTGCTTTTGTAAAGTGTGTATTTCATGTGTTCATGTGTGTTTCTTATCTTTGGTTAGGTCGGGAATTCCACATCGCAATGGGAATGTGATAGTAGTTATTTTTTATTTTCGTGTGTTTCCTACTATCACTATTATTTTTATATCTGAAGTTTTGAGGTATACGGAAAACTCATCCAGATTTATTATGATGGTGAAGTGGTGAAATTTTACACCATTAGTTGTTTCTTTTGTTTTGTTAAATAATAATAATAATAATAATAATAATAATAATAATAATAATAATTTATCAAGTTTAATGAAAATTTTATTATAAAATAATAATATATAAATATATAATAAAATAATATATAAATAATAGAGCTTGAACACATTTCACGTATTAATCTATTGCAATAGTCACTCAAATAATACTAAAAGTGTGTTTTTATACTTTCATAGAGTTAGCTTTTGTATTCAGAAAGGAGTGGGAGCACAACTTGTGTCTAGACTCCATCCAACTTTATGTAAATTTTTATCATGTTTAATAAATTAGCTATAATATTAATAAATAATAACTATATTAATAATAATAATTATAATTTATATATAATAATGAAATAATAATAATAATAATAATAATAATGATGATAATAATAATAATGTTTAATAATAATAATAATAATAATAATAATAATAATAATAATAATAATAATAATAATAATAATAATAATAATAATAATAATAATAATAATAAAGAGAAAGAAAAAAATATAAAAAGAAAGAAAAGAAAAAAAAAGAAGAGAGATTGTAAGATAATCGGTTCGTCTGAACTTAACCGATTATATATTTCGAACTAATCAATTATTCTTTGGTACGTATTATAAACCAACGATGTAAAGTTTTGTATTGGTGGAGATATCGCCACTATTTGTTGTACTATATTTATGGATTGCAAGGGAGTTGGCCGTTATGAGAAAGCCAACTAAGGTTTGATTTTATGGAATGATGATTAAGACATCATTGAGTCTAATTCGTGTGTACCTATTAAAGCGTGAGTTTCCGTATTAAAGTGTGAGTTAGTCTATGATTTGTGTCTTTTTCTAGGGATGGTCGGGAAGTGGCTAACCACATTTTTGTTTATTGTTTAGACTTAATCTATATGTTTGTGATTTTATTTTGTTGGAACACAAAAAGTGTAAATCATTAGAGTAGAGACTTCTATTTATATTTGATATAGTATAGGGTATATTGTTAGATTGTAGTATGTTGTGGCAGCATATTACTCTCGTAACACTTGTATAGTTGCGAGATGATGCTTGGCTATGTATGGGTATCAATAGGCCCTACCGCATGGGTTATGAGTGTGTGTTCTATTCCTATCAATGCGAGACTTTCTTACTTTCTCTCGTTTCTCTCTCTAGACTAAAGTGTCCACACCCACTTTATCTCACTAAAATTATTAGAGTAGACGTGATATTATTGGAACAACAATTGGTATCAGAGCCAAATATGATTCGTTGCTTCATCTAGTAGTGTTTTAGTTTTGTTTCGATCTTCATTAGTAGTAAAAGTTTTGATCTTTGTAGATTATAAAAACTTTCTCTCTCTAGAATATATTTTACTTTCATACGTATTATTAAGATTACTCTTAAACGTGTTTAATCTTATAAAACGTGTGTTAGAACAACATATTTGAGATTAAGAAAGAGTTTTTATCATTCTATACAAAAATTGTTATGAATTTGGTGAAGATTTGGGCTAGAAATCGTGGTTTAAGGTTTTAGAAAAAGTGTACTTTTTCTCGTAAAAATAGGGTTTTGAATTTTGCTGGCAAAATACTAGGGTTTTGTTGCAATAGTTGGCTGAGGATTGGTTGCGATAGCTGTTGGTTAGTTGCGATATGTGCTGCGATAGCTGTTTATTGCAAGTTTTGGGTTGTGATAGCCTTTGTAATTTGGGTTGCGATAGAAATTCTTATGATACTAAATTTGCAAAGCTTTTGGTTACCCACTGTTTACGAAAGAAAACTCTGCGCAACTCGCAAGAAGTAGTTGCGATAGTTCCAAGTATTGTTGTGATAGAAGAAGTTTGCGACACCTAATCTTACGAGACTTACTGTTACCCACATTTTGTGAAAGAAAACTCTGCCCAATTTTCAACAGAAAGATGCGATAGTTACTGTTTGCAAGACTTTGTTGCGATACCTTGATTAAAAGACTTTTACTCAATTTTAAATCCTTTAAAAGATTGAAAATTATTAATAGACTTTAATCATTTAAATATCACAATACCAAATTCCGAACACTCAATCATCTCAATTTGAACAAACTAAAACACCACTTTTAAACAAAAACAACATCTCATATCAAAGATCCACCATCACAACGTCTACTACTCAAGATGCATTGGCTATGGGAAGCGATGCAAGGCCTCCCATGTTGTATCGTGGAAACTATGTTTAATGGTCTTCAAGGTTTATGAATGTTATCATGGGCTACAAAGAAAGAAAGTTGTTGATTAACTCCATAAAAAATGGTCTTTATGTCATGACAGAGATAGATGACTCTACTAACCCGGGACAAAAACGGCTACAAACTGAAGATGATCTGAATCAAAATGAACTTGCATAATTTGAAGCTGATACCCGTGCCAAGAATTTGATTCTATATGGGTTAAGCAATGAAATCTAAAATGCCATTGATAGTAATCTAACTACTCCTGACTTATGGCAAGCTTTGGAAAGATTGATGCAAGGTGTTGATGTTGGCATACAAACACAACAAATTCTGGTTCTGTGGAATTATCAGTCTTTCAAGCAACTACCTGAGGAGAATTTAGAAGATGCATATATTCGTTTCAACAAGCTTATCAATGAAATGAATCGTCATAACCTCAAAAGATCAAACATTGAACACAACACTATGTTTCTCACAAACCTACAACCTAAATGGAGACGTTTCACTATTTCTATCAGACAGAATCAAGACCTCACCCTGAAATACATCAACAATTTGTTTGATCTTCTGAAACCCAATCAGGTTGAAGTCAATGACATCCTTGAACAGAAAAGAAAAGATAAGGAAAAAGAACTTTCAACTCCATCACCAGTTATTGATCCACTTGCTTTGGTCTCCTCATACCACCAAAATCAATCTTCCTACAACTCAAACAACGACACACATTACTCACCCGTTGAAGATGCAATTGACTCTACTCAAGACCCAACAAATGTTGAACTTACCAAAATTGTTCAAAACCTAGCCTTACTTGGAAAACATATTCAAAAACCTTTTTACAAACGTCCAACCAACAACAATCTTCGTACCACTTCTGCACCCACTGTAATGAAAAAAAGACAAGATGTCCCACCAAGAGGTGAAGTTATAAGGCAAGGTGCACAGAAGACTGACAAGAATGATCCTGGTCAAGACAATCAAGAACTAAAATGCTTTGGTTGCGGTCAACAAGGTCACTTTGCAAGAAATTTTCCAAATGAGAAAGTGCGTAACAGGGCTTATTACAGACAACAAATGTTGTTAGCTGACTTGGAAGAAAAGGGAAAACTACTTAATGCTGATGAAAATGATTTCATGGTGGACACAGATGACGAATGTGAGATATTGGAAACAAACATGGTGTACATGACGAATGTGAGAAAGCTCAAGATGAGAATACAACTCCAAGCTATGACATTGATGCTGAAGAAGATGACACAGTTGTCAACAAGGTACACACATCAGATGCTTGTGATAATGATGATCTTAATGAATTCATACATGGTCACATTCGTACCATTAGTAAGACAACTGAAGTTAACATAAGTAGTGCAACACCTACAAGTGCTACTCCGCAGTTATCTACTAATAGTATAGATTGCAATCATGCATCAACAAGTCAAGATCATGTTGATAGGCTTCAAAATTATGCCACAATTCAATCTCAAATTCAAAATTATGCTAACTTGATAAAACTAGAACAAGATAAAAGTACTACTTTAGAAAAGAAAATCAAGGACATGTTATATGAAGAGCAGTCTGAACGATCACTAGTGCTTAAATGTTAAATTCAAGAGTTACAAAATGAATTTTTTCTTTTCAAAAGAAATATTTCAACTTTTGATAACATTAAAAAGAATTTTGAAAATGAAGTTTCCAAACTTAAAGAAGATAAAGCTAATTGTATTCAACGATTAACAAGAGCTGAAACAAAACTTCGCACTACCGATCAGACTTCTTAGACTATGTACATGTTAATGCCCAAACCAGATTCATTCATGGATCTAAAACGGGGTCTTGGTTATATAAAACCATCTTATCTTGACATGGTTAAACGTCAAACACCTAGTTTGTATAATGCTGATTACATGAGACGTGATACCTTTAAACATTTCATGTTTGTTCCTAATGAAATCTCTCAAGAGGAAATCCAAAAACGTTTTGTTGATCCCAATTATGCACTTGATCGAATTTCTTAGCATGTATAAATTTAAGTTATGCTAGATAGTTTAACACAACTAGATTAGAATCTGTGTTGAAGTTTATCAAATACTATGCGGAATCTAGTATTCGATATTAAGAAGAACTCTTTAATGAAACAGTAAACACAAGAATAGTTTAACAAACAATCAAACAACTTTAATATTATTAAAAAATAATATGAATACTCAAAAGTATTAGGGTTACAAAACCTTGAAGCTATAAACTCTATAATGAATCACGTATTGGTATATCTAACTCAATGCCCTAGGACCTCCTTTTATAGACTAAGGAGTCCTAGTCGGCTTACAATAACTTGTTCTTCAAGATAAATCTTTCTAAATCTTTTCTATAATTATCTAACCGACTATACATGTATATCTCATAAACAACATTAATAATAAGCCTAACAGTCTTAACTTAGAAGTAGTAGCATTAACTCATTCAGCAGTTGTAACTTTGAACTAGCAGCAATAACTTTGTTCTGGCAGCACTAACTACTTAGTGTATTTCCTTGAAGTTCTTCAGCAATACTAGCAGTAGTAAGTTACACCAGCAGTCTTAACTTTTACATTCGCAGCACTAAACACTTAGCATATTCTTCATTAAAGTCCAAGAGCAGTTGTAATTCTTTAGAGCAGCAGTAATGTAAACAACACAAAGAAGATTTTAATCCCAACAATCCTCCCCTAAACTTGATATTTTCTCCCAAAATCATCAAGTTTCTTCAATCAAAGCTTCATAATCACCAGAGGATGCTTCCAAACACCTTACTTCTTTTTAAGCTATTTCACATACATTCTAACCAGATTTATAGCCAATTCATTGAATTTATCAACTTGAAGCTTCTTATCTAATATCTGTGTAACTGTAGGTGGTGATAGGGGATATTTCTTCTCCACTGACATGTAAACCTAAAGTCTATTCATTGCCAATTCATGAACCCTACAAGAGTCATACAACTTCCAAAACAAAACTGTATTTTGAAACTGATCTTTCCATACTCTATCTTCTACATGTGGCTCAAACATTACTTTCAAATCACCCCATAACACTCTATCCATGATATGAGTTGGCATTGTTGATCCAAACCTAGCCTTCACCAGTTCCCACAGTGTCTCTAAATCCTCCCAATCAAAACTCTTAAGCATACGACCAAAGATATTGTACATTTGGGATTTGCCATTAGCCCTTATAAAGGACTCCCCTTCGAGCCTGTAGAAAGCCCTCCCTTCGGAGGCCCAGGTTAATCTTCTAACACGTTTCATTGGCGTAAAACCATTCGCCTGCGAACTGGTTACCATGTGGGAATCCGCCAATCGAAGCCCTAAGCCCTTCGGGGTATTCCTGACGAAGGGACTAGTACGAAGGACCATCCTGACCTGGTCAAACCCACGTCTCCTCTATCCCTTGGCTTTCTCGCCAAAACAGAGATCGTGGGCTACAAAGCCCTAGCGGTTACCACTTTTCATGGGACGCCCCCATGATCTCCGAACTATGTGCAACCGCCCACTATGCCCTATTTCTCCCCTATAAATAGCATAGTCGGGCCAAAAACTAGGTAAGTTAACTTCACTCTCTAAATTTACGACCTACATTACCATTACACATACTTACTCGCACGCCGGAGGTGGTTCGCAGGGTCCAACCCCTGCGCAATCACTTAACATAGTGTCTTCGTATTTCTTATTTTCAGGTTAAGAACAAGCTTGGCGCAATCTCAACACCCCATTATTCCTTTGATCACCATCGAAGGCTTGGTTGGCAATTATTTGTTCAATCAGTGGCGCCATCCGTGGGACCGCTACAATTGGTCTCGTTAATTCCGAGCTTATAACCTACAACTAATCTCACTATTATTCCGGCATGGATCAAGGAAGAGAAGATACTCCCCCACCGGGTTTCTCTACCTTAACACCAATACCAACCGACGACCCTAACAACCTTCCCCCAATAACCGCCTCCACCTTCACAACACGTTCTCACCCAGAAATCACAACCAACAATCATGCTTCGACATCAGCCAACCCAGAACCTGTCATTAGCCCAGCCTTTGTCGAAGCCAACCACGAAGTGTTGGAAACCCTTTTAAGGGCTCGTAACAGACAAGTCAGGAATGCTGAGGTGCGAAGGGAGTTGGAATACTCGAGTGATGAGTATGATGAAGAAATGGAGATGGAACCTAGGCCTCCGACCCAAGGGCCAACCCTATCGGCCTTAAGAATTGGGTCTCCAATTGGTCGAAGGCTAAGCAAAAGGTCTGTTGGTTTAGAAGGAGTCCCCGAGAGGGCTCCGACAAGAAGAGAAGGGGCGGTTACCGAAGGCTCTAACGGTAGGAGCCAGCTTAGGGAAGAAAAGGGGGGTGACTTTGCCTCCCTTGCTAGCAGCTCATCTTGGAAGGACTGAAGCTGGGGTTCCGTTGCAGCCTTCTCACGCATCAGGCGTAGAAGGCAATCCATCTATAATTAATATGGGAGGAAATCTTCCTCCCAATGGTATGTACCCCTCATTCCAAACTCAGTCTTATCCTCAAAATTTATATCCTCCAGTAAATGGACAGCCTAATAACCCAAGCTTCCCCCAAAATTATGGGAGCATGCCCTTCGGCCATCCTATGGCGTACCCTCCGTACGCCATGGGAAACAGTTACCCGTTTGCCATGAATACACCTTATCAGTCCTACCCAGGCCAGACTCCTATGGGAATGCCCCCAAACAGCAATCCATACAATACTGTCCCCATGTATGCACCACCTTATAATTGTCTATATTCAGACCCTGTGGGTTCAGCTACACCTTTTGTTAGATGGATAGAAGATTACCCATTGCCTGATGGGTTAAAAATGCCTTCACACGTCGGGATTTATGATGGTAAGGGGGATCCGGACAATTTCTTACACTTGTTCGAAGGGGCTATCAAGATGCAAAAGTGGGTTATGCCGGTGGCCTGTCATATGTTTACATACACCCTACGGGATTCTGCTCGTATTTGGTGGAATGGGCAAAAGCCCAGTAGCATCGTCAACCTTGATGATCTCAAAGCTAAGTTCCGGTCACACTTCAGTCAGCAAAAGAAGTTCACAAGGACTCATTTAACGGTGCACAACATCAAACAAAAAGATAACGAAAGCACCAGGGCCTTTGTTACTAGGTACACCGATGAGACTTTGCAAATTTTGGGTCTTCATGAAGATCAGCGTATTTTGGTTTCGTACATGGCCTTCGGAATCGGAGTTTGGTGGAATTCTTGTCCACTGACCTTCCGACAACTTACAAGGGGTTGACCGAAAAGACGTATACTTGGATCGAAGCAAAAGAGGTGTCCACTAATGGGGCTCCGATAGATAAAGATAGCAACAACAAGTTTTCGAAGCATTTTTCGTGGGAGGGGTCCAAGAACAAGAACAAGAACAGAGATAGGTTTTCTCCATACAACAAAGGCCCCAACCATAGTTTGCTAAGCAGTCTATCGAAGTCTCCAAAGGAAATACTTGCTACGGAGAGGGCAGCCAAAACCTTCGAGGCGCCTCCCCGTATGACAAGTAAGGGCAAAAACAGGGATACCAGCAAGTACTGTCACTTCCACGAAGACAATGGCCATGATACGAACAGTTGCAGGGAACTAAAGAAACAAATTGAAGAGGCCGTAAGATCTGGGCAATTGGCACACCTGGTAAAAGGAATCAAGAAAGGCAAAGAAAAGATGACTGACACTCAAATGGCCAAGGATACTAATCCTACCGAAGCCCCCATACTAATGATACATCGAAACGAAACCACTTCGAAAAGGAAGGTACCGGAGCAGGAAGCAAACGAGGTAAGGGAAATAACGTTTTCCCCTATCGCAGGCAGGATCCCTTCGAATGATCCGGTGATTATCAAAGTCCTAATCTTTAGCCAAGAAATAAGGGGAGCTTACATGGACTGCGGAAGCCCTTGCGAAGTCATATATGAACATTGCTTTCGAAAGCTTTCGCCTGCGGTCAGGTCTCAAAGGGTTGACTCGAAGATGCCTTTAGTAGGGTTTTTGGCGAACGCTCGTGGCCTCTAGGAGAAGTTCCGCTGGAAATAACAATCGGAGAAGGCAGGATTGCAAGGACAGAAACCCTCATGTTTACTATCGTAAGGTCCAACTCTCCTTACAACTTGTTGATAGGGAGGACCGCCATGCAAAAGATGGGTATAGTAGTCTCCACTATACATGCAGCGGTGAAATTTCACACACCCAACGGAATAGGGACGGTATTTTCTGAGCACAGCCCGAAGGATAGCAAGAAAAAAAGGGAAGGTTCTAAAAAACCTCCGAATGATGTTATCAGGAGTGCGGATGTCGAAGAAGATATCGTCACAAAAAAGCATCACGCAAAACGAAGAGTGGAAGGCGAAAAGCGATCTCCAAATAGTTCCACAGCAGACTTGAAGAAGCCACACAAAGCCGAGGGGAAGGTCTTCGAAGGGACACATTCTAGGAACACCAGAACTCCTCAGGCACCGATGACTGATGACAAGCTCTACGACAAGGAATATCGACTCAAGGGGTTCAAACCCATTAAGTCAACGAAGCAAGGAGTCAAAGCCAACCCTTCGAAGTTCAAAGCAGCTATTGACCTACCAGCTCCAAGATCATTGAAAAGACGTGATAGTCCAAGCTCCATCAAGAGTCAGACATCCGCAGAAGTCCTCAACGAAACACCTTCCGGACACAGCCAAAATGGAGAAACTCCCCCAACAGCAACGGAGGGATGGAAATTATACACTGACGGAGCCTCAAGCTCCGATGGTTTCGGAACAGGTTTAATCCTAATTAATCCGGAGGGAAAGGAGTACAGTTATGCACTACGTTTTGAATTCAAGGCCACAAAAAATGAAGCAGAGTACGAAGCCTTGCTGGCTGGCCTTCGACTCGCGAAGGGCATGAAGGTTCATGACCTCTCCATCCTCGTAGGCTCACTTTCAGTCACTAGTCAAATCAAGGGTTCTTACAGAGCAAGGCAGCCAATAATCAAGGAATACTTGAACGAAGTTAAAAAGCTCCTTCAGGGTTCGAACGACACAAAGTGACAAATGTCCACATGAGCCAAAACAAAAAGGCGGAGGCCCTAATCAAATTAGCATCGACTGCTTTCGCTCGTCTACCCAGCGAGGTTTTAGTGGAAGTATTGGCCACCAGGTCAATTGCACGAAGTGAAACATTTGATGAAGGCTCCAGCTGGATAGCACCAATAGAAACGTACTTGATAAGCGACATTTTGCCTGATAATTCAAAGTCGGCACGAAGAATCATAGTCAAAAGTCCCCAGTACAGGCTCATAGGCAATAATCTCTACAAAAGGCGTCTTTCATCTCCTTGGCTTCGTTGTGTCGAATTAAAACAGGCTTCGAACATTCTCTACAATGCTCATGAAGAATTTTGTGGAAGACACACAAGCCCTAGAGCCATCGCCTCGAAGGTAACAAAATGGGGTTATTTCTGGCCATCCGTACTAGAAGACGCAAGGGAAGCAATCAGAACATGCATGGTATGTCAGACACACTCTAAAGCCCGGAAACCCTTAGAGTATGATGCGACATCTAGCATAACAGTAAAGCCTTTCGGTCAATGGGGAGTCAGCATAATCGGACCCCTACCATTAGCTCCCGAAGGGGTACAATTCTTGGTCATAGCCATCGATCATTTCACCAAGTGGGTTGAGGCCAAGCCGTTGGCATCAACAAAAGGAAAAGATGTGGAAGAGTTCATGTGGGAACACATAATTTTCAGATTTAGAATCCCACAAGTATCACCTCTTACGAAGGGCCACACTTTGCCGAAGGAGTGTTCCCTTCTTTCTGCAAAAGCCTGAATGTGAAGCAAAGGTTCGTTTGTGTTGACAAGGATATTGTCACCGAAATCGAGATGAAGCTAGGGCAATACCAGCATAAGTGGGCAGACAAACTTCCCAAAGCCTTGAGGGCATATAGGAAGTTTTCCTTCGAATAAAAGCTAACAAAACCAAGTGAAAGAGCCTAGCTCAAAGAAGAATTAATGTGGCAAAAAGACATAGAAGCTCGAAGGGCAGAAGCAAAAAATGCCTTGAACAAGTTTGGACATGACGCCAACTCTCGTAAGTCTTACATATAAGAACTTACCTTTCTTTAAAAAGCACTTAGTTGTTTTCAATTTCATGTAACGCAGTCTTCTCACATGGGAAAGAAGCATTAATGGTAGGTGTCTAGTGTTCATTTCTTCAAATGATGTAATCCTCCCTACCCACTTAATGATATAACATGTTTCCCTCAAAATCTCTTGTTTCGTTTTATACAACATAGATTTGTTCAGCCAAGTACTTTACAAGTTTCAATGTCGAAGGATGAAGCAAGGCACATGTCTTGTATAACATTAACATCCATTACAATTCACATTAACTTTCCTATGAAGTCTTAGGGTATTAAATGCCCTCTATAACTTAAGGATAAAGACGGAGTGGGTCGCGACCCTCTGTCGCAGTCAAATTATACGATTGCATAAAATCTTGGTCTAAAATACACACAATAAGGTTATAACCTTAGGTTGTATGTTTACGTTCTTATAATGAGCGTAAGAGAAGATAAGCATGGCATCAAAAAAGGAGAGTGTTCCTCCAAATTAAGATTCACAAAGACTACGCACAGGTGTAGCTATCATCAAAAGATATAATTGTTTAAAGTTATGGGACGAAGCCCAGACAAACTATTCCAACAGGCACACGCCTGATAAAAGCATGATAAATTGTCTTAAACAAAGGCACCAGCCTTTAAACATAACCAAATTGTTTTAAAGGGTACACACCACCCTTACAGACTAAATTACTACCAACATGGCAGCCTTCATTTGTTGATAGAAGAGTTTGGGTCTTCCAGATGAGTCGCAGACTTGGGTTTCTCAGACAAGGTTCTTTTAGTTGGAGACGGAGGTTGTATGCTCTTGGGTTTTTTAGAAAGGAGATCTTCGATGGAGGCTGAAGGATCTTTGGTTGCTTTGGCAAGAAAGGGGTACACTGCCGTGGTAAATGCGTTACCAGCTTCATCATACTCACGAACGGAATTCGGACGATAGTATGGCACCTCCGAAAGCACAACTGGTTTTTTGGTTTCGACAATCTCCTCTAAAGTTGTGCATTTGCCATGAAATATGGCTGCATTCACTAGCTTACCCACAACCTCCCCCACCTCATCGCTATGATATAATTCCATAGCAACGTAGGGAACAACCTTCGATACAACCTCAGCCCTATCTTTTCTCAAACTTTGGCATTCGAGCTTCAACTTATCAACCTCTTGACAACGCTTAGCATCCTGCTTCACTAGTCTGGCCCTCTCAGTCTCCAACCCAATACACTTAGACTCCAGGGCACTCACCTGGTTTTCATAACCAACAACCTTAGCTTCCTCTAGTTTTAGCCTACCACACTCAGCCTGCGATTCTTTAAGCTGTTTCTCAAGACCATCAATCTTGTCTCGAAGAGCCTCATACCTTGGATGTTTCTCAAAGTTCTCCATGGCTTCGTCACACCTCTTCTCCAACTCAGCATAATTTTTCTCCCTTTCTTTCTCTCTGGCAACAACAGCAGCAACCTCCTCCTTCGCTTCCTTGACTCTGTTAAGCAACCTCCTGGTGCGAAAGCTAAGATGGCTGTCCAGCATTGCTTGCCGGATATAACTTTTGTCGTTGAGATCGCAAAGTTTCTCAATGGACATCTCATTCATTTTACTCCTCCATGAGGCAGGAGTGACATTCTCAACAAGCAAGCGGCAGGAGAGAGCGTTGGGCAGTTCCTTCGTATCTGGCAAACCTAAAAAAAAAAAAAAAAAAAAAAAAAGAAAAAGAAGAAAGCGATATAAGCCAAATACGCAATATTACGAAAAGGAAGGAAGACTTGAGGAATTTTCACTTACCTGAGATGTCATCTTCATCAACCATTCCCTCTGGCGCATACATAATGGCTTTCCCACGAGCTTTTTCTGTTTTTTGCTTGACATTCCTCGATGAGGGTGTAGGAACATTAGGTTTTCTTTTTGGAGCAGTCTTTGCAACTTTGGCACTGGTACCTTTCCTTGTTCTCACTCTATCAGCAATGCCGGAGGACCCTACGATCCTGAGCTGATCACTTCCGGAGGGGGTATCATCAGAGTCACCAACATCCTCCACTAGCTGGGGGCTTCCTCAGTACCAAGGGGTTTGATTGGGGGGAGCACAGCAAGAGGCTTGGGTGGAGAGACATCAACATCATTATTATTGACAGAGATGGAAGGAGATCCCACTCCGTAACTCGTATCCTGAGGATCCCTTGGCATAAAGCTAACTTCCTTGGCACCTCCAGCCACAACAAAATTACGGAAAGCCATTTCTGCAGAAACAAACGAAAAGGAGATGAATATCAGCAGATAAGTTATTTGAATTATTTAAGTAAGATATATACATACTTTTTCCTTCATAAATTATTTCAGGTGATGACGGAGACCCGTCCCAGCTGTCACTTAAACCAGCCATGTACAATATAGGCTCCGGAAACGTTTGGACGTCAGCAGGGTGGCGTGCGAGACGCTGGTACAAGGGGTCACTCCTTATCTCATAGGGAAGAGGGTCATTGTACTTCTTCTTGTCATACATATTTGCTTTATCCAACAATGCTGGATACTCAGGAGGTATGATAGTACTCTCAACATAGAAAAACTGTCCTTTCCAGTTTCTAATATTTGAAAAAGGTTTCGTGAAAAGAGCAGGTACGTCATGTTCACCCCTTTTGGAAATGGTTACCCAATCGCCACCAGGGTAGAGATTCACAAAACCCCTAAGCACCGTCAATGTGGGTTCATAGCCGTATGCTTTACACATTACGATGTAGGTGGTCAATTTAGTAAGTCCAAAAGGGTTTAACCTAGACACATGAACTTGATAGTATTGTAGAAACTCTAAAATCAAGGGATGAATAGGTATCCTAAGATTCGATTGAGTGAATGCATGCACATACAAACCCACAAACCCTTCGGGAGCATCGAAAATATTTTGTTTCTTATTAGGGAGCATAATTTTGTACTCCGAGGGTATAGGGTAATCAAGCAGGAACTCAGATAAGGCTTGTTTCGACAAGGTACAGGTCTGTTGCCTAATAATTCGCTTAGCGGCCATGCTCATATTAAAAGAATAAAAGATCAAGGAAGGTTTAGTGGAATTTTACCTTTTGATTCCAACGAAAGCACAAGATTGCAGAGCAATGTGTATTTTGGGCGGAGGTAAAATGAGCTAGGGTTTAATTATTCTGGGTTTATGTACCCAGACGGTTTTGATCCCAAGCGCACACGTGTACACCTAACTTTGAAGATCTTACGGATCTTAAATGGGCATTTAAATTTTGCAGTGATGTTTGCTAATACCGAATAAATAAGCCGTTTGAGTTTACAGCCCAAGTGGGAAGATAATCATTAGCCCGCATTAAATGCGCGGTTTGGTTAGTCATTCATTTTCGCACGAGAGTGTAATTTAATAGGTGTAATGCATGTTTTTTGAGTCGAATGCAATTTATACTCGTACATATATATCACTTTCGACTGGGGGGATTGATGGTGTACCCTCCTAACGGGTCGAAGGACTCCCCTTCGAGCCTGTAGAAAGCCCTCCCTTCGGAGGCCCAGGTTAATCTTCTAACACGTTTCATTGGCGTAAAACCATTCGCCTGCGAACTGGTTACCATGTGGGAATCCGCTAATCGAAGCCCTAAGCCCTTCGGGGTATTCCTGACGAAGGGACTAGCACGAAGGACCATCCTGACCTGGTCAAACCCACGTCTCCTCTATCCCTTGGCTTTCCCGCCAAAACAGAGATCGTGGGCTACAAATCCCTAGCGGTTACCACTTTCCATGGGACGCCCCCATGATCTTCGAACTATGTGCAACCACCCACTATGCCCTATTTCTCCCCTATAAATAGCATAGTCGGGCTAAAAACTAGGTAAGTTAACTTCACTCTCTAAATTTACGACCTACATTACCATTACACATACTTACTCGCACGCCGGAGGTGGTTCGCAGGGTCCAACCCCTGCGCAATCACTTAACGTAGTGTCTTCGTATTTCTTATTTTCTGGTTAAGAACAAGCTTGGCGCAATCTCAACACCCCATTATTCCTTTGATCACCATCGAAGGCTTGGTTGGCAATTATTTGTTCAATCACTTCCCTTCTTGATGAATCTTCTAGTCAACTGTACATAGAGGTTTAGTAGCTAAAGGAACATCATCAATACTTATCTCTTCATCATCTGAGACATGTACCATTAACTCTGTCATCTCAGCTGTTTCTTTGTCATCTTCAACTACCTTTTGCTTCTTGATGATTTCAGGCTCTAACTCTTCACCTGCCCTCTTTGAACTGCTTTCTTCCACCACCTATGTTTCCATAGCAATGAATGTGTTTACTCTTTTGAAGACTTTGTCAAATACTTCTTGGATCTTTTCAAAGCTCATGTTCTTGAACTGACTTTGCTTACAGTTATCCATATTCTTCAAATAAGTACACATTATTGATCTTTGTTGAGCTTTGGTGGGTGGTTTGTTTCTTTTAGCTTCAGCCCTCTTGGATGCAAAGAACTTTTTCCTCTGTACTAAGAACTCCATAAGCAACTTAGCTTTCTCTGCATTTGATAGCTGCTCTTGCTCTTCTTGTTGCAGTCTTTGAGCCAAAAGATAATCAACATCACACTTAGCCTCTATGTCATCCCATGTGTTCATTAGTTCAATGTTGGCTTCATCTTTCTCAGCTGCAATTCTTGCTTTCTCTTTCAACACTTTGTCTTCTTCATCATATTCTTCTTGTAACTTTTTAGCAGCTTCTTCATCAGCCAAAAGTTGTTCTTTCTTTAACAAAGGTTTTATCACAGGTTCTTTGATCAACATTCCTTTTCCTTTGCCCTGTGGTTGTGATAGAACAGTTGTTGTTGTTGAAGCAGTTGGTTCTCTAATAACAACCCCTTTTGTTGGTGGCTTTGCACTCTTTAAACCAGCAAGAACTTGAGCCAAAGTGAGGTCATCTTCAGTAATTGCAGCACTAGAAGTAGTATCTTTAAGCCCAGCAGTACTAACATTTTCACTACTGGCAGTACTAATCTTAGCAGCATCAACAATCACCTCAGCAGTTTTAACCAACTCAACTTGTTCTTCTTCAACAACTTTAGCAGTATTAACCTCTTCAACCACAAATGAATTTCCCACATCTACCATCTGCTCATCCTCCCCCACAGCCTTGTCCTCATTCCTCCCCTGTTTGGGAGCATCCTCCCCCAAACTTTGTTCAACTTCTTCTGAGGACTCTACCCTGGCAGCAGTACCAACCTTAAACAACCTCTTGAGCTTGTGAGTTCTTGACTTCTTGCCATTTTCTACCATCCTTACCCTTTGTTTTAAATGTATTATCTCCTGTTGTTGAGTGGAAGTAAGTTGCTTCAAGCCAAGAACCTCTTGCTGCAAATTTGTACAAAGATCCATCAATTCCTTTAGTTGCATTCTACCCTCATCACTTCGGAGTGTGTTTCCTCTCTCGAGTGGCGAATCATTGGGTATGTTAGACATAGTCTCAAACCTAGTTTGAGCATCTATGCCCCAAATGGTCTCTTGGCGCCTAGGACCACTACCTGAGCTAGTTCCTGGGGAACTTGGCTCATTAAGTGTTGCCTTGGATTGGGTCTTAGATATGTTATCACTGTCCTGCTCTGCATCTAAGCTAGCAGCAGTAGTGGCAGCCCTCACCAAACTGTCATCCTCCTCCTCATTGACAGCCTCATCTGCAACCATACTAGGAACACTAGACTGAGGTATCTCAGTTCCCCTTTTATTTGGCTTCCTAGGTTGTTTTTGGGTCTTTTGTTGTTGGGAGGTTGATGGTGGCAAAATTGTGGGTGTGTGTTGGGTTTCAGATGGGTTTTCTGAACCTTCACCCTGGTTTTTTTGTTGGTTCTGCACAAGCATTGTTTGAAACAGTGGTGTGACAGTCCCTGAAAAACCTTTACCTATTCTTTTCATGTTACTAAAAATCTTTTTGGTGTGAGAAGGTGCATGATAAATTCTCCTATTAGTGACTTTCTCAGAAAATTGTTTATCCATGAAAACTTGTAAAAACCTTGGATAGATATAAAATTTTCCTTGAAATTATCCAAGTTCTTAACCATATTATCAAAAATTAATTTCAAAAAATTGAGCTTTTGGTCTGTAGCCAAGCAGATTATAGCAGATGCCATATTACTGCTAAACTCATTCCATCCAGTTGTTTTAGGGATTAAACATTGCAAAACAGTATGGATAAGAAACTTCCATTCATAGGAGAAAAATGCCTTGTAAAAAGTAAGTTTATCAGTTGGCTTCTCATACCCCATCAATTGAAGGTTTTCAAAAATAGTAGAGTTTGACAGACACTCAACACCTTCCTTATCTGCTAGTTTAAGAGATCTCCTAACAGATGTTTCGGTGATTATTATCTTCATGCCATCTACTAGGGCATGAATTTGTACTTCCTCATTGACTGTTTTGACCTTAGCAGTATACGAAAACTGTTCAATGTGGGAAACATATATAGTAGGACTTACAATTAATGCATACCTTATAGGGTTTGCATTTAAGAAATTAACAATCTCTTTAAATCCTTCACTTTCGGTTGGTTTTTGTAAAAATGCGTTCATATTGTGAGTATCGGTAAAAGTTAAAGTCGCCATTGATGTTAGATTCAAAGATTGTGGTGGGTTTTGTGATTAGATGACAAAAAGTGAGTCAGGGTTTGGTTTGAGAGAGTAATCGTGAATAATGAAATCAATTAAATGATTGATTGGTGGTTATAAACCCTTAATCGCATAATTTATGTAACAGTCCCTCGAACAAACCAGCAGTTGTAACCTCAGTAGCACTAAGTTCTGCCTAGCAGCACTAACATATGCCTAGCAGCAGTAACCCTGAGGCACCAGTACTATCTCCAATTCCACACCAATATAACACTTTTCTTTTGCTTTTCCTGCAAAATGTTAGTCCAAAAACCAAACAAACACAAGCAATAACAATTTTCACAAGAATCACAACATGATTAGACTTAACAATTTTAAGTATAACCAACAGCATAAACTTAGCACTATTAAGTATAACTAGCAGTACTAATTATACTTGACAGCAGGAACATTTAATGACATAAATAACAGTACTAATCCTTATAAAACTTTTAACAAAACATAAAGAGACCACAAACTTTAAAGATTTAAAATTCCAATACTAGAAATCAAATATTGAAATCTACTTACATCAAAATCTTTTTTAAGCAAATCTGCAACATTCTTGTCAGTATGGAATTTGGCCATTCGAATCAATTTGTTTTCATTGCAATCTCTAATAAAATGATGTTTAATGTAAAACCCGAAATTGATATAATCCGAAATGACTAAAATACCCTCTGAATTTGAACTTTTAAGAACTTATGAAAATATATAAGTAACCTCACTTGAACTTAACCTAAGTATCTAACACGCTAATAATTGAATATATGAATGTGGTACGAATATTAAAGACTTATGTTATACACAAAAATAAATCTCTACATCGAAGCCCAATACTAGTCGACCCATTGATGTGTTTTGTACACACATATTTTTCGGCCCATATTGTGAAATAAGAATGCATTTAACTTGGTTGATCCTAGCCCAAAATAAACCCATTCAATCCTTATTTGGCCCATTAAAAATAAACACGGCATTCCTTTTTATTTGCTATAACCGAACATCTCAAAAGAAAAACAAAAACCCTAAATCCCTACCATCAAAATGTCGGCTTCCTTCCTCTTGCTGCTGCTGCTATCGATCTAAACAACCAAAGAGAAGGCTTTTTCTTGCTCAAAATAAACTAAGGTAATCTTGTTCTTGTCATAATAAATCCTTTCGAACCATTGAACAAACCCTAATCGATCCTATATTCTTCTTCTGTTGTGTTTCTGTCGTGCAAACCAAAGGAAAGGAAGGAAGGAAATCCGTGGTGATTTGATCTCGTGTGTCCTTGTCCTTCATGTAATCTTCAAGGGTATTGTATCATCATTGTTATATTCTTGTCTTGTTTTGTCGAATCATATAAAGAGATCCACATGAAATCATAAGATATCCTACATAAAATGATAAGTAATGAAACCCTAAAATATGGAAAGTTGTCATAATTAACCCTAAACTATTATAACTTGATAAAATAAACCCTAATTCCATAATAATATTAAATTAATGACTTAACCTAATTTTTATCTTTCTAATTTTGGAAACCTGCTAAAAATAGAAGTTACTTAAAATGGAAAGATAACTAAAAATCATTTGTAATTCTGTCTTCTACTCCTTTAGGTTCGGGGAAGGAGTAACTTGATCCTTGTCATTTGCTATCCTTGTGTTCTGCTAATAAGGTACAGATATTCTGCCCTTTCTCAGTAAGGGTGTCCTTCTCATGACCTTTTGATCTTGATTCACGATAGGGTTCCTTAAGCCATTGCTATGTTCCTTTATACTTGGATTCGTTCTTCATGTTTCACTTACATCTGTCTATATTGGTTTGATTATGATCTGAGCCTTTTATTTGGGGCTTTCTTATTTAATCTATGCCTTTGCTATGCTTCCCTTGATTTGTGAACCTTGATAATTGAACCTTGCCATGTTCCCTTGATACTTGATATGACTCGTTCGTCACCCTGTAACATGAATATTTGAATCACTTGATACTTTGAAGGATTATTTGATTTTGGTAACTAGACGTGTAAACCTTTCTGAATTATATATGAAAATGTGTGAGAAAAGCTATTTTAAAAAGATGCGATACTACTTTTAAATGAAAGTTACTAAAAAGTTTTAAGAAAACTATTTTTAAGACCACCTTATGAAAACCGTTTTGAAAGACCATTTTTTTTATGAAAACTATTTTGCAAGATCATTTATTATGAAAACCATTTTGAAAGATTGTTTTGAATAGACCTTTAAATAGAAACCTTTTTAAATGAACTGTTGCTATGAAACTCTGATATTGACCTTCTGATATTGAACCCTCTGATATGAACTTCTGATATGGACTTTCTGATATAACTGAAATGGAAATTGGACTTGAATTACTTAATATGAAACTGAACTGGATAATTGGACATTTGATACTTGACCATTGACCTACAGTTTGAGACTACGAGCCACTACTTGTTTCACTAGGCATGAGGGTTTCATGTCCATGTCATTGATGCACCGATGGCATGACTCTAGGGTAGGAGAGTGATGTCCTATTCCGTCCCTGACTTGATATGATTTGGTGTGTTGAGGAGGTATTTGGCCACCTGGGGCGTATGGGTGCATCCTAGATCTGTTATCTGTATTTGAATCTGTTATATTATCTGTTATATCTGGTGACTGATGGTGTGTGCGATACATGTGTTTCACATATCTGGGAGCTAGCTACTCCACCCCTTTGAGGTATCCCCTCATACTGTACTTGGTACCGAGGACTCCCCTCCGTACACCCTGATTTCTTGATTTGATTTGTTCTGGGCTCGTAGTGGATTACTGTTACTGTTAACCTATAACCTGATACTTGACTTGATACGTGACTTGACCTGATTGGACTTGGGATTGTGGTGGATTACTGTTCCTTATTTGTAACCTTTACTTTTCCTTATTCTTTTCCTTAAACCTTATTCCTTAGTTATTCCTTAACTCTGATTACATCTGCATGATCTTAAATTCTGAATTTCTTTGTACCTTTATCCGTTACTGTTTTTGTTATCATTATATCTGTTCACTAAGCTTTCGTAGCTCAGCCGCATTTCTTTTCCTGCGGCAGGTTTTAGTTTGGAAGCTGGGTATGAGTGGAGAGTGCCTTGGATTTAGAAGACCTTACTAGCTATTGAAGATGACTAGAAGAATTTATAATTAGACTTAGGAATTATTGTATTGTAACCTTGTAGTTTCAGATTTTCCTTTGTAACCCTTGAAATTCTATTGTATTATTTACGTCATATGCTTGTGTTTGTTCTGATATGAAACCATTATTGTGACATCTTTACCCTTGTCGGGTCGGGGTGTTACAATTTATGGTATCAGAGCGACAGGTTGCGACTCGTAATACAATTACCCTTGACCTGTGAGTTTTGGACCATTAGGCTTCCACTGTAAGAACATAGGAAAACACCTTGAGAACTTGCTTTAGGATTTCTTAATATGAACTTAAGTTTTGACCAGTGAGGAATGGGTAGACTATAAGGCATTTGTTTAAGTATCATTGCTCATTACTCTGATTCGTGCCTTGTTTTGGTTAAAGCCTGTTGAGATCACTTTTGAAGATTGAAAGCTTATGCTTTGCACCACCTAAAACTTGAAACCTAAATAAATCTTGAAGCCATTGAAAATTTCATAGTAATTGCCTGACACTATTTGATTCTTATCTTCAGATCCTTTTTGTTGACCTCTGAGACTATAGAAGTACTAGGTGGATT
This sequence comes from Artemisia tridentata subsp. tridentata, assembly GCA_021014915.2. Lineage (NCBI taxonomy): Eukaryota > Viridiplantae > Streptophyta > Magnoliopsida > Asterales > Asteraceae > Artemisia > Artemisia tridentata. The sequence continues at coordinate 291,172,989 of CP139505.1, read as the reverse complement.
AAGATAGGTTGTACTGATTTCGACTCGAGATAAAGTATGATCATCATGAAGGCATATTTATGTGGTGCTAGTATTATGACGCCTGATCAACGTGATAATACTTACACCATATAACGTGCCCTCATTGTGGCCATAGGATATCTTGGGAAGTACCTAAGAAGTTTATAATTTGACCTTCGTTGGATTATCCGTGATTAGTAAGACTTTAGGTTCATTCTACCTATGCGTATACCTTGCCTTCGTTCATTAGATATCTGGATGAGATCGGACCCTCGTTTTGCATTCTGTTGACTACAGTTACAAATCTTGAACTCTTGTAGAGCTCTCTACTGTTGATACAGTTAAATTGACTTGAAATCTTGTTCGTATTCCATATGAGCTTTCCTGAAGATTCACCTATCATCCATTTTACGTTGTGTGGACCTTTTGATCAGAATCAACCCAATTTGTCTCCTTCTGAGAAATTTGAACCCACCTTGTTTTGATTAAGTCATGAGAAACTAAAACCATTCCATTCGTGAAGATTCTTTGGAAGAACCATCCTGAGAGCGAGGCTACTTGGGAGACCTAAGAATCGATACGATCCAGTTATCCGCATTTTTCTTTTTGACTTGGTATGTATTCATTTTGATATTGCTTTCGATTTCGCATTTTCATTTCGACTTCGCATTTCAATTTTCGAGGACGAAAATTCCTTTTTAAGAGGGGAAGAGTTGTAAAACCCCGAAATTGATCTAATCCGAAATGACTAAAATACCCTCTGAATTTGAACTTTTAAGAACTTATGAAAATATATAAGTAACCTCACTTGAACTTAACCTAAGTATCTAACACACCAATAATTGAATATATGAATGTGGTACGAATATTTAAGACTTATGTTATACACAAAAATAAATCTCTACATCGAAGCCCAATACTAGTCGACCCATTGATGTGTTTTGTACAAACATATTTTTCAGCCCATATTGTGAAATAAGAATGCATTTAACTTGGTTGATCCTAGCCCAAAATTAACCCATTCAATCCTTATTTGGCCCATCAAAAATAAACACGGCATTCCTTTTTATTTGCTATAACCGAACATCTCAAAAGAAAAACAAAAACCCTAAATCCCTACCATCAAAATGTCGGCTTCCTTCCTCTTGCTGCTGCTGCTATCGATCTAAACAACCAAAGAGAAGGCTTTTTCTTGCTCAAAATAAACTAAGGTAATCTTGTTCTTGTCATAATAAATCCTTTCGAACCATTGATCAAACCCTAATCGATCCTATATTCTTGTTATGTTGTGTTTCTGTCGTGCAAACCAAAGGAAAGGAAGGAAGGAAATCCGTGGTGATTTGATCTCGTGTGTCCTTGTCCTTCGTGTAATCTTCAAGGGTATTGTATCATCCTTGTTATATTCTTGTCTTGTTTTGTCGAATCATATAAAGAGATCCACATGAAATCATAAGATATCCTACATAAAATGATAAGTAATGAAACCCTAAAATATGGAAAGTTGTCATAATTAACCCTAAACTATTATAACTTGATAAAATAAACCCTAATTCCATAATAATATTAAATTAATGACTTAACCTAATTTTTATCTTTCTAATTTTGGAAACCTGCTAAAAATAGAAGTTACTTAAAATGGAAAGATAACTAAAAATCATTTGTAATTCTGTCTTCTACTCCTTTAGGTTCGGGGAAGGAGTAACTTGATCCTTGTCATTTGCTATCCTTGTATTATGCTAATAAGGTACAGATATTCTGCCCTTTCTCAGTAAGGGTGTCCTTCTCATGACCATTTGATCTTGATTCACGATAGGGTTCCTTAAGCCATTGTTATGTTCCCTTATACTTGGATTCGTTCTTCATGTTTCACTTACATCTGTCTAATTGGTTTGATTATGATCCGAGCCTTTTATTTGGGGCTTTCTTATTTAATCTATGCCATTGCTATGCTTCCCTTGATTTGTGAACCTTGATAATTGAACCTTGCCATGTTCCCTTGATACTTGATATGACTCGTTCGTCACCCTGTAACATGAATATTTGAATCACTTGATACTTTGAAGGATTATTTGATTTTGGTAACTAGACGTGTAAACCTTTCTGAATTATATATGAAAATGTGTGAGAAAAGCTATTTTAAAAAGATGCGATACTACTTTTAAATGAAAGTTACTAAAAAGTTTAAGAAAACTATTTTTAAGACCACCTTATGAAAATCGTTTTGAAAGACCATTTTTTTTATGAAAACTATTTTGCAAGATCATTTATTATGAAAACCATTTTGAAAGATTGTTTTGAATGGACCTTTAAATAGAAACCTTTTTAAATGAACTGTTGCTATGAAACTCTGATATTGACCTTCTGATATTGAACCCTCTGATATGAACTTCTGATATGGACTTTCTGATATAACTTAAATGGAAATTGGACTTGAATTACTTAATATGAAACAGAACTGGATAATTGGACATTTGATACTTGACCATTGACCTACAGTTTGAGACTACGAGCCACTACTTGTTTCACTAGGCATGAGGGTTTCAGGTCCATGTCATTGATGCACCAATGGCATGACTCTAGAGTAGGAGAGTGATGTCCTATTCTGTCCCTGACTTGATTTGATTTGGTGTGTTGAGGAGGTATTTGGCCACCTGGGGCGTATGGGTGCATCCTAGATCTGTTATCTGTATTTTAATCTGTTATATTATCTGTTATATCTGGTGACTGATGGTGTGTGCGATACATGTTTTTCACATATCTGGGAGCTAGCTACTCCACCCTTTTGAGGTATCCCCTCATACTGTACTTGGTACCGAGGACTCCCCTCCGTACACCCTGATTTCTTGATTTGATTTGTTCTGGGCTCTTAGTGGATTACTGTTACTGTTAACCTATAACCTGATACTTGACTTGATACGTGACTTGACCTGATTGGACTTGGGATTGTGGTGGATTTCTGTTCCTTATTTGTAACCTTTACTTTTCCTTATTCTTTTCCTTAAACCTTATTCCTTAGTTATTCCTTAACTCTGATTACATCTGCATGATCTTAAATTCTGAATTTCTTTGTACCTTTATCCGTTACTGTTTTTGTTATCGTTATATCTGTTCACTAAGCTTTCGTAGCTCAGCCGCATTTCTTTTCCTGCGGCAGGTTTTAGTTTGGAAGCTGGGTATGAGTGGAGAGTGCCTTGGATTTAGAAGACCTTACTAGCTATTGAAGATGACTAGAAGAATTTATAATTAGGCTTAGGAATTATTGTATTGTAACCTTGTAGTTTCAGATTTTCCTTTGTAACCCTTGAAATTCTATTGTATTATTTATGTCATATGCTTGTGTTTGTTCTGATATGAAACCATTATTGTGACATCTTTACCCTTGTCGGGTCGGGGTGTTACAATTTATGGTATCAGAGCGACAGGTTGCGACTCGTAATACAATTACCTTTAACCTGTGAGTTTTGGACTATTAGGCTTCCACTATAAGAACATAGGAAAACACCTTGAGAACTTGCTTTAGGATTTCTTAATTTGAACTTAAGTTTTGACCAGTGAGGAATGGGTAGACTATAAGGCATTTGTTTAAGTATCATTGCTTCCGCATTACTCTGATTCATGCCTTGTTTTGGTTAAAGCCTGTTGAGATCACTTTTGAAGATTGAAAGCTTATGCTTTGCACCACCTAAAACTTGAAACCTAAATAAATCTTGAAGCCATTGAAAATTTCATAGTAATTGCCTGACACTATTTGATTCTTATCTTCAGATCCTTTTTGTTGACCTCTGAGACTATAGAAGTACTAGGTGGATTAAGATAGGTTGTACTGATTTCGACTCGAGATAAAGTATGATCATCATGAAGGCATATTTATGTGGTGCTAGTATTATGACGCCTGATCAACGTGATAATACTTACACCATATAACGTGCCCTCATTGTGGCCATAGGATATCTTGGGAAGTACCTAAGAAGTTTATAATTTGACCTTCGTTGGATTATCCGTGATTAGTAAGACTTTAGGTTCATTCTACCTATGCGTATACCTTGCCTTCGTTCATTAGATATCTGGATGAGATCGGACCCTCGTTTTGCATTCTGTTGACTACAGTTACAAATCTTGAACTCTTGTAGAGCTCTCTACTGTTGATACAGTTAAATTGACTTGAAATCTTGTTCGTATTCCATATGAGCTTTCCTGAAGATTCACCTATCATCCATTTTACGTTGTGTGGACATTTTGATCAGAATCAACCCAATTTGTCTCCTTCTGAGAAATTTGAACCCACCTTGTTTTGATTAAGTCATGAGAAACTAAAACCATTCTATTCGTGAAGATTCTTTGGAAGAACCATCCTGAGAGCGAGGCTACTTGGGAGACCTAAGAATCGATACGATCCAGTTATCCGCATTTTTCTTTTTGACTTGGTATGTATTCATTTTGATATTGCTTTCGATTTCGCATTTTCATTTCGACTTCGCATTTCAATTTTCGAGGACGAAAATTCCTTTTTAAGAGGGGAAGAGTTGTAAAACCCCGAAATTGATCTAATCCGAAATGACTAAAATACCCTCTGAATTTGAACTTTTAAGAACTTATGAAAATATATAAGTAACCTCACTTGAACTTAACCTAAGTATCTAACACGCCAATAATTGAATATATGAATGTGGTACGAATATTTAAGACTTATGTTATACACAAAAATAAATCTCTACATCGAAGCCCAATACTAGTCGACCCATTGATGTGTTTTGTACAAACATATTTTTCAGCCCATATTGTGAAATAAGAATGCATTTAACTTGGTTGATCCTAGCCCAAAATTAACCCATTCAATCCTTATTTGGCCCATCAAAAATAAACACGGCATTCCTTTTTATTTGCTATAACCGAACATCTCAAAAGAAAAACAAAAACCCTAAATCCCTACCATCAAAATGTCGGCTTCCTTCCTCTTGCTGCTGCTGCTATCGATCTAAACAACCAAAGAGAAGGCTTTTTCTTGCTCAAAATAAACTAAGGTAATCTTGTTCTTGTCATAATAAATCCTTTCGAACCATTGATCAAACCCTAATCGATCCTATATTCTTGTTATGTTGTGTTTCTGTCGTGCAAACCAAAGGAAAGGAAGGAAGGAAATCCGTGGTGATTTGATCTCGTGTGTCCTTGTCCTTCGTGTAATCTTCAAGGGTATTGTATCATCCTTGTTATATTCTTGTCTTGTTTTGTCAAATCATATAAAGAGATCCACATGAAATCATAAGATATCCTACATAAAATGATAAGTAATGAAACCCTAAAATATGGAAAGTTGTCATAATTAACCCTAAACTATTATAACTTGATAAAATAAACCCTAATTCCATAATAATATTAAATTAATGACTTAACCTAATTTTTATCTTTCTAATTTTGGAAACCTGCTAAAAATAGAAGTTACTTAAAATGGAAAGATAACTAAAAATCATTTGTAATTCTGTCTTCTACTCCTTTAGGTTCGGGGAAGGAGTAACTTGATCCTTGTCATTTGCTATCCTTGTATTATGCTAATAAGGTACAGATATTCTGCCCTTTCTCAGTAAGGGTGTCCTTCTCATGACCTTTTAATCTTGATTCACGATAGGGTTCCCTAAGCCATTGCTATGTTCCCTTATACTTGGATTCGTTCTTCATGTTTCACTTACATCTGTCTATATTGGTTTGATTATGATCTGAGCCTTTTATTTGGGGCTTTCTTATTTAATCTATGCCTTTGCTATGCTTCCCTTGATTTGTGAACCTTGATAATTGAACCTTGCCATGTTCCCTTGATACTTGATATGACTCGTTCGTCACCCTATAACATGAATATTTGAATCACTTTTCATGCATAAACTTCTCAAACTCAATGCATAGCTTCTTCTTTGTTGAACCAAAGATGATATCATCCACAGACACCTGGACCAGCAAAATATCACCTTTGTATCTTCTAATGAGCAAAGTCTTGTCAATCTTTCCTCTGTGAAACCCATTGTCCAACAGATATGTTGACAAGGTTTCATACCATGCTCTAGGAGCTTGATTTAGCCCATACAGTGCTTTTTCAACCTTGTAGACCCTATCAGGAAAGTCTGGATCTTTAAAACTTGGTGGTTGACAAACGTGCACCTCTTCTTTAATCTTCCCATAGAGAAAATCACTCTTGACATCCATCTGATACACCACAAAGTCTTTAAATGAAGCATAAGCTAAAAATAGCCTAATTGCTTCAATTCTTGAAATAGGGGCAAAGTCTTCATCATAGTCAATCCCTTTTTCTTGTGTGTACCCTTAAGCTACCAATCTTGCTTTATTTCTTATCACAATTCCTCTTTCATCCTTCTTGTTCCTGAAAACCCATTTTGTGCATGTAGCCCTTTTTCCATTAGGTAACTCCACCAAAGTCCAAACTTCTTGCAGCTTGAACTGTAAAAGCTCTTCCTGCATAGCTTATATCCAACTTGGATCATTCAATGCTTGAATCACGTTTTTTGGGTTCTACTTGTGATAAGAAGCAAGCAAACAAATAGTTTTGAAGGTCTTGATGACTGTTTCTTTGTTTAAGAGTTCTAATAAACAACCCTTGTTCCTTCAAATCCTTGGTCATCTTCCTTGTTTGTGTAGTTGAATGCACATCTCTAATTACTTGTTCAAGAGGATGATACTTATGTATTCTTGTGGTTAGAATAGGACTGACTGGGATTGTTGTATCCAAATTGGTCATATCAGCCACTGCAGCATCATCTTCAACATTACTGTCAACCCATATGTCTTCTAAACCAGGCATTTCTGGATCAAATGGAAATTCATTGTCTGCATTTCCATGAGCAGTATTAACATCCATGCCAGCAGTTTTAACAGTTGAAGTACCAATATTAATACTGTTAGTGTTGTTTCCATCACTAGCAGTATTAATATCATTAGTGTTGTTAACTTTATCATCCTTCTCTTGATTATCACATTCAGTCTCTTTTCTTGGTTCTTCATTAACCTTCTTTTCATCATCACTTGAATCTTCATTATCACTTGAAGATTTGACTTCATCTTCTTGAGAACTCTTTGGATCTTGGGAGAATGGTGGATCAGCAGTCCATAATGGTAGCAAGACGTAATCTTTTGCAGGTTCTTTCTCTTTTCTAGCTTGACCTGCATCAATATTAGCTTTTGTACCTGCAAAACCATTAGATTGTGTACCTGCAACTACTGGCTCATAATTCATTATTTTTGTTAGTGCATTAATATCAAATAGCCATTCTAGTCCACTACCTACAACATTAGGTGTACTCTCACTAAACCTAACATGCAAGTTTTCTTCCACTATCCTTGTTCTACTATGCTTTACTATTCAAAGAGTACCCAACAAAGAAACCTTCATCAACATTACCATCAAATTTGCCTAAGTGATCTATGGTATTGAGAATAGTAACAGGACCCCCAAAAACCATAAAACTTAAAGTTGGTGTTATACCATGAAATAGTTCAAATGGGGTCTTGTTATGAGGCTTAACAACTAACACTCTATTTTGCACATAGCAAGCAGTACTAACTGCTTCAGCCCAAAACGTAGTTGGCAACAAAGAATCAGCTAGCATAGTCCTAGTAGCCTCAATTAGTGTCATATTTCTCCTCTCAGCTGCACCATTTTGTTGAGGAGTTCTAGCTACACTATATTGCCTCAAAATACCCTCTATCTCACAAAACTGATTCATCTCTCTATTCTTGAACTCAGTCCCATTGTCACATCTTATCACCTTAACCTTGTGATCTACTAGATTTTCTATCCTAGTTATAAAGGACCTAAGAATGCCACTAGTTTCATCCTTAGTTGCTAGAAAGAAAACCCAAGTAAATCTACTAAAATCATCTGTGACAACTAGGCAATACATCTTTTTCATTAAGCTGTTTACAAATGTTGGACCAAAAAAATCCATATGCAACATATGTAAAGGTTGACTGATAGAGTTATGTGTTTTCGACTTACAAGAGGCTCTGTGCTGCTTTCCCTTCTGACAAGCAAGACAGGTTTGATCAATTTCAAAAAGTTTTGAAGATAAACCTCTTACAAGATTTCCTTTAACCAATTTGTTCATTGTTTTAAAATTCAAGTGACCTAACCGTCTATGCGAAAGTTTAGATTCATCACATGTGGCTTTTGCAAAAAGACAAGTTAAACCTCCTTTAGGAACTATGTTCTTTAAATCAACACTGTACATGTTGTTCTTTCTAGGAACTTTAAGTAAGAATTGACTTTCATCAATTAACTTAAAGCTTGGAGATAAAACAACACATTCAGTGTCAGTAAAAAGAACACTGTTCTTTTTGTCACACATTTGTGAGACACTAAAGAGATTAAACTTCAACTCTCTTATAAAATACACATTTTCAAAATCTAGTTGACTAGTTTTGATTGTACCTCTGCTTGTGATTTTCCCACCTTTGGGGTTACTCCGAAGAGCAACATATCCACCATCAATTTCTTCATAGTCTGTAAGATAGGACATGTTCCCTATCATGTTCCTTGAGCATCCACTATCAATCACTCCTTGATCCTGTAAATCCACATGTGGATTGCCCTGCACATAAGGTAAGAAAATCAGTTTCTTTTGGGGACCCAAGCCATTACTGACTTGGATCTGCCTTGTGCATCAACATAATCAAACTTCTTTAGGGTGATTGATACACTGTCATGTTTGGAAACATGGTCTAAAACTTTAATCTTTGGTTTGCAAACCCAACAAGGTGAGGCCTTAACAACATGAATATAATTTCCCTTAACAGCATTAACTATTGTTTTTGCTTCAGCAGTAGTAACTACTGCTATTGGCTTAACAGTATTAAGTACTGTTTTCTTTTGAATGGGCCTTTTAACAGTTGAATGTGCTATTTTTGAAAAATGTGTCATTGACTTAGCAGCATTCACTGTTGTTTTGGTGTGAGCAGTATTAACTTGTCTAGCAGTATTAACCAATAATGTTGGTTTTGAAAAGTTTTGTCTATTAGTATTAATTGATACCAAACAAGACTTCATTAATACTGCCCTTGGAACCATGTTCTTTTTAGCATTGTGGTGAGTCTTTTTAGAAAAATTCTGGTGATTCACCCTTTGTACATTGTTCAAAACAGGTTGTACCATCCTTTGATTTTTAAACTATTTTTGATGGTAAACATGCAAATGATCAAAACCACCACACACATAACAAGTTTTATTAAACATCTCAAAATTACTTCCTAACCTTTGAGACATCATGTTATTCTAGTTCCTCTGATTCCTTCTAGGACTGTGAGTGTTATGCCTAGGTTGCTCAATATTTTTAGTAGTTTTCCAAGCAGTTTTAGGTTTATCAGACTTTATCTTAGCAATGCTAGGCCTAACTACCTTCTTTTCAAGATTTGGTTAAGCAACATCCTGATCCTCGTCATCAGACACCCAATCTTCAATAATTGGTGCATCATTATGCTTTCTACCGATCTCTACCTTAGACTCTTCACTAGACTCAGCTTTCTTTTCCTCAATGACATTCTCATTAGCAAATTCATCTAGACCAGTGAAAGACAAATCAGGTGTTGGAGGCAAAAACTTTCCTTTGATAGGAGGGGGAACTGAATTATCACCTAAACCTGTCTTACATTTGTTAACAATTTGACACTCTATGATTTTGTTAACACTTTCAGATGCATGTTCAAATCTATCTACACTTAGTTGTATGCCATCTTTTTCCTTTTGAACTATCTCAAGCCTCTTCCTAAGTTCTTTAATAGTTTCTTCCCCTACATAGATTTCACCTTTTAACACATTAATCTTTTCTATGTATTCAGACTCATTCTTTTTATAAAACTCAAGTCTTTCTTCTACTGACTCTAATCCTGTTTTATAACTTAGAACCCGTAACTCATATTTCCTTAAATCTTCTTATAATTTATCATTGTGAGATTTAAGTGTTTTAACAGTTTCTAAGCAAGCTTTAGAACAAACAGAATCATTTGATACCCTAGAGTCAAAACTTGAAGATGAAGATGAGTAAGCCATCAGTGCATAGTTAGGCCCTTCCTCTGCCTGATCACTCCCATCATAGCCACCTAGACCATCACATGACACCAAATATGTGGAATTAGAGGTTTCCACAGGCATGGTTCTTTTGTTTGGTGTTTCCCTATTCATGTTGTCTTGATTCCTTAGAGCTCTGCATTCTCTAGCAAAATATCCCTTCCTGTGGCAGTTGTAGCACTCCACCTTGGACTTATCAAAACCAATGTTTTCATTACCATTGACAGTGATCTTCCTTCCTGTTTTCTGCAAGAACCTTCTTGCCCTCATAGTCAACATAGCAATCTGCCACCTCAAATCCATCTCTTCTATGTCATCTGGATGAACTTGTTCAAAGTCCTCATGTACATCTTGAGAACTATTAGGTTCGCTGGCAAGGAATGCACAAATAACAGCGTTACTCAAGTTATCAATGTTTGTAGGGTTAGCAGCATTAACTTGAGTACTAGCAGTAGAAACTCCATGAGCAGTATTAACTGTTTCATTAGGACTGCTAGAATTGTTGTTTGAAGAGGAAACAAAAGCCATGTTTTGTGTACTTGTACTGGAGCTGGACATTCCTTTGACTTCTGGTTCATACACCTTGAGATTTTTGTAGAGATCATCCATGCTCATTGTATCTAGATCATCTTTGTTCCGCCACACAATAGCATGTGTGTTCCATTCTAGGGACAAACTCCTTAAAAGCTTTGGGTTAACATCTTCTTGTGGAAGTTGTTCACCCAAGAGCTCCAACTGACTTACAAGCTTTTGAAGCCAGTCAAAGGTTTGATTAAGCATCTGTGTCCTTAGAGCAGTGAAGTTCTCATACTGTTGCTTTAAAAGAGTTTTCTTGGTCTTCTTTGTAGCAGCATTCCCTCCAAATCTCTTCTCAACAGCTTCAAGCAAAGACTTAGCATCCTTGATAGAGTTGAATGTCAACTGATGTTCATTAGTAATGCCCATCATCAAAGTACTCTTTGCCTTTACTTCCAGTCTTCTTTGAGCCTTGTCTTCAGCAGATGTAATAGGCACAACAGTCACAACACCTTCTGCAGATCTTGTTGTTTTAGGTAAGGTGTTACCAGTCTCTATGACTTCCCAGAGTGAGTAGTCAATCATGTGGATGTGTTGTTCGATTCTCATTCTCCAGATCTCAAACTCTCTAGGTTTGAGCATAGGTACCTTTGATGCAGCCACCATGTGTGCAAAATCCATGTCTTCTAGTAAGATCTTGTGTATTAAAACAGGTTCTTCTTGATCACATCTTCTAGATCACAAGCTCTGATACCACTTGTTGATCCCAGTTATGCACTTGATCGAATTCCTTAGCTTGTATAAGGTTAAGTTATGCTAGATAGTCAAACATAACTAGAGTAGAATCTGTGTTGAAGTTTATCAAATACTATGCGGAATCTAGTATTTGATATTAAAAAGAACTCTTTAGTGAAACAGTAAACACAAAACAGTTTAACAAACAATCAAACAGCTTCAATATTATTAAAGAATAATACGAATACTCAAAAGTATTAGGGTTACAAAACCTTGAAACTATAAACTCTATAATGAATCACGTATTGGTATATCTAACTCAATGCCCGAGGACCTCCTTTTATAGACTAACGAGTCCTAGTCGGCTTAAAATAACTTGTTATCTAAGATAAATCTTTCTAAATCTTTTCTATAATTATCTAACCGACTATACATGTATGTCTCATAAACAACATTAACAATAAGTCTAACAGTCTTAACTTAAAAGCAGCAACATTAACTCCTTCAGCAGTTGTAACTTTGAACTAGCAGTAGTAACTTTGTTCTGGCAGCACTAACTACTTAGTGTATTTACTTGAAGTTCTTCAGCAGTACTAGCAGTAGTAAGTTACACCAGCAGTCTTAACTTTTACATTGGCAGCACTAAACACTTAGCATATTCTTCATTAAAGTCCAAGAGCAGTTGTAATTCTTTAGAGCAGCAGTATCTTCCATAAGAGCAGCAGTAATGTAAACAACACAAAGAAGCTTTTAATCCCAACACGTTTAAACGTTAACCAAAAGAAAACCAATTTCTCCTACTTTAGTGCCGATTATGGTTTGATAAATAAGGAAAATGCTCTTTCAAGATAACCAACAAATGTCAAACATCATGTGGATCAGATTTCTGACAACCCATATGATTCAAACAAATATGAGAGCTTAGCGAGAAAAACCTTTTGTAATCTCAAAAATCAAATAAATGGAACTTTAGCTATTATTCGTGGAAAGCAAGGGTTTCAATTGGCTGAACTTTTGAAATCCAATTCTTATGAAATGGATATCTTAAGGGAAGTCAAGAAACTGGTAAAAACATTTATCGAGCCTCCCATGAATAGAGTTAATGATCAATTTAAAGCCTTTGAAGAGACATTGATTTCTAAAATACAAACTTATTTAACTTGTGTCACATTTGTTGAAGATAAAAAGACCATCTCAGCTTAAACTCTGACATTCAAAAAGAATATTTTCTAAATCAAATTGAAACAATCAAACCACAATTTGCTATTAATGAGGAGAAAATTGAAGAATTGGAAAATAAACAAGCGTCTTTATAAATGAAAAACTTTTTACTCACAGAGAGTCTAAGAGAATGTTTGCAAAAGAACGTTGAGTTGAACAAGGAATTGTCTTGTCGTACTGCCAGATTTGAAAACTCTTGTGCTAAACTTAAAAAACAATCTTTAATGATTAAAGCAAACTGGCAGCGAAAAATTAAAGAAAACAAATATGACAAGCTTTCCTATGAAACTTCTTTGAAATTAATCTTAAAAGAGAAGGAGGAACTCAAATCTAAAGTTCTTGATTTGATGAAAAACAAGAATCATGAGTTTGTTGCTTCACGCTAGTTGGAAAATCAAAATTTTTCATATTTCTCAAACCAACCAACTTTTTTGGCAAATCAAAAACAAAAAACTCATATTCTTGAGCCAAAACAAAAAGAGGTTTTATCTAATCCTAAAGTAATTGCTCCCGATATGTATCAAAATGGATCTACTTCTGTTAGAGAACTATATGGTTCAAATGATATGATTCACAACAAGGAATTAGAAATAGCTAGGAAGCAAGCATTACTTAGTAAGGATATGCCTCTAGATGCACCAGTGTGTTCTTTGACTCCTCCCCCTATGGAAAAGAAACCTAAACAGTCAAAGAAACAAAAGAACAAGAATAGTAAGAAACAGAAGTTAGCTCAACATGATGAAACTACACAATTTCCTAGCGCATATTTGCTTTTTGATCCAGGTTTAGACACTACTTGTAGCAAGGAGAGACTACCTAAGAAATATGCGTTGAAGACTAGTCCCTCTCAGCCTACAGTTGTAGAAAAACTTAGACATTTTAAAGCTTTCAATAAAAAATGCCCTAAGCGAATGGATGACTGTAATGACTTAAATTTGCATGGATCTGTTGCTTAGCAAGATTGCTTGTTTTAATTCTGTTTCTTATAATTCTGTTTCTTCTAATTGTGTGCATGTTGATTTGAATTGTGATAATGTGAATGCCAAAACTACTAGGACTGCTTCACCAAATCTAAGAAACCATAACAATAAAGAAAAATGTGATGGATCCCAATGGGTAGAATATTTGAGTATCTTGAATTATTCCCTAGATCCTTCTTTAAGTGGAAACCCACCAGAAGAGTGTTCAAACACGTAGGTTTTAGATGGAAACCGGTTAAGAATAAATACGAACCTAGCACCACTACAATAGAAAATTTCAACCCACTACGTTTGCAATCTATATTGTCTAACTACGTGGAACCACTTTATCAACGGGTTCCAAATTTTCTGTTTCTTTCTTTGATATGCAGCTTGTCTGGTACCTCAATTCGGGGTGCACCTGACATATGACAGGGAACAAGGCACTGCTCAAGAACTTCGTGACTAAATTCTTGGGTATAGTTCATTTTGGAAATGACCACATTGCTAAAATCATGGGCTATGGGGATCTCATTCATGATAAAGTCACAATTCAAAGAGTCTACTTTGTCGAAGGGCTAGGTCACAATTTGTTTAGTATTGGCAATTTTGTGATAGTGGTTTAGAAGTGGCACTCAGAAAACATTCATGTATTGTTCGTACTCTTGAAGGCGTTGATATCCTCAAAGGCTCCAAGGATTCGAATCTATACCAAATTTCACTTAAAGAAGTTACATCACCAAAACCGATTTGTTTGCTTGCAAAAGCAACATCATCACAATCCTGGCTATGGCATCGTCGATTCTCTCATTTAAACTTCAGAACTATAAACGACCTTGCTCAAAAAAACCTAGTCAGAGGATTGTCAAAACTATCCTTCAAGAAAGATCATCTTTGTTCAGCGTGTGAATTAGGAAAGATGACACGTGCAACACTCAAATCCAAATCCGAACCTAGTTCCGTTGCTCCTTTTCATATATTGCATATGGATTTGTGTGGCCCAATACGCGTTGTCAGCCGGAATGGAAAGAAATATATTTTGGTTATTGTGGATGACTACTCACGTTACACTTGGGTTCATTTTCTTGCTTCTAAAGCTGAAACTCCAAATGTAATCATCAAGTTCATCAAAAGAGTACAAGTTGTTCTACTAGCTTTAAGTCCGATATGTTAGAACAGATAATGGAACAGAGTTTACGAATCAAATTGTTCAGAATTTCTTTGATTCAACCGGCATTACTCATCAGAGATCTGTGGCTTACACTCCTCAACAAAATGGTGTAGTCGAAAGACGAAACCGTACATTAGTAGAAGCTGCGAGAACAATGCTCACCTCCGCAAATCTTCCATTAAATCTATGGACTGAAGCTGTGTCAACCACTTGTTTCACACAAAACCGATATATCATTCTTAAAAGATTCAACAAAACTCCATATCACATCATTCACAAATGTAAACCCGATGTAAAATACTTACGCACTTTTGGTTGCCGGTGCTACCCTCTTAATGATCGTGATGACCTTGGCAAGTTAAAAGAAAAAGGGGATGTAGGGATTTTCTTTGGATATTCTACACAATCAAGTGCATATTGTATTTACAACCGGAGAAAAAAGTTAATTCAAGAAACAATCCATGTTCACTTCGACGAAGTAGAAGAAATGGATTCTGATCAAGTCAGTTCAGAACCCGTGCTAAAAACTATGACTTCTGGACAAAACAGTTCAGGATTCGTGATGTTTCTTACTAATATGAATTAAGCTACCTAGATTAACCACTAAGAAGCCCTAGATCTAGAGAGCGAAAGTTAGAGAGAGAAAGAGAGTGGAAGATTGATCACACAATAATATGGAAATGTTTAGTATACAATCAACCAACCCTCTCCCTTGAATGGGAGGGGGTATTTATAGTTTTTACATGTGCATGGGCTTGTAGCCCTAATTAACATACATGAACATAATTAAATAAATAACCGACACAGTCCATGGGCCTTCTACACAGGCTGGGCCATAAATCAAACATAAAGGCCTAAGCAACCTAATTACAAAATGATCAATACTTGATAATACAAAACGTGTTCCCAACAATCTCCCCCTAAGTATTGGTCATCAAGGTTGCTTGACGCCATCTTTTCTTCTTTTGGCTTTGACGTCTTCGTAATCTTTGTTCTTTGTTCTTGATCGTGATGTTATATGATATGGTACTGATCTGCCGTTCTCCAATGGTCTCTACTTCTGGAGTCTTCATGCCTTCTCCACCATGCTCATATGTCTTTTGACTTTGGTTCTTTAACTTGTTCTCACTTCTTCAATCTATAACTTGAGAAAGGTTGTAGTGCTTGAACTTTGACTTTTCTTTAACATATTCTGAACTTTTGATATATCTGAGTCTTTATGAGAACTTAACTTCAAGATATGAGCATGATGGAGTCTTGATGGTGGTTGAACTCCAGGTCTTCAAGCTCCTCCGCAGCAGCAGCAGCAACACGAACCAACCGGCACTTACAGGCTCAGACTTCGAGATCGTCAACAGCATATTGTGAAGACTTTCTCTAATCCTTGCCCAGGCCGTTCTGAACTGGATACCCCCGAAAGAGCTAACACGGACACACCGAAGTGCACCCACGATTCAGTGAGCCGCTGGAGATCACCCCACGACTGTAGACCGTTTTGGAGCAAACACTAAGCGTAACCCACAAGGAGTTACCGAAGTAACCTGCTGTCAGGGCTGTTTGATGTTGACCTTGGCAGGATTTTCATTCTATCACTGAGAATCACAATTGTGAGTTCTCTCAAGAATGTTCTCGCCAGATTGCTAAGATCTGCGTAGGACACTTCCTAATTTACAACTGATGCCCATGATGTAGAACAACAGTGTAATACTAAGTGTTCCTAAGAGATCTTTGATGAATCTCATGGCTCTAGACTCGATTAGTGCACATTTGCTTGGTCGTCGAAGGCGTGGAGCAGAGTGCCTCATTTTCAATATCAACACATCTCGTAGTGAGAGGTCGATAGATGATGAAGGGTTCTCCGTGTGAAATGAAACAAGTGCCTTTTGAGAGACACCTGAGTGGCTTAGAAGGTTTAGTGCAATGCGTCACTGGGTCCATGACGTCTTTTATCTTCAATATCGGTGATGCTCAGTCAACCAGTAGATTATGTATTGAACCCGGTGTCTGCCCTAAGGTTGAACAAATGGAGGGCTATTTCTTTTCACCCTTTTCTTTGCTTTTCTTTTTAATTCTTCAACCCCTTCTTTCTCCTTACATTTCATATCTCCTTTTTCAATCATACCTAGGACTTTCTAGTTCTAAACTATTGGTATTGTCCTTGGGTAGATCCCTCCGGCTCTGGCGGATCATAGGACGGTTATTCCTAACCTTAGTCACCTTATAACTCCATGACTATCCTATTGTTGCCATAACCAAACCTTTTGAAAAATCTCTCAAAGTGTTTATGATTGTGAAAACATATTTTGTTAACACTTTGCTCATATGTAGTTAAAGTAAATTTGCACATGCCGGGTAGAGTTGACACTTTTTTGAATTGATTGATTTTCAATGAACATGATCATCGCGAGACACGCTTACATCACCAGATGAACTGGCTTGAAATTATTACCCGTCCAGATCACATTCAAGGAAAATCGCTCGAAATCGGTACATTCTACTCAGACACGTCCTTTGCGAGACACGTTTACATCACCAGATGAACTGGCTTGAAATTATTACCCGTCCGGGACATGTCTTTTCGACTACTGACTTTTTCCTATCGTCAATTCGAGGGTCAATTCTGAGTCAAGCACTCATGAGATTCCAACTTTCCATTACCATATTTTAATCATCACTTATTCTCCCCCTCAAAAATAGCATACTCATGATGTTTTTGAAAAACGTTATGATTAAAATATGCTGTTTTTGAGTTTTAGGGAAGAATTTCAAGAACTTTTGTTTTTCAAAACAAAGATTATTTTTCAAATACTCCCCCTTGACGAGGGAATACTTGTTCTATTGAGCAGAATTTTGAAAAACTTTGAAAAATTCTGGTTAATTCTACTCAATAGTAAGAAGCTTTCACTCTTTTGTTCAGGATTGAGGCACTGAAGCGTACCTCAGGGTCCTTTCTTGACAGGAACGGGTTGTGCACTGTTATGTGTACACAAGCCATAATGAATGATGAAAATGATGAAAAATGATGAAATTTGATAAAAAAAAAATGATAATAAATTTGTACCACTGATGACTATTCTGGTCGACGGAAGGTAAGAATGTTAGGCACTCTAGGACGTCCTCCTACGTAACTTTCCATTCGCCTCATCGTCCGTCTGAACCAGAGCTTTTTGTCAATCTTCACGATGAACTTGACAGCTTGTTTTGCATCATTCTTGCTCCAGCTTATAACACGTAACCATCCCATCTTCAACCCCTTGCTCCGGTTTTCAAGAATCTTCTCAAGTTCAGTCTTGACATGTATCAAAGTTTCATCACTGAACTTGTGTAGTTCCTGATAACCCATGAATCTGATCGTGTGTTTGTCCCTGACATATCTCAACCCAAATGGTTTTTCCCCAAAAGTGAACGGCTGCTTTTCAGTAATTCCCTCAGGTCTGAAGTTAGGTTGAACAAGGTTCAATTTCTTCTGATAACTTTCCACCCCAAGATGCACATCTTCTACTCGCGTTCTGATGACTATGTTGCGAATGTAGATGAGGACTGAGTTAATGATATCATATTGAAGATGTCCAAGGAGATGTTCCAGCTTTCCTTGAACTTTCAATAGATACATGTCTTCTATGTCATGGATGTGTAAATAGGGATAGTCCGCTTCACTGAAACTGTATTCTTGGTCGTCCGATCTTCTTACAGTAATCTTCTTCAAGAAATTATAACCAAACATAAACTAATTTTTTTCACCGATGATTGAGAGAATCCTGTTTTTGTTATAAACCTCAGTGACCTCAGTATTTGTTCTTCTGGTAATCATATATTTGTAGAACATTTTTCGCATCTTTGGCCGGTGGTAAATCCCAAGAGCAGCGTCTTCATTGTATTCTTGAACTCTTTGAACGAATAAATCATTAATTTGTTCTTCAAACCCTTGTAGTACATAGTTGGCCGCATAATTCTTGGTGAGTGAGGTTGCATAACGTCTTTCTGGATCAGTGCTGCCGTAAACCAGATAATCCAAGTCATGATTAAAGAAGTATGACTTGGGAATCTTTGGGTTGGGTGAATGTCCAACAAGAGGTAATGGTTAGGTGAAATCATGGTGTTGAAGTCGTTCTTTCGGGTGAGAAACCAGATCATGATCCCATTGAATATTTTCAGAGAGAGCTCGTGCGACTTGTTCCAGGTTATATTCAAACTCTAACTCTGAAGTTGTGACAGTTTTAAACTCTGTGAAACCCTGTTCGCGGACTCTGATAATGTCAGGCAATTTCAATTTCTGAACTTGCATTGCCCTTTTTAGTCGTCTGGTGAAGTTTACAACAGATCCGTCTACGGGAGCTTCATCATCCATTGGATCATTTGGACGTGCATCTACCATGGTTTCAAACCAATCATACTTTGGTGCTGTCGGGTTTACCCATTCTGGTGGAGGAATATCTTTTTTGGTTGTTGGTGGTGCAGTTACAGCTTGAACTTTTGTGGGTGCAATATCAAATTCCTGATCAGAACTCACTTCTTCATATGACTCAGGTGCATCGAATGCCCCACCTTCAAGAGGAACTATTATTTCTGGACCTAATTGCTTGGTTGTTCCTGAAGAGTGTGCTGTTGTTACTCGATCGGTTGATGTGGATGGTTTTCTTCTTTTCTTCCCTTCGTCTTTGTCAGGGTTATCCCGATGACGCTTGACCGGTTTATCTGACTTACACCCTTCAGCCGCTCTCTTTTCTTCTTGTCTCATGGACTTGAATAAGACCTCTTTCAGTTCTTGCTCTTCTGGAGCGTCCATGATTTCTTCAAGCAATTATCCTTTTAGCTCAGATCTTGATGGCTTTGGTGGCATGGTCCGAATAGTGATTGGTGTTGTCTACATCATTTTTGCCACCGTTTGTTCCATATTTCATTTTACAAATTCGGAGAGGATTCCTGGAAGACTTTCTTGAAGGTATTGGGTGACTTCATGATGTACTGGTGCATTGATTCCTGTTGGAATCAGATTTGTAAGAATGTCCCTTGTAGTCTTTTCCAGATCAAAGTTATCAAACCGGTCAATTTAGTTATCCACCTTCTTTTCCACTTTATCGATCTTTTTCTTTATCACTTTATATTCTTTTTCATCGGCTTCGAATCTTCTCAACACCAGCTCTTGAAGTGTAGAATGTTTCTGTCTGAGATTGCTGAGTTCGGATGTGGATTGACCAACTGAAGATGGTTGTGGTGACGGTTGTGGTGACTCATCATTTTCTTCATCATCTTCATTGTTACTTTCATCTTCATCATTTTAACTTTCTCTCTTACTCTCTCTCATCATCATCTTCATCGTTATGACTTTCCTCTACTTTGGACACAGATACAGAAACTTCCTCAGATTTTTCAGATTTATCCCGAGATTCATCAGGTGTATTAGACTTTGTTGCCTCAGATTCCTCTTGTTCTTCCTCGGGATGTGAAGCTGTCCCTTCGCCTCTTCTCTCTTTTTCTCGTTTTTCTTCATCTTCTATATGTTTCGTTAAGTTTTCCCTTGCAGCTTTCTTCAACTGTTCTTTCTCTTCTTTGTCTGTCAGTGGTGGTTCAATGGGTGAAAATGGTGTATCTGTGAATTTGATTGATTTTCCTCTTCCACTGCCCAGGCTTTTATCAGTTTCAACCATAACAGTCTTCATCATCTCTAAATTCCTCTGCTTTCTTTCCTTCCTTAAGTCTACATCCTCTTCTTCTTCTCCTTCTTCATCACTTGACTCATCTCGAAGTTGTAGTTTAGCTGTTGAGGCTTTGGTGACTACTTTCTTCTTTTCAGCTTTCGTGATTTTCTTTGTGCGAGAAGTAGCAGCTCGAGCTGGGATAGATTTTGTAGTTGCTTTTTCTTTTTTCTTTGTTGGTTTTGATTTCTCAGTCATATGACCCACCTTTCCAGCTTTCACAGCTTCATCATACTTCTTATATTCCTTGGTCTGCATTACTGCTTCACTCAACATAGTTTGTGGAATTCGCACACCCTGTTTTTTCGTGTTTGACTGTAGCACTCTAACATTTGAGACTATGTGATCCATACGATCGGTATGCATCTTTTCATCTTCACGACGATTGATTTCTGGGTGCCTTTTCATAAACAGTGAAATTAGAAGTTTGGTGAAGCGGGGAAAAGGAAATTTGTAGTCCTCCTGTTGGTGAAACTTTTGACTTAGAAAGATCATGTCATTCCAGATATATTTTGTGAAGTCCACATGTTTTAGGTTGACGACCCCCCAGAAAAATTGAAGTTGTTCCAGTCGTGGGTGTTCCAGGCCTGTGGTTTTCCCAGGAATGCAATGAATGATGATTGTGTAGAGGGTTAACCATGGCTGAGGAATGTGTTTTCTGTCTATTTTGTAGAGTGAACTGAGATTTTCTTCATTCTCATCATAACCAAGAAACCTCAGTGTATCAGCCATCTCTTCAAAAGTCGGGTCATCATGAAACTTTTTCAATTTCCCTGTGGCTTCTGCTGGAAGGTTTAAGACTTTTCGAAGAGTATCAACCTTGAACTGAATTTCTTTGTTGTCAAGTGTGACAGTTATGTTTTCGTTGTTTTCTCCGATTACCATGGAATGCCAGAATTGCTTGAGATACACTTCCGGAACTGTTGCCGTTTTAGTCAATGTTGAGCTGATGAAGTGTCTCTTAAGGATTTCAACGATGACTTGACAGGACTCATGACAAGGAAGATCATTGAATTTGACTCTTGAGTTTGATTTGCTGATTTCTCTTTTTTGCCTTTTGGAATCATTTGCTCTTGTATCACTGATTGTTGAGACATGTTTTACCTGATCATCACAAATACCAACAACAATACAAATGCAACCGTATATATGTGTTAGTGAATGTGATCTATTTCATGACATTGTCCAACATTGTATGATGCATCATATGGAATGGTATAAATCAAGTGGACTAGGCAATACATGATCAAGTAACTGAGTTCATTTTACCATTTGTATCTTCCTAAGTCTGAATAACATTGTAACAAGCTTATAAAAATTGGAAGTTTATATAAATACTTGGTAAATTGAATACGTTTGAAGAAATATAGAATCTCCTCAAAGGTATATAAACTTAACAAATTTTATATGAACTTGTCAAGTTTCATAAAGCTTGACAATCTTATCCAAACTACTTACAAGATTTTTTTATTTTTTTTTAATATCATGCATTTTTTTTTTTTTTTTATAATATCATGCAATACAATTCAAGCAAACTCAGTGTATTCAACAACCTTGATCATTCTAGGAAACTTGAGCAATCTAATTTACTTAAGCAACACAATGAAATTTGAGTAATCAAATCAACTTGGGCAAGTCCTAAGAAAATCGAGTACATAACCTAACTTGAGCAATCCTAACTTGAGCAAACTTGAGCAATCCTAACTCGAGTATACTAATGTAACTCGAGTAGCACATGTAAACTTGAGAAGCCTATGTGAACTTGAGCAGCCTATGTGAACTCGAGCAGAAGCTGAACTCGAGGAGTAGCTGAACTCGAGGATTACAAGCACGTCGAGTAGAAGTCAACTCGAGGAAAGCCAACTCGAGGAGTGTCAACTCGAGGAGTTTGCCAACTCGAGGAGTTTGCCAACTCGAGGAGTTTAACTCGAGGAGTTGAGCTCGAGGAGTTGAGCTCGAGGATCTGAGACTCTTATCTTCTAACTCGAAGATAAAGTCGAGGAGGGTCCAATCTTGATTAATATTATCACAATCTTGACTATCATTTAAACATGAACTCGAGTAACATCACAGTTTTACAAACTTAATCATAAATTCATGCAAAGTCAAAAACACAAACAATTATTTTAAACAACAACCTCAAGCAATCAGTTATGAAGGATTCAGTGTAAGTTCAAGAACATCAAACTATTAAAACCCACTTACTCAAACGCAAATCCATAAACCCTAAGCTTTGAATCATCCTATCTCGTGTTAACAAATCTAATTATCCAAGTGCATAATGTTCAACATCATTCTGTGAACCTATAACAATAATTCAATCCTTTAACTAGAAACCTAGTTCTCTTGAGGTCCTAAAGTCAAACTTTCCTAACTAGACAATTTTAGACCTTGATGAAGATTCGTAAGTAATGGTAAGTGTGCAAAAAATTTCTCCCCCTCAAAATATGAATGAGATTTGAAATTAATGAAAATTTGAAATACCGAATTCATATTTTGATTCGGATCCACTTTTGCACACCTGAAGAGATACACATTTTATTTTTATTTTTTTATGATAATAAGAAATGAAAAATCTTTTTGTGTTTTTCAATAATTATGTACAAAGATAGTTTTGATGTTTGACTCTTTTTAATTTTGAAAAAGAAAATGATTTAAATCATCCAGAGTCAAACACCTCATGCCAATTTGGTGAACCAGTTCCACAAATCTTGCATGGGCCAAGGCTTTGGTGAACAAGTCCGCCAATTGGTGTTCAGTACCCACAAAGTATAATTCAACAGTACCCATTTCCACATGCTCCTTGATGAAATGATAGCGTAGAGCAATATGCTTGGACTTGGAATGTTGGACCGTGTTGCAGGAAATAGCGATGGCACTCTTGGAATCACAGTACATAGGAATCTTGTTGAAGACGTATCCATAGTCCATCAGCTGAGATCGCATCCAAATGACTTGAGCGCAACATGCTGACATGGCGACGTATTCCGATTCTGTAGATGACAGTGATGTGCAGTCTTGCTTCTTTGATTGCCAAGAGACGAGCTTGTCACCCAAAAACTGTACTCCCCCTGATGTACTTTTGCATGTGTCTAAACACCCTGCATGGTCAGCGTCTGAAAATGCAACAAGTTCAAACCCATAATCCTTTGGATACCAGATTCCCAAATTAATGGTTCCCTTTATGTATCTAAGGATTCTTTTAACGGCTGACAAATGCCGCTCAGTTGGTCTTGACTGATATCGGGAGCAAAGGTACGTGGCAAATACAACATCCGGTCTGCTAGCTGTGAGATACATGATCGACCCAATCATACTGCGATATTTGGTAGGATCAATGGGTGTCCCATGTATGTCAGAATCTAGCTTCGGGGATGAGGAGGACATAGGGGTGTTATAGGTGTCACAGCTGGTCATACCATGCTTTTTCAGGATTTCCTGAGCATACTTGGACTGACTAAGGAATATACCACGGGGTGATTGATGAACTTGCAGTCCTAAGAAGAACTTCAGTTCACCCATCATGGACATCTGAAAGTTATTTTTCATTAGTTTTGCGAAAGCATTTGAGTACTTTTTATGTGTTGATCCAAAAATGATATCATCTACATAAATTTGTGCGATGAGAATGTCCTCCCCGTGTTTTTGTATAAACAAAGTCGGGTCCACAGTTCCTTTAGTAAAATGGTTTGCAAGTAAGAAAGCAGATAACTTGTCGTACCAGGCCCTTGGGGCTTGTTTAAGGCCGTAAAGGGCTTTCTTTAGCCGATATACGTGATTCGGATGTTCTTTTTCCACGAAGCCTTCTGGTTGAGAAACGTACACCTCTTCCCGGAGTTAGCCGTTGAGAAATGCAGTCTTCACATCCATTTGGTAGACAGTAATGTTCTTGTGAGCCCCGTAAGCCAGGAACATGCGATCAGCCTCAAGCCTTGCGACTGGAGCAAACGATTCTTCGAAGTCGATTCCCTCTTCTTGACTGAATCCTTTTGCGACTAGCCCGGACTTGTTACGAATGACAGTACCATCTGTATCTAACTTGTTTTTCCAGATCCATTTCAATCCAACGACATAAACCACATCTGATCTCTCTACCAGTTCCCAAACTTCTAACCACTTGAATTGTTCCAATTCCTCTTGCATGGATTCAATCCAGTTGTCATAGGTAAGGGCTTCCTTAATGTTTTTGGGTTCGGCTTGACAAACAGTGAGTGCATAAATGCAGGTTTCACCGTCTGTATGGAGTCTTTGTCTTGTCATGACTGAGTTTTCTGGATTACCAATGATGTTAACTAAGGGATGGTCCTTTGTCCATTTATGAGTGGATGGATAGTGTTGATAATTATGGTGCAGGTTTGACGGTTCCAAATTGCGTGTAGAAGATTCTGCAATATCAGGAAAGGTTGGTGCAGGAGCAAATGGATTAAAGAATGCATCTCCGTCATAACCTGATGGTGTGGGTACTTCAGCAGAGTTGTGGGGGGAATCTTCAGCTGTGGGTGTAGAAGTGGAAGGTGTTTGATCTACTGACGATGATGGTTCTGGTTGAGGTGCGTCATCAGCAACTGCTGTGGAAGTAGTTGCAGGTGTATCAGGTGCTTGATTGTTTATGGTTTGAGCAGCGGAATTGGTGGATACAACAGAGGCACGATTAACTAGAGAGTCATCGAATAGAGGAGCAAACAAGTCTTCTATATCCTTTCTGTTGAACGGTAATGTTTCAGCTGAAGATTCAGGAAAGTTGAGACGGTTGTGTGCGGGTTCTAAGCTGTTTTGCTCAGAAGCCATATCTGTGAGCTCATCAAAATTAGCATGGATTGTCTCTTGAATTTCCCGAGTACGGCGATTCCAAATTCTGAATCCTTTCGAATTCTCACAATAGCCAACAAATACTCCTATGTCTGCTTTGGCTTTCAGTTTACCAAGATCATCACGATCATTCTTTGGATAACATGGAGCTCCAAAGACATGAAAGTAATTTATATTTGGTTTTCGACCATGAATAAGCTCATATGGTGTTTTGTCATGGCGTTTGGTGATAATGCATCGGTTTTGGGTGTAACAAGCAGTTGAGACAGCTTCAGCCCATAGGTAGTCTGGTAATTGGGCATTAATCAACATAGTTATTGCTGCCTCCACTAACGTACGGTTGCGTCTTTCGACTACTCCATTTTGTTCAGGGGTGCGAGCAATTGACGTTTGATGAACAATAACATTTTTCTCAGTGAACTCCCGAAGAGTTTGATTCTTGAATTCAGTGCCATTGTCTGTTTTGATGATTCTGACGGTGTTACGAACCTGAACTTGAATCTTCGTGAGAAAAGTAATGAACATCGAAGGGGCTTGGTCTTTGGTACGAAGAAAGTAGACCCAAGTCCACCTCGAGAAATCATCTACTATTACCAAGATGTACCGTTTCCCATTGATGGTTTGAACACGCATAGGACCACACAAATCCATATGAAGCAGTTGTAGGACATGATCTGTGCTGTGATCTGCTTTTGGAGGAAAGTGGGCACGATGACTCTTTCCTTGTTCGCAGGCAGGACACAAGTGATCTTTGGCATATCTGAATTTGGGAAGACCGTCGACCAACTTTTTCTTAGCAAGATTAGTCATCGTTTTGAAGTTCAAATGAGACATCCGTTTGTGTCATAACCAAGCCTTTGTGGGATGTACCTTTGAAAGTAAGCATATGGGAGAGGAAGCTGTCATGCCTTCAAAAGAAATGGTATATAGACTGGTGCCACGTTTTCCTTTCATCAGATCATTTCCTTGAAGATCCCGAATAAAACAAGTTTTCTCTCTGAATGCCACCTCCAAATCACCATCACAAAATTGTCCAACTGAGAAAAGGTTGTGACCTAGGCCCTCTACATAATAAACCCTGCTAATTTTGATGTTCCCATTTACGTAGTCTCCATAACCCATAATAGCAGCGAAGTGATCATTCCCGAATCTGACCGTTCCAATGAACTTTGCAACAAAGTTTACAAGAAGCTTGAGATTGCCGGTCATATGTCGGGAACAGCCGCTATCAACAATCCATAGAACAATTTGGATCACCTGCATCACCAGAAGTTGACACAGAGGCAAGTTTGGTAACGGTGGATCCCGTTTGGTTAGTAACATATGTATTAAGCATTTTAGGTACCCATTTAAAGCTAGATTTATTTTGCAACCAACGCTGCCACGTCCAACTAGTCTCAGCCTTTCTCCTAATAAATGCACTTGGTGTTTTGTTTGTCCTAGATGTATCTAAGGGTTTGGGAACAGATTTTTCAGAAACATCTAGTGGTGGTTTTCCTAATATGGACTTGGCAGTAGTAATGGGCCTAGAGGAAATGCCACTAGATCGTTTCTTTTTGCGAGTCAACAGAGTTTTAGCAACACATTTCTCATGATTTCCAGATAATATGCTAGCATGACAAAATATACAACTAGCATCAACACTAATATCATTCATAACATTCAACGATTTAGCATTCATTACATCATTAATAGAATTAGACTTAGACATGTTTGATTCTACTTTTGACATATCATGTTTTTTATTCAAACTGCTAACATTAACGACTACTTCTTCTGTAACACCCCAACCCAATAAGGGTAAAGATATCACAATAATGGTTTCATATCAGATCAAACAAAGTGTACATCTATAGTAATACAAAAATTCTCAAGGTTACAATGAAGTACAGAAAACTACAAGGTTAAAAATGAAACTTCCGATAATACTAATTCTAAAATATAACAGCTTCTAATCATCTTTAATCCAGAATAGCTATCAAATCTTCTAAGTCCAAGGTACTCTCCACTCATTCCCAGCTTCCTACTAAAACCTGCCGCAGGAAAAGAAATGCGGCTGAGCTACGAGAGCTCAGTGAACAGATATAACGATAACAAAGTAGTAGTGGAGGAAAGTATAATGTAACAGAAATAAGGTTATGCAGATGTCATACGGGTTAAGGAAATAAATAATTGACATAAGGTAAAGGAAACAAGAAAAGGAACAGTAATCCACCACGAGCCCAGAACAGATAATATCATAACCATGTAACCATATCAGTAATCCAGAGGGGATGCCTCTCAAGTAACCAGATAATATGAGGGGTGTCCTCATGTATCAAATGGAGTAGCTAGCTCCCAGAGATGTGAAAGACGTGTATCGCACACACCATCAGTCACCAGAGATATATATATAACCAGTAAATAATAACAGATAACAGAAACAGAAATAGATCAAATCTAGGATGCATCCATGCGCCCCAGTAGGCCAGAATCTTCTCCTACATAACAGATAAAATCAGGGACGGGACAGGTCATCACTCTCCTGCCCTAGAGTCATGCCATCGGTGCATCAATGACATGGACATGAAACCCTCATGCCTAGTGAGGTGGCTCGGGTATCAAACCGTGGTCAGGGTCAAGTATCAAGTATCAGGTCAAAATCAGAGTGTCATATCAGAAGGTTCATAGCATAAGGTTCATGTCAATTATTTCAGAATTAAATATCAGAGGTTCAGAATAAATCAGGTTCAAATCAGAGTTCATCAGATCAAGGTTTATATCAATAATCAAGTCAAGGTTCAGATCAAAAGTTCATTTCAGAAATTTCTATCAAAAGTCCATTTTAAGAAATCCCTTAATAATTGCTTTCATAAAAATGATCCTTCAAAACGGTTTTTCATAAAGATAGTCTTTAAAATAGTTTCCATAAAAGTTAGTGAAATTTCAAGTAAAAGTATAAACATCATTTTAAACAAATAACTCTTCTCAAAACATTTCCAGGTCAAAATTTAGAAAGGTTTTTCACAACATAGATTCATATCAGAGGTCATAACAAGGGAATCAATAGAAAAGGTTCAAAGCAAAGGAACTCATAGCAATGGCATCAAATCAGAAGCTAAACAGATCAGCATATGAAAGGGATCATATCAGAGTTCACAGAACAGGGGAAACATAGCAAGGTTCAAGGGAACAACAAGATATAAAGAAGAGGGGTTCATGAGAAACCTGTGAGAAGGTCAGAATATATGTACCTTATACCACAAATGAACACACAACAGAAAATATAAAGGTCGGAAGCAAACTCCATCTTCAGCGAATCTACACGAATTCATGACTGACTTATTAAAAGCTTATCTAACTCAGATTACTTATCTTAGTCGGCTTTCCATTTTTAGTAACTTTCCTTTTTAGGTAACTTTCTATTTTTAGTAGGTTTTCATAATTAGCAGGTTTCCATAATTAGGTTAAGTCATTAATTAAATGATATTATGGAAATAAGGTTTATTTTAGCAAGTAATAAAAGTTTAGGGTTAAATATAACAAATTCCCATATTTTAGGGTTTTAATTGTAAGTACACCAAATTTAAAGGTTTAAAAAGAAAATATCTCAAGTTACTCATTTAAATACATAAGTTATTCAGAATTACACTTTTAACCTTCAAGTTTCACAATTTACAGATTGTGCCTTTAGTTAATTAAATTACAAAATAAACCCTATAATTACATAAATCACAATTTAACCCTTACCATATTTATATTTACACATCAAGCACTTTACTTTACCAATTTACAGAATACGCCTCATATTTAATAAATAGTACGAATGATCCTTCAAGTTTTAAAATTTACAAAACAAGCCCCTTTAATTTCCATAAACACAATTCGAATCCTATATTTTTAATAATTACATATTAAGCCCTTAAATATCCAAAATTACACATTATACCCTTTATATCCTTATTTACACCGAATAACCTTAAGTTTCCAGAATTTACACTTTTAGTCCCTCTATTTAATTTATTTTCAATTCGACAACATAATTACCCATTAAATCCTTTTCTCGCAATATTTACACATAGAACCCTCATCTTATATTTTTTATACATTAACACAGATCTATATAACATTACAAAAATATCCCACAAGTTTCAAAGTTGGCAAAACGCACCCTTCTTTTTTTATTTCCAATCGGTATAGATTTTAAAATAACAAAACCTAACCCTAATCCTTCCAATCATCAAACAATAATTACACCATCATTTAAACATAATTATTAATCAGATCCAATCATAAAAAAACATAAACCCTAATCGCATGATTAGGTTTTCCCATTTTTCTTTCTTTTTTCCTTAAAACCCGATTTGAACACAAAAATACCACGATTGTTCTAAGCTTTAACAAATCAAATGATCATTTTTACTGAGTGATATGATGATATTAGAACCCAGAAAAATTATGAACAAGATCCAGAAAAATCGTATGAACCCATTTGTATTTTATTTACGTTTTTATTCTCAAAAATTCGTACGATCATATAAGCTTGCATGATTTGATTTTATCAATTTATATGAGTTATATATGATGTAAAGATCATAAGAAAAATACCAAATCAATTTTATAACGTGTGGATTAGGCGTAGAGATTTGTACCTCTCGGATGAACTAATTCGACAAAATTAAATCCCTACGTTCGAACCAAGCTTTCCACGACCCAAATCTTATTTTTCCCAGCCTCCTTGGACCTTGATGATTACCAGAAAAATACTAGCACACCTCCAAAAAATCGGATTGGAGAAGAGAGGATTTGTTTGTGTGATTTAGGGTTCTTAACGATGGAATGAAAGTGGGAATAAAATAAAACCGTGTGAAATAAATGGGGAGGGCATGATTTTTCGGTAAATTGGGTTGAGGGACTCAATTTCTGAATTTTTGTATTGTTTCCATATTTAGTTTGATGATTATCTCAATTTATTTGATCTTATACTCTTTTAAATGTAAAAAAAACAATTAATTAAAATACCTATATATATATTTTCGGTACAATGTAGTGTGACAAGTATTTTTGTACATTGTAAAATGTTAAAATGTAGTAACAAAAATTACCTCACTTCATATGTTGCTTATTTCACAGAGTTTGGGAATTTATTTGGTGTTTTATACACTTATTAATTAAATTTTAAAGTTTCAGGGGCAATTTGGTCATTTTGCATGATTTCAAATTTTGGGTTTTACAACTTCTTCCCCTCTAAACGAAAAATTTCGTCCTCGAAATTTGAAGTGAAACGAAACGGAAAACAGCTGACTGTGAACAGAAATATGAAAGACTTGTTTCTCATGACTTTATTTTGTTGATCAAAGCTTCGGTTTCCTTCAGAAGACAATCCATACAGAATCCAGATCAAAAGAATAATATGCCAACGTAACAGATGATAATCGTATTTTCTCGGAAGAGACGCAGGAAATTGACGGGTATGCCGTCCACAGAATTTGATTAGGCAAATCAGATTAGAACGTAAGAAATAGATTATCGATAACATCAATTGGCAGAAGTTCTATAACAGAACCTAAGATTATTATCTGAAGCTCAGAGGTTGGAACACGCGTGACGAGAGTCCAGAGTATCAAATCGCATAATGGTGAAAGCAGATTACGCGTATAGGTAGGATGAACTTAAGGTCTCACTAACGCAGATAATCTCAAACAGTTATCAGATTTTCTAAAGTTCTAAGGCACTTCTCGAAATATCCGATGCCCACAACAAGTGCACGATATATGATGTAAGTATTATCACGTTGGCCAGACGTCATAATACCGGCATCATATAAATATGCCCTCATGATGGTCATACTTTATCTCAAGTCGTGAACAAAATAAACTATCTTAATCCACCTAATCCAACTACAGTCTCAGAGGTCATCAAAATCAAACACCATAACTAAGAGGAGAACTAACTACCCGAAAGAGTAATGGAAAAGGCTTAGAATGTCCATCAGAATTGGATACATCGTTAATAACGTCAATCCTTCATCACTCACCAGAATCAACTCAGACAATATCAGTGGTTGCTTCAAACTTCTCATAACAAATCATCATCCAACATACTCAAAATCTACACAGAACGGAATTTCTGGAGGGAAATCTAAATCATTCAGAGGATCTTTTTATCAGGTAACGGAAATTTTAGTAGGTCGAGAGGAAGTGAATTACGTCATCCATAGCTTCATCCTTCACAGAATCATCTCTTTCAAACACAAACGTTTGCTTCAGAATTATCATCCATTCAATTTTCATGATCTTAAACTTCTTCCAAGTCCATGCAGTCTGTCGTATGATCATAGGGTGTAAAGGAATTATAAACTTGAGTCTGGTCCCTCAAGCCTTCGACGCTTCTTCTGGACACTGTGGTGTGGTAACGTGAATCTCCGACATGATCACTGCGCATCTTCCATTCGCGGTCTGCTTCTGCTCTCAATTCATCTTAGTACAACTAAAATGATTAGAGAAGCAAGACTGCGTGTCTTAGACAGGTCTTCCAGCAAAGTTTGAAATTCGCCAACTCAAACTGCTGACATCACAGGATATGAGGTAGTGATACGGTTAGGTTTACGATAGTCGATACGCTGACGCAAGATTTTCTCTTTCTTCTTCATAACTAATAGGGTATTCAAAAGGAATCACTGAGGTGAACAAAATCATATTCCATCAGTTTCTTCAATCTCTCAACTTCTATAGCATCATGGTTCGTCAACTAAGATCGGTTCAAAGTCAATTCTACTTCTCAAACGGGAGGGAATCTCAAGAGTTTCATCAGAAAACACCAGAAAATTTATACAACGAAGCTTCCAATGCCAAAGCTTTCTAAGGGTGGATATTCATAGGTGTCAGGAGAAATTTGGCAATTAAATGAGATCGAGTTAAATGTTTCCATAGCAGCGTTAAGCTTAACAGATTTGAGCGGTTAAAGGTTATCATAACAAAAGTTGGATGCAAATAGATTTCTAAAGTCACATGTCAGATACGGAAATCCCTGGTAGCTTACGAGGGCCAGCCAAATCCATAACCTAAAGACCTCAAAATCGAATATATCAAAAGTAAACGGATTCGTAGGATGAGCACGGTCGCCAAGCCAGATGGATAGTTCATATATCAGGGTCAAGTACATGGTTCATCAAAGTGTGGAAATAGATAAGCGAACAATTCAAGGGGTTGGATTCTTGTTTAGCTTTTTAGCATAAGTGGCAGGTAGGTTGTGAATCATCAGTAATACGAACATCGTATACTGTCAAAAGTGAGGCGTATAGATTATCAGTTGTCAGCATCATCATGTTCAGTTAACAATTTCACATCGAGACCAAATTATTGTCATATCCTTCCAAGGAAAACTAGTTGACGGCAAGATTCAATATTTAAAAAGGGAGGGAATAAACTTCCTATATCCATGGTTAATAACCACTAGAGTTCTCATAGGAGGAGTAATGGATTTTGCAAGACAGAGTAGCATCAGATGATAAATTTACACCCAGCACGGGTAATGAATTCATAGAATGTGTCAAACACATTAGGGTTAAATGACCTTCGGGATGGTCGGAGAGGTATTAAACGGTTTATCAAACAGATCAGAAGTGAAAAATCAAAATTAGGTAGGGGAACACGCCCAGAAGATATACTTAAGCAAACTCACTTCTTGGTCTTCGGTTGCTGCTCTTCCTGGTTGCTCAAATCAACTGGTATGATCCGAAAGACATCTTCGCTTGGCGGCTAGACAATCTCTCGGAGTCATGTCAAATCCTACTTCACCTTCCGGTGGAAACTTGGTGGTTCAACCAGGAATCATATTCGAAAAACTCAAGGTGCCAATTAATTCTCAATATAAGGTTCATTCATTGGTGTACGAAATGGCTTCTAGGAAAAACTTCATAACCGCGAAAGTAACACACGAGTCTCCAGAGTAATAGCGATAGCAAGGAGTTTAACAATCGGTAATCATGGTAGGGGTTTCAAAATTGTTTCAAACGCCAAAGGTGAGACATAGGAGGGTAGTCGTTCATATTTTGAATGTTCAATCAATCAATCTCTTATCAGAATAAAAATCAGGGTTAACTATCAAAGAAAGACGGATCAATAAAGCAGGTCTTACCGTTCGGAAATAAAGGGAAAACATTTTTATACTCGTGGTTGAACACCACAAGACTTCTCATGTGAACAGAGATGGTTAAGACGAAATCAAATAGTGTCAGAAGATTCATAGATGATTATCAGAAGCAAGAAACAACTAAAAGAATGTATCAAGTATATCATCGTCATGGAAATTCTTAGAATGCCCGAAGAGGCATCATGATGATTAACAAAAGAATCAGAGGTCAGAGTCGGAGTCTGAAGATAAGGATCAACTAGTGTCAGATAATTTCTATGCAATTCTCAATGCTTTCAAGATTCAATTAGGTTT
This sequence comes from Artemisia tridentata subsp. tridentata, assembly GCA_021014915.2. Lineage (NCBI taxonomy): Eukaryota > Viridiplantae > Streptophyta > Magnoliopsida > Asterales > Asteraceae > Artemisia > Artemisia tridentata. The sequence goes on along the minus strand of CP139505.1, from coordinate 291,139,392 downwards.
CAAATTTTTAGGTGGTGTAAAGCATAAGCTTTCAATCTCCAATGTGATTTCAACAGGCTTTAATCAAAAGCGGGACACTAATCAGAGTGATGCGGAAGCAAAGATACTTAAGCAAATGCCGTTAGTCTACCCATTCCTCACTGGTCAGAACTTAAGTTCCTATAGGGAAATCCTAAAGAAAATCTTAAAGGTTAACTTATGAGCGCCTACAGTGGAAACTTAGTGGTCCAAAGTTCACAGGTCAAGGGTAAATGTATTACGAGTCGCAGCCTGTCGGCTCTGATACCATAAATTGTAACACCCCAACCCGATAAGGTAAAGATATCACAATAATGGTTTCATATCAGATCAAACAAAGCGTACATCTATAGTAATACAAAAATTCTCAAGGTTACAATGAAGTACAGAAAACTACAAGGTTACAAATGAAACTTCCGATAATACTAATTCTAAAATATAACAGCTTCTAACCATCTTTAATCCAGAATAGCTATCAAATATTCTAAGTCCAAGGTACTCTCCACTCATTCCCAGCTTCCTACTAAAACCTGCCGCAGGAAAAGAAATGCGGCTGAGCTACGAGAGCTCAGTGAACAGATATAACGATAACAAAGCAGTAGTGGAGGAAAGTACAATGTAACAGAAATAAGGTTATGCAAATGTCATACGGGTTAAGGAAATAAATAACTGGCATAAGGTAGAGGAAACAAGAAAAGGAATAGTTATCCACCACGAGCCCAGAACAGATAATATCATAACCATGTAACCATATCAGTAATCCAGAGGGGATGCCTCTCAAGTAACCAGATAATATGAGGGGTGTCCTCATGTATCAAATGGAGTAGCTAGCTCCCAGAGATGTGAAAGACGTGTATCGCACACACCATCAGTCACCAAAGATATATATATATATATATATATATATATATATATATATATATATATATATATATATATATATATATATATATATATATATATATATATATATATATATATATATAACCAGTAAATAATAACAGATAACAGAAACAGATCAAATCTAGGATGCATCCATGCGCCCCAGTAGGCCAGAATCTTCTCCTACATAACAGATAAAATCAGGGACGGGACAGGTCATCACTCTCCTGCCCTAGAGTCATGCCATCGGTGCATCAATGACATGGACATGAAACCCTCATGCCTAGTGAGGTGGCTCGAGTATCAAACCGAGGTCAGGGTCAATTATCAAGTATCAGGTCAAAATCAGAGTGTCATATCAGAAGGTTCATAGCATAAGGTTCATGTCAATTATTTCAGAATTAAATATCAGAGGTTCAGAATAAATCAGGTTCAAATCAGAGTTCATCAGATCAAGGTTTATATCAATAATCAAGTCAAGGTTCAGATCAAAAGTTCATTTCAGAAATTTCTATCAAAAGTCCATTTTAAGAAATCCCTTAATAATTGCTTTCATAAAAATGATCCTTCAAAACGGTTTTTCATAAAGATAGTCTTTAAAATAGTTTCCATAAAAGTTAGTGAAATTTCAAGTAAAAGTATAAACATCATTTTAAACAAATAACTCTTCTCAAAACATTTCCAGGTCAAAATTTAAAAGGTTTTTCACAACATAGATTCATATCAGAGGTCATAACAAGGGAATCAATAGAAAAGGTTCAAAGCAAAGGAACTCATAGCAATGGCATCAAATCAGAAGCTAAACAGATTATCATATGAAAGGGATCATATCAGAGTTCACAGAACAGGGGAAACATAGCAAGGTTCAAGGGAACAACAAGATATAAAGAAGAGGGGTTCATGAGAAACCTGTGAGAAGGTCATAATATATGTACCTTATACCGCAAATGAACACACAACAGAAAATATAAAGGTCGGAAGCAAACTCCATCTTCAGCGAATCTACACGAATTCATGACTGACTTATTAAAAGCTTATCTAACTCAGATTACTTATCTTAGTCGGCTTTCCATTTTTAGTAACTTTCCTTTTTAGGTAACTTTCTATTTTTAGCAGGTTTTCATAATTAGCAGGTTTCCATAATTAGGTTAAGTCATTAATTAAATGATATTATGGAAATAAGGTTTATTTTAGCAAGTTATAAAAGTTTAGGGTTAAATATAACAAGTTCCCATATTTTAGGGTTTTAAATGTAAGTACACCAAAGTTAAAGGTTTAAAAAGAAAATATCTCAAGTCACTCATTTAAATACATAAGTTATTCAGAATTACACTTTTAACCTTCAAGTTTCACAATTTACAGATTGTGCCTTTAGTTAATTAAATTACAAAATAAACCCTATAATTACATAAATCACAATTTAACCCTTACCATATTTATATTTACACATCAAGCACTTTACTTTACCAATTTACAGAATACGCCTCATATTTAATAAATAGTACAAATGATCCTTCAAGTTTTAAAATTTACAAAACAAGCCCCTTTAATTTCCATAAACACAATTCGAATCCTATATTTTTAATAATTACATATTAAGCCCTTAAATATCCAAAATTACACATTATACCCATTATATCCTTATTTACACCGAATAACCTTAAGTTTCCAGAATTTACACTTTTAGTCCCTCTATTTAATTTATTTTCAATTCGACAACATAATTACCCATTAAATCCTTTTCTCGCAATATTTACACATAGAACCCTCATCTTATATTTTTTATACATTAACACAGATCTATATAACATTACAAAAATATCCCACAAGTTTCGAAGTTGGCAAAACGCACCCTTCTTTATTTTATTTCCAATCGGTATAGATTTTAAAATAACAAAACCTAACCCTAATCCTTCCAATCATCAAACAATCATTACACCACATTTAAACATAATTATTAATCAGATCCAATCATAAAAAAACATAAACCCTAATCGCATGATTAGGTTTTCCCATTTTTCTTTCTTTTTTCCTTAAAACCCGATTTGAACACAAAAATACACGATCTGTTCTAAGCTTTAACAAATCAAATGATCATTTTTACTGAGTGATATGATGATATTAGAACCCAGAAAAATTATGAACAAGATCCAGAAAAATCGTATGAACCCCATTTGTATTTATTACGTTTTTATTCTTAAAAAATTCGATACGATCATATAAGCTTGCATGTTTTGAATTTTATCAATTTATATGAGTTATATATGATGTAAAGATCATAAGAAAAATACCAAATCAATTTTATAACGTGTGGATTAGGCGTAGAGATTTGTACCTCTCGGATGAACTAATTCGACAAAATTAAATCCCTACGTTTGAACCAAGCTTCCACGACCCAAATCTTATTTTTCCCAGCCTCCTTGACCTTGATGATTACAAGAAAAATACTAGCACACCTCCAAAAATATGGATTGGAGAAGACAGGATTTGTTTGTGTGATTTAGGGTTCTTAACGATGAATGAAAGTGGGAATAAAATAAAACCGTGTGAAATAAATGGGGAGGGCATGATTTTCGGTAAATTGGGTTGAGGGACTCAATTTTCTGAATTTTTGTATTGTTTCCATATTTAGTTTGATGATTATCTCAATTTATTTGATCTTATACTCTTTTAAATGTAAAAAAAACAATTAATTAAAATACCTATATATATATTTTCGGTACAATGTAGTGTGACAAGTATTTTTGTACATTGTAAAATGTTAAAATGTAGTAACAAAAATTACCTCACTTCATATGTTGCTTATTTCACAGAGTTTGGGAATTTATTTGGTGTTTTATACACTTATTAATTAAATTTTAAAGTTTCAGGGGCAATTTGGTCATTTTGCATGATTTCAAATTTTGGGTTTTACAACTTCTTCCCCTCTAAACGAAAAATTTCGTCCTCGAAATTTGAAGTGAAACGAAACGGAAAACAGCTGACTGTGAACAGAAATATGAAAGACTTTTTCTCATGACTTTATTTTGTTGATCAAAGCTTTCGGTTTCCTCAGAAGACAATCCATACAGAATCCAGATCAAAAGAATAATATGCCAACGTAACAGATGATAATCGTATTTTCTCGGAAGAGACGCAGGAAATTGACGGGTATGCCGTCCACAGAATTTGATTAGACAAATCAGATTAGAACGTACAGAAATAGATTATCGATAACATCAATTGGTAGAAGTTCTATAACAGAACCTAAGATTATTATCTGAAGCTCAGAGGTTGGCAACACGCGTGACGAGAGTCCAGATTATCAAATCGCATAATGGTGAAAGCAGATTACGCGTATAGGTAGGATGAACTTAAGGTCTCACTAACGCAGATAATCTCAAACAGTTATCAGATTTTCTAAAGTTCTAAGGCACTTCTCGAAATATCCGATGCCCACAAAAAGTGCACGATATATGATGTAAGTATTATCACGTTGGCCAGATGTCATAATACCGGCATCATATAAATATGCCCTCATGATGGTCATACTTTATCTCAAGTCGTGAACAAAATAAACTATCTTAATCCACCTAATCCAACTACAGTCTCAGAGGTCATCAAAATCAAACACCATAACTAAGAGGAGAACTAACTACCCGAAAGAGTAACGGAAAAGGCTTAGAATGATCCATCAGAATTGGATACATCGTTAATAACGTCAATCCTTCATCACTCACCAGAATCAACTCAGACAATATCAGTGGTTGCTTCAAACTTCTCATAACAATCATCATCCAACATACTCAAAATCTACACAGAACGGAATTTCTAGAGGGAAATCTAAATCATTCAGAGGATCTTTTTATCAGGTAACGGAAATTTTAGTAGGTCGAAAAGGAAGTGAATTACGTCATCCATAGCTTCATCCTTCACAGAATCATCTCTTTCAAACACAAACGTTTGCTTCAGAATTATCATCCATTCAATTTTCATGATCTTAAACTTCTTCCAAGTCCATGCAGTCTGTCGTATGATCATAGGGTGTAAAGGAATTATAAACTTGATTCTGGTCCCTCAAGCCTTCGACGCTTCTTCTGAACACTGTGGTGTGGTAACGTGAATCTCCGACATGATCACTGCGCATCTTCCATTCGCGGTCTGCTTCTGCTCTCAATTCATCTTAGTACAACTAAAATGATTAGAGAAGCAAGACTGCGTGTCTTAGACAGGTCTTCCAGCAAAGTTCGAAATTCGCCAACTCAAACTGCTGACATCACAGGATATGAGGTAGTGATACGGTTAGGTTTACGATAGTCGATACGCTGACGCAAGATTTTCTCTTTCTTCTTCATAACTAATAAGGTATTCAAAAGGAATCACTGAGGTGAACAAAATCATATTCCATCAGTTTCTTCAATCTCTCAACTTCTATAGCATCATGGTTCGTCAACTAAGATCGGTTCAAAGTCAATTCTACTTCTCAAACGGGAGGGAATCCCAAGAGTTTCATCAGAAAACACCAGAAAATTTATACAACGAAGCTTCCAATGCCTAAGCTTTCTAAGGGTGGATATTCATAGGTATCAGGAGAAATTTGGCAATTAAATGAGATCGAGTTAAATGTTTCCATAGCAGCGTTAAGCTTAACAGATTTGAGCGGTTAAAGGTTATCATAACAAAAGTTGGATGCAAATAGATTTCTAAAGTCACATGTCAGATACGGAAATCCCTGGCAGCTTACGAGGGCCAGCCAAATCCATAACCTAAAGACCTCAAAATCGAATATATCAAAAGTAAACGGATTCGTAGGATGAGCACGGTCGCCAAGCCAGATGGATAGTTCATATATCAGGGTCAAGTACATGGTTCATCAAAGTGTGGAAATAGATAAGCGAACAATTCAAGGGGTTGGATTCTTGTTTAGCTTTTTAGCATAAGTGGCAGGTAGGTTGTGAATCATCAGTAATACGAACATCGTATACTGTCAAAAGTGAGGCGTATAGATTATCAGTTGTCAGCATCATCATGTTCAGTTAACAATTTCACATCGAGACCAAATTATTGTCATATCCTTCCAAGGAAAACTAGTTGACGGCAAGATTCAATATTTAAGAAGGGAGAGAATAAACTTCCTATATCCATGGTTAATAACCACTAGAGTTCTCATAGGAGGAGTAATGGATTTTGCAAGACAGAGTAGCATCAGATGATACTTTTATACCCAGCACGGGTAATGAATTCATAGAATGTGTCAAACACATTAGGGTTAAATGACCTTCGGGATGGTCGGAGAGGTATTAAACGGTTTATCAAACAGATCGGAAGTGAAAAATCAAAATTAGGTAGGGGAACACGCCCAGAAGATATACTTAAGCAAACTCACTTCTTGGTCTTCGGTTGCTGCTCTTCCTGGTTGCTGAAATCAACTGGTATGATCCGAAAGATATCTTCGCTTGGCGGCTAGACAATCTCTCGGAGTCATGTCAAATCCTACTTCACCTTCCGGTGGAAACTTGGTGGTTCAACAAGGATTCATATTCGAAAAACTCAAGGTGCCAATTAATTCTCAATATAAGGTTCATTCATTGGTGTACAAAATGGCTTCTAGGAAAAACTTCATAACCGCGAAAGTAACACACGAGTCTCCAGAGTAATAGCGATAGCAAGGAGTTTAACAATTGGTAATCATGGTAGGGGTTTCAAAATTGTTTCAAACGCCAAAGGTGAGACATAGGAGGGTAGTCGTTCATATTTTGAATGTTCAATCAATCAATCTCTTATCAGAAAAAAAATCAGGGTTAACTATCAAAGAAAGACAGATCAATAAAGCAGGTCTTACCGTTCAAAAATAAAGGGAAAACATTTTTATACTCGTGGTTGAACACCACAAGACTTCTCATGTGAACAGAGATGGTTAAGACGAAATCAAATAGTGTCAGAAGATTCATAGATGATTATTAGAAGCAAGAAACAACTAAAAGAATGTATCAAGTATATCATCGTCATGGAAATTCTTAGAATGCCCGAAGAGGCATCATGATGATTAACAAAAGAATCAGAGGTCAGAGTCGGAGTCTGAAGATAAGGAACAACTAGTGTCAGACAATTTCTATGCTATTCTCAATGATTTCAAGATTTAATTAGGTTTCAAATTTTTAGGTGGTGTAAAGTATAAGCTTTCAATCTCCAATGTGATTTCAACAGGCTTTAATCAAAAGCGGGACACTAATCAGAGTGATGCGGAAGAAACGATACTTAAGCAAATGCCTTAGTCTACCCATTCCTCACTGGTCAGAACTTAAGTTCCTATAGGGAAATCCTAAAGCAAAATCTTAAAGGCTAACTTATGAGCGCCTACAGTGGAAACTTAGTGGTCCAAAGTTCACAGGTCAAGGGTAAATGTATTACGAGTCGCAGCCTGTCGGCTCTGATACCATAAATTGTAACACCCCAACCCGATAAGGGTAAAGATATCACAATAATGGTTTCATATCAGATCAAACAAAGCGTACATCTATAGTAATACAAAAATTCTCAAGGTTACAATGAAGTACAGAAAACTACAAGGTTACAAATGAAACTTCCGATAATACTAATTCTAAAATATAACAGCTTCTAATCATCTTTAATCCAGAATAGCTATCAAATCTTCTAAGTCCAAGGTACTCTCCACTCATTCCCAGCTTCCTACTAAAACCTGCCGCAGGAAAAGAAATGCGGCTGAGCTACGAGAGCTCAGTGAACAGATATAACGATAACAAAGCAGTAGTGGAGGAAAGTACAATGTAACAGAAATAAGGTTATGCAAATGTCATACGGGTTAAGGAAATAAATAACTGGCATAAGGTAAAGGAAACAAGAAAGGAACAGTAATCCACCACGAGCCCAGAACAGATAATATCATAACCATGTAACCATATCAGTAATCCAGAGGGGATGCCTCTCAAGTAACCAGATAATATGAGGGGTGTCCTCATGTATCAAATGGAGTAGCTAGCTCCCAGAGATGTGAAAGACGTGTATCGCACACACCATCAGTCACCAAAGATATATATATATATATAAACCAGTAAATAATAACAGATAACAGAAACAGATCAAATTTTAGGATCATCCATGCGCCCCAGTAGGCCAGAATCTTCTCCTACATAACAGATAAAATCAGGGACGGGACAGGTCATCAATCTCCTGCCCTAGAGTCATGCCATCGGTGCATCAATGACATGGACATGAAACCCTCATGCCTAGTGAGGTGGCTCGGGTATCAAACCGTGGTCAGGGTCAAGTATCAAGTATCAGGTCAAAATCAGAGTGTCATATCAGAAGGTTCATAGCATAAGGTTCATGTCAATTATTTCAGAATTAAATATCAGAGGTTCAGAATAAATCAGGTTCAAATCAGAGTTCATCAGATCAAGGTTTATATCAATAATCAAGTCAAGGTTCAGATCAAAAGTTCATTTCAGAAATTTCTATCAAAGTCCATTTTAAGAAATCCCTTAATAATTGCTTTCATAAAAATGATCCTTCAAAACGGTTTTTCATAAAGATAGTCTTTAAAATAGTTTCCATAAAAGTTAGTGAAATTTCAAGTAAAAGTATAAACATCATTTTAAACAAATAACTCTTCTCAAAACATTTCCAGGTCAAAATTTAAAAGGTTTTTCACAACATAGATTCATATCAGAGGTCATAACAAGGGAATCAATAGAAAAGGTTCAAAGCAAAGGAACTCATAGCAATGGCATCAAATCAGAAGCTAAACAGATCAGCATATGAAAGGGATCATATCAGAGTTCACAGAACAAGGGAAACATAGCAAGGTTCAAGGGAACAACAAGATATAAAGAAGAGGGGTTCATGAGAAACCTGTGAGAAGGTCAGAATATATGTACCTTATACCGCAAATGAACACACAACAGAAAATATAAAGGTCGGAAGCAAACTCCATCTTCAGCGAATCTACACGAATTCATGACTGACTTATTAAAAGCTTATCTAACTCAGATTACTTATCTTAGTCGGCTTTCCATTTTTAGTAACTTTCCTTTTTAGGTAACTTTCTATTTTTAGCAGGTTTTCATAATTAGCAGGTTTCCATAATTAGGTTAAGTCATTAATTAAATGATATTATGGAAATAAGGTTTATTTTAGCAAGTTATAAAAGTTTAGGGTTAAATATAACAAGTTCCCATATTTTAGGGTTTTAAATGTAAGTACACCAAAGTTAAAGGTTTAAAAAGAAAATATCTCAAGTTACTCATTTAAATACATAAGTTATTCAGAATTACACTTTTAACCTTCAAGTTTCACAATTTACAGATTGTGCCTTTAGTTAATTAAATTACAAAATAAACCCTATAATTACATAAATCACAATTTAACCCTTACCATATTTATATTTACACATCAAGCACTTTACTTTACCAATTTACAGAATATGCCTCATATTTAATAAATAGTACTAATGATCCTTCAAGTTTTAAAATTTACAAAACAAGCCCCTTTAATTTCCATAAACACAATTCGAATCCTATATTTTTAATAATTACATATTAAGCCCTTAAATATCCAAAATTACAAATTATACCCTTTATATCCTTATTTACACCGAATAACCTTAAGTTTCCAGAATTTACACTTTTAGTCCCTCTATTTAATTTATTTTCAATTCGACAACATAATTACCCATTAAATCCTTTTCTCGCAATATTTACACATAGAACCCTCATCTTATATTTTTTATACATTAACACAGATCTATATAACATTACAAAAATATCCCACAAGTTTCAAAGTTGGTAAAACGCACCCTTCTTATTTTATTTCCAATCGGTATAGATTTTAAAATAACAAAACCTAACCCTAATCCTTCCAATCATCAAACAATCATTACACCAGCATTTAAACATAATTATTAATCAGATCCAATAAAAAAAAACATAAACCCTAATCACATGATTAGGTTTTCCCATTTTTCTTTCTTTTTTCCTTAAAACCTGATTTGAACACAAAAATACCACGATCGTTCTAAGCTTTAACAAATCAAATGATCATTTTTACAGAGTGATATGATGGTATTAGAACCCAAAAAAATTATGAACAAGATCCAGAAAAATCGTATGAACCCATTTGTATTTTATTTACGTTTTTATTCTCAAAAATTAATACGATCATATAAGCTTGCATGATTCAATTTTATTAATTTATATGAGTTATATATGATGTAAAGATCATAAGAAAAATACCAAATCAATTTTATAACGTGTAGATTAGGCGTAGAGATTTGTACCTCTCGGATGAACTAATTCGACAAAATTAAATCCCTACGTTCGAACCAAGCTTTCCACGAGCCCAAATCTTATTTTTCCCAGCCTCCTTGGACCTTGATGATACCAGAAAAAATACTAGCACACCTCCAAAAATCGGATTGGAGAAGAGAGGATTTGTTTGTGTGATTTAGGGTTTTAACGATGGAATGAAAGTGGGAATAAAATAAAACCGTGTGAAATAAATGGGGAGGGCATGATTTTCGGTAAATTGGGTTGAGGGACTCAATTTTCTAAATTTGTGTATTCTTTCCATATTTAGTTTGATGATTATCTCAATTTATTTGATCTTATACTCTTTTAAATGTAAAAAAACAATTAATTAAAATACTTAAATATATATATTCGGTACAATGTAGTGTGACAAGTATTTTTGTAGATTGTAAAATGTTAAAATGTAGTAACAAAGATTACCTCACTTCATATGTTGCTTATTTCACAGAGTTTGGGAATTTATTTGGTGTTTTATACACTTACTAATTAAATTTTAAAGTTTCAGGGGCAATTTGGTCATTTTGCATGATTTCAAATTTTGGGTTTTACATCTTCAGTCTTAGATAGTCCACACTTAGGGCGCCAGATTCTAAACTTCCTTTGTCTCTTGGTGTTTCTTGATCTGCTAGCCTTAGAGTTGTTTCCTAGTCCTGTGGAAGTGGAAGTATTCACATTAGTGGTTTGATTTGATGCTTGCTTAGTTGGCTTGTCTACTGTGTACATTCCTGGGGCAATCACAACTTTTCCTTTTTCTAAAACTCTAAGTTTCTTTTTCAAATCAACAATGATGTGTTGGACTTCTTGATTTTTTGAATCCAAAATTCTGTTTAACCGGACAGTGTCATTTCTGTTTTGAGAAACTTCATCTATGTCTTTCTCATATTCAAACAGTTTATGTCGCAAGACATCAATTTCATTTTTATTCTGACTTTCTGAAGCATGACTGTTTTGGAATGATAAAGACATTTTTAGATTTTTGTACTTTAACTCAAATTCAACACTTTGATTTTGACACCATTCCAGTCTTTTATTAAGTTTGAAAATTTCTTTTTCACACTTATTTTCCACATCAAAGTTGATCTGTCTAAGACTCTCATTCTCTTTTAACAAATTATCAATCTCAATTTGCAATATTTCAACATTTACAGCATGATCATCAACAAGCATTGCATGACAAGATTCAAAAATAGAATTCATAATCACTGAAATCACATCATCACACAAAACACGTTCCAAGAGTCGATCGACCTCTTTTTCTAAAGCTTTCTTTTGACACTTTTGTTTTACAATTTTGTCATCTTTAGCTTTAAAAATACTCATCATTGATCTAACTTCAGTCTGTAGTTCATGTTCCCACATTGTTGCCCAAAGTCTCAAGTGTTTAACATGTGGTAAGAATTGATTCTGAAAAATTTCTCTCTTTTCTTTCTCAGCAGGAGAAAATAAAGAAGAGATTTTGATTTCAGAATTAAATTCTATCACTTGTTCCAAAAGTTTAATGTCATCCATAAATGTCTTAAAATATCGAAGAATTCGACATTGTTGAGGCATTTGTGGATCTACAGTAGCGTTTGGACCATTGATTTGTGTAACAGGAGTGGTAACATGAGCAACTTCAGAAGAAGGATTTGTTTCAGTTATAGACAATGTTTGTTCTGGTTTGTCCTTTGGAGGAACAAAAGATTTACTGATGTGAGGTCTTGCTGAATAATCATATGGTACTCTTGAAAAATCTTTGTCTGACTTTGATCGACTCTCATTCTTATGTTCAAGATATTCAATTTCTTCATCATTACGAAACACAACAACACGTTGAAAAGTATCATCAAACAGAAATTTTGCATTGTATAACTTAGGATTATCTTTGAGTGCTTTTTGTAAAAAACGTGGTTGGTCACAGCCAATTGCAAATCCAAATCCTTTAGGACTCGGTTTCACAGTTAGTCTTTGAATTTGTGTCACTGAATTACCCGTTTTATATACAACATTCTGAAATTCTTTGAGCTTGGATTCCAAGTCCACAATCTCCCCAAGATATGAGTCAACTCGTTTCCTAGTGGTTTGCTTTTCTTCAAGAAGATCCTTTTGAGATGTTGAAAGCTCTGATTGAGTTTTTAACAACTCAGAATTTAAAGTGTCAATTTGTTTTTTGAATTCAAATTGCTCCTTTTCTTTTTGAGAAAGCAAATCTGCCTTGGAAATAGTTAGCTCACGAACTTGATGCTCTAAATCCTTGACCTGAACGTATGTCTTTTGGAATGCAACCTCAAAGCCTTTCTCACGTTGTGCTTGTTTTTCATAACTTGAATGTTGTATTTTATAGTACTCATTGTCCTTTGTTAACATTGCAATTTTAGCTTTTAAGTTCTGGTTAATCTCATTGCATTTGTCAATCTGTGACTTTTGTGCATTCAATTGTGATTGGGTGGTCAGCAATAAGGTCATAAGCTCTGGATCTTGATCAGGCATAAGATCATGTTGTTCATGATGATCATGATTATCATCATCAATAGGATCATCAAATAAGACATTGGTGTTATCATCATCGAATGAAACAACACTGTTTATTTGATCATCTTCTTGAGACGGGAATGATGAATCATTTTGAACAAGATTTTCTTGTGAAGATGAAGATGCAGATGGTGAAGCAATCTCATGAATAAGGCATTCTGATTCAAGTACCTGAGATAAGCCATCGGTATCATATACCGGGCCTGTCTCGCTTACATTCATCTCCTGCATGTTGGCCATTAGCATCATTGCAGCATTGGCCTCCAAGTCTTCCATCTCATCATCGGAGTAAGCATTGGCCATAAAGCTTTGCTCGTTCTGAGTCAACATTCCTTCAGCTTTTTCATCCTTGAGAGCCATCAGAAGAGCTTCTTTATGAAATGCACTTCCCATTGTTCGAGGCTTAGGGCATGCATTAGCCATGTGCCCATTCCACCACAATTGTAGCAAGTGATTGACGTGTTAGCAATGCCTCTTTTTCCAGTGCCAACATTCTGAATTCCCCTCTGTGCATTCCCATATTGTTTCTACTTCCCCCAGCTGTGTTGAACCTCTGTCCCCCTGAGTTAAACCTTGTACCATAATTTCCCATGTTTCCTGACCCACTTCTACCAGAATACCGATTCTGAATCTCAACTCGTCCATCATTAACGACTGCTTGGTTCCTGGTGTTTGATGACGAACGAAGACGGTTGTTTGACTCGTTAGAGAATTTGTTGAATGCTCTTGCAATTAATGCAAATCCTTCATTGAGAGAGTTGAACACATCGTCTTCTTCATCATAATCAGCATTGGAATAGAGCATGGAGTCGGTATTGTTGTATGGGACCAGTTGGTTATCAGAATTTTGAGATGGTGCTTCATAAGGAACAATTTGATTGTTTGGTTGTGGTTGGAAACTTGGTTGAGAAGGTTGTGGAACAAATTCTTGGTTTGATGGTGGAAAGTATGATTGAGCTATCAAAGCAAGAGAGTTTGGATTTGGTGCCTGTGAATAACCTCCTCTTGTTGCAATGTCCTTGTCTACCTCAGTTTGATGTTGCTTGAGATAATCATACAAAAGCCCATATGAAACTTGATTAATCTTTTTGGCTTGCCTCACAAATCACATACTTCTGCCAGTCTGGTCCAAGACATCCTAGAAATTTGGAGTTGATAGCAATCTTTGGTAGAGGTATGTTGTGACGTTCCAGATCATTGACAACATTGGTGAAGCGGTGATAGTATGATTCTAAGGATTCCCCTGGTTCAATCATGAAGTTATTGTATTCCATGTAAAGCTTGGATTCCAGATCCTCTTGGTTCAATTCTGTGCCTTCCATCAGAAGATGCACATGCTCCCACATGTCCTTGGCTGTTTTCTGAGCATCAATACTCCTGAAGATTGGGTTAGAAATTCCCTGGAGTATGTAAGCCATGGCCATCTCATTAGCTTCTTGCTGTAAAGTTTGTTCATTGGTATATTGAGCCACTGGAACGGGAGTTGTGGATGCTTCTCGTGGAGGTATAGCAGTTGGATCACCCGGAACCACTGTTGAAGGAACTGGATAAGGTCCTTCCATGATGACCTTTTTGAGATATGGACCATGAGGTTTTCTTAGTTCAACAAATCTAATAAACCGACCAGACCATTGCACATAGTTTCCTGGTGTCAGCATTGGTGGAGTTTCAAACGATCCTGCTTCATGTCTAGATTGCTGACTACTGATAGCTTCACACATCTTTGTAAACCAGTGAGGTTCTCTTGATGAAGGTTGGTAGTTTTGCATCTGAGGTTGTGGCATGAATTGTTGCTGAGGTGCTGTTTGTTGAGGGAAAAACTGATGTTGTTGCACAAAAGCATGTTGCTGTTGATATTGAGGATGAAATTGTTGTGGTTGCTGATGATATTGTTGTTGTTGATGATGTTGTTGTTGTGGATATTGTTGTAGTTGATAATAGAAATAGGGATTTTATGGTGGTTGAGACATTGTGAAGTAACTTGTTATCATTTAAGGATCTTTAAAGGATAATAACGGTTGTTGTTGTAGATTAGATTTGTGGAATGGTGAGATTCGTGAAGAAACTCTGAGGATTTTACTCTAGAAACTCGGAGAATTCAATCGTTGAACCTCGGAGGATTTTACACTAGAAACTCAGTTACTTTTCTAAGTAGATGAGAAAGTTGATTAAATCACTGAACTCGATTAAGTCCCAACTCAGTTAATGTGAACTTGAGTAAAGGTGATGAACTTGGTGAATATACCCAACACGATGAAATTCCAACTAGATCAATCTCAACTCGAGCAAAGTTGAACTCGACTTACTCCAACTCGAGCAAAACCAACTTGATGAATTCCAACTCGAGCAAAACCCAACTCGATGAATTCCAACTCGAGCAAACTTTCAACTTGAGCGAAACCCAACTCAACTATAGTGAAGTAGATTAATTGAACTCGACTAAATAAACCAACTCGAGCAAATTGTCCAACTTGAGCAATTCAACTCGACTAAGTGAAGTAGATTAATTGAACTCGACTAAATAAACCAACTCGAGCAAACTGTCCAACTTGAGCAATTCAACTCGACTAATTTGATCAAACTTGATAAATTAGTCCAACTCGAGCAATTCTACACTGAACTCGAGCAAAGTCACAACTCGAGCAATATAAGCCAACTCGAGCAAATCTCAACTCGACTAATTTCACCTAACTCGGTGAAATAGTCACAACTCGGGCAATGAACAGTAGCATATCGAATGAACAGTGATAAATTGGATGAACAGTAATTTTTGGATTTTTGTAGTTTTTTCACTTAGATCTAATCTCTAACAACCTAAATTACCCTTAGGCAAATGATACCACTTGATGTTTCTTACTAATATGAATTAAGCTACCTAGATTAACCACTAATAAGCCCTAGATCTAGAGAGAGAAAAAGAGTGGAAGATTGATCACACAATAATATGGAAATGTTTAGCATACAATCAACCAACCGTCTCTCTTGAATGGGAGGGGGTATTTATAGTTTTTACATGTGCATGGGCTTGTAGCCCAAATTAACATACGTAAACATAATTAAATAAATAACCGACACAGCCCATGGGCCTTCTACACAGGTTGGGCCATAAATCAAACATAAAGGCCTAAGCAACCTAATTACAAAATGATCAATACTTGATAATACAAAACGTGTTCCCAAAAACTCGTACCAAAACCAAATTCATCAACACCAAAACATAAACATATTCAAAAGGAAGAGTTAGATGGTCTGTTTGAGAACTTCTATGATGAATCATGTGGAGGAAACAAGATGAAGATGTCTACAATATCCGCTGCAAATACGATTATCGAAGTTAATCAACAAGAAGACATGCCATCTCCCGTATCCGGTTCATCAACAACTACTTATGAAGATGTTGATCCAGTACCAAATACCCCTCCAATTATACCGATTCAACAAGAACTTTCACCAAACAAAACCACTCCAACCTCCAATGCAAATGTTGATGATAAAGCAATTACCAGTGCATCATCTGAAGAAGAACCATTCACAAACCCATTCGCGACTCCCGAAGCTGAGGTTGGCGGACCTTCTGAGACGCGATATGTTGATCCTTCAAACATGCATACGTTTTACCAACTACATCCGCACATAAGAAGATGGACTCACGATCACCCTCTACAACAAATCATTGGAAATCCTTCTCAACCCGTTCAAACAAGAAGTTCTACAGCAAATTACTGTTTCTACAATTCAGAACTGAGTAGAGTTGAACCTGCCAACGTCTAAGCAGCACTTGCAGATCCCGACTGGATTGTCGCTATGTAAGAAGAAATAAACCAATTCAAATGCCATGGCGTCTGGCGAAGGGTTCCACGGCCTCTAGGAAAACTCATAATTGCATTGAAATGGATTCTGAAGAACAAGCTTGATGAAGACGGTGACGTGATCAGAAACAAGGCTCGCCTTGTTGCAAAAGGTTACAATCAAGAATAAGTAATCGACCTTGATGAATCATTTTCACCAGTAGCTAGGATCAAAGCAATATGTTTATTTTTGGCTCATGTAGCTCATAAATCTTTCACCGCATATCAAATGGGCGTGAAAACGGCCTTTTTGTATGGGGAGTTAGAGGAAGAGGTGTATGTGAGTCAACCAGAAGGCTTCGTTGGTCCCGACCATCTGGATGATGTCTATGTCCTTGACAAAGCCGTCTATGGACTCAAGCAAGCACCACGTGCATGGTACAAAGTGTTGTCACAATATCTGATCAAACACAAATTCATCAAAGGTTCAATCGATCCAACTTTGTTTATTAGAAGAAAAGGTGACGACATCAAGCTAGTCCAAATTTATGCCGATGATATCATTTTTGGATCCACGAATCCTAAATATTGCAAAAACTTTGAAAATATCATGCGATCGAAATTCAAGATGAGCATGCTGGGAGAGTTAAAATTCTTTTTGGGTCTACAAATAAACCAAACTCCTCGTGGAATCTTTATTCATCAAAACAAATACACGATAGAAATTTTGAAAAAGTTTGGAATGGAAAAATCTGACTCTATAAGTACACCTATGCAACACAAGCCTAAACTGGATAAAGATAGAGGTGGTAAACCAGTAAAGGCTACAAAATACGGTAGTATGATTGGTTCACTCACGTATCTTACAGCTAGTCGGCCTGATATTCATTTTGTTGTCTGCATGTGTGCCCGTTACCAATCAAGGCCAACGGAAAAACCCCTTACTGCTGTAAAACGGATCTTTCGGTACCTAAAAGGCACAATTCACATGGGCCTTGTGTATTCGAAAGACTCCAGTTTCGAACTAATTGCCTATTCAGATGTAGATTATGCAGGTTGCCAAATTGATTGCAAAAGTACTTCTTGATTTGCTCAATTCTTGGGGAGAAGTTAATCAGCTGGTCTACAAATAAACCAAACTCCTCGTGGTATCTTTATTCATCAAAACAAATACACGATAGAAATTTTGAAAAAGTTTGGAATGGAAAAATCTGACTCTATAAGTACACCTATACAACACAAGCCTAAACTGGATAAAGATAGAGGTGGTAAACCAGTTAAGGCTACAAAATACGGTAGTATGATTGGTTCACTCACGTATCTTACAGCTAGTCGGCCTGATATTCATTTTGTTGTCTGCATGTGTGCCCGTTACCAATCAAGGCCAACGGAAAACCCCTTATTGCTGTAAAACGGATCTTTCGGTACCTAAAAGGCACAATTCACATGGGCCTTGTGTATTTGAAAGACTCCAGTTTTGAACTAATTTCCTATTCAGATGTAGATTATGCAGGTTGCCAAATTTATTGCAAAAGTACTTCATGATTTGCTCAATTCTTGGGGGAGAAGTTAATCAGCTGGTCTTCAAAGAAGCATAATCACATTTCCCTATCCACTGTAGAAGCTGAATACATATCCCTCTCCGGATGTTGTACACAAGTGCTACGGATGAAAACACAATTGACGGACTATGGCTTCTTTTACGATAAAATCCCAATTTATTGTGAATCGCAAAGTGCCATTGCCATCTCTTGTAACACGGTACAACACTTATGGACAAAGCATATAGCTGTCAGATACCATTTCATTAATGAACATGTAGAAAGACGGACTGTGGAATTATACTTCGTGAAAACTGATTACCAAATTTCTGACTTCTTCACAAAAGCTCTACCACTGGAAAGATTTGAATATCTACGACAACGTCTAGGAATGGCAAACATTCGTGATGAACATGACAATGATGATCAAAAGGTCCAAGAAGTCACCAAAGTAAAGAAACCACAAGTACATCTGGTAAAACAATCGGGTAATTATTCACTCATAATGGCTGTTGATTAAATCACATATCAACACCCATTTTTAAAGAAAGGACCCTAAATGTACGCTTCAGTGCATCAATCCTTCAGAAAAGAAGAGAAATCTTCTTAATTATCGTGAGCAAATTTTGTTGGGGTTTGATCGATACACTATAAGGTGGTTAAACCTTTTGTACTTTGTGTATATGATATATTGAATGAATATGATTAAGTATGCGGAATCTACTTAATCACACTTAGAAGGTTACTATGGTTATGGAAATGGAACAGTTGTGTTTGTTATATGATAATGAACAAAGAAAGCTTATCACCAAACGATTCAATATTATTAAGATAATAATACGAGTGATCTTGAGTTATCACTAGGGTTACAACCTTGAATCTTATGTTTCTATATCTTGTGATATTTGTTCTATGTTCTTGAGAGTTATTATCTTAACACTTAATAATTCACACACTCTATAAGACACACATATCACTAGTCTAAGATCTTTCTTTTATAACACAAGAAAGATCTTTACAATATTGTTAAGTCTAGTCGAACACTCGCTTTGAGAGTGTCAGTCAATAAGATACAACTTGTATCTATGTATACAACTTGTTCTGTGAATATAACATTATGACTGATTACATGGGGTAAGATATTATCTACCGTATATTCTTGACTTTAATACACATAATATCTTTTCATACTTATCCGCTCAGCAGCAGAAAGTTAATTACCAGCAGCAATGTTAACGCTAGCAGCAGAATCCTTCAGCAGCAGAATGTTTAACGCTAGCAGCAGAATCAAACACTAGCAACAGAAACCAAATGCTCTAGCAGCAGAATCATACTTAGAGTATTTCTTTGAGTAGAACCCGATATTAAACTTCTTGAATATTTAATTCCCAACAATCCTCCCCTAAACATGTGAATCCTTTTCAACATGTTTCTGAATTAAATTATGGATTGTGAAGATCTTAAAAACACTTCTGTTCTTCAAGATTGAATATCTTTCTCAGTAACTCATATGCTTTCTTGTTCTTTGACTTTAACAATATCAATACACATCTTCAGGCTTCAAACATTGACCTAAAAGATGGTGCAATTTCCTTGGATGGAGGAATTATAAGAGGCAATGATGCTGTGTATCTTGGATGCTTGTTTCAACAAGTGAAATCATCTAACAGCATGCCTTTGCAAGTGATGAACAAACGTGGTGAACTGAAATTGAAACTTTTCTTCGTTTGACCTAGATAGAACTTTCTCCTTTGGAATGTTCTTGTCATTTTCAACCTCTATGTCATTATCTTGTATGCTCTTGTCTTTTCCTTCCTTTCATTGGATAAACTTCCTTCTTTGGGATTTATTTCCTCTCCTGAGATATTACCTCCCCTGAGATGCAAATAACATTTTATCCTCCCCTGTTTGGAAGATCTCTCACTATGTACCAAAATATTTCTCGCCATCATCTGAGCTATCCATTAGAACATGTTATTAGACAAAGTTGTACATGAAGCCATCAATTCCTTAAGATTTTAAGTTGCTGCCCTCATCACTTCTAGGTGTGTTAATTCCTATGAGAGGTAATTCATGGGGCATTTGACTCATGGTCCATCATTTGATGGTTTTTTTTTTCCGAGTCTCTTTGAAAATCCTTTTAAGAAACTTTTGCCTTAGCAATATGTAAATGATTTTATTATGAAAAACCATACTGCTTTCAACCATTTTGAAGGGATTAAGAGTATAACAGACACTTAATCAAAATTTCGGTTTAAAGCAACCTCTGGTTGTGTGAGAACCAATGTTTTTCAGTTATAAATAACTGCCTGTGCAAAGATAAACCTATTTAATAGGCTTTCTTGACAGGGTTTCCAGCTCATAGTAATTGTTGCCTCTAACACAAGTGTTAGATTTACTTTTACTAGTTGTTCTTTCTATCAGATGTCCTTAGACTTGCTCATTATCCTTAAAAGTATAAAATGGTAGAAAGTGAGTTGTATAAGTTACGATCTGATCAACTATGTCATCAATTCAATGTGAAACATCATAATCAAGCTTCAAGAAAGAAGTTTTAAGGAGGTTAGAAATTCCTAAACCTTTTATATCATGAACCTATTATGACAGCAACTAATATTATCATTATGCTGCTTCCATTTCACTTGAAACATCCTTTGTGTTCACATGATCATACCTGAAATTGTTAGTCTAAAACCAAAAGAACAATGTACAAAGTACTTGTCTTGTATTAGAATAATCATAGGACTAACTGTATGAATAACACAAATTAAATTTGTACTAGCAGCACAAACTTTTGTAATAGCAGTAGTATCTTTTAAAGTCAGCAGCACAAACAAAAATTTATTTACAAAAACACAAAGTTTAAAATCATTGAGGATTAAGCATTCCAATACTTGCTACCAAGTACTGAAACCTTCCAACATCAAAAGCTTTGGTTAGCAGATCTGCAAAGTTGAATTCTGAAGCAATTTTAAGAACTTGAATTAATCTTTTCTCGTTGCAGTCTCTTATAAAGTGATGTCTAATTTCAATGTGTTTTCTTTTAGAATGTTGCACTGGATTTTTAATAATGCAAATAGTACTACTATTATCAATATGAATAACAGTGTTCATGAAATTGTACCCATAGTCAAGAAGTTGGTTTTGAAGCCATAAGACTTGAGCACAGCAACTTGCAGCAGCTACATATTCAGCTTCAGTTGTTGAAGTAGCCACAGGTGTTGCTTCTTACACTGCCATGAGATAAGTCTACACCCAAGGAATTGACATCCTCCAGTTGTTGACTTTCTGTCCAAGCTAGCACCAGCATAATCACTATCCGAAAATGCTACCAAGTCAAAAGGTGATTCTCTAGAATACCATAGTCCCAACCTAGGTTAACCCTTGAGATATCTAAAAATTCTCTTGACTGCTGTTAAATGAGAAGCCTTTTGGAGTTACTTGAAATCTTGCACAAACACAAACAGAGAACATGATGTCAGGTCTTGATGATGTGAGATACATCAAAGAGCCTATCATAGATCTGTATGTGTGTACATCTACATTTTCTCCATCTAAGTCTTTTGGAAGTGGCTTCTCAGAGTCCATTGGTGTGCTTGCCATTTTTGAATCATCAAAGTTGAACTTCCTTAGTATCTCAGCAACATATTTATCTTGACTAATAAATATGCCTTCATATGACTGTTTAACTTGCAAACCCAAAAAGAATGTAAGTTCCCCCATGGAACTCATCTGAAACTTATCATGCATAAGCTTCTCGAACTCCAAACACATCTCCTTCCTTGTAGACCCAAAGATAATGTCATCCACATACACCTGCACTAACAGAAGATCCTTCTTGTGCTGTTTGATGAAAAGTGTCTGATCAATCTTTCCTCTTTGAAATCCATTTTCTTTTATAGGAAGCCAGTGTTTCATACCATGCTCTAGGTGCCTGATGAAGGCCATAAAGAGCCTTAACAACTCTGTACACTTTGTCTGGATGGTCAGGATCAATGAACCCTGGAGGTTGTGAGACATACACCTCTTCTTCAATTGTGCCATATAAAAATGCACTCTTGACATCCATTTGGTAAACTGTGAAGCCTAAAAATGAAGCATAAGCTAAGAAAAGCCTAATTGCCTCAAGTCTTGCTACTGGAGCAAAAACTTCATCATAGTCTATCCCTTCTTGTTGTGTGTACCCTTGGGCTACTAATCTAGCCTTATTCCTGATCACTATTCCCCTTTCATCCCATTTATTCCTGAAAACCCATCTAGTGCCAATTACCTTTGCATCCTTAGGTAAATCAACTAGCACCCATACCTTCTGAATCTTGAACTGAAGAAGCTCCTCTTGCATAGCTTCAACCCAGCTTGAATCATCTAAGGCTTTCAGAATGTTCTTTGGTTCATCTTGTGAGAGAAAACATACAAACAAGCAAGAGTTTGAAAACTCATGCTGCTTTGAAGCATAAAGGGCATCAAGAATCCCTTGTTGGTCTGAAGACATCAGTTGTTGTCTTGTCTTCATACCTGATTGTACATCTCCAATCACATTTTCTAAGGAGTGAACTTTGTGAATCCTTTTGTGTGGGGTTGAAGGAACTTTATAGGTAAGTGTGATATTGCTTAAATCCACCTCATTATCTAAGAAATCTGCTTCATTTGAGTCTGAAGGGCCAGCAGTAGAATCATTTGGCCTAGCAGCAGAATGCTCTGTCTCAGCAGCACTATCATCAGCAGAAACATTTTGTTGTTCCTTTGTTCCATCTTCCTTGATTTCACTTTCAACATCTTTTTTAGCTTTATCAAAAGAAGATTCATCATTTGTTGAAGTTGAAAACACACTGGTACTTATTGGCATCCATATATAATCTTGATTTGTCTCCTTGTCTAACCCTGCCTCATTTGTTGTTTGTGAACCTGAAAAATCATTAGTTTCTGCAACAACAGGCACATAATTCATTGATTTGGTTAGTGTTTCAAGATCAAATAGCCATTTTGGTCCTTGACCTTCTACATTGGATTTATCTTCCAAAAACTCCACATGTAGATTTTCCTCTACAATTCTAGTTCTTGTGTTGTATACTCTAAATGATTTGCTATTGAGAGAATATCCAACAAAGAAACCTTCATCTGCTTCACCATCGAATTTTCCTAAATGGTCTAAGGTATTGAGAATTGTCACATGACATCCAAAAGGTCTAAGAAATCCTATTGCAGGAGTTCTACCTCTAAAAAGTTCATATGATGTCTTATTGTGAGGCTTAACAACTAAAACTCTATTCTGAACATAGCAAGCAGTGTTGACTGCTTCAGCCCAAAAAGTTATAGGTAGCTTAGAATCAGCTAACATAGTTCTAGCAGCTTCTATTAGTGTTCTATTTTTCCTTTCAGCAACTCCATTCTGTTGTGGAGTTCTAGCAACACTAAATTCTCTCCTAATACCCTTTTCTTTGCAGAATTCATCCATAACTCTATTTTTGAACTCTGTCCCATTATCACATCTAATGACTTTTACTCTTTTATCTACTAGGTTTTCTATCTCAGTAATGAAAGTCTTAAGGATGCTAGGTGTCTCATCCTTAGTAGCTAAAAAGAAAACCCATGTAAATCTACTATAGTCATCAGTAATAACTAGACAATATCTCTTATGTTGCATACTTCTAACATTTGTAGGACCAAACAAGTCCATATGAAGCATAAACAATGATTGATTAATAGAGTTAAAAAGTTTGGGCTTACAAGTAGCTTTGTGTTGTTTGTCTTTAAGACAAGCAATGCATGTTTGATCATTTTCAAATCGTTTTTGAGGTAAACCTCTTACCAAACCATTCTTAATAATCTGATTTATGGTTTTGAAGTTAATATGACCAAGCCTCCTATGCCATTTCATTGATTCATCCAATGTGGCCTTTGCAACAAGACAAGTTAAATCCTTTTTAGGAACAATGTTCTTCATGTCTACACTGTACATATTGCCTTTTCTAGGAATTTTAAGAAGCACTTGACTTTCATCAGGCATCTTAAAATCAGGAGAAAGTACAAGACATTCAGTGTCACAGAAAAGAACCTTGTTCTTTTTGTCACACATTTGTGAGACACTAAAAAGATTATAATTTAGCTCTTGTACATAGTACACATCTTCAAAATCTAAATTTCCAGTTTTGATTATAACTTTACCGGAAATTTTACCACCAACACCTCCTCCAAAGGTAACATAGCCTCCATCTATTGATTGAAAATTTGAGAGATAAGACTTGTTGCCTGTCATGTGCCTTGAACATCCACTATCTGAGTATCCTTGATCCTCTTGTTGATCAATTGAATGTTCCTGCACATAAATGAGAAGTATTAGTTTCTTTTGGGGACCCAAGCCATTACAGACTTGAATCTGCCTCTTGCATCAATGTAATTTAATTTTTTAAGAATAGTTGATGCAACATTGGATTTAGTTGAATTCCAAATCCAACATGTTGAGGCCTTAACAGCATTTTCCCTGTTTTCCCTAGCAGCAGAATGAATTACATGCTTAGCAGCAGAAACTGCTAGCTTTGTAATTGTTCCCTTAATTTTCCAAACTTGTTTTGGGACCACTGCTTTTATTTGAATGGGCCTTTGAACAGTCTTTGATGCATTTGTATAAAAAGATTTTGCATTTTTAACTGTTGGTCTTGGGTTAACAGTCATGAATGGTCTAGCAGCAAAAACTGCTTTGACAACTGCTCTGGGTTTTGTTCTCTTAGACTTAGAGTGAAAGTGAGGTTGAGGAGTTTGCCTTTTGAAGTTCACCCTATTGTTTTCATACCCAGATACCCATTTGTTACAGAAAGCTGCAAGATGATCAAAACTACTACATGTGTAACAAGCTTTATTATAAAAGAAAAAGTCATCACCTAATTGGTTAGACTTGAGGCCATTCCAATTTCTTTGGTTACCTCTGGGCTTGCTAGTAGATCTATATTGTTCACAATATTTAACTGGTTGCCTAACATGTTTAATGTTTGAACTAGGCTTAACAGTATCCTTTTTTATCACTTTAGGAACCCTTGTTCCTGCTTTCTTAACTACTTCAGGTTTAGACATAACCTGTTCATCTTCATCACTATCAGTTGTACAATCCTCAACAACTATAGCATCTCCTTTCTTAACAAAGGACACCTTGTCCTGAAGAAGTGAAGTTTTATTTAAACTCTCACTTACTTTTTCTATCTTAGGACCCTCAGTAGACTTAGAACCATATTCCATAATTGGTTCTTGAAACTCATGTTGGGTCTAAAATGCTGCTGATTCTGCTGGATAGTTATGTGACTCTGCTGACTAGTGTATTAACTCTGCTGTTTTGATAACTCTGCTGTTTTGGATAATAGGCATAGTGTAACTCTGCTGCTAGCTCACGAAGACTCTGCTGCTAGAAGATTTACTCTGCTGCTTATTAGATATGTATAGTATGTTAAGGATAAATATAGAAAAGATACGTATGAATATTTTTCTTGTATAGGAAGTCTTGTAAACCGAATAGGACTCCTTATGCTATAAAAGGAGGTTCTAGGGTTAGAGTTAGATATCGATTATCTTAGCATACGTATTGTTTTACACTTCAAGGTTTCTTGTAACCCTATTGCTATTCAGAGCAATCGTATTAATATATTGAAGTGTTGTTTGAGAATTTGTCTGTGTTTATTCTTCTTAAAGATCAAGTATTAGTTTCCGCATAATATTTGATATACAACTCAAGATCAGTTTCTATACCGATTACTTTAGATTTATCTAAAGTAATTAATAAGATCGTGAAGCTCAACTGGGATCAACAAGTGGTATCAGAGCTTGTGATCTAGAAACTGTAAGCAATGGACTCCGACTCTACACACATGGTTACTGCATCAAGGGTTCCCATGCTCAAGACTGGAGAGTATGAGATCTGGAAGATGAGGATTCAACAATACATAAGAATGGTTGATTATTCACTTTGGGAAGTCATTATCAATGGCGACAGTGTGCAAACCAAGACTGCTACTGGATCAGTCTTGACTCTCAAGACAAGTGAGGAGAAAGCACAGAGAAGATTGGAGGTTAAGGCTCACAGTATTCTCATGATGGGAATACCTAATGATTATCAATTGAGCTTTAATCATATTGAGTCTGCTAAGGAGTTATGGGAAGCAATTGAACTTCGATTTGGTGGGAATGAAGCTACAAAGAAATCAAGAAAGAATCTACTGAAGCATCAGTTTGAAACTTTCACTGCTTTAAGTTCTGAGGACATTGAGGGAACTTATGATCGACTTCATAAGCTAACCAGTCAAATGGCTCTTTTGAAGATTGAGCCATCACAAGAAGATGTCAATCTAAAGTTTCTGAGAAGTCTATCTTCTGAATGGAACACTCATACAGTGGTTTGGAGACATAAGGAAGATTTTGATACTATGACATTGGATGATCTGTATAACAACTTGAAGGTGTATGAATCTGAAGTTAAAGGATTGTCAAGCTCATCCACTACCACAAATAATCTTGCTTTTGTTTCCTCAAGCAACAAGACTACTGGTAGACATCAAGAACAGCACTGGTGCTTTTGCTCCTGCTGCTGGTGCTTTTGCTCCTGCTGTTGGTTCACATGTCTCTGCTGCTGACTCTGCTAACACCAACACCATCAGTGATGCTGCAATTTGTGCTTATTTGGCTGAACTTACTACAAGTACTTCAGTCATGCCTCAAGATCTGGATGAACTTGATCCTGATGATGTTGAGGAGATTGATATGCAATGGCAGTTTGCAATGCTTACTATGAGGGCAAGAAGGTTTCTTAAGCGAACTGGAAAAGAGATGAAGTTCAGAAGGAACAAGAGTGTGGGATTTGACAAGTCAAAGGCTGAATGTTTTAATTGCAGAAAGAAGGGACACTTTGCAAGAGAATGCAAAGCACCAAAAAGAAGCAATGAAAATTTCAAGAAGTCTGCTGATGAAGAGCCAAATTCTACTACTGCTATGGTATCATGTGATGGGTTAGGTGATTTTGATTGGAGTGATCTTGCTGAGGATGGTCCAAATTGTGCATTGATAGCTGAAGAAGATCCTGAAGTACAGCATTTTGCTCTCATGGCCTATTCTTCTTCTGGATCAGACTCTGAGGTATCAAATGAATCATCTTGTTCTTTTAAATCATGTTCTGATACAATTGAGATACTTAAGTCTAGCAATGGAAGCCTTAAAATGGAAAATGAATCACTTAAGCTAGATAATCTTAGTTATGAATATGGTTTAAAGAACTTAGAAGAGAAACTAGAGTTTTATAAAAAGGTTGAAATTGAATACCTTGATCAGATCACTATCCTGAAAAATGAAATTATCAAGAAAGATGATGAGATTAAGGTTCTTATTGAAAAAGTAGGAGAGGCTGAACAGGCTAGAGATTTAGCTAAAAGTGAGACTGAAAAACACATTGTTAGGGTGGAAAAACAACAATTTGCCACTGACATTCTCAGTAAACCATTAGGAAGACACTTTAATGGTATAGGATATAATGCTGTTGCTCACCCTACTAAGCTTAGTGCCAATGCCCCTCCTACTAGGACACTAACTTTCATATCTGAGTCTGGAGCCACACCTGTAGGTGAAACTAGTAAACCTGTAGTTGAAACTAATGAAAAAGAAATAGTATCACCTAAGGTTGAGGTAAAGAAGTATGAACAAGCACCCCTGATTGAAGATTGGGTGTCTGACAGTGATGATGATGAAGTAGAATCTGATTCAACCTCTAAGAACAAAAAGGAAGAAATTCCTACTGTTGTTGAATCAAAAGTACCTAGGGCTAAAAGGGTTGATTTTGTTAAGCCTAGGTTTGGTAAAGGTATCTCTAGGAAGATGGCTGAGTATGAAAACACACCTAGAGTATATCCTAAAAGAACAAATAACTTGCCTAGGGGAAACCAGAGAAATTGGAATAACCTAGTTTCACACAAATTAGGTACTGATTTTCAATTACTTAAAAAGGCATGTTATTGTTGTGGTAGTTTTGAACATCTGCAAGATGAGTGCTATAAGAAACCAGCTTGGAACCAATACACTAGGGTGAACCATAGAAAATTTGCTAGAAAGACTCACCCTCACCCCAAAAGAAATATGGTTCCCAGGGAAGTTTTGATGAGAGATGGTACTTCTAGAGTTATCTCTCCTATTGTACCAACAGTGCCCATAAAGAAGGAAATAGTCAACTCTGCTGTTAAGGCAGACTCTGCTGTTTTGCCTAAAGTTGTTACTGATACTGTTGTGGGAAATCATTTTTATGCTGTTAAAGCCTCAGCTTGCTGGGTCTGGAAACCAAAAGTTAAAGTTATAGATCATGTTCTCAGACACAGCAGTGCACCAATGCAGTTGAAGAAATTTGACTACTTTGATGCACAAGGTAGATCCAAGTCAGTAATGGCTTGGGTCCCCAAGAGAAACTAATTCTCTTACTTTTTGTGCAGGGCAATCTACAAAAGGAGCTAAAGGATAAATGCATTTTTGATAGTGGATGCTCTTCACACATGACTGGAGACCAGAGCAATTTGGAGAATTTTGAAGCTTTGGATGGTGGATATGTTGCTTTTGGGAATGACCCCAAAGGAGGAAAGATTGTTGGAAAAGGCATAATCAGAACTGGAAAATTGGATTTTGAGAAAGTGTATTTGGTGAATGGTTTAAAGTTCAATCTTTTTAGTGTCTCACAAATGTGTGACAGAAAGAATTTTTTTCTTTTTACAGACACTGAATGTCTTGTCTTATCTCCCGACTTTAAGATACCTGATGACAAATTAGTACTTCTTAAAGTCCCTAGAAATGACAACATATACAGTGTGGACATAAAGAACATTATTCCCAAAAGAGATTTAACTTGTCTGTTTGCCAAAGCCACTATTGATGAATCCAAACTATGGCATAGAAGGCTTGGACATCTGAACTACAAGGCTATCAACAAGTTGGTGAAAGGGAACTTGGTCATAGGATTGCCTTCAAAGATTTTTGAGAATCCTGAAGTATGTGTTGCTTGTCAAATAGGAAAGCAACATAGAGCATCTTGTAAGTCCAAATTGGTGAATTCCATAACTGAACCTTTGTTTATGTTACACATGGACCTATTTGGACCCACTTATGTGAATAGTTTGAACAAAAAGATGTATGGCTTAGTGGTTACTGATGATTTTAGTAGGTTCACTTGGGTATTCTTCCTAGCTACTAAGAATGAGACTCCTGGTATTCTTAAGGCTTTTATTACTAGGATAGAAAACCTATTTAATCACAAGGTTAAGATCATCAGATGTGACAATGGAACTGAGTTTAAGAATCAAGTAATGAATCAGTTCTGTGAGGAAAAGGGTATAACTAGACAATTTAGTGTGGCTAGAACTCCTCAGCAAAATGGTGTGGCTGAGAGGAGAAATAGAACATTAATTGAAGCTGCTAGGACTATGTTGTCAGAGTCTAAGTTACCCACTATCTTTTGGGCTGAAGCAGTCAACACTGCTTGCTATGTGCAAAATAGAACTAAGATAGTTAAACCTCACAATAAGACCCCTTATGAGTTATTGCATGGTAGGAAACCACTGATTGATTTCTTTAGACCATTTGGGTGTCCTGTCACTATCTTAAACACCATTGACCACTTAGGCAAGTTTAGTGAGAAAGCAGACATAGGTTACTTTGTTGGATACTCTACTGTAAGTAAGGCTTTTAGGGTTTTCAATCAAAGGACTGGGCATGTGGTGGAAAATTTGCATGTTAAAATTAGAGAAACCACACCTAATGTTGATGAAAAAGGTCCTGAGTGGATGTTTGATATTGATTCTTTAACCAAGAGTATGAATTATCAACCAGTCATTGCAGGTTCTACTAACATGTCTGCAGGTACACAAACTAACCCTAATGCAGGTACACAAGCAAAGAAGGATGAGCCTGCAGAGGAGTTTGTTTTGATTGAAAGAAGCAAGTTTGATCAGTACTTCACACCAATAGATAAAGAAGGAAAAAGTTCAGATGATGCTGCTGTTCATAAGGAAGTTCCAAAGATTAATGTAGAAGGTGATGATGAACCTTCTCATGATGTCAAGAATGATGATAAGGAATGGACTACAGAGTCAGATGTTGCTGGGCAACAAGGAAATAAACATAGCAGCAGTTCTCTCAACTCTGCTGCCAAGCCAAAGCACTCTGCTGTCAAGCCAAAGCACTCTGCTGTTAGACCGAAACACTCTGTTGTTAGGTTTGGTGACTCTGCTGCTATGAACAAGGACTCTGCTGCTGTTAAAGATGGTGATTCTGATGATGATTCTGCTGATGAGTTGCCTGAATTAGAAGAAGTGTATGTGGATACTGATGATGAAGTTGTTGATGTTTTTAGTGTTGAAGCTGATTTATCAAACTTGGAGACTGACATACCTGTTAGTCCCACACCAACAACAAGAATCCACAGGAATCATCAAAAAGAGCAAATAATTGGTGATGTTCACTCTGCTGTTCAGACTAGAAGTAAATCAAAAGGGTTGAGTGATTTGCTTGATCAGGGATTGTTTGCTCAAACACTTAAGAAGAGAAATAGCCACAAGGATTTACAGAATTGCATGTTTGCCTGTTTCTTATCTCAAGAAGAGCCCAAGACCATTCACAAGGCTTTGAAAGATGAAAGTTGGGTTGAAGCTATGCAAGAGGAGTTGCTGCAGTTCAAGCTTCAGGAGGTCTGGACATTAGTTGATTTGCCTAATAGAAAAAGGGCAATTGGTACAAAATGGGTGTTCAGATGTAAAAGAGATGAAAGAGGTATTGTCATCAGAAACAAGGCTAGATTGGTGGCTCAGGGATACACTCAGGAAGAAGGGATAGACTATGATGAGGTCTTTGCCCCAGTTGCAAGATTGGAGGCTATCAGACTTTTCTTGGCATATGCCTCATACAAGAATTTTCCTGTGTATCAAATGGATGTCAAAAGTGCTTTCTTGTATGGAAAGATACCTGAAGAGGTTTATGTGATGCAACCACCTGGGTTTGAAGATCCTAAGTATCCTGATAGGGTCTACAAGGTGAAGAAAGCACTGTATGGACTACATCAAGCTCCTAGAGCTTGGTATGACACCTTATCCCAGTATTTGTTGAATAATGGTTTTTGCAGAGGAACCATTGATAAAACATTGTTCATTAAGAAAGACAAAAAGGATATCTTACTTGTTCAGGTTTATGTAGATGATATCATTTTTGGGTCTACAAATAAGGTGTTATGTGAAGGATTTGAGAAGCTAATGCACAGCAGGTTTGAGATGAGTTCTATGGGAGAACTGACTTTCTTTTTAGGGCTTCAAGTAAAGCAGAAGTCAGATGGGATTTTTATTAGCCAAGACAAGTATGTGGCTGATATGTTGAAGAAATTTGGTTTCAAGGATGTGAAAGCAGCCAAGACACCCATGGATAAAAATAAACCTTTGCTCAAGGATGAAGATGGGGTAGAGGTTGATGTGCATCTGTATAGATCAATGATTGGCTCATTGATGTATCTGACTGCTTCAAGGCCAGATATCATGTTTTCTGTGTGTGCTTGTGCTAGATTCCAAGTGTCCCCAAAAGTTTCACACTTGGAAGTAGTCAAAAGAATTTTTAGGTACCTAAAGGGTCAACCAAAATTGGGTCTTTGGTATCCTAATAATTCACCATTTGACTTGATAGCATACTCAGATAGTGACTATGTTGGAGCTACTATGGACAGAAAATCAACCACTGGAGGCTGTCAGTATCTTGGTCATAGGCTGATCTCTTGGCAATGTAAGAAACAAACAGTGGTGGCTAATTCGACAACTGAAGCAGAATATGTTGCTGCTTCTAGCTGCTGTGGACAAGTGCTCTGGATTCAGAACAAATTGCTGGATTATGGGTACAATTTTATGAACACAAAGATTTTCATTGACAATAATAGCACAATGTGTATTATCAAAAATCCTGTTTTTCATTATAAAACAAAACACATAGAGATAAGACATCATTTTATTAGAGATTGTTATGAGAAAAAGTTAATTCAAGTGGTTAAAATTCATACTGACAACAATGTTGCTGATTTACTTACAAAATGTTTTGACATAAGTAGATTTCAGTTTCTAGTTGCTAGTATTGGCATGATCAATCTTTAAAACTTTTAACTATCTTATCTCTGTATGTTTTTGTAAATTTTTGTAAGGATTTGTGCTGTTTGTTAAGTCAAAATTTGTTGTTTGCTGTTTAGTTGTCTGCTGCTATGCTACTTTGCTGCTGTTATGGAATATTCTTGTTTGTGTTTGTTGTTTGCTACTAACCTTTTGCAGATACATATACATACACAATCAAGTAAAGCAAGGAAACATAAAAGGTTCATTCATTCATAAGCAAAGTACAGAGGAAGTTTTCTTACAACCATCCTTCTTAAGAAACATCAAAAGACAACAAGCTACAAAGATTCACAACCTACATCTTAGCAAAGTCAGGCATGACCTTGCTACGCGGTCCCCTAGTGCCCATGGCTTCAAACACCCTTGGACAGGGGAGTGCAAGTACTACTGGACGAGGAGGTGGACTCTGCTGCTGGTTTGATGAGGGAGCTGCTTTCTTCTGCTGCTTGTTCTTCTTTGGCACAGAGGGTTTCTTCTCAACCGTACTTGGCTTTGGATGAGGCATGTGGACACTCTTTGCAAAGGCGGTGGCGGCATTCTTCATTTTTTTCTGTAGTTCAGCGGTCAACGGATGTTTTGGAGGAATGATCTCCCAGGCCCCTTGGTAGTAAGTCATTGATTTAGGCCACTTTGCTGTTTCCTCATCGCTTGATTCTTCAAACGAAGATGGTGTTGATGGGAGTGGATCGGAGTATGAATCTTCCATGACTGCTTTTCCTTTTTGTTGTGATGTTGATGCTTTCTGCGGAAAGTAACTTGCCCACCCTTGTGAGTCATTGGATGAGGAGTCAGAGGAGATCTCGATGATTGGAGTTTTTGAAGAACTCATTGATGTTGGATTGATTTTGTGTTAGGGTTTGCGAATTGGGATTTGTTAAAGAGATTAAAGGATTTATGGAATTGAATGTGGGGTTGGTATGGTATTTAAGGAGGTAATTTTTGATGATTTTGGGAATATTGACTTTAGGTCAACACTTTTATAACTCTGCTGATGAGTTTGAAAGTTGAAGGGTCAAACTGTAACTTTTGGCGCGTTCTTAAACCTAATTGAATCAAAACGGTATCTTTCACCAATTTGATCTCATTAGATTTTAATTGCTCCAAATTACATTCGATTTTCACCCAAGAACAACAATTCATAACATTTCACCCAAAACCCCCAAATTAAATGGCGCAAAGACTGTTTCCGGATGAACACAATCAGATAGCATTTCTCAGTAAGGTTACTGCTGCTGATGGATTTTATGAGGTTATGGATTTTCTGAGTTCATCTAAGTTAAGGTATGCGTTAACAGCTGATCCTACCATTTATATATCTCATATGAAACAATTTTGGTCAACTGTTAAGTTGGATGTATTAGATGGTGAGGAACGATTGATAGGTAGTGTAGATGGGGAGAATATTGTAGTAAGTGAAACAACAATTAAGAGAAGTTTGCGCTTATCTGGTATATCAACACCCCCTACCATTACCCAAGAAACTATTATGACTGAGCTTGAGAATATTGGCTATGAGAGACCTGAGGTTGGTGGTACATTTCTGAAAGGTCGTCTCTGTCCACATTGGAAGTTTTTGCTACATACACTTCAACACTGTCTGTTTCCCAAAGTAGGTGGATGGAGTGAGTTTAGTGCCTCTCAGGCTATGGCCTTAGTATGTTTAGCTACAGGGCAGCCCTTTGATTTTTCTGCTATGATATTTGAGGGGATGAAGAAGTTTGTGAAGAAGAAGTTTTACTTGTACCCAAGGTTTCTACAACTTATTATAAATAGACAGCTAAGGGAACCATTGAGGCATGTAAATGTTGAGCCCTGTAGTAGAATGGCAATCAAGATGTTTGCATTTTTAAAGAAGAATGGGAAAGGTTTTTCTGGCACTATAACTCCCTTGACTGCACATATCTTGACTGTTGTGGCTGCAGTGAATGAGGATGAAGAGGCTGGCACACCCACAGCTTCCCATCACACATCCTCATCAACAAGTTTGAATGATTCAGTGTCACATGAAACCCAAAACACCCAATCACCTAGGACTTCACAACATGAGAACATTGTGCTACCTCAGGCCAATGTTAGTATGGTAGCAGATGAGGCTGATACAGGTGTTGGAGGTATCATGATGGAAGAGGCTGGCACTACTGTTTCCAACTTAGTAGTTGAACAGGACAGTGTCAACATCATTAAGACCTCAACCATGGCAACATCTTTTGTAGAAGGTTCTCAAGAACCCAATACAACTGATGGTAACCCCAGCCAAATGGCTTCTATGGGGGGCTCAGATGTTCATCCTAGGGATGAGACTGAGTTTGTGTCCCAAGATTCACCTCTCGGAGAAGGTAATACATCTCGAAGTGATGAGGACAGAGATGAAACTATTGAATTGATGGATACTAATGTACATATTGACATTGCAAATGATACACCTCTCGGACCAGGTCACACAGGTCGAAGTGTTGATGCTAGTATTGAACATGACAATGAGGATTTGACGGTTAAAACACCAGTACATAATGCCAATTCCAATGATCAACCTCTCGGGTCAGGTTACACAGACCGAAGTTGTGAGGATATCATGAAACAATTGAAAGAATTGACGGAAAATTGTACAAAATTGTCAAAGGAGGTCCTTGGTCTTCGCAAGGAGTTAAAGAAAGTTAAAGCTACTCAAGGTGCTGAAATAAGGAGGCTTAAGCTAAGGGTTGCACACCTTGAGGGGAGGCTAAAGAAGAGTTCCAAACCAAGTTTGGAAGAGGATGCTTCCAAACAGGGGAGGAATGATCAGGAGGCTCAAGTGAATGATCAGGATCAGGAAGGTGTAATGGGTTCAGGGGAGGTTGTTAAAGATTTTGTTGAAAATGTTGGTGATGAGAGTGGAAAGGTTGACTCTGCTGATGCTGAACATTCTGCTGATGAAGAACACTCTGCTGATGGGTTAAAGGTTTCTGCTGATGAGACTGAGCAGAGTGAAGGAGTAAAGGACTCTGCTGGAGTAAAGAACTCTGCTGATTCAGATGATGAACAGATGACTTTAGCTCAAGTGTTGCTGAACATGAACAAAGAAGCTAAAACACCCACACAATCACAACAACCTGCTGCTGAATCAAGTAAAAAGTTTGAAAGGATGCAAAAGTTGGCTGATGAACAAGCTCAAATTGCTCAAGATGAAGAATATGCAAGAAGAGTTGCAGCTGAAGAGGAAGGAAATCAGTTTGAATTTATGGACAGCTCTACATTTAAAGAAGTTAGTCAAGAAGAATTTGATGAACAATTGCAGTATTTTGTTGATTCTGATATGATTGTTAGAGGAGAAGCTTTCTTGATAACTAATGATGAGCAATTAGATGGAAGTGAAAAGACAAAAGAGCTTGTTGATTTTATACTTAAAAAGAATGGATTAGCTAAGTGGGAGGAGTTGATTAAGAGGATTGAAGATGCACAGAAGCATGGTTACAAGCAAAAGTCATCTTCAAGGAAAGCATTGGTAAATGACATGAAGTACTATTTGAAGAATGCAAGAGGCTATCAGATGAAGGATTTCAAAGGAAAGTCAGATCACTTAATTGAAAAGGAATTTTATGAAACTTATGCTAAGTTAAATCCAAGAAAAGTTTCTGAGAAGAAGAGAAATCCAGAAGTTATGGGATCTGACAGTATGAAAGCATCTGGGAGTGGAAGTGTTTCAAAGCCCATAGTATCTGATGTTGAAAAGGAGAAAGAAATTGTTGTTGAAGCTGAAGTTATGACTGAACCCTCTGCTGGTACAAAGAGATATAGGAGGAAAGTGAAGTAGGTGGGTAGGAAGAAGAGAAGAACATAGTCAGTAGTGATGAGTGATTCAGATAAAGAGGAGAAAGAGAGTAGTGATTCAGGGAAAGAAGAAGTGACTGCAGATGATATGCAAGGAATTATGCATCTCACAGTTCATGAACCTCAAGAAGAGCCTGAGTTACTCAATGAAGTTCCTTTATCAGTAAAATATCCAATCATTTCTTATTCACATGATGTTCTAGCTGATGGTCAAGTATGCTGGGTAATAAAGAGATCAAATGGTTCAAGTATAGGATATATTAGTTTTTCTCAGATGGTGCACTACATGGATAGGGATGATATTACTCAACTCTGGAATCTTTACAAGAAGAATTATGGTGATACTAGACCAGAGTTGGTTTATGAAAGACTAAATTATTATCATTTGAAGAATATGTTTGAACCAGATGAGAAGAGTATTGAATGGAAGAAGTTACTGAGTTCCACAGTTCAGAGATGGTATTTATATCAATCTTGTGGAGTTCATGTTTTATCATGCATAGGTGTGACTGTGTATATGCTTGTGGAGAAGGAATATGTCATCAACAACAGTACATCTATTCTGTATCAAATGTTGCAGCCTGGTAAGTTGACATTACAAAGACCATTTGGTGCAGATAATCAAGCAAAAGAACTGATTGAGAAATATAAAAAGTTGATGGAATCAAAGGTTTCAAAACAGTAAAGTGTTTGGAAGCATCCTCCTGGTGGATAG
Organism: Artemisia tridentata subsp. tridentata; assembly: GCA_021014915.2. Taxonomy (NCBI): domain Eukaryota; kingdom Viridiplantae; phylum Streptophyta; class Magnoliopsida; order Asterales; family Asteraceae; genus Artemisia; species Artemisia tridentata. The sequence goes on along the minus strand of CP139505.1, from coordinate 291,102,678 downwards.
TTGGATTTAAGGAAACTTGATGATTTTTGATGAAAAATATCAAGTTTAGGGGAGGATTGTTGGGTCTAAAATGCTGCTGATTCGAGAAACATAACTCTGCTGGATAGTTATGTGACTCTGCTGATTAGTGTATTAACTCTGCTATTTTGATAACTCTGCTGTTTTGATAACTCTGCTGTTTTGGATAATAGGCATAGTGTAACTCTGCTGCTAGCTCACGAAGACTCTGCTGCTAGAAGATTTACTCTGCTGCTTATTAGATATGTATAGTATGTTAAGGATAAATATAGAAAAGATACGTATGAATATTTTTCTTGTATAGGAAGTCTTGTAAACCGACTAGGACTCCTTATGCTATAAAAGGAGGTTCTAGGGTTAGAGTTAGATATCGATTATCTTAGCATACGTATTGTTTTACACTTCAAGGTTTCTTGTAACCCTATTGCTATTCAGAGCAATCGTATTAATATATTGAAGTGTTGTTTGAGAATTTGTCTGTGTTTATTCTTCTTAAAGATCAAGTATTAGTTTCCGCATAATATTTGATATACAATTCAAGATCAGTTTCTATACCAATTACCTTAGATTTATCTAAAGTAATTAATAAGATCGTGAAGCTCAACTGGGATCAACAACTCAACAAAACCTGTATGTGCTAGGTCAATACCTGGAGGTGAAGGAACACCTCTGTATGGTGGAGGAACAGATTTTTATCCTAAACCAGACTTAGCTTTATTGATTACTTGAGCTTCCCAAATCTTATTAATTCCCTCTGAGGCATAAGCTAAAGCATCTACTGTTATCTTAACATTTTCACTGTTATTTAAGGCTTTAGCTAATGATGCTCTTTCTGAACAAATTATTTCAGCTTGAAAATCTATTTTTCTTTGGAGAGCATTCATGTCATCAGCAAACTTAGATTAATTTTCCTGAAAATGTACAAGTTGTTTTTCAACAACAGATATACCTCTTTTATGATTACCTAAGTTGGCTAATGCATCATATAATTGTTCTAGTTGAGCATCAAATCTCTTTTTAAGATCTTCATAAGCTTTAAGAGCAGAGCATGATTCAGTACATTTAATAATGGAATTTACCTCTGAATCAGAGAAGGCCATTAGAGCAGTCTCAGTGGCCACCAGTGCAGCATTTGTTGGTGCTTCCACTTCATCAGCCATGAAGCTCCAATCATATTTGATACCATCTATGGCTAGCATAGCCCTTGGTTCTTCAACTGTGATTTCCTTCTTCTTCTCTTGCCTATACCATGTGCTTCTGTTGTCCTGCTTCCTTGGGTTTCTACATTCTTTAGCAAAGTATCCTAACCTGTGACAGTTGAAACACTCTACTTTCTTCTTATCAAACCCAGCAGTTTCATTACCATCAATGGTAATCTGCTTACCAGTTCTTTGCCAGAACTTCTTAGCCCTCATGCTAAGTAAAGCAACCTGCCATTTCATGTCCATCTCTTCCAAATCATTATCATCCAACTGATCAAGATCTTCATGAGTTAGAGGAGAACCACTAGTTTGACTAGACATGAATACATAGAATGTCGGATCTCCAAGTCCTGCAACATTCTTTTGTGAACTAGTAGAAGGACCACCATAGATAGCAGTAGAAACACCTTCATCTTCATCTACCTCTTCTGATTTACTAATACTAGGAGATGACAAGAGTGCCACATTCCCAGAACTAGTACTATAGATTTCAGACTTCTTTAGACTTTGTTCAACAATTTTGAAGTTATTGAACAAATCATTGAGTTTCATGATTTCAATGTCTGGTTTGTCCATCCAGACATCCACATAAGTATGGAAGTCATCAGGTAGGCTTCTCAAAAACTTCATGTTGAGATCTTCCTTGGCTATCTCAACACCCAACACAGCTAACTGACTGAAAAGCTTATGTAATCTTGAGAACAGCTTATCAAGTGATTCATTGCCATTTGAACTAAAGTTTTCAAATTGTTGTTTTAGCAATGTCTTCTGTGTTTTCTTGGTGGTTTCATTACCACCAAACCATGCACAAATCTCTTCAAAAAGAGTTTTTGCATCTGGATACTTGCTAAAAGATAGCATTTGTTCACCAGGAATGGTCATAAGCAACAAGTTTCTTGCCTTTTGATCATTCCTCTTCTGTATCTTTTCATCATTGTTAGCTGGTCCAGTATTCCTTTTTCTTTCAGTTTTGCCTTCAAGAATAATATCTGTATAACCTAGTGTAAATGAATCACCATACAGAATGATATCCCAAAGAGCATAATCTTGAACCATGAAATATTGCTCAATTCTCAACCTCCATAACTCAAACTCATTATGTTTGATCATGGGCAACTTTGCAGCAACATTTGTAGCAGTATCTTGTGCATCCATTTCTATTTCTTCTTCTTCTAAATCAATAATATCAGCCTTGCTCTGATACCACTTGTTGGGGTTTGATCGATACACTATAAGGTGGTTAAACCTTTTGTACTTTGTGTATATGATATATTGAATGAATATGATTAAGTATGCGGAATCTACTTAATCACACTTAGAAGGTTATTATGGTTATGGAAATGGAACAGTTGTGTTTGTTATATGATAATGAACAAAGAAAGCTTATCACCAAACGATTCAATATTATTAAGATAATAATACGAGTGATCTTGAGTTATCACTAGGGTTACAACCTTGAATCTTATGTTTCTATATCTTATGATCTTTGTTCTATGTTCTTGAGAGTTATTATCTTAACACTTAATAATTCACACACTCTATAAGACACACATATCACTAGTATAAGATCTTTCTTTTATAACACAAGAAAGATCTTTACAGTATTGTTAAGTCTAGTCGAACACTTGCTTTGAGAGTGTCAGTCATTAAGATACAACTTGTATCTATGTATACAACTTGTTCTATGAATATAACATTATGACTGATCACATGGGGTAAGATATTATCTACCGTATATTGTTGACTTTAATACACATAATATCTTTTCATACTTATCCGCTCAGCAGCAGAAAGTTAATCACCAGCAGCAATGTTAACGCTAGCAGCAGAATCCTTCAGCAGCAGAATGTTTAACGTTAGCAGCATAATCAAACACTAGCAGCAGAAACCAAATGCTCTAGCAGCAGAATCATACTTAGAGTATTTCTTTGTGTAGAACCCGATATTAAACTTCTTGAATATTTAATTCCCAACAAATTTTATACAAGATTTTTTAAAAAGCTTTTTATAAAACATTTTTCTAAAATTTTTTGCTCATGATAAACAAATCTTGATCACGTTTTTTTTATTATTAATATAATCTTTTTTTAGCTAAAGTAAGAATAAAATTTCAAAAATAATGCTACCCACCTCAAGAATAGATAAAAAAACAGTTTAAAATATTAAGCTATTTTAAAAGTTGTTGGAAATTAAAAACAAAAATGTCGTTGAAAAAGAAAACTGGAAAAATGTTGTTGAAAACGTTGGGAAAATACCATCACTTCGAGGGGGACTGATAATTTTATTTAAACATTTTTGATATAACACAAACGATCAATAAAAAGAACTAAAATGTTTTCAAAATTTTGTTAAAAATAAAATGTTAATAAAAAGGACTTTGTGTGAAAAAGAGCATAAACCAAGGGGGAGTTTTGCTAAATCATTAAAACTGCTTTGAACCCTCCCCCAGTCCAAAACTCTCGCAGAACTGGGTCACAATTAAAAAGGTTCAAAAAGTCAAAAAGGGTTGATAACCCACCCATTTGACTGCGAGAGAAAACATACACAACCTTTTCACTATCACAACTCTCTCTCCTTGCACACAAAACCTCTATCGCAAAACTCTCGCAAACCAGAGCTTTCTTGATTTTAAGTGTTTTTCGTGCGAAAGTAAGATTACAAAAACCTTTAACTACTTCTTTTACATCTTTGTTATGAATTTCAACCATTGTTATGCATTACATTAATAAAAAAACTGCTAGTTAGGGTTGCGTATTATCATAACACTTAGATCACTTTTGAGTTTGCAATTTATAGTGTTTTGATTGAATTCTTGTGGTTAGATGACTGAGATAGGATGCTTAGATCACTTTTATAAAAGAAAATTGGAACTTAAACGGCTTGATTTGGGTTTAAAAAGGTCAATCTTGGGTCGAAGGCGAACAGTCAGGGTTGCGACACCAATAATGGTGGTTTGCAAGACTTTAGGATAGAGACAAAAACTGATTTTAATAGTAATTCAAAATCTGCGAGACTTTGGTTGCGACATCAGTTATTCACATGTGTCACAACTGATGCCTTGCGATAGCCCTTTTCCTAAAAGCGTTGCAATAGCTTGCTATCACAACTTTTTCTTGCGATAGGAATTTACAAAACTTGTTGCGATAGCAGTTTACTCTCACAACATTATTTTGCGATACATGTTTTTACCTTTTGCAACAGTTGACTATATCTGGCCATGTTTGTGATACCAAATCCTGCGATAGCAGATTTTGCGAAACTTTGCTACCCACCAATTTCAAAATGTTACTCTGCCCAAATTTTTTAAAATCTTTGTGAAACTTTTTTAGGTTTTATACTTATATAAATTTTCACAAACATTTTAACTAATTTTGACAAAGTACTACTTTTGATCAAACATTCTTTCATCAAACAGTCATAACTTGTTCAAAACTTCAAATTTTTGAAAATAACTTTTAAAAATTTAAAATTTCAAAAATGAGCCAATTTTAAGACAAAAGTGTAGTTCAAAAATCTTTGAAAAACCATTTAAATGAGTAAAATCTAATCTTTTACAAAAACTTTTTTTTTTTTTTTTTTTTTTTTTTTTTTAAGATTTATGGACAAAACTTACATATGATTAGTTTAATTTGGATTAGACTAGGATTGTATCCCGATATTGCCTTTACATAGTTCAAGATGCATATGTTTAATTAAAATATATAGACTATTCTATGATTGCATATACACTTTGTGAATGACATTTTATTATGTCAATGTGAATGAATGATTTTGACGTATAAAATTCAAATTATTTCTCGGTTGCCAAAGCTATGAATTTCAAACTTAAAAACAATTCATGCAACCTTGAAATGTGTTTCACTCAAATCTGTTTTCAAATGGTTTTGAGACAACTTGACATGGTCTAAACTAAGAATACCTCATCTTCAAGGTGGTTATTAGGGCTAGTTGTTGTAACACCCCCAATTCCGTGAATGCAGCGGAATTCAAACTGGGTGTTACTTCACGGCACAACAGTTATAACAATAGAAAACGAATTCTAATTGAGTCGTTTTAAAAGATTTATCATTTGAATTATATAAATATTAGAGTTTACAAAAATGAGGTCCAGTAGTTTCACGATTTACAAATTCCATTAAATAAGTTTTCGAATGATAATAAAATTTATAGCCCTCTTGAGTATCTGTGCTCCTCCGTACCAGCCTCGTTCATTATGTACCTAAAATACATGCTTAAAACTGTCAACACAAAGGTTGGTGAGTTTATAGAGTTTGTTGAAATAATTGTGGAAACTTTGTAAAAATCATTGTGACAAGTATATGTAAATACTAACTGTGGATTTTTAGGATTCCAAGTGTATGACTATTGTACTAAATACAATATCACATGTAGGTAGTGTTTCTGTTGCTCTTAGTTCTTGACATCGAAACCTTAAATTTCTGTTTCTGGTTTGTTCACAATTGTACCAAGTCTGTTGGTTTGTTATTATACCAATTCTATTAGTTTTGAGATCTACACCAAGTCCATTAGGTCACATATTTTGTACCAAGTACATGAAATCGTAGTCGGACCAAGTCCGTAGAATCGTAATTTGGACCAAGTCCATAGAATCGTAATTTGGACCAAGTCCTTGCATCGTGGGTTACGTTGTTATACACCCACAACGTTGAAAATCATTTGTTATTGCACTATCCTTTATGAAAACCAAAATGTAAATCTCGTACCAATAGAAATTGGAATAATTGTTGCAAACATAGCCTAGTAGATAATCTGTTGTTATACCTAGTGTTCCCAAATGTTCATTTCGTTTGTTTGCTCCAACTGAGTCAACTTAATGTTTACATTAATCCTAATAGATCTAACCATAATATTCGTACTCACTACGCATAGTGCTTAATGGTTCATGATATAGAAACTCTAAGTATATCAATACTGTTACTTAGTATAAATTAACATTTAGTTCAGATAAACATATAGTTTGCAAATAATCAAGATTGAAATTAAAATAGTTGAGCATGTATCTCCCCCAAAGAGTTTACAAAACAGTTAAATGATAGAAAATGGGGCTATGACTCACCGTAGGAAATCTCGTAATCACGTAATCAAGTGATTTGGCTCAGGAACTAACGGGTACAAATAATGGTGCTCAAAACTCTAATCTGCAACCTAGTTTAGCAATATGACGTCTTAAGTTGTATAATGAAATGATATGTCGTGAATGCAATTTTATAAATTTTTATATCACCCGTACATTTTTGTATTTGATTTTAATAAATAAAGTATACCTTTCGTCAAAGTCGTCGTAAAAATGTACAAGTCTTGACATTTACAAAAAATTTCGTTTTAGTCATCTCTCGAAGTCAAAATGTTTATTATAAATAATTAGTCTCATCTATTTCATTCTCGTCTAAGTACAGATATCTTATGACAGTGCATTGTGACGTGGGGATTAAGATGAGAACAAGGGGAAAAAAATCAATTTGGACTTGTACTAGTTAGACATTTTGATAGTATTAGTTTTAAAGGGTATAGTCTGATCTCGGTAATTACAAACGTAAGATCGTAAAATCACGAAACTTAAAATCAGGTAACATAAAAATATAAAACTTATAAAAATGTTAAAACATATCAATATATTCAACTTTAATATTTAAAATGAGTTGTGGGTTTATTGGAGTGTTTAAACGTTATTTAAACTTAAAAAAAATAAAGTGATAATAAATAGAAGTTAATAGTTAATTTAATAACCATAAAAGTACGGGTGGTTACAGTTGTCACGTCAAAAATGATAATGTATCCCTATAACTACGCAACGTAATAAAGTATTCAAGGTTTTGATACGTTTAGGGAAATCTCACACTTATGCAACAAAAGCTCTTTTGAGACGATTTATATTTGATTTAATTGAGAACTTCTCATCTTCAAGATAGTTATTAGGAATAGTTATCACCTAAAAGCTGATAATGGAATCCTTTAACTAGGCAACGTAATAGAGAGTTCAAAGTTTAGTCATTTATCAAGAAATCTCACGCTCGTATAATTAAATTATCTTTGTAAATTTTTTTCTAAACAAATCATCTAGTATAAACTAGATTACTTAAGTTTGAAACAAAAGTTGATACTTTTTCCCAAAACAATCAAAGTTGGTTAGATGAACGTATATTCTAAAGCATGAGCAAAATAAAACAACGTGCAGTCTAAACCTCAAAATATTTTGAAAATGTATCACAAAACAAACTTTTGGCGAGGAAAAACAAAAACAGATAGAGAGAATTAAATTGCATGTGAAAAAAAAGAGCATGCACTTATGCTATAAAAGCAAGAAAGCATAAGAAAAGAAAAATAAAATAAATATGCTTGAAAAAGAAATGCCAGAGCATACAAAAATAGACAGAGTGAGATAAATGAATTTAAATTTTATCCATATACTTACAACTTTCATATCATTTCAGAATCATATTCACAAAATGGCTCAAGAACAAGCTCAGCAACAAGCTCCCGCTGAACAACCACAACTCACCTCTGAACAAATCCATCCTCAAACTGAGCACATACGATTTGGTGATAACAACTATCTTCTTAACCCAAAAATCTTTCGATGTTATCACCCCATCATTATTAAAATACTAAATAATCACCCTATCTATCCAGCACTTCATAACACTGTTAATGACATTCCCTTCATATATATTCAACAATTCTGGAACACTATCCATGTTGTACCTGAGTCAAAACCTCCGGTGCTAAAGGTGACAGTGGACCGATATACCACAACCCTCCCTTCCGAATATCTACGCACTATGCTGCAACTACCGGCTGTTACAGTAAACGGTCATCATGGCTTTGAAATATTGCCAGGATCAAACCAAATCGTAGAATTCTTCAAAGAGCTGGGATTTGACACGGATGCGAAGAAGATCAAGAATACCTCTGACATCAAACGCAAATATCTACCGAGTCTTTGGGCAAAAATGTTCTCGATTATTAACCGATGCCTCACTGGCAAAGAAGCGGGAATAGATGCCGGTAGATTTACAGTGTATCAGATGTTTTATGGTATTGTCAATCAATGTTATTACGACTATGCTGCACTAATGTGGATTGAGTTGGTTGAACTTGTCCGAAACAAATCTGTAAAGGCAACGAAGAAGAAGGGTTCTTACATTCCTTTTGTTAGATTCATCAAATTAATGATTCAGCATATGATGAAGTCAAACAAGCTGTCAGCAAGACCCGTTGGTGAAAGAATCAATGATAATGTGATGAAGAACTTGCAGCCTGCCAAGGATGCAACTACAAAACCACCAATGGCAATTCCACAAGATCTACTTGATCTTGCTGACAAAGAATATAAAGCATACAAGGAATATATAGTTAGTGGTAGCGCTTCTATGGAAAGCTCAAAACCAAGCGGACCTACCCTTGAAACGCATAGGAATTTAAGTAAGAAGCAACCAACTGAAAAAGGTGGTAAAAGGTTGAAAAGAATCCACAAGAAAGCAGATGAAGAATAAACAGTGGATATGGAGGTTGACACCGATGAAGGGCTGAAACATCAGGGTGATGAGGAGGATTCGGAGGAGACTAAGTCGGATCATCAAAATGATGACGACCAAACTATCGGTGATGGAAAGGATGGTGGAGAAACAACACATAGGCCGGAAGGTAGCAAGGAGACTAGGTTATAATCTAAAACCAGTAGTGTCATTAAATCCTCAAAGATAAACCAGCTCCTAAACTTAGGTACTCCAGAGCAAACAAATCTTGCGTCATGTGTTGACACAGCGACAAGTTTGCCATCGGCTACTCTTGGTGAGTCCGAACCGTCACCCTTTACCCCGGATGTTCCACCACCACAACCAACAACAACAACAACAATAGCAACCTGACCGGATCTTAACACACGCCTTGTGTTAGATAGATACTTTGAGTAATATTAACTAGCATGCGGAATTTACTAGTTAACACTTAGAAGATTATTTGTGTGTATGATCAATGAATGGAACAGTGTTTATGTATATGAACAAGAGACAATTGTTTAACCAAAACGATTCAATATTATTAATCAATAATATGAGTACTCTTGCTAGTACTAGGGTTTACAACCTTGAATCTTCACAAAAACTGATATCGTTTTTCTATATGTTAAAAACCTAACATAGGACATCCTTTTATAGACCAAAGATTCCTGTACAAGATAATTATAATCTATATCAATAAGGATATCTACTAAATCCTTTCTATAATTATCCTTTTACACATTTACAAAAACATAAGCAGTACCAATGTCTATACCAGCAGTACTAACTGACTTAGTACTATTAGTGCATTCTTCAATAAATCTTCAACAGTACTAACTTATAACCGACAGTACTAACTATTAGGTTTAATTTCCAACAATCCTCCCCTAAACTTATGATTTCTCTCCAAATCACTAAGTTTCTTCAAATTAAACTTTACCTCTATGATGGGGAATTCTTCCAAACATTTCATCTTCTATTCTTCCTCATCCTTTCATACTGATCAAATATCTTCTGTATCAGATTTTGAACAACTTCAGTATTCTCATCACATCTCAGTCTTGCAGAAATCATCACTGCTAACACTTCATAACTTAGTGGATACTCTAATTCAGCTAACATGAATATATCAACTCCACCTTGTGTTGACAAATGATGCACATTACACATACTGAAGAATTCCCATGAAACATTCAGATCATAGTAAGGAAAATTCCAATATACATCAGAAGGATCTGGTTCATACAATCTTTTAAATTCAACTCATAGCTCTTGTTCTTTCACATCAGTTCTATATTGGTCTTGAGCTTCTCCTGAACCAATTTCCATAATGTATCTAAATCTTCTGTCACATGCTCTGAGCAAATTCTCAAAATTCTTGTATACAGCTGTTTCACCACCAACTCTGGTAACCTTCCAAGCTTTACCAAACTTATCTCTGTAAATCTCCCAATCCATTATTGGATGTCTCACTTGAAGTGGGTCAACATGAAGAATTTCTGGAACAGTGAAAATCATCATGCTCATATGTTCTGGTGCCAATTCAATTTTCACTATATGTTCTTCCACTTCTTCAGTTGTCTCAGCAGTCTTGAGTCTTTTAGAAGATCTCTCCTCTGAGTCTAAAGGAAATTTCATATGAGCTCTTCTATATGCATTGTAGTACAAAAACTCAATCTCTTCATCTGATTTCCCTTTCAGCTGATATGCCTTCCAATTTGCTTGATTTCTCAGATACATTTTCATAAAGTTTATCTGCTCTTTCTTAGAAGGTATCTTCCTCTTATAACCTTTCTTCTTACTATCTCTGATCTTCTGCATAAGATCACTCCAAGCAACTTCCTTATTCTTTGATAAAATAAAACTTGTGAGCTTCTCTGACTTTTCTTCTGCATTTAAGCTCTCATCTTTAAGGAATTGCACTGCTTGTGCTCTCACAATCAAATCTGAGTCAATCAAGTATTGTAGTTGTTCATTAAATTGTTCTTGATCCACCTCAGCATTTGAAGCCATCTTTTCTAATCTTGTTTTCTCCATAAACTCAACCACATCATCTAAATCATCCTCAGCCATTTTCTTTGCTAACTCTGCATCAAGATCTATTTGAGATTGTTCTTTTGTTTCTTCATCCTCTTGAAGTTTCTTTGCCACTTCTGCATCATAATCTATTTGCATCTGAGTTCTTGGCTTAACTATTTTCTTCTGATGAGGCTCTTCTTCTTCAATCAAAATCCCTTTGCCCTTGTCTTTAGCAGTTTATACTGCTACTTCTGGCACCTCAGCAGTTTGTACTGCTTCTTCTTCAATCTCAGTAGTACCTTCTTGATCTTGATCTTATTCACCCATATCTGTATCATCATTTCCACCAGCAGCACCTTTCTCATTCAATCTGCTTGTTCCTTCATCATTCCTCCCCTGAGTTCCACATCTCTCTTCACCTTGTTCTTTTTCTTTCTCAAATTTCCTTGATTTCCTCCCCTGTTTGGGAGAATCATCACCATCATCATCTAAACTATCTAAACCATCATCTGAGGAATCTTCATCAAGTACCACCTTAGCTCTTTTCCTCTTTAGCTGAGCTTCCAACTTCTTCACCCTTTTGAGTCAACTTGGTACACACCTTGGCAAAGTTGTTCTTGTGGTTTTTCAGATCATCCTCCAGAGATTTTACTTGTGCAGATAACTTGGTACAAAAATGGGTAAATTCATCAAGTTTAGTACTGCCCTCATCACTTCTAGCTGTGTTACCTGCTAGGAGAGGTGAGTCATTGAGCAAGGCTCTAATTTCCACTCTAGTTAGACTAGGTGTATACCTTCTCCTATAGGTTGTGATAATTGGGAGTGTATGGGTTATTTCTGGAACTTGAATGGGTGTGTGATGAGGATCAGTTGGGTTTACTGACCCTTCACCCTGATCAACTTGAATCATCTCTGGAAATAGTGGTATTTCTACCCCCATTAAATAATCTACTTGCCATAGCCATATTTTGAAAAACTTTTGGTTGTAGGCTAGGAGTAGGAAAAATTTCTTTATGTTGCTTAAGCAAATTCTTTTTCTTATTCAAAAAGCTTTGAACAAATCTTAGATACATAAGAAATTTTGTTTTACTTTTTACATTAGCAACCATACTCTCAGATATAAATTTTGAAAAATTGAAAACCTTGTTTGTTGACAGACATATGAGAGCAATAGAAATATTGCTACTGAATTGCTCCCATGATGTTCGTTTAGGGATTAAACAATATAAGAGAGTATGGATCAAAAATCTCCATTGTGGGGAGAAACATCCCTTTTGAAAAGTAAGTTTTTGATTGGATGTATCATACCCCATTCTAGCAATTTCTTGCCAAATTTCAGTATTTAGCATATTGTTGATACCATCTGAATCTTGCAACTTAAGATGTCTCCTAAGAGTAGATTCAGTAACAACAAAAGAAATGTCATCCACTTTAGAGTAAATTTCTATGTCTTCCTCTTCACTAATTTTGACAATGGCATTTTGCCAAAACTGTGTGATATGAGAGACAATAAGAGTAGGAGAAATTGTTAAAGCATACCTAATATGAGATGCGTTCAAGAAGTCCACAATCTCATAAAATTTTGGTCCATCCCCTTCCTCTGTTTTCTCAAGAAAAGCGACCTGGTTGTGCGTCTTGATAAATTCCAAATTAGCCATAATATTCTCAGTAAAAATTGATTTGACTGTGGTGAATAGTGAAAATTTAGGTTAGAAAGTAGAAGATGAAAGTGAGATGAGATATTATTGAGAGAGTTAGGGTTTCTATTGACCGACTTAAAGAATAAATTAACTTTTATTTTAGGATAAGATTATAATAGAATAAAAGTTAAAATATCTAGAAGGGGATCCCTTAAAAACCGTAATTTAATAAGTAAAAATCGCAACGAACTTCCAACGGCTAGTTTCTAAACAAAAATTTATTACTGACACAACAGTACCAACGGCTAGTTCAGCAGTACAAACTTTGCACTAACAGTACAAACTTTGCACTAGCAATACAAACCATTATCAAAAAATTTCAAAGAATAGTATTAACTTATATGAATTTGAAACATTATAACTCACATATAGTTTTTAGCAAACTACCAGCTATTAATGGATTTGATATGTCTTTACCAATAGCCGTTTGCTTTGGACTAGCCAACTCTTCAATGTTAAATATGGTGAGTTGATAACTATACAATTTTTGGTAAATTGTCAACCATAAACGGATTTGATTAGTCTTTACCAGAAACCGTTTGCTCTGGACTAGTTGGTTCCTATGTGGGTTAGATATGGTGAACCAATAACCATTTTTTATGTGCAAAGATCACACACTAATAGCTCCAAAACACCATTTAGTCCAAAAACATAAAGCACTTGATAATTCTTTTATGCTCATCATCCATTCCTGCAATTGTTAGTCCAAAAACAAAGAAACAAAGTGCAAAGCACTTGTCTCACAACAATATAAGCATATGACTAACATTGCACCCAAACAAGAAAATTAGTTTCCTTGTGGAACCCAAGCCATCACAGACTTAGGTTTGCCTCTAGCGTCAACATAATTCATTCTCTCTAAAACAATTGAAGTACAATTAGGTTTGATAGGTCTCCAAACCCATGATGCTGATGCATTAACACCATTGCCCATATTTCCCTGAGCAGTATGATTAAGGTGACCAGTACTAACTATTGGGCTAGCAGTATGAACTGCTGGCTTTGTGGTTTGTACTCTTGGTTTCCAAACTTGTTTGTTAATCACTGCATTGTTTTGAAATGGCCTTTTAACAGTTTTTGGTGCTGATTTAAAAGTTGTTTTTGCACCTTGAACTGTTGGTCTTGGGTAAACAGGTCTAAATGGTCTAGCAGTACGAATTTCTGGTCTCGCAGTATGAACTGCTCTTGGGCTAGACCTTAAAAGAACTGATCTAGGTATCATTCTAGCATTTGTAGGGTGAGTGGGAGGTCTTACTGAGTTCACCCTAGGACTTTCATACCTAGTTACCCTATTGTTGCAATAAGCAGCAAGATGGTCAAAGCTACCACATGTAAAACAAGCTTTCCTATAGCAAACAAAGTCATCACCTAGTTGGTGAGACTTGAGGTTGTTCCAATTCCTTTGGTTACCTCTGGGCTTGTTTGTGGTTCTATACATTTCAGCATACCTAACTGTTGGTCTAAATGGTTTAGCATTAGTTTTAGGCCTAACAGTATCTTTCTTGACCACCTTAGGAACTTTTGGTTCCTCTATCTTAACACTAACAGGCTTAACCTCAGCCTGAGCACTCTCATCATCATCAGAAGTCCAATCCTCTATGGTTGGAGCATCTGAATCCCTACTTGAGGACCTATCAGAGGACACCTTGTCCTCAGAGAGTGATTTATCACTTGCACTCTCAAAACTTACTTCTACAGGCTTGTCTACTACCACATTCTCCTTAGGTTTTGGACCATATTCCATTTTGGGTAGTTGAAATTCCTCTAAACCTGTGTGTTCTAGGTCAATGCCTGGGGGTGTGGGAATTCCTCTATAGGGAGGTGGAACTGACTTATACCTTAGGCCTGACTTAGCTTTGTTGAGGATTTGACATTCAATTATCTTACTGACACCCTTAGATGCATACTTTAATGTGTCTACAATGATTTGAATATTTTCTTTGGCCTGTTTCAACTTTTCCAACTCATGTTTTAACACACTAATTTCATTATCTCTAAACATTAAGTCTCTCTTAAGTATAATAATATCATCAGCAAACTTAGACTCATTACCTTTATAATGACCAATTTGTTCTTCTAACAAAGCTAAAGCCCTTTTGTGATTTGCTAAATTAAAACTGGTCTGGGTTAGCTCTATTCTTTGTTCATCATATCTTTTCCTAAGAGTTTCTAGATCTTTTAATGCATCACAAGATTTAGAACACTTAGAAACTTGTACCTCAAAATCTGAAAATGCCATGAGAGCCATCTCTGTAGATGCTTCTGCTTCCTCCTCTGCAATGTAGCTCCAGTCAAATCCTAAGCCATCAATGGCAACCATAGCTTTTGAGCTTGAGTCTGTAACCTCCACTTCTCTGGTCTTGCTTCCAAAGCCTTTGTTCTTGCCATCTTGTTGTCTTGGCATTCTGCACTCTCTTGAATAATGACCCTTTTTATGGCAATTATAGCACTCAACTTTTGACTTGTCATACCCAGCAACATCATTGCTGTTTATGATTATCTTCTTGCCAGTCTTCTTCAAGAATCTCTTAGCTCTCATGCTGAGAAGAGAGAGCTGCCACTTGATGTCCATCTCTTCAATGTCATCTTCATCAATCTCTTGAAGGTCTCCATGAGTCAACATACTTCCATTGTGTTGAGTAGTCAGGAAAGCACAATAAGTATTCCAATCTAAAAGTCCATTAGTACTGCTTGAAGTACTAGCAGTACCAATATTTGGACTAGCAGTACCAACTGCTCCAGCAACTTGAACTTCTTCTTCTGAACTTGAGGTACTGGGAGTTGACACAAAGGCCAAATTCCCAGAGCTTGAGCTTGAGCTTGTTCCAGTAGACCTCTTTACATCATGCTCTACTATTTTAAAGTTGCTATATAGATCCATTAAGCTCATGGAATCTATATCAGGCTTGTTCTTCCATACAACCACATGCATAGCCCATTCTGATGGTAGACTCCTCAGAAATTTGGAGTTGAGATCTTCCTGAGGTATCTCAATACCAAGAATAGCAAGCTGACTAACTAGTTTCTGTAGCCTGTTGAACATATGATCTAGTGATTCATTGCTTGTAGCTGAGAAGTTCTCAAATTGTTGCTTGAGTAATGTCTTCTGAGTTTTCTTGGTGGCTTCATTCCCACCATATCTGGCAACAATAGCTTCAAACAAAGTCTTGGCACACTTGAACTTACTGAAGTTCAATAATTGATCATTAGGAATGGTCATAAGCAGCATGCTTCTTGCCTTAACCTCATTCTAGTACTGGGCCTTCTCTTTAGTAGTCATAGGCTTTGTCTGCACTTTTGTTTCAGTCCTACCTTCAACTACAGTTTTAGTGGTTGTAGGCTTGAATGTGTTCCCATCTTCTATGATTTCCCAGAGTGCATAGTCTTGCACCTGGAAGAATTGCTCTATTCTCAACCTCCACATATCGAATTCATTAGGCTTGAGAATTGGCAATTTTGCAGCAACATTGGTTTGGGTTGTTGTCTCCATGTCCATCTTCCTTATAGATAAAGTTCGTTTTGGATCTTCTAATTCAAAGTACCAGAACCTGGCTCTGACACCACTTGACCGGATCTTAACACACGCCTTGTGTTAGATAGATACTTTAAGTAATATTAACTAGCACGCGGAATTTACTAGTTAACACTTAGAAGATTATTTGTGTGTATGATCAATGAATGGAACATTGTTTATGTATATGAACAAGAGACAATTGTTTAACCAAAATGATTCAATATTATTATATCAATAATACAAGTACTCTTGCTAGTACTAGGGTTTACAACCTTGAATCTTCACAAAAACTGATATCGTTTTTCTATATGTAAAAAACCTAACATAGGACATCCTTTTATAGACCAAGGATTCCTGTACAAGATAACTATAATCTATATCAATAAGGATATCTACTAAATCCTTTCTATAATTATCCTTTTACACGTTTACAAAAACATAAGCAGTACCAATGTCTATACCAGCAGTACTAACTGACTTAGTACTGTTAGTGTATTCTTCAATAAATCTTCAACAGTACTAACTTATAACCGACAGTACTAACTGTTAGGTTTAATTCCCAACACAACCACAACAACAATACCCATTCCACCACCAACTGAAGCAAACAAACCCACAACTACATCATCATCAACTCAACAAGCTTTCACACCACTTTGGATATACCTCTCACATTCGTTACTGAAGGTTATCTGAAAAAACAGTAGAAGGGTTAGAAAAAGACTTCAAAGAGCAACTCGAAGCTGAAGCAAGACGTACCAAGATCCACAAAGAAGTTATTGAAGAAGTCACTGGAGATGAGGAACTTAAATTTGACCAACTCAAAGAAATGATGTTGAAAATATTCAGAGATCAACCTCATCTACAGCAAGAAAAACCCAATCTATACTACTCACTCATTGACTCAAAAGGCTCGGAAGCAAAATCACACGAAATAGCTGCCTTAAGAGCAACAATGAATGCAACAAACAAAGCTTTGATTTCTGAAATTGGACAGCTCAATGATCGAGTCTTCTCATTGGAACAAACCTGCAAAGGTGGATGTCGCAAACGTCATCAGGATGACCCTAACTCGGATAATCCTGAGGGGGAGAGACGTAGTTCCAAGTGATCCAGACACACCAAACAAACTTCTTCATTAACACAACGAACATCATCAACGTTGTTAATACAAATAATGTCAAAAACGTCATTTGCATTCTCCGGTCTCTACACGTTTTGATAATCACAAAATATAAACGCACATTACGTGAAATTACGTTTAACAAGTTTCTAATCGAGAAAACTCGTTTCAACTACAACATCACTTAAGGTATGAACAAACAATCTACCAACTTAGTTAAGTGATCAAAGAATTTAATTTTCTCTAAACTTCACATTTTTATGTGACAAAACATTTTTACAAAAGTATTTTTGTAATTTTAAAGAAATGTTTTATCTAGAAAATAAATTTGAATTTCAAATTCTCCAACAGCTAGTTTTCCCGCCTAAACCAGATAAAATTTTCACCACATCAGGACAAAAATAGGAGCGTATTTCGGGACGGTCCCGTAAACATAGCGACGGTCCTTTATATATACGGGACCGTCCAGTGTTTAAGGGACCGTCCTCCGCTCCTCCTGGTGCCTACAAATACTGCAATATTTCATGCAGAAAAATCACCTCTTGAGCACTAAAACTTTTTGTCTTCCCAAATCATTCTAAATACTCTTCTTTGATCACATTAACGGATTGTAAGTTGTTTACAAGTGATCATATCAATTTTTCCTCCAAGTGCAAGAGAAGAACGCTCGAATTTATCAAGAAACAAAGTGTTGAATAATACTCCTTCACCTCATAACCATTGTTACGGCTCTCTCCTCAACCTCCATTCTTTGTATCTCAATTCTTATGTTTAATCCGACTTGTGTGTAAGCTCGGAATTGTGTATTGTTTTGATTCGGACTTGGTGTTGGTTCGAATTGTGTAGCCACGTGGGCGTTGTGTGTAGATTGGTTCTAACTAGGATGTAACACCCCCAAAATCATAATATTGCGGAAGCATACACTTTGAGTGCTACTAAATCGATAATCACAACACAAGATATAGAGAACGGATTGAAAATTCGTTTAAAAAATATATATTACATAAAGTCGTGTTGTCTTACATGAAATTCATTTCAAATAAAGAGTAGCCCATTTAACAAAGTGGTCCCAAATTTCAGAGTTAACGCAAGAATAAAAACATTTTCATTAATTATTATGACCATCGCCATGCCCTGCCTTCAGTAACCCACCTCAGTTTCCTGAGAAAATATGCTAAAAGTTAGCTAACGCTGGTGAGTTCATAGGTTTAAAGTAATTAATACATATGGACCATAGCAATATTCAGCAAACAATTCAGCAATAACACACTATCCTGCTATGCAAACACTAAGCCTCATCTAACCGAACTAGACATAGCAGCATGCCAAACTGGCATTAGCAAATAAAAGGGGTGCCCGCGAGTGTTAATCCCCAGACACTCGGACTATTTGCATATGGTATACGTTCGCATTGACTATGCCGAGCCAACTGAACAGGGGTGTCATCCCCAATAGATCTATTTATATCACACGGTTTCCTAGACAGAAATTGACGGTTGATGATAGTGAGCGCAATGGGATTTCTGCATACAAGTGTGTTTAAAAACAAAATCCATTTTTGGTCCATGAAAAAAGTTTTTCATGTTTCTCACCCCAAAGCTTATAAAACAAATCGTATAAATATATGGGGCTATAAACTCACCTTAAAACAACAGCAATCTGCTAATCAATCAACAAAATAGTGCAACCGCTCCGACACGCAACCTAAATCAGTATGGTAAGTCTTAGCGAAATATTCGTGTCTTATATATCTTTACTTTATTTGAAAAGTTTACGTGTGACCAGTGTTCGTATATTTCTTGCTTGCTGTGTGGTAAAGTATATTCCAAAATGATTTATCGTATGAAACTCTTGATGGTGGCTCATGGTGAAAGTGTACGGTGGAACACGTGTGACGGAACATCCGTGCTCGTATTCATCGTTAATATTCGTAAGTAATATATATATATATATATATATATATATATATATTATATATATATATATATATATATATATATATTGGGTTGAGTTTAATAATTATGTATTTAATTAATTAGGGTTATAATTAATTAAATAGGTTTTGAGAAATAAACAAAATATTAGTTTTAGTGGAGGAATATTATTTTATAAATATAATTTTAATTATACGGAATTTAGAAAAATTGTTAAGCATTTAGAAAAATTTAGACAAGTTCAGTATTTTTATCAAAAATACTCTAAGTGTTGGAATTTTAGAAAATTTGGGCATGACCCATTCGTTTATACAACATTTCCATTTTCTCATGTGTTGCAATTTCTCAAATAATTCGCGTTGTAAACTATATTTGCAAAATTGGTTCGTAATATATATATTGGTCGTTGTAAGTATTTTTATCGTTATAACTATCGTTATCGTCACGTTTAATTATTAATAATAGATTTCGATACAAAGTCAATGTGTTTTCAAAAGTCAACGAAAGTCAATATTTGTAAAGATTTGGTCAAAATTTCAGTTTTTTACCCTTTAGGAGACTAACGCGTCTCAAAACAAGTCCAAACTAGTTTTAATTATATATATCGTATCGTTAAGTAATATTATTCATAGTGGGTCGAAAAATATTTCAAATCTCATTTTTGTCATCCGACATACTTATTGGGCCGAAATTTATTAAATGAGCCCAATAGTTCACATTTAGTCCAAAACCATTTAGCCTTTTTAATTTACGATATATATATCGTTAGTTTGCTAAAAATAAATTTAACACATTCGTTACCGCATTTGGTCAAAAAAAAGTCAACTGTGACGAGTTGGGTTGGGCTTGGCCCAACTGTCACCGAATGTTCATAAGCCCAAAATCATTAATTTAGTCCAAGGCCCTTTTTAGTTAAATTATATATATCGTCGCGTTTCTAAAAATCAAATTAACACGTTCGTTACTCCATTTGGTCAAAAAGTCAAAGGTGACCATTTTCATGTTGGGCTCGGCCCAACAGTCCACGAACAACCTTTATAGCCCAATGTACATATTTAGCCCATTATTGATAATTAGTAATATTAATTACGTAACAAATTTTAATTATATTAATTAAGCACTTATAATTAATTCATTAAGTCAAAAGTCAAACATGACAAAAATTAAATAGGTTCAACCCATATAACACCATACAACCCATTTTCATATTTTTATAAGCTAAACTCAACTAGTTATGGCTTATTCAATAAGCTATTCTAAATAAACTTTTAAGCATTAATTCCACCATTTCACCACTTGAGCCAAAATTTTATATTTTTCAAAATCCTAATAATTTAGTAATTTATTTCTAGCCAATTTATGTATATGTCCACAAAAGTGTATATATTGTCTTAATCTCGCGTAATTAACACTAATCACATTTGTATCATCAAACTACTACCATGTACAACAAGATTTACCACACAAGCAAGAAATACTCTAATTTATACAAAAGCCTCAAAAATATCGAGCACTATATAATATATAACAAGCCCTAGCTTTTTCTATTTTAACAAAATATACACATTTAACAATTTGTAACATCATTAGACATCAAAAGAACATGAAATCAACAAGATTAGAAAAGTTTTGATGATTCCTTACAATGGTTTAGTGTTAACGTGGGGTAGAAAGGACCAAGAACAACCCAAACTTCACCAAATTTACCCAAATCACGTTCCAATTAACCCGAAACTCTTGAATATACACTCCAATTTACTTGAACTTCAAAGAAAAGTGATGGATCTTAAGGATTATAAGTGAGACGTGAGTTTTTGCATGAAAAATGATCTAGGAAGTTGGGTGAGAGTAATATGGATAAGTGAGTTTGTTTTGAGTATCATTTAGGGTAATACTTGATATATATAAGTATTAATACAAGTTAGTGGGTTGATTTTGTCTTGTATTGGGGTAGTATTACTTGGGGCTGGATATGGACAAGAATTAGGAGGGGGAAATTTATTTTTACCTCTCGTTGGTGTATCGTGTGTCGGTTTAAGCTTAAATAGTTACCGTAAAGTCCCGGATTGACCTTTTTGGACACGTTTATGCAAAATAAAGTTTTTATTGACGTTTCCATCAGAAAAATAATAAATTACTATTACTAGCTCCAAAATGCATTTATTTGATTGCTACCATATATACTGTGCTGTCGGTACGCGTGTGCGGTTGCTTTTTCAGAAATTACGAGAAAGCTCTCAGTAAATTACAAAACTTGTCAGTAACTATCAGGAATGGAATAATTTATGCTTACTGACAAAAATAAACTTTTTCTGCAGTGACTGTAAGCTACAGTATGCGGGACAGCTCCCAAAAATGCTAAAAAAATACTCAGAAACATGCAAACGCGCATAGAAATGCTCAGCTTAAAAATAATAAATAACCATTTAATATTAATTAACAACGTGAAAATTACCATTTGTCACAGTCTCCCCAGCTAATCGGGAAATCTGTCCTGAATTTCAATTTACGTTACTCGTTGGGTTCGAAAAGAGATGAGGGTATTTTCACTTGATTTCATCCTCTCGCTCCCAGGTGTACTCGGGGCCTCTGTGAGAGTTCCAACGGACCTTCACAATTGGGATACGACTTTGCTTTAGCCGTTTGACTTCCCGGTCCATGATCTCAATCGGCTCCTCGATGAAATTTAGTTTCTCGTCAAGCTGAATCTCATCCAAAGGAATGACGGCGCTATCATCCGATAAGCACTTTTTCAAATTGTTGACATGAAAAACGTCATGCACAGCGCTGAGCTCAGATGGCATTTCGAGTCGGTAGGCTACCGGCCCGATTCTGGCAAGAATTTCGAAAGATCCAATATAACGAGGGTTCAGCTTACCGCGCTTGCCAAATCTTATCACGCCTTTCCATGGCGAGACCTTTAACATCACTTTGTCACCCACTTAGAACTCAAGGGGTTTTCGCCTCTTGTCGGCATAACTCTTTTGACGGTCACGAGCCACTTGCATTCGGCTCTTGATCTGCACGATCTTCTCAGTAGTCTCGTGGACTAGGTCTGGTCTGGTAAGTTGACTTTCTATGACCTCAGCCCAACAAATTAGCGATCTGCACTTACGACTATAAAGTGCCTCATACGGTGCAGCCTTAATGCTGGTATGATAGTTGTTGTTATAGGAAAACTCGGCTAAAGGCAAATGCTTATCCCAGCCATTCCCGAAGTCAATCACACATGCTCTCAGCATGTCCTCTAATGTCTGAATGGTCCTCTCACTCTGACCGTCAGTCTGAGGATGATAAGCTGTACTCATGTCAAGGTCGGTTCCCAATGTGTCCTTAAGCGACCTCCAAAAGTTAGATGTGAATCGACTGTCTCGATCAGAGATAATAGAAGCAGGCACACCATGCCTTGCGACAATTTCCTTCACATACAGTCGCGCGAGTTTGTCCATGCTGTCATTCTCCTTTATAGGAAGAAAATGCGCTGATTTAGTGAGACGGTCAACGATTACCCAAATCGTGTCATAACCACTCGACGTCTTAGGCAGCTTAGTGATAAAATCCATAGTGATACGCTCCCATTTCCATTCTGGGATTTCAGGTTGAACAAGCAGACCGGATGGTCTCTGGTGTTCAGCCTTGACCTTCGAGCACGTTAAACACTTACTGGCGTACTCAGCTATATCGGCCTTCATGTTTGGCCACCAATACAACTTCTTCAGATCTAAATACCTTTTCGGTAGTTTAAGTTGAGCCTCAAATGAAATCTAACTTAACCCCACAACTCATCAAACAAGAACTGTCATGAGATTAAGCTAAACTACAAGTTTAAGCCCAGTAACAAGATGTTCTTAGATTTGATAAGATGTACTTAGATTTGTGGGATTCGTGCATAATCAAATCACGAATTCCTCCATGTAGCGGGATCCAACACCTGTCCCTATAACACAAAACTCCATCGGATCTTTTTACGAAGCCATTCTCACTCTCTGGCATTCCGTAAATTTTCTCACGTGGTCGATTTTCATCCTTGAGTGCCTCACCCTGAGCCTCAAGAATTTTTGCTGGAAGCGACGAACCGATCGTCATTCCTAACGATCTGACTCTGAGGGGTTTGATCCGCTCTTTTCTGCTGAGGGCGTCGGCAACTATATTTGCCTTGCATGGGTGGTAACGGATCTCACAATCATAGTCGCTAAGCAATTCCAACCATCGGCGCTGTCTCATGTTCAGCTCCTTCTGGTTCAAGATGTGCTGTAGACTTTTGTAGTCGGTATACACCACACACTTAGTGCCATAAAGATAGTGCCTCCAAATTCTAAGAGCAAACACAACTGATCCTAACTCTAGGTCATGGGTTGTGTAGTTTTTCTCATGTGTTTTCAGCTGTCGAGAAGCGTATGCTATCACCTTCTCTCTCTGCATCAGCACAGCTCCCAAACCTTTGTGTGATGCGTCACAATAAACAACAAAATCTTCACTACCCTCGGGTAAGCCAAAATAGGTGCACTACACAATCTTTCCTTAAGGAGTTGAAAAGCTTCTTCCTCCTTATCTCCCCAGTCTTATTTTACATTCTTTTGTGTCAGTTTCGTCAACGGCTTAGCTATCTTAGAAAAACCTTCAATAAACCTTCGGTAATAACCGACAAGTCCTAAAAATTGTCGTATTTCAGTAGGCGTTGTGGGCGTTGCCCAATCCTTTATTGCCTCAATCTTGGCGGGATCTATGTGAATGCCCTGTCTATCTATCACGTGACCCAGAAACTACACAGTCGATATCCAGAATTCACACTTCGAAAACTTGGCATATAACTCCTCCTTTTTCAATAATTCCAGAATTAGCTTGAGATGTTGCTCATGCTCTTTCTCATTCTTGGAATATATTAGGATATCATCTATGAATACTATTACGAATTTATCCAAATATGGCTTACACACTCGATTCATGAGATCCATGAATACCGCTGGTGCATTAGTCAAGCCAAAAGGCATAACCTGGAATTTGTAATGACCATATCGGGTTCGGAATGCGGTCTTCGGGATTGTAACAATTCGCATTTTCAGATTACTATCCATTTCAGAATTTTTACTATTCATTTTTACTATTCACTTTCACTATTCATTCCCGAAAATTTTTATTTCATATTTTCGTAAGTTAAACTATTTTAATGATAATTCGAGAGTTTGACACTCGTCGGATCATTTCTGCAAAAATATCTAAACACTATTCATCAAAATATCTAAACACTATTCATCCAAAATATCTAAACACTATTCATCCAAAATATCTAGATATTTTCAAAAATTCACTAGTCGTGTAAATACTCATTTCTCGTGGAAAAATTATTCTAAATACAATGATACTAATTTCGTGTCATAAATCGAACGTTATCAAGCCTAAATGAGTCCCAAACCATAATTACACAAAAGTTACAATAATGACCCCTGTAAAAATATTTCTCGTTTTATATATTCATTTTGTTGGAAAAACTATTCTAAACGCAACGGCGTAATTTTCGTGACTTGAATCAAACGTTTGCTAGCCTAAATAAGTCCCGAACACGAAAAGCAGAAAAGTTACACAATTAGTCCTCGATTGAAATTTTCCTATAAATAGGAGGCATAAGCCTTCATTATTTCTTGCACCACCCCTCTCTTTATCTCTAAAGTCCTTAAACCCAAGGCGATTCTTAGCTATTTTAGCTAGTTTCTTTCAAGAACGTGCAAGCGTTCTTGAGCAAAAGCTAGATTTCGATCTACTTTGCTTCGAGTTTTCAAGAAAGGCGTCGTTATAATCTTCAAATAACTTCAAGTCTCCAAAAAGACTTTGTTATTATCTTATTTTAGTATCGGGTACTACAACACTAGGGTACTTCATGTGAGGGGTTTCATTTGGGTAAACGGATCGACGAGTTGCTGGATTTACGAATTAAAGTGTCCTAGCTCCTCGAACGTTTACTACATGACCTCTGAATTATGATGGCCCGAACGGTAGTTACGCGTAGAGACTTCCTGGCTTAATCCATCAATCCCGTTATACGTGGTGATATCATTAGTTCAAGGTGAGTTCTTAGCCCCTACTTTTATACCCGTTTTAACTCTTTGGGGGAGATACATGCTTAACTACTTTCAATTACTTTTACAAGTATTCCAAACCTTTACATATTACCGTGAGTTCTTAGCCCCTACTTTTATACTCGTTTTAACTCTTTGGGGGAGATACATGCTTAAATACTTGTTCTTATTTTCATACATGCTTAAATACTTGTTCTTATTTTCACAAGTAAACTAAACTCTTATACTTTACCGTGAGTCATAGCCCCTACTCTTTTAATACATGTTTTATACTTTTGGAGGAGATACATGCTCAAACTATACTTTTACAAATACACGTGTAACTTTATGATACAGTTAGTCAATGATTCAAATCTATGTGATACTTTTATTCTTTTATGCTATTTATATGTGACGTCTTATTATGTGATACACTGTTATGTGTAAATCTATTAATGTGGATTGGAATTATCAAATACATGATTTATGCAATTACTTAAATGTTTATACTTTTATACGATACGCTTTCATACTTGTCTTTGGGAAGTAGGCACCCAATAATCTTTGGGAAATGGCACCCAGTAATCTTTGGGAAATGGCACCTAGTATTCTTTGGGAAATGGCACCCAGTAATCTCATGATGCATTGATATGCAAGACATCTACCCTAGACATACTATGTTAGCAGTGGATTGTAAAAACACAGGTTGCAAGTCTTGTATGGGCGGGGCTTGGAACTGAGTGGATTTACAAGGCCTTTGCTGGGAAATCTTTATTCAAATACTATACTTTTAAACTAAACTCTATGAACTCACCAACCTTTGTGTTGACACTTTAGCATGTTTATCTCAGGTACATTAGACGATAGCTAGATCTTGAAGCATAGAGTCGCACGGCATATTTTGAAGACTTATGTTATTATCATTTACCATTCGAAACATTTTGTATATATTTATGTATCATACTTTGAGATCTCATGTTTGTAACTCTGAATTCATTAATCGAATGGTAACTTTTCAAAACGTCTCATTTAGAGGTCGTTTTCTATAACTTGTACTTTGTATTATGAAGTAGCACCCCAAAGACACAATCTTCCGCTGCGATACTTTTGGGGGTGTTACAGGGATATCCTCTTCCCGAACTCGGAGTTGGTGATAACCTGATCTCAGGTCTATCTTGGAATAAACCGATGAACCTTGCAACTGATCAAACAAATCGTCAATTCTCGGGAGTGGGTACCTATTCTTAATGGTTAGCTTATTCAGCTCTCGATAGTCAATGCACATCCTGAAGGATCCATCCTTCTTCTTAACAAACAAGACAGGAGCTCCCCAAGGCAAAGAACTTGGTCTGATAAAACCTTTTTCGGATAGTTCAGCTAACTGATCGGACAGCTCCTGTAACTCCGTAGGTGCTAGCTGATAGGGTGCTCGCGCTACAGGCGTGGCTCCTGGCACCAAATCGATTTGAAATTCAATTTGTCGGGCCGGTGGGAGTCCAGATAGGTCTTCCGGAAAAACTTCCGGGAAATCCCTTACGATCAGCACATCTTCCAATTGTTTCTCTCCGGGCTCTTTTTCCCTTTTCTCAGTAACATGAGCTAGAAAGAGATGACATCCCTTCTTAATGTACTTCTTCACCTTCGTACACGAGATGATGCTCAATCTCGACGAACGCGCACGATCACTCCGATCTCCTTCAATTATCAGAACTTCGTTCCCATAGGGTACTCTGACGATCTTTTCATCACAGATGATGACGGCATGATATTTTGATAGCCAATCCATCCCTATGATGACGTCAAAACTACCCAACTCAACTGGCATAAGGTCAATGTTGAATGGGTGGTTCAATAAATTTAGAGTGCAAACCCTTATAATGGTACCTACTCTTTCTAAGTTTCCTTTAGCTAATTCTACGTCGAAGACATTATCTAAGGTGGTTGGAACTATATCAATTACAGAACTGAAAGCAGTCGACACAAAACTTCTATCTGCTCCCGTATCGAATAGTACTGAAGTATAACGATTATTTAAAAGAAACGTACCCGTCACCACATTCGGGTCGTCCTGGGCTTCCCTTATGCCCACAGCATAAACTCTTCCACGGGCTCCTCCACCATTGCCCTGGTTTCCGTTCATTTGGCCCTAGGTTTATCCCCATTTCCCTGATCTCGGGGTTTGTTGCACTCATTTCGGTAATGACCCTTAAATGTCTGGAGGTTCACTCATTGCTAGATTTTCGTCTAAGGGTCCTTCTTGTATTGTTAGGATCTTGTTACCATAAGGTATGCGGACGAGTTACCCATCGTGGGTGATTACGGCGTGGTATTTTGACATCCAGTCTATACTGGGGATGACGTTGGAGTCTCCAGGTTTTGTGGACCTAGGGTCGCTGTTGGTTGGGGAGTCTTGTAGGTCTAGAGTACGACCTTGAGAGATGTTGTTGATTGCTACTAGCAGTCAGTTTGTTGGCTCAGTAAGATTCGTCTGATAGACGATGCAGTGTCTCGGAATCGGAAAGAATAGGGTACCGTGAGATGTTAATCGGTGGTGTCATCTTATGTTGGCTAGTAGTGTAAGTTACCCTTTCGGTTTTGGACGTGGCATGAAGTAAGGCTAGTTCTAGGTGGTGTCTTGGCGTCAAAGCCTATTTGGTTACGGTGTTTCCTAGTACGGATGCCCATGACTTGCACTTCTTTTACGTGCTCACACACGCGAGTTTCTGATTTCTCGAAAAAGGAAATAAGGATTCGACTTTCATAAAAATTTAAGGCAACCACTCCTAGCATAGTATGGTCCTACCCGAATTATACAAAGGTGATCAGGCTTTGTATAGTTGGGGTCCAACGATGCAATGCTGAGTTTAGTTACAAGAAAACATGTCGGTTTTTCTGCTTGCGAGTTTACAGCATAAACTACCTTTCAAAAAGTAAATAATTCCCCGGGCGGTAACAGAATAGTTTGTAAAATGGTTTGTAAACAATTTATAGAGTAATGGTAAAACAATTCATTATTGGCAAAATAGTATCCAAGTTATAGTTTATCTTATAAATTGTTAGTGAAAACAGTTCGTAAGGCAATATGAGGAAAGTTCCTTGTTTCAAAGAAAGTAGTGAGGTCAAACTTTGATTCTGTAATCTGGTAGTAAAATGATTTGTAGTACGACTACGAGATAGTCTGTGAAATACTTGCAAAAGTTCGGGTGTTGGTAGCAATTCCATTTATTATTTCATGAAAAGATAATAAGGTAGACAACTTGTTTATAATACGAGTTCAAATAGTTGAAAAATGATGACAAAGTGATTTCTTAAATGATAGTAAAAATAAGTGCAACGGGCGGCAATTGGTACATCTAGTTGGCATAGGACCATTGATAGTCGGAGTCAAATAAGCTCACAGAAACGAACTTAAAAGAGACTAAACTTAGGTCGTATTACATAGGGTAGTCATTCTTATGTCATCACGTCTGAGTCCTGGTTTTCTCCCGCTCCAAATTTTCCTTGATTGCTCACTTCTTCTTGGTTCTTTGGTTCCT
Source organism: Artemisia tridentata subsp. tridentata (assembly GCA_021014915.2). Taxonomy (NCBI): domain Eukaryota; kingdom Viridiplantae; phylum Streptophyta; class Magnoliopsida; order Asterales; family Asteraceae; genus Artemisia; species Artemisia tridentata. The sequence continues at coordinate 291,074,059 of CP139505.1, read as the reverse complement.
GACACTCGTTCTTGTAGTGCCCCTTCTTTCCACACCCAAAACAGATTACCTCAGCTCTCCGATTTTTCCCTGATGTTGTCTGTGCTACTGCAACGGTTTTAGACCTACAATCTTTAGCTAAATGTCCAACCTTCTGGCATTTGTGGCACTTCACGGTGCAAGGTCCGTAGTGGTGTAGTTTGCAGCGACTACACATTGGTAACTTTCTAGTATAAGCCTTTCTGTTACTAGGTCCAGCAGTGAAAGTTTTGGCCAACTTTGCCTTTTTGAGGGGTTGTGGAACCCCTTTGTTTCCTAGGTTTTCATTCCATTTCCTCTTTTCGTTAATGTTTTTAGCTTCTTGAACTACCCCTTGGTTCAATAAGTCGCAACCCGTGCGAATTCCTAACTCATAGGCAGCAATAGTCTCTGCTACTCGTTGGGCTACGAGTTGTTCCACGGCTGTGGAATTTAGGTCTTGCCTCTCAGGTGACATGGTCCTTCACAATGAGAAAAGAAGCGTGAGACATAGCAAGGATGTATCCTAAGAGTAGATGGTTCCAGGAGATACGTTATAAGGTGGTAGGTTAGGGTCGTGCTCACATAAGTTGGTGGGTGCCTTTACGATAGTAGTATAAGTGTTTCGAAAGAATAATACGGTAGTCCAAATTTGGAGTCGAATAGAAAATGAATTCGTGTGGTATGTAGCGAGTATTAAACTCGAAGTGAAATGATGATGTTACGTAGGGAGATGGTCTGTGACAATTATGGTATGGCACGCGCAAGTATATAAAAAAAATACTTATATCATATATGCTTAATAAAATACTCAAATAGCATATCACAACACTTAATCAAATAAAGCAAATAACGCTCAAATCATAGCAAGCTAAGCTGGCAGGCATCTGGCGGTCATAAGGAAAAGTTTTTCATAAATCGGTTATAGTTAAGGTCTTTATAAACCTAGTTCTCTATAACCTAGGCTCTGAATACCAATCTGTAACACCCCCAAAATCATAATATTGCGGAAGCATACACTTTGGGTGCTACTAAATCGATAATCACAACACAAGATATAGAGAACAGATTGAAAATCCGTTTTAAAAAAAATATATTACATAAAGTCGTGTTGTCTTACATGAAATTCATTTCAAATAAAGAGTAGCCCATTTAACAAAGTGGTCCCAAATTTCAGAGTTAACGCAACAATAAAAACATTTCCATTAATTATTATGACCATCGCCATGCCCTGCCTTCAGTAACCCACCTCAGTTTCCTGAGAAAACATGCTAAAAGTCAGCTAACATTGGTGAGTTCATAGGTTTAAAGTAATTAATACATATGGACCATAGCAATATTCAGCAAACAATTGAGCAATAACACACTATCCTGCTATGCAAACACTAAGCCTCATCTAACCGAACTAGACATAGCAGCATGCCAAACTGGCATTAGCAAATAAAGGGGGTGCCCGCGAGTGTTAATCCCCAGACACTCAGACTATTTGCATATGGAATACGTTCGCATTGACTATGCCGAGCCAACCGAACGGGGGTGTCATCCCCAATAGATCTATTTATATCACACGGTTTTCTAGACAGGAATCAACAGTTGATGATAGTGGGCGCAATGGGATTCAACTAAACTTAGGTTTCTGCATATAAGTGTGTTTAAAAACAAAATCTATTTTTGGTCCATGAAAACAGTTTTGCATGTTTCTCACCCCAAAGCTTATAAAACAAATCGTATAAATATATGGGGCTATAAACTCACCTTAAAACAACAGCAATCTGCTAATCAATCAACAAAATAGTGCAACCGCTCCGACACGCAACCTAAATCAGTACGGTAAGTCTTAGCGAAATATTTGTGTCTTATATGTCTTTACTTTATTTGAAAAGTTTACGTGTGACCAGTGCTCGTGTATTTCTTGCTTGCTGTGTGGTAAAGTATATTTCAAAATAATTTATCGTATGAAACTCTTGATGGTGGCTCTTGGTGAAAGTGTACGGTGAAACACGTGTGACGGAACATCCGTGCTAATAATTATGTATTTAATTAATTAGGGTTATAATTAATTAAATAAGTTTTGAGAAATAAATAAAATATTAGCGTTAGTGGAGGAATATTATATTATAAATATTTTATTATTTATAATATAATTTTAATTATAAGGAATTTAGAAAAATTGTTAAGCATTTAGAAAAATTTAGACAAGTTAAGTATTATTATCAAAAATACTCTAAGTGTTGTAATTTTAGAAAATTTGGACATGATCCATTCGTTTATACAACATTTCCATTTTCTCATGTGTTGCAATTTCTCAAATAATTCGCGTTGTTAACTATATTTGCAAAATTGGTTCGTAATATATATATATTGGTCGTTGTAAGTATTTTTATCGTTATAACTATCGTTATCGTCACGTTTAATTATTAATAATAGATTTCGATACAAAGTCAATATTTAGTCCATATGTTTTCAAAAGCCAACAAAACTCAATATTTGTAAGGATTTGGTCAAAATTTCATTTTTTTACCCTTTAGGTGACTAACGCGTGTCAAAACAACTCCAAACTAGTTTTAATTATATATATCGTATCGTTAAGTGATAATATTCATAGTGGGTCGAAAAATATTTCAAATCTCATTTTTGTCATCCGACATACTTATTGGGCCAAAATTTATTAAATGAGCCCAATAGTTTACATTTAGTCCAAAACCATTTAGCCTTTTTAATTTACGATATATATATCGTTAGTTTGCTAAAAATAAATTTAACACATTCGTTACCACATTTGGTCAAAAAAAAGTCAACTGTGACGAGTTGGGTTGGGCTTGGCCCAACTGTCACCGAATATTCATAAGCCCAAAATCATTAATTTAGTCCAACGCCCTTTTTAGTTAAATTATATATATCGTCTCGTTTCTAAAAATCAAATTAACACGTTCGTTACTCCGTTTGGTCAAATAGTCAAAGGTGACCATTTTCATGTTGGGCTCGGCCCAACAGTCCACGCACAACCTTTATAGCCCAATGTACATATTTAGCCCATTATTGATAATTAGTAATATTAATTACGTAATAAATTTTAATTATATCAATTAAGCACTTATAATTAAGTCATTAAGTCAAAAAGTCAAACATGACAAAAATTAAATAGGTTCGACCCATATAACACCATACGACCCATTTTCATATTTTTATAAGCTAAACTCAATTAGTTATGGCTTATTCAATAAGCTATTCTAAATAAACTTTTAAGCATTAATTCCACCATTTCACCACTTGAGCCAAAATTTTATGTTATTCCAAAACCCAATAGTTTTGTTATTTATTTCTAGCCGATTTATGTATATGTCCACAAAAGTGTATATACTGTCTTAATCTCGCGTAATTAACACTAATCACATTTGTATCATCAAACTAGTACCATGTGCAACAAGATTTACCACACAAGCAAGAAATACTCTAATTTGTACAAAAACCTCAAAAATGTCGAGCACTATATAATATATAACAAGCCCTAGCTTTTTCCATTTTAATAAAATATACACATTTAACAATTTGTAACATCATTAGACATCAAAAGAACATGAAATCAACAAGATTAGAAAAGTTTTGATGATTCCTTACAATGGTTTAGTGTTAACGTGGGGTAGAAAGGACTAAGAACAACCCAAACTCCACCAAATTTACCCAAACCACGTTCCAATTAACCCGAAACTCTTGAATATACACTCCAATTTACTTGAACTTCAAAGAAAAGTGGTGGATCTTAAGGATTATAAGTGAACCGTGAGTTTTTGCATGAAAAATGATCTAGGAAGTTGGGTGAGAGTAATATGGATAAGTGAGTTTGTTTTGAGTATCATTTAGGGTAATACTTGATATATATAAGTATTAATACAAGTTGGTGGGTTGATTTTGTCTTATATTGGGGTAGTATTACTTGGGGCCGGATATGGACAAGAATTAGGAGGGGGAAATTTATTTTTACCTCTCGTTGGTGTATCGTGTGTTGGTTTAAGCTTAAATAGTTACCGTAAAGTCCCGGTTTGACTTTCTGGACACGTTTATGCAAAATAAAGTTTTTATTGACGTTTCCGTCAGAAAAATAATAAATTATTATTATTAGCTCAAAAATGCATTTATTTGACTGCCACCATATATACTGTGTTGTCGTACGCGTGTGCGGTTGCTTTTTCAGAAATTACGAGAAAGCTCTCAATAAATTACAAAACTTGTCTGTAACTATCAGGTATAGAATAATTTATGCTTACTGACAAAAATAAACTTTTTCTGCAGTGACTGTAAGCTACAGTATGCGGGACAGCTCCCAAAAATGCTAAAAAAATACTCAAAAACATGTAAACGCGCATAGAAATGCTCAACTTAAAAATAATAAATAACCATTTAATATTAATTAACAACGTGAAAATTACCATTTGTCACATAGGATTAGGACTCGACATTTCGCTTAGTGTCGTTAATTGGTGTAAGCGTTGGTGTACGATTTTTTCCGCCATAAGGGAGCGTGTTTATATAGTGTTTGTGAAACTCTCGAGTGTGAGACTCGAGGAGTGGAGTAGGGCGAAGAGTGAGCTTCGTAGCCGAACCACTATAAATCTTCGTGTCCCGGTTTGATCGTTTCATTCCTTTACTTTTACCTACTCTTTTATAGTTGTGTTCATAGATTGTTGTATTGATATCACATAAGATTCGAATCCACGTATTTCAAAACAAACTTGAAAAAGATTTTTCAAAACGTAATTAAAACGGTGAAACTATTCAACCCCCCCCCTTCCAGTTTCTACAAACGTCTAAATCAAGCAAGCAACCCTCAAGATCCAGATCGACTGACACTCAAAAGGATCAATAGGCTGCTATAACCACAGAATCTAGCAGACAACATGAAGAAGCATGTGTTAGTGTGTCAATGATGAGTGAAAAGCAAGTTGAAGCGGAAAAGTCTCAAGTAGATGAACCAAGGAAACAACCGACTGTTGAAAAGCCCGAAGCAACAACAAAGGTTCAATCTACAACGGAGTTCTCAAGCTATGTAACGGATGAATTATATGCTAAGATATTGATGGATGCACGAATCAGATTTATTTACACTCATGAGCTTGTTAAGAAGACCATCAGATCCGAAGCTCTGTTGGGTTTTATATTTGAGTTGATAAATACAAAACTACAAGTGAAGAATGAAGACAATGCAAAACACAAAGGACTTGCTTCATAAAAAAGATTTTACTTATTAGTCCTTTGTAAACCTAATTCTCTATTATATAAAGAGATGCAGGGTATTAGCTTTAGAATGTGTCAAGATGTAAACACCAAAGGAGTGTGTGTGTAACCAGGCGTAAGGTTGTAGAAAAATGCCTGGTTTGTTAGTTTTGTCTAGCCTCAAGGTAATCAAGGGCAAATCCTTGATCCTTGTTAGAAGGTGTGTAACACGTACTACGCTTGATCAAGTAGAATTGGGCCTTATCATGTTTGTAATTGTATTATTATGAAGATGATGACGAAGAAAAACCTTGTTACAATAATATTGATGTTTTGATTATTCCGCTGCATATATTGTCATTGTTATTGTTATCCCTAGTGCTCAAAACGGTCTAAGGAGTTCTAACAAACTCCACAATTGGTATCAGAGATTAAGGAGCTCGTGATCTAGGGATTATACAAGGTTTTAGTCGAAGAAAGAAGCACAAAATCGACTTTGGTTTTATTTTCGTAACTTTCTGTAGTGCTGTTTTTAGCAGGAGATATCACATTCGTTAACCGTTGGATCTTAATGAAATTTTAACTGAAGGTTATTCATACATCAAGTAAGTTTCTCACTGGAGGGATCTTCAATCTGAGCTTCCAGTAAAAAGATATGTTGTCTAAAAGGCTATGAAATATCAAAGTACTGCTGAAAGTCAAAGTACTGCTACTCAAGTCAAAGTACTGCTGTTCGACTAAAGTATTGCTGCTCGTTGAAGGACTGCTATGCAAATAGTTTAAGGACTAATGTGTAATTCTAGAATGTTCGTATTAGATTAGAGTTATAATTAGAATTACTTGTCATTCAAGTTTGTAAACCGACTAGGGTTTTCCTTGTGCCTATAAAAGGATCCCTAGGTTGGCATTAGAGATACGTTTTTAGAGATACGATTATAAGCGATTAGAGAAAAGTATTAGTCGATTGTTAGAAGTATTAGTGATTAGAGTTTGTTAGTGAATCTGTGTAAGAAAGCAGGTTCAAGGTTTTAATAATATTCGAAGTTGTTCTTCTTAGCTTTGTTGAAGTAGATTCCGCATACTTAGCAAAGTATATCAGTGTTTCATTATTAATAGTTTTGAATTCATTCAAAGTTGTTAAACCATAGACAAGCTACAAGTTAGTTTGGTCAGAGTATATCGATCCAACAAGTGGTATCAGAGCTTGTGTGGAGACTCTGATTAAGAAGAAACCCTTAAAACCGATTTATCAACAAACCCTCAACAATGTCGACTGAAGCTGCACCTATCCCATCCATCCCCTCACTCAGAATTCCTATCATCAAGAAGGGAGAATATGATCTCTGGAGCATGAAGATGAGACAGTACCTTGCTATTACTGACCATGCTCTATGGGATGTAATTGTCAATGGTAATGTTGTTCTTGATGAACCTGTACAAGTTGAAGGATAACCCAAACCACCTCAACCAACTTTGCCAGCAGCTACAAAGAGAAATCAAGATAAGGCTCTCAACATACTGTTGTCTGCTATTCCTGATGGTCACCTACTGAAGTTCCATGATGCTAAGGATGCAAAGCAATTGTGGGCTGCGATCAAGACAAGATTTGGAGGTAATGATGCTTCAAAGAAGATGCATAGAAACTTATTGAAGCAGCAGTTTGAAACCTTCACTGTTGGTGAAAGAGAAGGTCTTGATGCTGCCTATGACAGATTCCAAAATCTACTTAGTATGCTAGAACTGTATGGAGCAGAGGTATCTGTTGAAGATGCAAATTTGAAGTTCTTAAGGAGTTTGCCATCTGTCTGGCATGTGGTTGCTACTATGATTAGAGGACAACCTGGATTGGAATCTATGGACTTTGATGATCTCTATAACAATTTGAAAGTGTATGAGCAAGAGATGAATGGTCACAGTTCTCAGAAAACTCACAACATAGCTTTTGTGTCTTCTGAAAACAGAAGCAGTACTTCCACTAAAAGTACTGCTTATCCTTCTCAAAGTACTGTTGGTAACTCACAGCATGTTTGCACAACCACAACTACTCCCATCCCATCACCAACAAACAACACCAATTCTGATGAAGTTGTATGTTCCTTCTTTGCACAACAAGCCACTTTACCTGTTACCTATCAAGAAGACTTGTTGCAGATTGAAGAAGATGCTTTAGAGGAGATTGACATAAGATGGCAAGTAGCTATGATCACTGCTAGGATCAAGAAGTTCATGAACAAGACAGGAAGGGGAATTGATTTCAAAGCCAAACAAGGTATAACTTTTGACAAATCCAAGATTGAATGTTTCAATTGTCAAAAGCTTGGACACTTTGCAAGGGAATGCAAGTTTGCAAAATATCAGGCAAACAGGATGATTGAACAACCCAAGGTTGAAAGAAAGGAGGTTCCTATTACTGAATCACAACCAAAAGCTTTGGTGGCTCAAGAAAATTTAGCAGAGATTGACTGGAGTGCTGAATTTGATGATGAACCTGTAACCTATTCTATGGTTGCAATGGAAGAGTTTGATTGGGGCACAGCTTTTGATGAGGAACCAGGATATGCTGCTTTGGAATCAAGAGATGGTCTTGGAAGCTTTGACTGGAGCTTGGAGGATGAAGATGAACCTGTTCAGATTGCTATGGTAGCTACTTCACCAAGTTCATCCAATGTCTCTGAGGTATGCTCTAAGTGTAATGATGTTTATCAAAAGTTGCTTAAAGAATATGTGACTGAAAGAGATAATTGTAGAACAGCTAGGTCTGAGGTAGCTGGTTTTCAATTAACTTTAGAGTCAATGGAAGCCAAAATATTAACACATGAAAATAATGAAATGGCTTAGGCAGAAAAATATGAGCAACAAGATTACCAATTGAAATTAAGTGAATGGAAGTTAGGATGTAAGGTGTCTGAATTAGAAAAGATTACTAAGGAAAGAGATACTTTGTTAGAAAAACTTGGTAGTATTAAACAAGCTGGTCTATCACATGTTCAATTTGTTGAAAAACAAAGAGTCATAAACAGTAGAGCTGGACTAGGTTATGGTGAAGATAGTAGTTCAGATGAGACCTCACCTAGTGATAAGGAAGCGACCCCACCTAGTGCTAAGGAAGAGATTTCACCTAGTGATGATGACCTTACAAGCTCAGAAGAAAACACATCTAGGAATGAGGAACCAATTAGTGAATCACCTCCTAAGTTTAAGAAAGATAAGGAGTACCACTCAGTTCCTCCACCCACTGGTCAGTTTCAACCACTTAGGACAGATGTTTCTCGTTATGGTGTAGACAACCTAGAGTTTAGGAAGAAGATTACTAGTTCTAAGAAACCTAAGAATGATTTTCAAAGGGGTAATGATCAAAAGTTTCCTACAGCCTTTCAAAAACAAGCAGTACCTCCAAAAACTTTTCAAAGTACTGCTGGACATTCAGCAGTACCTCCAAGAGAAACTTTTCAAAATACTGCTCACTATAGGAAATCTTTTAATCATAGAAGAGGATTTGGGAATATGGAGAGAAAGTTATGTTATGTATGCTATAGTCCTGATCATTTGATTAAGCACTGTGACTTACACTCAGAATACTTAAGTCAGTTTCCAAAGAATAGGTCTACCACCCATAAGCCAAGAGAGACTAGACCAGTTTGGAATCACTCAAATAGGGTTAACCATAGTAATTTCTCTAAAGACTATAGGTACCCTCACCAAAAAAGAATGTTTTCCAAATCACCAGTACCTTCACACACTGATAAGTCTCAAGAAGTACCTTCTCAAAGGACTGATAAGTTTTCACCCACTCATGGTACTGCTAACACTTTTTCACATAGAAGACCTAAGAGATTCAATTCATATAAAAGGTCTTATACCTCAAGCAGAGTACCTAGATCAGAGAAACCTAAGGTCAAACGAAATTGGGTTAAGAAAGAAAGTACTGATGGGGAACAAGACGTACTTTCATCAGATAAGGGTGAAACAGGGAGTGTTGTTGATAATACAACACAGGACATAGGACCAACTCAAATAATCATTGACCATGCCTTTAAAACCAGTGGAGATTACATACTGAAGGAATTCAAGTATGTCACTCCACAAGGGGAACACAAGTCAGTAATGGCTTGGGTTCCTAAAAGACACTAACCCTTTCTTTTACTGTGCAGGGCAACCCAGAAGAGGAGCTTAAAGATCATATTATTGTTGATAGTGGTTGCTCTGGCAGCATGACAGGGGACAAGGAGATCCTGTCAGATTTTAAGGCATATTATGGAGGAAGAGTTGCATTTGGTAATGATCCTGATGGAGGGAGAATCACTGGCAAAGGAACAATCAAGGCTGGATGTATTGATTTTGAGAATGTTAGATATGTGAAGGAGCTCAAGTTCAATCTTTTGTCAGTATCTCAGATTTGTGACAAGAAGTACCCAATTATGTTCACTGATACAGAATGTCTCATTCTCTCACCTGAGTTCAAATTTGTTGATGATCACTTGGTAACATTGAGAGTACCAAGAACCAATGATGTGTACAGTTTAGACTTAAAGAGTCTCAATTTTGCTGGAAGAGCAACATGTTTAGTAGCAAAGGCATCATTGGAAGAAGCACATCTGTGGCACAGAAGACTAGGTCATGTTAATTTTAAGAACATCAACAAGCTGGTCAAAGGAAATTTAGTTAGAGGTTTACCTTCCAAAACATTCAAGACTGATCATTCATGTTTGGCTTGCAAGAAGGGTAAACAACATAAAGCTTCATGTAAGAAGCTTGGGGAAAGAGATATTAGAAAACCTTTGGAGTTGCTACACATGGATCTGTTTGGACCAGTTTCAGTAGAGAGTTTAAACAAGAAGAAGTACTGCTTGGTTGTGACAGATGATTGTAGCAGATTTAGTTGGGTCTTTTTCTTGGGATTCAAAGATGAAACCTTTGATGCTATCCATGACCTGATAGTAGCCCTTGAAAATCAATTAAGACTTAAAGTAAGAGGTATTAGATGTGATAATGGAACAGAATTCAAGAAAAAGCATATGGATGAATTCTGTGCCAAGAAAGGGATCAAGAGAGAGTTTAGCATTGCTAGAACACCCCAGCAAAATGGAGTTGCAGAAAGAAAGAACAGGACTTTGATAGAAGCAGCTAGAACAATGCTTGCAGATTCCCAATTACCTATTCTCTTTTGGGCTGAAGCCATAAGTACTGCTTGCTATGTGTTAAATAGAGTTTCAGTAACTAAACCTCAGATGAAGACACCTTATGAGTTACTAATGGGAAAGAAACCAAACATTCGTTTTTTAAAACCTTTTGGCTGCTCTCTGACTATTCTAAATACTATTGATTCTTTGGGAAAATTTGATGGTAAGTCAAATGAAGGATATCTATTGGGTTATTGTACAAATAGCAAAGGTTTTAGAGTCTATAACAGGAATACCAAAAAGGTACAAGATTGTCTTCATGTTGAATTTTTGGAAGATAAGGAAACTCAGAAAGGTAAAGGTCCTGATTGGATGTTTGATCTTGATCTCAAGTTCACTCCATCTATGAATTATGTTCCTGTTAGAGAAGAGAATCAGGCTAATCACAAAGAAGATGATTCACAGTACATTGTTCATGGAGTCAATGTTACACCAGAAGATGTTCCTGACAAAGAACCTGAAGTTACTGATGAGGAACAAAGTACTGCTCAACCAACTAATACAGTATCTGATGAAGATCAAGCAATACAAGATGAACTTAATAGGATGCTTTTTCAAGAAACTATAGCACAATCCTATGAAGATGAACAAAGGAAGGCTTATGAAGCTGCAAAGAAAAAGAGTAACTTTCAAGATACTGTTCACAGTACTTTTGATCAAGGTACTGATGATCCTTTTGACAGTACTTCTGGTGTGTTAGAGCAATCAAATTGGAACAATGCTGATGATTCCAATATTGATGATGATGATTTGGATAATGCTAACATTCCTGGTTTAGAAGAAATTGATGATGAGTTTAATCCAGAAGGTATTTTCTCCAATGAAGGGATTGATTTTACTAACTTGGAGTCTGATCTTCCAGTACCACCAACTCCTACATTAAGAATTCATAAAGCTCATCCTCAAAGTAACATTATTGGATCACCCTCTTCAGGAGTGGTTACAAGGAACAAAGTTAAAGGACTTTCTAAGCAACATACTGCTTTACTTAGCTTTGTTTACAAACAAAACAGGATGAATCACAAGGATCAACAAACATGCCTATTTGCTTGCTTTCTATCTCAAGAAGAACCCAAGAAGGTAGCTCAAGCTTTAGCTGATGAAAGTTGGGTTGAAGCCATGCAAGAGGAGCTTCTACAATTCAAGCTTCAGGAAGTCTGGGTATTATGTGATTTACCAGATGGCAAAAGAGTCATTGGTACAAGATGGGTTTTCAGAATCAAAAGAGATGAAAGAGGGAATGTTATCAAAAATAAAGCTAGATTGGTTGCACAAGGATATCGCCAAGAAGAAGGAGTAGATTATGATGAAGTGTTTGCTCCGGTTGCAAGGATAGAGGTAATAAGGTTATTTCTTGCCTTTGCATCATACATGGGATTTCCTGTCTACCAAATGGATGTGAAAAGTGCTTTTCTTTATGGCACAATTTCTGAGGAAGTTTATGTTAAACAACCTCCTGGTTTTGAAGATCCTGCACATCCAAACAAAGTCTATAAGGTAATCAAGGCACTATATGGCCTTCATCAAGCTCCCAGAGCTTGGTATGAGAGACTTTCAAATTTTCTATCACAACATGGTTATTGGAGAGGAGCAATTGATAAGACTTTGTTTATCAAAAGGGATAAGAAAGACATTATGTTAGTCCAAGTATATGTGGATGATATTATATTTGGAGCAACAAAGCAGTCTATGGTGAAAGAATTTGAAGATCTTATGCAGAAGGAGTTTCAAATGAGTTCTATGGGAGAATTAACCTTCTTTTTGGGACTTCAAGTTAAACAAACAAAAGATGGAATCTTCATTAACCAAGAAAAGTATGTTGCAGACATACTTAAAAGATTTGACCTTCCAAATCTCAGGCCTGCCACTACACCCATTGATAACAATAAACCCTTAGGCAAGGATGAAGATGGACAAGCTGTGGATGTCAAGCTTTATAGATCAATGATTGGTTGTCTTATGTACTTAACTGCATCAAGACCTGACATCATGTTTGCTGTATGTTTGTGTGCAAGATATCAGGTTACACCCAAGGTTTCACATATGTATGCAGTCAAGAGGATTTTTCGATATCTCAAGCATCAACCAAAGTTAGGATTATGGTATCCTAAGGAGTCACCTTTTCACTTGGAAGCTTTTTCAGATAGTGACTATGCAGGAGATAATTATGATAGAAGATAAACCTCAGGAGGATGTCAATATCTTGGAAGAAGATTAGTTTCCTGGCAATGTAAGAAGCAAACCATTGCTGCAACCTCCTCTACTGAAGCAGAATATGTTGCTGCTGCAAGCTGTTGTGGACAAGTTTTGTGGATGCAAAATCAACTCTTGGATTATGGATTCAACTTCAAAAATACTCCTATCAATATTGATAATGAGAGTACCATCTGCATTGTAAAGAATCCAGTTTATCACTCCAAGACCAAGCATATTCAGATTAGGCATCACTTCATTCGGGATTGTTATGAGCACAGGCTTATAAATGTGGTCAAGGTTCACACAGATGATAATGTAGCTGATCTACTCACTAAGGGATTTGATGTTTCAAGATTCAACCACTTAGTTGTGAGCATTGGGATGATTAACTACTAGGCTACATTTGAGGGGAGGCTTTAGTATTAGTTAGTATACTTTCTTTTAGTTCTTAATGAAAGTATTGGTTTTTAGTAATTTAGTTTAGCCTATATGTTGTATTTGAGGGGAGGCAACATAAGCTATTAGTTAGAACTTAAGCATGAACCATTTACAAGTTCTTGGTTTTAGTTTGGAGTGTTGATTGTGGATAAGAAGATGGAACGTACTGCTTTGTTTCTTAAAGTACTGCTTCAACGTACTGCTTACGTGGATGTACTGTTCCAACGGTCAAAAATTGTGGGGCTATGGTTAATTAATTCCTTACGGCGGAGATAATAAGTTAATCAAAACGGTAACTTTATTATTTAGAGTTTGATTTGTTTCCATCCTATTTAAGGAAACTCTCCCTATTTCCCCGCCCTTTACCATATTTGAGATCCCTCATTCGCTTTTACACCACAATCTTTTTAACAAAACACACACTCAAAGCGAATTCTTCTCTACCACTCATCATGGCTAATCGACTCACTGTTAGCAAACACAATATGATCGCTAACTTGGACAAGACAAGGGATAATGTTGATTTTCATGCGATCATTGATTTCTTAACTGGGTCTTCCATCAACTACTCTATTTTAGTTGACCCTGATGTTATTGGTCCCTGGATGCAAGAATTTTGGGCTACTGCAACGATTGAAGATGATTCGTTGATTAGGGCTACGGTTGCTGGACGAACTATTCAGTTATTTTTGAACAATCAACTTGAGGATGTCCCTAAACCTCAAAGTTTTTTACCCACTGTCAAACTTCCACCAAAGGTGTTTACTTTTCTATCTAAACAAAGTGTCAAGTTTTCTGGAACCAACACACCTTTGACTGCTCATATATTGGGAGTTGCACAAGTTGTTAGAGATGCAGAGCAAGAGCAAGAGCAAGAAGCAAATTCTGAATCAGCAAGCCAAGAGTCTCCAGTTTCAAGAGAAGTTAGTATTCCTCAACCTACTGCTTCTCAACATACTGCTTCTCCACATTCTGCTACTCGGGAAGATGCTGCTCCTATGGACATTCCTACTCATGAGGAGTCAGACCAAGGTATGAATCAACCACCATCTCCTAATGATTATTCTTCCACAAATATGTCTAAGCATTTCGAAGAAGAAGAGACAGAGTTGGATAATTATGCTTTAACAAGGGAGTTAAAGAGGCTGAAAAAGGAGAGTGAGGCTCAAGCTGCTAAGATAGTCAAGTTAAAGACTAAGTTTCAAAGATTGAAGAAGTTTGTTTGGCCACTAGTTCAACACCATAGATTATGGGTAAAGTCTCAGAAGCAGAGTGGTCAGAAACCTACGAAGTCTTCTCAGTCAAAGAAGAAAAAGTCAAAGAAGCAATCTTCATTCCAATTGGGGAGGAATTTAGAGAATTTGAATGAAGATGATGCTGGTTTTGAACAAGATTTTGAACAAGATGCTGGATTTATGGATGATACTCAGAGGACACCACCTGAACATATTCCTCAAGATACTGCTGAGAGGAAGAGTGATGAAACAGAGCAAATCAATTTGGAAGAAGCTACTGTTGAAGTAAGAAGTGGTGATACTGAGGAAATAAATTTGGAAGGAGCTGAAGCTGAAAGTACTGCTCAACAAGGTACTGAGAGGCAATTCACTATTACACCTAGAACTTTAGATTTTGAAGAAGATATTGGTCCTTCAAGACAAGTTCAAGAGGAAGTTGGCCCTTCTAAACCAGCTCAGGAAGAAGACGTTATAGCTCATACTAACAGTGATGATGAAACAATTGCTGACATTATGCTTAATATGTCAAGTCAAAGAGGCATCAGTATTCATGAGGTTGAACAACAACAACAACATCATACTTCTTCTCAACCTACACAAGAGATAGATCCAAAAGATAAAGGTAAAGGGATTTTGGTAGAAAAGAAGAAGAAGAAGATGACTTTGGCACAATTAAGAGAAATTCAGATTGCCAAAGGTGAAGAAGCAGCTAGACTATTGCAAGCTCAGATAGATGCTGAAGAATCAAGGAAGATTGTTCAATCACAAAGGCCAATTAGTAAAGCTAGAGAAAGGAATGATATGATGGCTTATCTGAAAGGTCGAGGATATACAGGTTTAGTCAGATTGACATATACAGAGATGAAGGATCTGTATGATGCTATTAGAGAAGCTATTCAAAAAGATCTTGCAAGCATTATTTCTTTTGAAGATAAGGAGCTTGAAGATAAAAGAAAGGAAAGAGCTGTTACAAGGAGCTCAAAGAGGAAAAGAACAACTGATGAACAACCATCAAAAAAGTTCAAGGAAGCTGTTGAATTAAGAACAGACACAGTTGATGAGCTAAGGAATTATCTTAGAGTTGTTGACTTTGAAAATCCAAAATTGAAAGAAGATACTGATAAGAAGTCCAAGATATCTACTTTTTCAGTTGTAGAATCACAAGAAGGAAATTATCTGATCTTTCATAGACAAGATGGAAGTTTTAGAGTGTTCAATTCATTGTGGGATATATTACATCTGATTGATAGAGATGATATGCTTCAGTTATATCTTCAAGTACAAACTTATTTTGAGCATATTCCACCACAAGGAGTAGGTTTGATATTGTTAGGAGATCTCACAACAATCTGGGAGACAGAAGAAACAAAGGACAGTACTTTGTGGGAAAATCAAGACAATTGGGAGATTAACAGATGGAGATTCTTTGAATCAGTTGGAATACATGTTTTGGAGTTAGAAGATGGCACTATGATTCATATGCTAGCAGAACAGAGATATCCACTCACAAGAGATCTGATGATCAGAATGCTAGAGCATGGCATGGAAGTGGAACAAGAAGATGAAGTAGCATTGATGGTCATAAAATTGTTTATCAAGTGGACAACTGAATCTGAAGATTAATGCATAACTACTGGTATGGTTTAATTATTATATAAATCTTTTGAAAAATAAGTACTTTCTTCAAAGTACTGCTAGTCAGACAGTACTTTCTCAAAGTACTGCTTGCAGCATAAAACCAGTAAAGTCTTTTGATAAAATCAGTAATTTTTGATAAGTGCAAAAAACATTTTGAAGCACAAAGATTAAACAGCAACAAATGGTTTTGGAAGCAACAGCATGGTGTTAGTACTTGTACTACACAACAAATGGTAATCAACTCACCATGTTTAATAAACAAGAAAGAGTTTGACTCATCATGAGGGTACGGCTCTGATGTGATTATCAAATCCGTTTTTAGTTGACAATTTACTAAAAATTGTATGGTTTTCAACTCACCATATCTATATTAGTGAAGAGTTGGCTAGCCCACAAGATAATGGCTTTGTGGTAAAGGCTGTGGAAAACCATTATATGGTAATTAGTTCACCATGGTAGTGATTGTACTAAAAGAACTAGCTAGTCCAAAAGCAAACGGCTATTTGGTAAAGACTACTCAAATCCGTTGATAGCTGATGATTTGCTAAAAATCATATGGTTATCAATGTACCATGGTTTTTCCTAAATCTAAACATTGGCTACTCCAGAGTTAATGGCTTTGGTAAAGAGACATCAAAATCCATTAAAGTTTTTGATGATTCACCTCTCACAGGAGTTAACACACCTGGAAGTGATGAGAATAGTATGGAACTTTTAAGATCTGATGTACCTATTGTCAATATGATGCTAAGTTGCTGAAAAGATATGATGCTGAAAAGAATTGTTGCTGATGAAGATTGAAGATACTAATTGCATTGATGATGACAAAACAACAACGAGACAGATTTCAAAGAAACAACCTTTCCTTGAAGATAAAGTGTTGAAGATAAAGACATACAAAGGAACTTGAAATCAAGCAAGTAGAATTCAAGTTAGGGGAGGATTGTTGGGCTATGAAATATCAAAGTACTGCTGAAAGTCAAAGTACTGCTACTCAAGTCAAAGTACTGCTGTTCGACTAAAGTACTGCTGCTCGTTGAAGGACTGCTATGCAAATAGTTTAAGGACTAATGTGTAATTCTAGAATGTTCGTATTAGATTAGAGTTATAATTAGAATTACTTGTCATTCAAGTTTGTAAACCGACTAGGGTTTTCCTTGTGCCTATAAAAGGATCCCTAGGTTGGCATTAGAGATACGTTTTTAGAGATACGATTATAAGTGATTAGAGAAAAGTATTAGTCGATTGTTAGAAGTATTAGTGATTAGAGTTTGTTAGTGAATCTGTGTAAGAAAGCAGGTTCAAGGTTTTAATAATATTCGAAGTTGTTCTTCTTAGCTTTGTTGAAGTAGATTCCGCATACTTAGCAAAGTATATCAGTGTTTCATTATTAATAGTTTTGAATTCATTCAAAGTTGTTAAACCGTAGACAAGCTACAAGTTAGTTTGGTCAGAGTATATCGATCCTCCAGTAACAAGATATAAATTTTCTAAAAGCCTGCTGCAGAAAATAGAAAAGTGGTCAAATTTTAAGGTTTTTCGAATAATAAAGGTCGGTATATTAATTGTTTACATGTTATTTTATGGTTCTACGCTGCATGCTTAATTAATTTTCTCATCAAAAATAACTTATTCGAAACCCTAAACTGAATTGGATTCATCATAAAGTTGAAACCCTAAACTGTTCGATATTGATTGTGTGTTGCTTCTGCTTGTTGGTTTGGTGGTATACGAGATTATTCAAGATTATGTTGCTGCAATTTAATTGTTTATTAAGGTTTCATGTTGTTCAAAGTAGATATGGAGGAACAAAAGTGTCACTAAAAAGCTTTATGTTGTGATCTGTTCTACATAGTCGTACATATACTAATGCTATTATGGGTTTTGATTTTGGTGAACTTGCGTATGAAGGATAAAGCTGTTGCAACAACCATAGAATGTCGATTAATGGTTGTGCTAAACCCTAATGTGGTATTTGATTGTAACATGCATGATACTGGTGACACGTCTACTGTGATTACTGAGGAATGAGTAAGTCTACTTTTAAGGTTTCCACCTTATACTGATGATACGTTTGGAATTGTTGTGGGAACTTAATGCTGTTCGGTGGAAATAGTGCTGCTCGTTTGTA
This sequence comes from Artemisia tridentata subsp. tridentata, assembly GCA_021014915.2. Taxonomy (NCBI): domain Eukaryota; kingdom Viridiplantae; phylum Streptophyta; class Magnoliopsida; order Asterales; family Asteraceae; genus Artemisia; species Artemisia tridentata. Next base: position 291,056,033 of record CP139505.1, on the reverse strand, counting down.
AGTTAATACTACTTATTATTTTAGTACTGCTCGTTCTTGTTGGTTAGCACTGCTTGTTGGTTTTAATGTTGTTCAATGGAGCTTAGTACTGCTGGTTATCTTGGTTACTGCTACTACTTACATGATTAGTACTGCTGCTTGTTGAAAAGAGTTAGTACTGCTATTGATCAGTTTGTACTGCCAGTTAGTACTGCTCCGTTTTTAGTACTGCTTGTTATACGACATTCTGTTTAAAAGGAGTTTTAACTACTAGCCTTGTCCGATAAAGGAGTTTGTACTGCTAGCTTTATCAGATATTGGACAGTACATGGTTTTGTGATATCGGACGACACACACAAGAAGATTTTTTTTGTTTTGGTTTATTTGTTCTTAAAAGGTTAAAGGCTTGTATTTAGTGGTTCAATTGGTTACGAAGAGGATTAATTATCATCTATTTGACGATGAGGTGGAATTATTCGAGATTGTGTTCTTATCATATCTTAAAGTGGGTGTTACACTTTGAAGATAACTTGTCAGTGCGGTCAAGTAATGACTAAGACTTGACAAATCTGGATTTTTGTCAAGAGATTGAGGTCTCCTTATGCATCGGTTTGGGTATACGTTCGAAGTCACATATATAGTACAAGACATAAGACACAAGTTTGGGTTGTTCTACTTCAGCATCAAGTTGGTAATGCTTAGTTTTCTTCATCAGTGATCATTACATCGAGCTTACAGAATTGAAGATTCAAGAAATGGTTAACATATGGGTTTCAGGGGAAGCTTAATGTTAAAATGTTTAACCATTTACATGCATCATTTGAGGGGAAGGTTTTTACAATTGCTAGTCTTTATTACTACTGCTGGTTTAGGTTTCTTTTGTCTTGAATTCATTTATAGTAAGCTTTTTGGTGTTCTTTATGGTGGGTAGTTCTAGACATTGGAAGACTGGATTGGAAGTATGATAGTGGTTTGTGGTTGTCGAAATCAAAGTTGCATTTACTTGGAGTTTCCTAGTGGATAATGAAAAAAAGGGGAAGAAGTATTTACATGTTTTGCAACTTGAAGATCCTTGGTGGTACATGTTATGTAAGTTCACGTGGTGAGCTTAAGGGTAAGATTGTTTCATTCATGGAAGATCAAGACGAAGGTTTTGTAATTATCAACTAGGGGAAGATTGTTGGATTTTATATTTGAGTTGATAAATACAAAACTACAAGTGGAGAATGAAGACAATGCAAAACACAAGGGACTTGCTTGATAAAGAAGATTTTACTTATTAGTCCTTTGTAAACCTAATTCTCTATTATATAAAAAGATGCAGGGTATTAGGTTTAGAGTGTGTCAAGATGTAAACACCAAAGAGGTGTGTGTGTAACCAGGCGTAGGGTTGTAGAAAAAAGCCTGGTTTGTTAGTTTTGTCTAGCCTCAAGGTAATCAAGGTTAAATCCTTGATCCCTGTTACAAGGTGTGTAACACGTACTACGCTTGATCAAGTAGAATTAGGCCTTATCGTGTTTGTAATTGTATTATTATGAAGATGATGATGAAGAAAAACCTTGTTACAATAACATTGATGTTTTGATTATTCCGCTGCATATATTGTCATTGTTATTGTTATCCCTAGTGCTCAAAACGGTCTAAGGAGTTCTAACAAACTCCACAAGCTTCGTTAGAAGCAGATCCGCTACTCAAATTTCCTGAACCATCAACGTACGAGAACCAGGATTTACACTATCTTGTGTCTGGGCATGAAAAATATTGTTCTTCAACTTCCAGAAGTCTAATGTTTAAAGAATGGAATGATGAATTCCTGGAGGAAGGTATCCACAAAGAGAAGTACATCATTTTTGAAATAAGTCTAGAAGATTACAAGGTAGAAGCATACATGCGAATAACCGGGATGAATGAGGCAACACAATGGTTCTTCATGGACAGATGTAGAGATGCAGCTCCTCGTCATAAGGTCTTCACAAAACACCAGATTGTTCACTACGTGTATGTCTTCTCAAACAAGTTTAGAACTGATGGCTTCATCAACTTCACTGTAAGAAGAGATGACAATCTTGATTATGTATTCAGTGAAGCTGACTACCACAACTTCCATCCTCAAAACATTCAAGACACGTACCATTCAACAATCAGCTATATATGACCAAGGGAACGAAGATGACATCAAAGATTCCTTGAAAAATCTTTATGAGGTCACAATTAGCTATGGCACATGTTGAAAACTTCCAAATGGGAGTTGAAAGCCTTCAGAGAAAGGTTAATCTCTCACCTCTCATGATCACGTTCCCTGGAATTAAAGAATACGAGCCTTGGACATGCATCAAAAGTCCACTGTTTGAGCTCGGTATTATCTATGAGAATGCATCAAGGATAAAGAGGTTGATGAGAGCGGACGAAATTAGAAAGTTCAGCTCAGGTACGTTGATATGGGTTCAAAAAGGAATACAAGAGTTGCTGGATCAAGATCTCCGAGCGATAAGTACCAGATTAGATGATGATCAGAAGCTAAGGCTTGGATTGTTTGCTCAGTATGTGGATGAAAGACTCATACTTCAAAGTATCTGGAGATTAATGGAGAAATGCGTAGGATATTGAAGCTGAAGTCAACAAGAAGTCCAGAAATAGAAGACCTGCATGATCTACCCTTAGGGGGAGATTGTTGAAACACAAAAAGTGTAAATCATTAGAGCAGGGACTTCTATTTATATTTTGATATAGTATAGGGTATGTTGTTAGATTGTAGTATGTTGCGACATCATATTACTCTCGCAACACTTGTATAGTTGCGAGAGGATGCTTGGCTATGTATGGGCATAAATACCCCCTACCTCATGAGTTATGAGGTGTGTGTTCTATTCCTATCAATGCGATACTTTCTTACTTTCTCTCGTTTCTCTCTCTAAACTAAACTGTCCACACCCACTTTATTTCACTAAGATTATTAGAGTAGGCATGACATTATTGGAACAACATATTTCACACCAATTATATATGTTTCCCATGCCTTATCCCCACCTTATATCATTCTTCATCAAAACTTTTTATTTATTGAGATTAGTAAATCGAGCAATTTCGAGTATCGTAATCGTCGTTACGATTATGTATTCGTGATTTTCTCTCCCTTTTTGATATAATATTGTTGGTAAAGATTACTTAGTCCTATCTTTAGCTTATTCGAGTTAGGGAATCGAGCAATAACGGATGTCGTGGTCGCCGTTACGATCATGTATTCGTGGTTTTGTCGCCTTTTCTGGAATAATATTATCGATAGAGATTGAAAAGAATGACGAACCCTTAAGCCTTATCATATTAACCTAATTTACCCTTTTAGACTTGTTACTCCTTAGCTTTAGTGGTGAAGATGTGTATCCTTGCCAAACTTATGATAGAATACTCGTCACGACTGACCAATTGAGTGAACTACTTAAATGTTACCACATAGATTAGTTGAGTGATTTGAGTGATTTCATTTTCTTATTTCGTGAGGTTTTTGGTTATGCACTTGAGAATTAACGAATAAATGCTTACCTAGAAAAATCCTAGAAAAATGTTTAGGATACATTTTCATAAGTTTTATCTAAAGTTTACTTGAGGCAAGTAAAGTTCAAGTAGGGAGGGGGGATATTTGAAGACATCAAATAACGTCATGTTTATAGCATCATTTATCCTATTTATATTGCTTGTTTTATATCATTCTATATAAGATTTGGTACTTAATTACTTAAATGTTTCAATCTCAGTTATTATCAAGAAATTGGTGAAAGTTAGTAATACTGGACGTGTTTTGAAGCAAAATGGATCAAGTTCGAGAAAGTCCACTAAACTAACAAGAATACGCCGTATCATTCTAGGCAGATATGCCGTATACCAAGACTTGGACGATTATCAAGACCATTGCCTGACTTTGAAGAATACACCGTATCCAAATATTGGATACGGCGTATGTTAAACTTTGGTTAACAAGAAGAACAAACTTGCTTTAGTCCAGATACGCTGTATTGAATTCTAAAGATATGTCATATCGATCACAAAGACTTCACAATCCAAGATAAGAAGACCTGATACGCCGTATTCATCTATATAATACGCCGTATCAGGAAGGCGGTGTACGAATATTCTGGAATATATTAATCTTGGACCCCACGTGAAGTTACCCGGATACGCCATATTGGGTAATCCTATACGCCGAATCGACTGTATTTGAAAACTATAAATAGAAAACCTAAAGTCTGGTTTTCAGAGAGGAGATAACCACCAAGTACAAAACTAGAAGACTAAGGAAGACCAAGAAGGTCCTGCTAGTGCTATAATTCCATAGGAGAACTCTTGTAATTGTTATACTACGCTATAATCGTTCGGTTAGCGTATTTTTCCTTTATGATTTATACTTTAATCATTCTGAATATGATACTGTGTATGATTACTGAGATTATGGACTAATACCTGTAGGTATTAGCCAAGTTATGATTATTTAATGCTTTGATTTGTTTATACGGATTGTTTGCTTATTCGTTGCATGTTGATTATGTTTATCACTTCATATACGTTTGTGCATATGTTAGATCTCTCATTCAACTGATTCTTGATTCATTGATAGTCCTTAATTTGCGATAGGCGTAAAGTGGATGATGATCATTATTTTGGGAGAGTCACATATTGCATGGCTTTATGACTAGATCAATAGCATTATAACCATTAGGCTACTAGGTATAAGGTTAGGGCATGAATTTGTAATAAAGCACTCGTTGTTCACCTTCGTAGTTATATCATATAGCGGATAAATTATAATCAACTATGAGACTCTATACGGGTTCGGTTAATTGTGACAGGATTAATCTGTTTAAACCTCGAGTTTAGGGAGAAGTACCACCTAGCTTACATTAGAAAACCACCAACGAATATAGTACAATCATTGCATGCGTAGACAAATCTAGCATTTATCTAATTAACTTGGTTAATGCATTCTCCTTACTAACGGCCTGACCTATTCGTTATAATCTATGTTTCTGCTTGTGTGTTTTATTTATCTCATTTACAGTTTTATTAAATCTAAACCTCGTGCCAGTCTCTCAGGCTGAAAACTTTTTTGCTGCGTTAGAATTAGGTTTAATTAGACTAACTTAGATAATTAAAATACTGATAGATTTAAATGTTAACTTCCACTCTTAGTGATCGACATCTTACTTACCAACGAACCTACAATTGATCGGGTACACTGCTCGTTAGTGTTAGTTAATAGGTAAAGTCGGTAAAATATAAATAGTAAAACTTGAATACAAATATTACCTACACTCAACGACACACCAGGAGGGAATATTTGAGCAGGAAATGTGTCATTCTTTATTTAAGTTCACAACTTGCATCATAAATTAGGTTCCCTATTTGGAAGGCTAAATGAGCTAAGAGGATAGTGCATGATATATATAGAATAAAGAGGTGTGAAGATGAACCTTCTTGGTCTATATAATGCATTGTCATGGAGGATAGGTTGGATTCCTATAGTTGTGATCTATCTACTTTGGTGAGGCCTGATATTTGCTCTGGTTCATATCGTGCTAGTGAGGGTGAGGCAACTGGCTTAACGTGGACTAGGCAATTGATTAGGAAATGTAATCATAGCAGTAGTGTCTAAACTGTGATGAGATATAGATTGCTATAGCCCACATGATAAAGCCTGGTATGTGATGCCTTAGATTACTACGGATGTGGGTTGAGTGATCTTTGGTTATCACTTATCCAGGAAATGTACTTATGAGGCTACGGTAGTGATTATGGTGATCTTTGAAAGATTATTGTTGACTGAATTTTCGTTAGTGGAATGCAGAAGTGGTATCGAAACTTGTCAGAGATATAGACCTAGTAACACCCGATATGTGACAGAATTCTTGTTGTATAACAATTTTGTTTTTGGTATGATGGTTTGGTCATGTCCATCCATCTTTCTTCTTTGAGTTGTTTGTGAAGTGTTGTGATTAATATCAGTTCACCATTTCCCTAAAAAATAAAATAAAGGGTTGTCTCCAAGAAACACACAATACCCAAAAGTAGACTGCCCAGTAGTAGGGCAAACAGCCCAATCCGCATCAGATATGCAACCACATTAGATGTCGAAGCAAAAAACAATTGTAAACCATAACCCATAGTGCATTGAAGATAGTGTAAAATGTGATTTAGAGACGAAAAATGAGGCTCTCGCGGATCATGCATAAATAAACACACTTGTTGTACCGCATAAGAAATATTGGGACGAGTAAACGTAAGATACTAAAGAGCACCTGTGAGACTACGATACAAAGTTGGATCCTCAACTGGATCACCATCAACACCCATCATAGAATCAGTGTCAACCAGAGTAGTATAAGGATTGTAGTTGAGCATATGTGCACGCTCAAGAACCTCGTAAGCATATTTTTCCTGAGATAAAAGAATCCATGCAAAAGAATGATCAATGAAATCACGAGAAAATAATTGGAGCAAGGTCAGTCATAGATAAAACCTAATGAAGAGAGGTAATAACACACTGCAATAGTGTTGCAGAAGAGGCATTCAAAGCAATATCATCAACATATAACAATAAGTAAGCAATATCAGTCCCATGGCTGTATATACATAGCGAGGAGTCACAACGATTATGAAAAAAGTCAACATGAGTAGCATAACCTACAAATATCTGAAACCAGGCCCGATGAGCCTGTTTGACCATAAGGAGACCCTAGTACAAACATGGGATTTAGTCACACATGCTGTTTTTCGAACAGCCACACAGTCGCCTTTTTATGTGACTAAATGTACCAGAATAAAATAAACAGCCACACTTGATCCGACTTGTGTGACCATTTCGGAATTACATCCGAGGCTATAGCCACACATTTGAATATTTTCGTGACTATACGTATCTGGTAAATTTTTTTTTGATTTTTTAGTCACTTATAATTTGGGACGTGTGACGGATACAAATAAGGTTGAAACATTAGTCACACTATATATATACATATGTGACAAATATATGTCACGCAATTCAAAAGTGTGACCAAAATCCATATATGGTCACACGAAGTAATTGTGTATGTGGCTAAATCATATGCTCAAGTTTGTCACACATTATTTAAGCGTGACTGCTAGTTTTTGTTGAAAATTTAGCCACATATGAATTTGAAATGTGTGACAACTGAAAAGTAAGTTTGAAGCATAGTCACGATATGCATTTAAAAGTGACAAATATATGTCACACACTTGAGATGTGTGACCAAATGTCATATATGGTCACACTAAACCATAGGCATACATGATTAAGTGTGACCAAAATTCGATACAAATAGTCACGTAAGTTAATATGTGTGTCTAAAGTTAAGTGTGTGTTTGCCTGCCAATTCCTAATGTGTATGGTCACATTTAATTGTAGCACAATCATGTGACTATAGGCTATACAATAGTAACACCATACCACAAATGTGCATCTAAATTATGTTTATGGCCACATTATAAGGGTATTATATGTGACCAATACATTGAAAATAGTCACACTGAAATATTCATGTGACTAATATGTATAGCAAAATGTGAACTCAGTTATCATTAACCTTGATATTAGTCACATCGAGTGTTTGTGTGACTAAATTCAAGATGTTACATATGGTCACATGAAGTATTTATTTAGGTGTCTAAATCATAGAGTCATATTTTGAGTTCAGACTGTTAGTCATGACTCTTCATTTAATTTGCCCCATTACAATGCTGGGATTTTATAGTCTATCTAGTTTAATGCAGTAGTATGTAAGTATGTTACTTGCCCCTAGCTGGAACCAGATTACTTGACTTTCTAAAGTCAATTTTCAACTTTATAATGAAGTAACATGTTACTAAGTGCCTGCAAGTGCATATACATGATAAATGGAAACTGCAAATACAATAAAGCTTGACTGCAAGTGGACATATACATGATAAATGTCAGACTATACATTCTAGCAGTAATAACTATACATTCTAGCAGTAATAACTATACATACTAGCAGTAATAACTATACATGTTTAAGTCAAACTATACATTGTGGCAGTAATAACTATACATTCTATTTCTTGTCCTTGGGTCCTAGATACTCTTCCATCTTCCTGAGCAGTTCATATGCCATGTCATCATAATTAAGCTGAAGCTTGAGTGTTTTCTTCACACGCAACATCTGATGTAGAATGTCTTTGTGAAACTTTAAAGGGTAATCCTTTTCTACAAGCATGTAGATCACCAACTCATTCACAGTTAAAGCATGTACTCCACATCGTTGAAAAATTTTCCATTCTTTAACAGTATTGTGCGTTAGTCTTCTCCAACATTCATCTTCATGATTTGGTTCAAACATTACCTTTAAATAATTCCAGACTTCTCTATCATAATTAGCTTGTTCTGGTGTCTTATTACCAAATCTTTGTTTGAGTAATTTCCATAGAGCTATCATATCTTGTCTATCAAAATCATGAACCATGTGAAGAAAGCTTACATACCTTCTAGAAGAACCATCATGCCTCTTAATATCGTAATAAACTGTTTCCCCAAAAGATCCAGACTTATAATCAACAATGGGATGTTTGACAGTTAAAGGTTGTGCATCCATGGCTTCTCCTACAGAGGCAACTGCAAGTTCAGTGTGAGCTTGCATTTGTTCTTCAGCAACAGCTTGCTCAGTTTGTTCTTGTTTTCTCTTTTTACTGCTTTCTATTTCCAACTGTTCACCTGCTCTCTTTGAACTGTCATTCAAGAAGAGATCATTGTTTCTCTTGGCAATTGCATATAATTCTTCAATTCTTTTATCATCCAAGAATTTCAAATCCTTTAGTTTCCATCTGTCCACATTCTTCAAATACCTGCACATGAGTAGATGTTTATGATATGATGTACATATTGGGTATTGTTGATATTAATATAAATACCTTTGCAAAAAAAAAAAAAAAAAAAAAAAAAAAAAAAAAAAAAAAAAAAAAAAAAACTACCTGCACATGAGATCTCTTCTTTGTTTTTGAGTGGGTGGCTTGTTCTTCTTAGCTGCATATCTTTGTTCTGCATACAACTTCTTTTTTTCATCAAAAAATTCTTTCAGCATCCTGGCTTTTTCATCTACTGAGTACTTATCTTGCTCTTGTTTATGTAGTTTCTTAGCAAGCTCAGAATCAGCTGCAACCTGAGCCCTTTGCTCATCCCATGAAGCTATTAACTCTGCATCTTTTTCTTCTTGTATTCTCCTTTGTTCCAAAATTGTCTGATGTTCTGCATCATACTTTTCTGAGAATTTCATAGCAAGTTCAGCATCAACTTTTAATTGCTCTTCTTTTGATAATGGTTTCTCCACAGGCTCTTCAGTAAGAATCCCTTTACCTTTGCCTTGTACCTGTGGAGTTGATTGTTTAGCTTTTGGAGAGGATGATGGCTCTTGTATCACAACACCTTTGGTTACTGGTTTTGCTGTCTTCAGCTCAGCAAGTACACTAACAGCATTTGCAAAAACCTCTGGTGTAGCAGTACTAGCTTTTGTAGTACCAACTGTAATTGGCTCAGTAGCACTATCAGCATTTGTAACCTTGCCCAGACGATGATCAATCACCACTTGATTCCCTTGGTTATCCTCCCCTGAAACTTTGCCTTCATTCCCTCCCTGTTTGGGAGCATCCTTAGAAGCTTCAGAAGATTTAACCTTTTGTTTGGGAATTCTTGATCCTTTGACTCCTTCTAAATACCTAACCCTTCTCTTCAAAGCCTTTATCTCCCCACCTTGAGCTTTGATGACTCCATCTTGGGAAGAAGCTATTGCTCGCAGATCACCAATTTGTGCAGACAGCTTGGCACAGGTATCCTTCAATTCATTCAAAAGTTGCATACTATCCTCACCACTTCGGCTTGTGTTACCTAGCCCGAGAGGTGGATCACTGGAAAAGTTAAGTTCAGTCTCACCCCTAGGATGAACATCCGAACCCCCCATTGTTTCCATGTGACTGGGACCTTCACCTGAATCAGTTCCAGAGGAACTTTCTTCATTAGAAGTTGTCTTGGTTCTGGTCTTAATGATGTTACCACTGTCCTGTGCTGCTGCTAAGCTAGACACAGTAGTGGCAGCCCTTGCCAACATGTCACTCTCCCCCCCAGTGACATCCTCATCTGCAACAGTTGGTATAGAACCACTAGCCTGAGGTAGCTCAGTGTTCTTGGTGTTAGTCCTACGTTTTTAGGTCTTTTGTTGTTGTTCTGTGGGTGTGTGATGGGTACCAGCTGAGATTGCTGAACCTTCACCCATTTGGGTTTGGGCTAGTGCCAACATTGTTGGAAACAAAGGTGTCACTCTCCCTGAAAAATCTTTTCCAACCCTACTCATATTAGCAAAAACCTTTTTAGTAAGGCAGGGAGTGGGATAAACATTTTTGTGACTTTTCTTTTTTTTAAATTGGTTGTCCAAAAAGAGTTGCAAAAACCTTGGATATAGAAAATATTTAGCCAAAGAACCATCCAAGTTCTTAACCATATTATCAAAAATTAATTTTGAGAAATTAAATCTTTGAGTATTTTCAGCCAAACAAATTATAGCAGAAGCTAAATTACTGCTAAATTCATTCCATGCAGTGGTCTTTGGACTTAGACACACTAAGACAGTATGAATTAAGAATTTCCACTGAGGAGAAAAATTACCTTTTTGGAACTTTAAAGCATCTGTATATCTCTCATAGCCCATCAGTGCAAGTTTTTCAAAGATTGTAGTATTTGGAAGATTCTCAACTCCGTTAGCATCATCTAGGAGAAGATCTCTTCGAATAGACGCCTCTGTAATGATAATCATCTGCCCATCTACAAGGGCATGGATTTGTGCTTCCCCATTAATAGTTTTGACCTTAGCAGACGACCAAAACTGGATAATGTTGGAAGTATATATAGTAGGTTTTACTGTTAATGCAAACTTAATATAGCTTGCATTAAGGAAATCAATGATCTCAGTAAAATCTACAGACTTATTGGATTTTTCTAAAAAGGCAACATTATTATGAGGTTCGGTAAAAGTTAGGTTCGACATTATGATTTGATTTGGGGGTTTTGCAATTTGACAATTAAAATTCGATTAGGGAGTGGAAGAGAGAGAGTAATGTGTGCGTGAATGTGATTGTGTGCAGCAATTGGGGGTTTATACACTTTAAGTAAAAAGTGATACAAACTACCCTGCACTCCCAACCACTGCTAAAAGGATACCCAGCAGTACAATGTTTCGATAGCAGTACAATTGTTTACCTAGCAGTACAATAATAATAGCTGTATTCAAATATCATAAACTTGTACATAATAACTGCATTCATATATTAAACCAAGTCAAAATAAGTTTACATTTACATAGGCAAAATATACATAGGCAAAATATATAAAGAAAAGATACATTAAGACACATATTTACTAGCTTCAATACTTCTGTAAACATCAACTATTTTCTCTCTTTCTTCTTCTATTTTTTTGTTCCTCTCCTCAATTTTCTTCTGATGCTCCTCAATGACCTCTAAATCTTTCTTGTTCCTTTCTTCATACATATTTATACGCTTGTTGTGAATTTCTAACAATGCGTTTTCAACACCATACGGGCCTTTACTACATTTCTCCCAAATATTTTGGGATATGCCCATTTTTTTATAATTTTCAGGCATTGGTGGAGGAGAATCATCCCTTGGGCGTTTGTTTTTGTTGGAAGAAGGAGTTGAAGAGGAGTCGGCCATTGAAATTTGAAATTTATTTTCTAATGAAAATATCAAAGGAGTTGTATATGGTACGGTTGATTAATTATGAACGGTTTTCCATGTCGAGTTGTACAAATAGGCTAGAGAGGTATACGAACGGTTCCCAATACTTTAGGCGGGAAGAGGGACCATCGAGAGGCGCCAAAAGTAAACAGATGGATAATATTGATCGGATTTGGTTTGTGTTTGGTTTGGATTTGACTAGTGTAGTTGATCTAGAAGTGTGTTTGGTGTTGGATTGACTAATTGACTTTTTCATTAGGGTAATTGATATTTTCTATATTATATTAATGATGTTTAATGTAATTTGTGTGCTAACTTTAATGACTAATTGACTTTTTCATTAGGGTAATTGATATTTTCTAGTACATGTTTAATGTAAATACATGCTTTAATATCTATCGCAGTCTGAATGTGTTTGAGAAGTATGGGTATATTTAGGCCACTTCCAACAATAACTCAGCCTTAACAAATTAAAATTAAAATTCAAATTCAAACGTAAGATAAAGTACAACATATTAACGCTGCGTTAACGCAGGTTAGCCCCAACAATTAAAATTCAAAGTCACGTTAATAAAACGTGTGCATTTGTACCCTATAAATACCAATGCTTCTGAAGCACAAGTCACACAGAAACACATTCCAAACTTCTCAAATACTCAAGATCCAAGCATCTCAAATTCAAGATGTCTTCCAGAAAAGATTTCGGGCAACAATTTCCAAGCCCACCTCGCCAAAAGGATTTTGGCCAACAATTTCCAAGCCCACCTCGCCAAAAGGATTTTGGCCAACAGTTTCCAAGCCCACCTAGCGAAAATGAAAAATTCCATACTCCACCCGAGCATATCTTTCCGGTTTTCCAACCGGAAAATTTTCCGGTGAATAATCAACCTGAAAATGAACCAGTTCATAACCAAGACCCAAATCCGTTTGGGTTAACTGAGGAACAACTTAGGCAAGAGGAAGCAGATATGCAAGTCCTCCTGGAAATGGAAGCACTTGAAAGAGAAGAGGAAGCTGATCGTTTGGAGCGGCAAGCCAGGGAGGATGAAGAACGTAGGCAAAGGTGGGAGTCTGGTTTTTTCACACCTTCCGAATCCTCTGAAGATGGTTACCCAGATTCAGATGATAGTTTTTATTAATCGTCCGTTGTTTATGTTAATCGTATGTTGTTTATGTTAATCAATCATTGTTTATGTTAACGTAGTTTTTATTTGACATTTAATGTATTTCTATTTCATGTTTAATGTATTTCTATTTCATGTTTAATGTATTTGTATTTGATACTTTATTTTCAATTTATAAATTGAATTGAATTTGAATTGAATTGATAAATTTTAAATATATCCCGCCTTTTTGTTTAATTTGAATTTGAAATTTTAAAATTTAAATATCCCGCTCGTTATTAATATGTTGTACTGTTACTTTACGTTTGAATTTGAATAATACTCGTACGGTTACTTTTACTTTCAATCTGATTTTTAAAATAGCCTCCAACGGCTAGTTTAACGGCTTTCCACTATCAAAGCCACTTTCACAACACTTCGTTTTCTCACACAACTTCTTATAAAACTCTCTCGCAAGTATCACTAATTTTAACACAAACACTGTGGCTAACAAATTAACTAGCAGAGGTGCAAAAGGCTATCCTCACCCGATTACACAATGAACAAGAAAAAGAACTCAAATTGATTAACAATTTGCTAGGTGAGATAACTCGTATTATGCTACAGATGCATAATCGTGCTGATCCAGAGGTCGAAAGGTTGCGTGAGTTGCCTCAAGACCATCCAGCTATCAGGGTTGGTCTAGAAATTAAACTCTTTTAAGAAATGATGAAACAGGGTCGAAAGGTTGCGTGAGTTATTGTTAGGTGTGTTGCTCATGTACAAACATATAATCTCGGCTCATTCGTTAAACATCTCGTATACAACCATATCATCTCGGCTCATTCAATTCGTTAAACATCTCGTGTATAACCATATCATCTCGGCTCATTCGTTAAACATCTCGTATACAACCATATCATCTCGGCTCATTCGTTAAACATCTCGTGTACAACCATATATATCATCTCGGCTCATTCGTTAAACATCTCGTGTATAATCATATCATCTCGGCTCATTCGTTAAACATCTCGTATACAACCATATTATCTCGGCTCATTCGTTAAACATCTCGTATATATACAACCATATCATCTCGGCTCATTCGTTAAACATCTCGTATACAACCATATCATCTCGGCTCATTCGTTAAACATCTTGTGTATAACTAAAGCTCAGTTAATTAAGGGTGAGTGTGTTAAAGCTGACGTGGCATTGTGTTAAAGTTTAAAGCTGAGTTATTGTTGGGAGTGGTTAGAGTATTTTCTTTTGTTTTTTCGGTGGATTTTAGCGTGACTTAATCTTAATACCGCCAATTTTTTCCATATAATATTCAACTACGTACGGATAACTAATACCCGCGGGGAAACCCGAAAAACCGATGGATAATATTAATCGGGTATCTGGTGGGATATGGGGCGGGTACGGGTATATTATAAACGGGTTCGGTTATGGGTATACTAAAACCCGCCCCGAACCCGAACCGTTGCCATCCCTATTTACCGGCTATAGCCGGATTTCACCGCCACCTCATCACCATTAGTTTTTTTTTTTTTTTTTTTTAAACAAATCTTGCCACGTCAGCTATAGTTAAACCAAACCACAAATTCAATATTCAACCAGCAATTAATCCCTTTACCCGGTCATTTGTAAACACACACAAAAATCAATAAACCCTAATCAACACACACATTCTTATGGCAAACACAAGCACGCAAACAATGAAACCAAATAACAAAAAGGTAATTAGTAATTTGTGTTTTGTAAATGTAATTGGTAAGGGTACAATATGTAGTAATTACGTTTGTACTGTTGATGTGATGGTTGCACAGTATGATACATTATTTGCGATTATTAAGATAGTAAATAAAAAACAAAAATCAAGTTTATGCTTTAATTAACAGGTTCAAAGGGAAAATTTTCAAATAATTCAATTGTTAATTTCAAATTACAACTTGGAGGCAAATTTTTGGATCGAAATTTTTTGAATCACAAACGATTCATATTCTTGGTGTATAGCCTCTTTTCTCTCCTAAAAAAAAGACTGCAAATAAAAAACAAAAATCAAATCTTCTCTCACCATTACTCTCCAAGCTAAGCCATAATCATTTTCTTTTACCCTTTGTTGCTCAAGAGTCATGGAAACTGAACCCATTGTTGATAACCATACTTTGCTTCCTCTTGATCATATTGTACATGATGATAACGCCTTAGAATATGAATCCGAAAAGTCTTCTGATGAAGAAGATATAGATGAGCCTTTAACCAACCAAACACCTGAGATAGTAGCTAAGAGGGGCTCAACCAGGCTAGTAAAGTTTCACGCGAAGCATGACAAACCTGGTGCAACAAAGCTCAAGGTAACCTTCGATGCACTCGGTAGGGTAACAGGGGAAAACAGAGCAGTGTTTGTGAGTTTTTTAGGAGATGTGGCTCGTGAGCAGATAGGTGTGAAGATTCTACACTGGAAGAAGGTGAATAAAGAAGCAAGAGATAAACTATGGGATGAAATCTTGGTACATATATACTATTTTGTAACCCAATACTACATAAGTTTATGTATGCAGTTACATTATGTGCAACTAATTAACAACATTGTGTTAATCTTTTCAGAAATTTTTTGTTGTTGACGTCCAATACAGAAAATTGATAATGATTAGTCTTGGTAAAATGCTAAGGAATTACAGAAGGAAGCTCAAAGTCAACTACATTTTGCCCAACCTAAATACACCTTCCAAACTGAATGAAGTCCCGGACTTGTATAATACAATAATGAAATCAGAAGACTGGGTCGAGTATGTTAAATACACGACCACCGAAGCATACAAGGTTTTAATTAGTCATCTTTAATTAAGTGTATATGTCATTTTGTTATTTTCAGTTTGCAGCATTACCGCATCTAAACGCCTTATGATTTTGTGTTTTTAGGAGAAATCTGAGAAAGGTAAAATGGCGCGTTCCCAAAATATTTATCAGCATAAAATGGGACGAGGTGGATATGCTTATGTCAAAGAGAAAATGGTAAGATTACACAATGTTTGTTTTACCAATTAAGAGACGATCAGTATGAGAAATGAATCCGTTTACATTGCCCAATTTGCACATTTGCATTAATACCCTCATATTTTCGATTATCTTGGTTTAACTGTACATGTGTAAGCATCCACATATTTTCGTTTATCTTGGTTTAACTTTACATGGGTATGCATTTGATGTTTATTAGATCGAAAATAAAGAGATTGAAGCGGATGAAGAACCCCCCCGTGATGTAATGTGGGTGAAAGGAAGGGTAAACAAAGACGGCGAATACCCAAATGATGATATTAAATCAAAGGGAGATGAACTTGTAAGTTTGACTGCTAATTCTATTATTATGCTTATATAGCAGCAACATTTAACTGTGTACTAGCAGTAGTAGCTTGTGTACTAGCAGTAGTAACAGCATCAAGAAGACTTTTAATCCCAACATTTCCTATATTTTTTGTGCAGAAAGAAGCTGATGACAAGATCAAGGAAAGAACATCGGGTTTTGATGATGGCACTGATGCCATGACATTTGTATTTGGTAAGGAAAAGGGCGGTTATGCCAGGGGAGTGGGAGGTGCAGTAACATACAAAGAGTATTTTGGCCTTCCTCGAAGAAAACAAGAAGCCAATGAAAAAATTGCCTTACTTCAAACTCAACTGGATAATGAGAGACGCGAGCGTGAAGAAAAAGATAAATTGATCAAAAAATTGTCCGCCGAGATGACCGAAAAAGATGTGCAGGTCAATAAATTATCCGGTGAGGTGGAAAACACAAATGTAATGCTTTCTCAAATTCTGCAACAGTTGAATGATAAAGGGATGAATATAACTCTGCCAACTCAACCATCGCCAATAGCCTCAGTTGTAAGCCATTTTTTATGTTGTTAACAATTTCATTTTCTAATGCTAACACCACTGATGCTAATGATACTAGGCATTGAACATAAACTGATGAGTGACTGTATTTCTTAATTTATATTGCAGGTGACTCCAATGGCCATTGACAATATTGCAGGTGACTCCAATGGCACTCAGACAAGTGGTGTTGTAAGTCCTAAAGATGCGGGAATTGAGGAGAAATCCAATGGCCTTGAAACTTCTAAAAAGGTAACGGAAACAATGGTAAGTATAGTAATAAAAGATCGCCCTTTGATTTTTGAATTTTACATACATGATCGACTAATGTACCGTGTTTTATATATACGTATAGGAACCTGCTGCTAAAACTGTCAGGCCTAAGCATAACCTTAAGTCACGACGAAACGGGTCTCCAGATTCCCAATCGCTACAAAATGTGTCGTCTCCAACACAACCACTGCCAACAGTATGTATTTCAACATGTTTCTTGTTACTCTTTTGTTTAAATAATGTAACGTGTTTTATATATACATATAGGAACTTGCTAAAACTGTCGGACCCAATAAGCCAAAGCAAAAGAAGCGACGAAACGGGTCTCCAGATTCCCAATCGCAACAAGATGTGTCTCTAACACAAGCACTGCCAACAGTATGTATTTCAACATGTTTCTTGTTATTCTTTTGTTTAAATAATTTCTGATATATACATGCAATTTTTTATTTTTTTTTGTAGACACTTAAGTGCAAACTCTGGCACACAAAGAAATCAAATATCGTTGCTTTTGGTACCGTATACCAGTCTCATGGAAAGCAAATGCTGCATAACCTACCACTCCCAAATGATTGCTACAGAGTGTCAATTGATTCATCGTTAGTTGATGCAGCATGCATACCGGACGTAGCAAATAATGGGTTCAAAACAGTTAAGGAAGTCGAAGGTAGTTTCGTTGCATGGCCAAAGGATCAAGTTATTTTTGAAGAGGTGGTACGTACATGTGTTTTTTCAACCTACATATATAATTATTCATATGTAATTCAATGTTTGATAGAAGCGTCTTTTGTTTACTACAGGTTACACCAACAAACCATGTGACTAAATGTGTACCACAGGCACCAACGAAGAAACAATATATATCTGCTAACGACTTAAGGCAAACTGCTAAGGGGGTGAAGGTTCAAAAGTCTTTAGATATTTGATTAATTAAGTACGACATTACAATTGTATATTTTGTCCAGTTATATACATTAGAGTTTAATTCAATTTGAAATTTCTTGTGTTTTTTAATATTGTTTTATATATAATATATATACACATTCCAGCAGCACTAGCATAGTACTAGCAGCAGTAACTCTGCTTCAGCAGGACTACCTTGGACTACCTTAGTACTGCTAGCAGTAGCAACTCTGCTCCAACATTATTGGTCACTCTTTGTTTAATTCGATGTGTGACTAAATAGTACCAAAGGCCACACAAAATAAAAATTCATGTGACCATTGGAAGAACAATGGTCACGCAAAATACACATTTCTTCACTTTAAACAGCATATGGTCACACTTATTAACAACTTTGGCCACTTTATGCTTAATTGTATGTGACTAAATACCCAAAACAAGCATGCTTTGTGTGACTAAATATTATAAAAGGCCACACAAACATAAAATTCAAGTGGCCATTGGATGATCAATAGTCACACAAAATACAAATTTCTTCACTTTAAACAGCATATGGTCACACTTATCAACACTTTTGGCCACTTAATGCTTAATTGTATGTGACTAAATAACCAAAACAAACATGCTTTGTGTGACTAAATATTACAAAAGGCCACACAAACATAAAATTCATGTGGCCATTGGATGATCAATAGTCACACAAAATACACATTTCTTCACTTAAAACAACATATGGTCACACTTATTAACACTTTTGGCCACTTAATGCTTAATTGTATGTGACTAAATAACCAAAACAAACATGCTTTGTGTGACTAAATATTACAAAAGGCCACACAAACATAAAATTCATGTGGCCATTGGATGATCAATAGTCACACAAAATACACATTTCTTCACTTAAAACAACATATGGTCACACTTATTAACACTTTTGGCCACTTTATGCTTAATTGTATGTGACTAAATACCCAAAACAAACATGCTTTGTGTGACTAAATATTACAAAAGGCCACACAAACTAAGAATTCATGTGACCATTGGATGATCAATAGTCACACAAAATACACATTTCTTCACTTAAAACAGCATATGGTCACACTTATTAACACTTTTGGCCACTTTATGCTTAATTGTATGTGACTAAATACCCAAAGCAAACATGCTTTGTGTGACTAAATATTACAAAAGGCCACACAAACTAAGAATTCATGTGACCATTGGATGATCAATAGTACACATTTCTTCACTTTAAACAGCATATGGTCACACTTATTAACACTTTTGGCCACTGTTTTTTAAATTGTATGTGACTAACTCAAAAAAAACAACACACGATGTGTGACTAAATCATCACAAACGTCACATTTATTATATTTTCGTGTGGCCATAGGATGGGAAATAGTCACACATACTGATGAATCCAACAAAACTTGTGCCTAATTAGTCACACATATTCGGGTTTTGGTCACTCTTTTTCGATGAAAACGGCCACAAAATAAACAATGTGACCATATGATACCTACGGTGGCGCGACTTTTTGTCACACACACCCAAAAAAACGTGTGTGACTATATGCATATAGTCACGCATTTCCAGTGTGACGATAGGCAGAATCTGTACCATAAGGTGACCTTTGTAGAAGACAAACATGATCAGGATGTTGTGGATCCCGAATACTAGGAGATTGATGCATATAAACAGTGTCAGATATACTACCATTTAGAAAAAAATTCTTGACATTAAGCTGATGAACAAGCCAATGTCGAGAAACTACAACAATGAGAATAGTACAAATAGTGGTCGGCTTGACAACGGGACTAAAGTTCTCATCAACATCAACCCTAAACTACTGTGAACTACCGTTTGCCACAAGACGAGCCTTGTAGCAGCTAAGAGAACCATCTGCTAAATACTTATGCCTGAACAACAACATGGAACGAACAATGATAGGATTGATGATACACTTAGGATGTTAGTCCTATATAACGTGTATGAGATACTTTGAGTGGATATAACTAAGTATGCGGAATCTACTTAGTTATACTTAGAAGAATAATTGTGTTGTGTATATGAATGGAACAACGTATTTAGTATGAACAATGAAGACTTGAGAATAACCAAAACTATTCAATATTATTTATGAATAATACGAGTGATCTCCTATCACTAGGGTTTACAACCTTGAATCTCTATGAATAATCGTAGTTCTCTATTCGTACATAAACTCTAACCTAGGATATCCTTTTATAGACCAAGGATTCCTGTACAAGATAACTATAACTCTAATTATATAAGATATTCACTAAATCTTTTCTATAGTTATCCTATTACACGTTTACAAAACATAAGCAGTACTAACTTCTTGTACTGGCAGTACTAACTGACTTAGTACTGTTAGTGTTATCTTCCATCAGTACAAACTTCAAGCTTGTCAGTACTAACTGTTAGGTTTAATTCCCAACAATCCTCCCCTAAACTTATGATTTCTCTCCAAATCACTAAGTTTCTTTGAATTAAACTTCACCTTTGATGATGGGGGGATTCTTCCAAACATTACCAAGTTAATCTCTTTGTCTGAGCTTTCCTTTGTTCTGCAAGATCAAACATTTTTCTGACTAACACATCTGCCATCTCTGAATCAGCTTCAACTTCCAGTTTTGAATACACTAAGGTAACCAACATAGCTGGTCTGAGAGGGTAGTCTTTTTCTACTAACATGTATATCTCCAAACCATCCTTAGTAGAAATCCTATGAACCCCACATGTGTCAAATAGCTTCCAAGAAACATCTTTGATCTTAGCTTGAAATCTCCATATTGCTTCTCCTCCATCTGGTTCAAAAATCCTCTTCAACTGTACCCATAGTTCCTTGTATTTGTCTTTAAGAGGATCTGAAATCTTGAATCTTTCCTGTACCAAACTCCATAACTGATTACGGTCTTCTCTATCAAATCCCTTGAGCAAATCTTCAAACAACTTGTACTTCTCAGTTATTCCTCCAACTCTTATAATTTTCCACCCTTTCATCCTTCCATCTGTGAATACCTCCCAGTCTATAATAGGGTGTTTTGCTTGGAGTGGTCTAACATTTATGGATTCAGGAACTACTACAATCATGTTCTTGAGCTGTTCATCTGTTAAACTCTCAGTTGTAGTCTTTTGTTTCTTTGATGTATCTGACTCTAACATTTCAGCTCTTCTTTTCTCTCCTTTAGGATCTTCAGAATCATATATGAACTCCATTGGAACTGGCTTGTTAATTCTTGCATAAGCTTCATAATAAGCTTTTTCAATCTCTGCATCTGATCTCCCTTTGAAGTAACTCTGCTTTCAAAATGCTTGGTTCTTCAAATAGCTCTTCATGAAACTTATTTGCTCTTTATAAGAAGGCATCTTCTTCTTATAACCTTTCTTTTATCTATCCTTGATTTTCTGCATAAGATCATCTAAAGCCGCTTCCTTATTCTTTGATAGAATGAAATTTGTAAGCATTTCTGACCTTGCTTCCACACTTAGACTTTCATCTGACACCAATTGAACTGCTTTTGCCTTCACAATGGGATCAGTAGCAATTAAATATTGGATTTGTTCTTAAAATGATTCCTGAGCAATAGCAGCATCTGAAACCATTCTTTCTTTTTCCAATCTTTAAGTTTCCATCCATTCTGCTACTTCAGCTTCATACATCTTCTTTGCTACTTCTTCATCAAAATCTATTTGTGCTTGAGTCTTTGGCTTGATCTTCTTTTTCTGTGGCTCATATTCAACCATAATAGCCTTTTCCTTATCCTTAGCAGTTTGTACTGCTACCTTTTCAACATCAGCAGTTTATACTGCTTCTTCAATTCCAACAGTATCTTTTTGATGTTGATTAGTACCACTTTGCTCACTTTGTTCACCCATATCTTCATTATCATTTCCACTAGCAGTACCTTCTTTCTCATCACCATTTCCACCAGTACCTTCTTCAAAATCCATGGTCCTCCCCTGAGTTTGTGATTCAGCCTTTCTTGATTTCCTCCCCTGTTTGGGAGAATCATCACCATCATCTGAACTTGAAGAACTAGTAGAAATCACCATCTTTGATCTTTTGGACTTCTTTACTTTAGCTTCCAATTTCTTTACTCTTGTAGTTAACTTGGTGTAGACTAAGGCAAAGTTCTTCTTGTGACTAGTAAGCTCTTCCTCTAGACTTTCCACCTTTTCAGACAACTTGGTACAGAGAACCATCAATTCCTTAAGTTTAGAGCTGCCCTCATCACTTCTAGTTGTGTTACCTGCTAGGAGAGGTGAATCAAGGGGCATAGATTCAGTTTCTACCCTAGTTAGACTAGGATGTACTCCTGAACCACCCATTTGTTCAATGTGGCTTGGGATTTCATCACCTGTGACAAGTCTTGTAGGACTTGGCACATTAGATGTTGCCATGGTAGGGGTCTTAGTTATGGTTACACTGGCCTGCATAGCAGTAGTGTAAGCCTCATCCATACTATCATGAAAGATAGGCTCATCTGCTTCAAAGGTATGAGTAGGAGGACTTGACTGAGCAATCATAGTCTCCTTTCTGGTTCTTCTCTTATATGTTGTGGTGATTTGGGGTGTATGAGTTATTGTTGGCACCACAATGGATGTGTGTTGGGGCTCAGTTGGGTTGACTGACCCTTTACCCTGATCAATCATTAGCATCTCAGGAAAGAGAGGTATTACTACCCCATTAAACAGTCTATTTGCCATAGCCATGTTTTGAAAAAGTTTTTACTGAAGGAAAGGTGTTGAAAAAATTTCTTTATGTTGCTTAAGCAGATTCTTTTTCTTTTTCAAAAAGGTTTGAACAAGTCTTGGATACATAAGAAACTTTGTTTTACTTTTCACATTATTGACCATACTCTCAAATATGAATTTTGAAAAATTGAAAACTCTGTTTGTTGACAAACATATGAGAGCAATAGCAATATTGCTACTGAATTGCTCCCATGATGTTCTTTTAGGACTCAAACAATGCAAGAGAGTATGTATCAAAAATCTCCATTGAGGGGAGAAACATCCTTTTTAAAAAGTCAATTTATGGTTGGATGTATCATACCCCATTCTAGCAATTTCTTACCAAATTTCTGTGTTTGGCATATCATTGATACTATCTGAATCTCCTAACTTAAGATGTCTCCTAATATTAGATTCAGTAACAATGAAATTTAAGCCATCCACTTTAGAGTGACTTTCTATGTCTCCATCTTCACTAGTTTTGACAATAGCAGTTTGCCAAAACTGTGTGATTTGAGAGACAAAAAGAGTAGGGGAAACAGTTAAAGCATACCTTATATGAGAGTTGTTGAGAAAATCCACAATCTCATAGAATTTTGGTCCATCCCCTTCCTCTGTTTTCTCAAGAAAAGCAACCTGGTTGTGCGTCTTGACAAAGTCCAAATTAGCCATAATATTCTCAGTAAAAATTGATTTGACTGTGGTGAATAGTGAAAATTTAGGTTAGAAAGTAGAAGATGAGAGTGAGATGAGATATTATTGAGAGAGTATTAGGGTTTCTATTTGACCGACTTAAGGAATAAGTTAACTTTTATTTTAGGATAAGATTATAATAGAATAAAAGTTAAAATATCTAGAAGAGGATCCCTTAAAAACCGTAACTTAATCAGTAAAAATCGCAACTAACTTCCAACGGCTAGTTTCTAAACAAAAATTAGTTACTCACACAACAGTTACAACGGCTAGTTCAGCAGTACAAACTTTGCACTAGCAGTACAAACTTTGCACTAGCAGTACAAACCTTTTATCAAAAAATTTCAAAGAACAGTATGAACTTATATGGATTTCAAAAACATTATAACTCACATATAGTTTTTAGCAAACTATCAGCTATTAACGGATTTGAGGTGTCTTTACCAATAGCCGTTTGCTTTGGACTAGCCAACTCTTCACTGTTAGATATGGTGAGTTGATTACCATATAGTTTTTGGTAAACTATCAACCATGAACGGATTTGAGAAGTCTTTACCAGAAACCGTTTGCTCTGGACTAGTTGGTTCTTGATGTGGGTTAGACATGGTGAACCAATAACCATTTGTTGTGTGCACAGATCACACACTTTGAGTTCCAAAGCATCTCACCATCTAAAGCATCAAACACTCAATTCACAAACTCTAATCAACCTGCAATTGTTAGTCCAACAATAGAAAACAAGGTGCAAAGCACTTGTCTCATAACAAAATAAGTATATGACTAACATTGCACACAAACAAGGAATTAATTTCCTTGTGGAACCCAAGCCATCACTGACTTAGGTTTTCCTCTTGCATCAATATTATTAAACCTTTTCAAAACAGTTGGTGCACCATTGGATTGAAGTGGTCTCCAAACCCATGATGCTGATGCATTAAGACCATTGCCCATATTTCCCTTAGTAGTGTTTTTAAAACTATCAGTATTAACTGCTTGCCTAGCAGTATGAACTGCTGGGTTTGCAATTGCAACCTTAGGTTTCCAAATTTGTTTCTTTATCACTGCATTGTTATGAAATGGCCTTCTAGCAGTTGATGGTGCAGATTTGAAAAATGTTTTTGCACTTTGAACTGCTTGTCTTGGATAAAAGGTCTGATTTGGTCTGGCAGTATGAATTTCTGGTCTAGCAGTATGAACTGCTCTTGGTTCAGACCTTAAAAGAACTGATTTGGGTATCATTCTAGCATTTTTAGGGTGAGTTGTAAGTCTTTCTGAGGTCACCCTATTGTTTGAATACCTAGTTACCCTATTTTTGCAATAGGCTGCAAGATGGTCAAACTCTCCACAATTAAAACAAGCTTTTCTATAAAAGGCAAAGTCATCACCTAGTTGGTGAGACTTGAGGTTGTTCCAATTCCTTTGGTTACCTCTGGGCTTGTGTGTGGTTCTATACATTTCAGCATACCTAACTGTTTTCCTAGCAGTATTAACCTTTAACTTAGGCCTAACAGTTGTATTCTTGACCACCTTAGGAACTTTTGGTTCCTCTACCTTAACACTATCAGGCTTAATCTTATCCTGATCACTCTCATCATCATCAGAAGTCCAATCCTCTATGGTTGTAGCATCTGAGTCCCTAGCAGATGACACCTTGTCATCAGAGAGTGATTTATCACTTGCACTCTCAAAACTCGCACTTACTTCTACAGGTTTCTCAACTACTTCCTTTTCTTTTGGTTTTGGTCCATATTCCATCTTAGGTAGTTGAAATTCTTCCAGACCTGTATGTTCTAAGTCAATACCTGGAGGTGTAGGTATTCCTCTATAAGGAGGTGGAACAGACTTATAACCTAGACCTGATTTAGCCTTGTGGATTATTTGACATTCAATTAACTTCTGAACTCCTTTTGATGTATACTCTAAAGTGTCTACACTTAATTGAATGTTCTCCTTAGCCTGTTTCAACTTAACCAATTCATCTTTTAACACACTAATTTCAGCATCTCTAAAAAATATATCCCTTTTAAGCACAGCTACAGTATCAGAAAAAGTAGACTCATTACTCTTATAATGAACAATTTGCTCTTCTAACACAGCTAAACCCCTTTTATGATTTGCTAGATTGTGAATAGTCTGGTTTAACTCTATTCTCTGTTCATTATAGTGTTTCCTAAGAGTTTCTAATTCTTTTAAAGCATCACATGATTTAGAACACTAAGAAACTTGTACCTCAGAGTCTGAGAAAGCCATGAGAGCTATCCAGTTAAATCCTAACCCATCAATGGCCACCATAGCCTTTGAGCTTGAGTCTGTAACCTCCAAAACTCTTGTACCTGTTGACTTGCCTTCATATCCCTTATTCCTTGAGTCCTGCTGTCTGGGCTTCCTGCACTCCCTTGAAAAGTGACCCATCTTGTGGCAATTATAACACTCAATCTTTGACTTGTCATAACCAGCAACATCATTGCTATTTATGATTATCTTCTTGCCTGTTCTCTACAAAAATCTCTTAGCCCTCATGCTAAGAAGAGAGAGTTGCCACTTGATGTCCATCTCTTCAATATCATCATCATTGATCTCCTGAAGGTCTTCATGAGTCAACATGGTTCCATTGTGCTGAGTAGTCAGGAAAGCACAATAAGTATTCTCATCCAGGAGTCCATTAGTACTTCTTGAAGTACTAGCAGTACCAATATTTGAACTAGCAGTACCAACTGCTCTAGCAACTTGCACTTCTTCCACTGGAATTGAGGTACTGGGAGTTGACACAAAGGCCAAATCCCCAGAGCTTGAGCTTGAGCTTGTTTCAGCAGTCTTCTTCACATCATGCTCCACTATCTTGAAAATAAATATCCATCAGACTCATAGAATCAATGTATGGTTTGTTTTTCCAGACAACAACATGCATAGCCCATTCTGATGGTAAACTTCTCGGGAACTTAGAATTGAGATCTTCCTGACGTATCTCAATTCCAAGAATAGCAAGCTGACTCACAAGCTTCTGAAGTCTGTTGAACATATGATCCAGTGATTCATTGCTATTTGCTGAAAAATTCTCAAATTGGTGCTTGAGAAGTGTCTTCTGAGTCTTTTTGGTGGCTTCATTCCTACCAAATCTAGCAACAATAGCTTCAAATAATGACTTGGAATCCTTGAACTTGTTAAAGTTCAAGAGTTAATCATTAGGTATTGTCATCATAAGCATACTCCTTGCCTTGATGTCATTCTTCATCTGGATTCTCTCCTCTGCAGTCATTGGCTTTTTCTGCACAACAGTCTCTGTCTTACCATCAACAACTGATGTAGTAGTTGTAGGCTTAAATGAGTTCCCTTCTTCTATGATTACCCAGAGTGCATAGTCCTGCACTTGGAAAAATTGCACAATTCTTAACCTCCACATGTCGAATTCATTGGGCTTGAGCATTGGTAACTTTGCAGCAACATTAGTTGTAGATGTCTCCATGTCCATCTTCCTTCTTGAAAGAGTTCTTCTAGATCTTCTAACTCAAAGTATCAGAACCTGGCTCTGATACCACTTGATAGGATTGATGATACACTTAGGATGTTAGTCCTATATAACGTGTATGAGATACTTTGAGTGGATATAACTAAGTATGCGGAATCTACTTAGTTATACTTAGAAGAATAATTGTGTTGTGTATATGAATGGAATAGTGTATTTAGTATGAACAATGAAGACTTGAGAATAACCAAAACGATTCAATATTATTTATGAATAATACGAGTGATCTCCTATCACTAGGGTTTACAACCTTGAATCTCTATGAATAATCGTAGTTCTCTATTCGTACATAAACTCTAACTTAGGATATCCTTTTATAGACCAAGGATTCCTGTACAAGATAACTATAACTCTAATTATATAAGATATTCACTAAATATTTTCTATAGTTATCCTATTACACTTTTACAAAACATAAGCAGTACTAACCTCTTGTACTGGCAGTACTAACTGACTTAGTACTGTTAGTGTTATCTTCCATCAGTACAAACTTCAAGCTTGTCAGTACTAACTGTTAGGTTTAATTCCCAACAAACAATGTTCGCACCAGATGGCTGAGGCACAAGAATCCAAGTATTGTTTTTAATTAATGCATTATATTCATCTAGCATAGCCTTTTTCCAGTTAGTATCTGTAGAACTGTAGAGGGGGTGAATACGGTCTTTTTCGACTTAATTAAATTTTTTCAACTTTAAGTATCAACAAGTGTATAAGGGCGTGTGCACAAAACAACTAAACCAAACAATATATAGAGAGAGTAGAGTTAGAAACTGGAGAGTGAGA
The DNA here is from genome assembly GCA_021014915.2 of Artemisia tridentata subsp. tridentata. Lineage (NCBI taxonomy): Eukaryota > Viridiplantae > Streptophyta > Magnoliopsida > Asterales > Asteraceae > Artemisia > Artemisia tridentata. Next base: position 291,028,364 of record CP139505.1, on the reverse strand, counting down.
GACACCAAGATTTATACCAGTTTGGGATGAGGGGTTTAGACCATCTGTAAGTCCAGATACGAATCCGCGACACCTATACTATTCACTAATATAATCCTTGTAGTGGATTATAAATCGTTACAAACTTCACTCCACCGATATGCACAAAGATAGGCGCTCACAAAGAAGAGCTACTCCCTAACGGTATTCTGGCCTCGGAATCACCCAAAAGAATCTCGCTATTCTACCTTCCACTTAGACCACTAAAATGACAAAGACTTCCTCCCAATGAATCAACAAACCCCAAACTAGACCTTCACCTAATCTAGGCTTGACCACCAAGGTACAAGACTTTTACACCCTTGCTTATCCACAAACCGATAAGGCTTTACAAATGAAGATGAGAGTTTAAGTGTTTGGTATAACCTAACCTAGCCTAAGGACTCAACCTAAAGAAAATAGTAGAAGAAGACTCTCGACATAACACACACGAGTGGATTATGTTCTTGTGGTTCGTCTCTAGCGAAGAAATGTTCTTTTAATGTGATGATAAGAAGATGTTAGAACACAAGAAGATTGATTGACTTAGAGGGATTAGAGAGAATAAAGCAGGGGGAAAAAATGAATGGCAAGAGGTAAGAATGACACAAGACAAGAGGTAGTATTTATAGACAAAACCAAAAGGACAGCATCCGACGCGCTAGGTCTGGCGCACTGGCACGTGATCCCTGGCTCGCCGGGTTCTGTCCTTGGTCTTGCTTGTATCTAATTACCTCTTGTTAAACCCCCAATTTCACTTCACATTTGACCTTTCCAAGTTCATTCCAAAGCCCCAAGTGGAATAAGGTCAACTAACTAATTTAGCCAAGGTTCAGAGGGATTAAAACATTTTGTGAAGTGTTAACTACATAGTTAGAGTTTTAGTCAATTTTGAATGAGAAAGAAAAGAACTAATTGACTAAAGGTTTATCTTTGAGTGCTCCAAAAGGGGTAGGTAATAACCTGCCTCCCAAATTTGAAATTCAAATTTCAAATTCAAAATATAGATGTTGTGTGCATGTGAGAGGGTTGAGTGTTGAAGAAGCTAAGGTGGGAATGTGTCTTGCATGAGGAGACAAAGATATATTTTAAATTCAAATTCAAATATGAATGTTGTGAGTATGTGAGTGGGAAGTGTGCTGGGGAATCTAAGATGGGAGACAATACACATTTGAATTCAAGTTCAAATTGTGGATGTTGTGAGTGTGTGAGAGGTAAGTATGTTGGAGAAGCAAGATAGGAAACATCTATGTTGGTGATGGGGAGACAATATACATTTGAATTCAAAATAAAATTATGGATGTTGAGAGTATGTGAGAGGGAAGTTTGTTAGACAAGCAATGAAGGAACAATGTCATAAGGATGTAGCCTATGTTGGTGATGGGGAAACAAAGATGTATTTAAATTTCAAATTCAAATATGGATGTTGTGGGTATGTGAAAGGGTGAAGTGTTTGAGAAGTAAAGGAGGAAATATGTCTAGGATGGGGAGACAAGGCAAATTTGAATTTCAAATTCAAATTTTAGTTATTGAGAGTGTATGAGAGGGAAGTGTGTTGGAGAAGCTGAAGTGGTGGCATTGCTTAAGATGTGGGAGACAACGAGGGTGAAGGGGAGCCTATGTTGGGGTGTAGGAGATAAGAATAGTCTAAATTTAAAGTGGAGGAAGATTGTGTAAGAGGTTGAGTGTTGAAGAAGGAAGCATGTGTAAAGAATATTCAAATTTCAAATTTCATAATCCTTAATTTAGCCACAATTAGTATATTCACTAATCACCTTGATGCAAATAAGATGAGTTCTTTGCATCTTAAGTAAAACAATAACCAATAAAGGGAAAGTTACATTTACGCAAAGTGGCCTTAACTTATTTGACCAATAAGGGAGAAAACCTGTTATGTGATTAGCAAAGACATACGAAAGGATTATAGCCATTTGAATATTTTTATATGAAGGTTTAGTGAAAGTATGAATCTCCTAGGTTTGAGGAAAACATTTTAGACTTGGCTAATGGCATTTAGAAAACAATTTTTAGTTGGCATTTTTTAAAACGAGAAGAAGTATTTTGGTCATCTCTCTAAGTCCAAATCTTGTTGCGAGTTTACGAACCATTTTAAATATCATATGCAAACCTGAATTGAAAGACCAACTTTTGTCGGGTAAAAAGAAAGTCGATGTGAAAAAACTGAGCACGCGCCAAGCAGAACCTGGCGTGCCAGGTCTGGTTGGTTGCGTTTTCGGTTTTAAGCTATCGTTTGAAATTTTACATGTTTGCTAATGTATATTTTTCATCATCAAAACATAAAAGAGATCTTAGCCATCATTTGCATCAATAGGATCATTAAAATCCACACGATAAGACTAAGGAAAAGGACTAACATTAGACACATTTAAAGTAAAACGTTGAGTAGGCCTATTAGAGTCAGTACGAAAATGAGTAACCAAGGGATGAATTGAAGTGGGTTGGGATTGTGTGGTTGTGGAGGGACTTGTTGGGCTGCGGGTGGTGAAATGGTCGAACCAACAAACGAGTGGGCTGTGGAGTCCAAACCAGAAGCCGATTGGGCCTGGTGGACCATGTACCAACATGTTGGGCCGACTGAGTTAGACCAGCTTGTTCGGTCAAGGGAAAAGGTTGGGCTTTGTGACGGATCACGTATGAGGGTATTAGGAATTGTGGGCGAGCTAGCAAAATGTTGTGAAATAATATTTGGTGGAGTGTCTAGGAAATTATAAGGTGGTCAGGCATGAGGATTCATTGAACCATAAGGAAACGTAGTCTCATCAAAATACATGGAGAGACGTGATTATTTTGTTTGTATCTAAGTCAAGACAACGATACCCACGATGACTTGTGGGGTAACCAAGAAATATAGAAGGAGTGACATGTGGCTCGAGTTTATTGTCGGTGAAAAGGTGAGGGTAACATAGAAACTCAAAAACACGAAGAGTAGAATAATTGGGGTGAGTATGACGTAGGCGAAAGTGAGGGGTCTCATTATTAGTGGAGGTGGAGGGGTGTAATACCTGAAATTTAGATAACATGTAAAATGACCAAAATGCCCTACTACTTAATTATTTAATAAAAGCTATTATAAGCATCAAATTAATCCGAACTATGTGAAATAAATTACATATGAAGTAAAATAAAAATTAAGATAAGTCTTTTAATAATTTTTACATGTCCAAATAATTTTATACCACCCCACACATATGTATATAATCGAAATATGTATACATTTTATTAAGTTATGTTTAAATTGTTTTAAAGAGAAGATAATTACAAGTTAATTAAGGTAATTGACCAAGAAATTAATATTATGATTTGGAGTCATTGTGGACCAAAATTACAGCCCCTAATTCCCTCTTTGTTCGGCCAAAATATATCCCATATATAGTTTCCTTTTTCTTTGTGCTCTTTTTCTTTGCCGACAAACTCAAAAACACAAAATAATTCACCAATCTTTCCTACGAATTTCTGGAGGTCCAAGTATAATTTTCTTGTGTTCTTGCACGTCCCAAGAAGCCTAGAAAAATAGTGTTTCGATTTGTGGAGGCCGAGACTAATTATTGTCGAATTTTCCTTCTTTATTCCATTCGAAAGGTAACAATTCTAATTTAATTCATTCGATCCATGTAAAATTCATTCTCCATTTTTCTTGTGTTCCTCACATCATATATACTATGTGAAAAATGATTCCAAGGTTTATTGATCACGTTTTTGCTCGTGGAGAATTTGGTGTCGTTTTTATCCAAACCGAGAGATCTAAAATCGTGCGACCTGTTCTACATGTCCTAAATCTTATCTGGTATTTTTCCCACATCTCTTGCATCATATAAGGTCTAAATAAAATGATAGAGTCGAACCATGCATGCACTTCGAATTATTTGAGAATTAAATCTTTAAAACGTGTTAAAACTCTAAATAATTGTGTACGAACTTTCTGGGTGTGAGGCTTAATTTTCCTGAGGCCTATACGATCCATATAATCTGGGAAAAATATTGATTCGAATTTTAGAAGCCTAAAAATGTCGTGGTGAATTATTTGTACAATCGGGTTTTATAAATCAAAGAAATAAGAAAAATAAATTAAAACCCTAAATCGACTAGGGTTAGGGTTTGGTACCAAGATCTGATTTTTAAATGATGTTTAAGGCTCATGAATGATGAATCAATGATTGGTAGAATTTGTTCTAGGGTTTGTGGTATTTTTAATTTATACCGATTGAAAGAATAAATCATAAGGGGGGTGTTTTGTAAATTCTAAAAACTCAAGGGATAATTTTTGTAAGCTATTTGAACCAGGTATGATTCGTATAAAATATTAAATGAGGGGTCCATATGTAAATTTTGTATTTAAAGGGTTAAATGGGTAAATATATATATTTATTAATTCGGTTTGTAATTTAATTAAAGCAAGGGACTAAAAATGTAAATACTGGAAAATTGAAGTCATTTTGAGTAAATAATAATATTAAGAGGGTTCGGTGTAATTTTGGATAATTATGGGGGCTAATATGTAATTGTTATGGAATTATGATTTAAATTATAAGTTTTGTAAACTTAAGGGACTAAATGTGTAATTTCTGAAACTTGAGGGGCTGGATTCGTACAATAAGAAATTCTGAAGTTATATTCTGTATTTTGATAAAATATGAGGCTTGTTTGGTAATTATGGATAAGATAAGGATTTAAAGTGTAAAATTATGAATTAAGGGGTTTAAATGGAAATTTTGTAAACTAAGGGGTATAAAATGTAATTTGGCAAACTTGAAGTATTGAAGACGTACATTCTGAATAAATGAAGGATTAAAAAGAATGAATGTGATAATTACATATTTGACCTTTAACTTTGGAAGAATTACATGTGAAACCCTAAAGTATGGAAACTTGCCAAATGAGGAAACCTGCCTAAAATAGAAAGTTATTAAAAAGTAAAGGAAAACCAAAATGGTAATCTGACTAGAATCTTTTGTAATTCCGTCTTCTATTCCTCTAGGTGTGAAGAAGGAGAGATCCTGATCTGTTTGTGCTTCTATTTCTGTTTTTGCATTCCTAATAAGGTACAGATATTCTGCCCTTCTTTAGTAAGGTGCCTTCGTCTCATTTCTGATTTCTGATTCACTGCCATGTTCTTTGATTCTGTGAACCTTTCTTGTTTCTTTCATGATATTATGAACCTTTGACATGACCTTTATAGTACTGAATCTTTTTGATACTGAACCTTTCTGATACATGACCTTTTCTGTTATGAACCTTTCTGATATTAAACATTTCTGATATATGACCTTTCTGACATGGAACCTTTATGGTATGAACCTCTGATATGAACCTCTGATTATGAACTCTGATATTCTGAAATGGAAATTGACTTATGAAACTAAATTAAATACTGGATACATGATACTTGACCACTGATCCACAGTGTGATACTACGAGCCATAACTAGTCATGAGGGTTTCATGACCATGTCATTGATGCACCGATGGCATGACTCTAGGGCAGGAGAGTGATGACCTGTCCCGTCCCTCTTCTGTATTTTATTTGGTGTGTTGGGAGTTATGGCCACCAGGGGCGTATGGATGCATCCAAGATTTGTTTCTGTATTATGTTCATGTTATGATATGCATGGTGACTGATGGTGTGTGCGATACACGTCTTTCACAACTCTGGGAGCTGATCACTCCATATTTCTGATTTCTGGGATTAGTGAGAGGAACATCTCTCTGCATGGCGGTATGATTATGATTTCATGTTCATGTTTCTGGGTTCGTAGAGGATTACTGTTTTCCATGCACTTTATAGACTTATGACCTTTACCTTTCATTACTGACACCCTATGACATGATATTGAACTTATCTCTGTACTGGGCTTGGTATGTTTGGGCTTGATGGGATCTTTTGATTACTTCACCATTACTCATGATACTATCCATATTTTCTGATATCTCTGTATAAACTTTCATATTTCCTCTCATCTATTATTACATCATGTACGATTCCTTCCATCTTCCCTATTTCATTATTATTGTTTGTTACCGTTATATCTGTTCACTGAGCTCGTGTAGCTCAGCCGCATTTCTTTTCCCGTGGCAGGTATTTAAGCTAGGAGCTGGGGTATGGCTTTTGGGAAGAGTGCACCTGAGTGAAGCTTTGTCTTTAGTTGGATTATTTCACCATTTGGATTTTGTTATGTACTTCATTATTTCTGTCTTATCTTTGTAATTAAGTCATGTTGACTTATTCTCTTTGATTATGTTATGATTTCCGTTGTTTTATTCGTGGATGCTATGTTTATTCTGATATGAAACCATGTACTTGTGACATCTTTGCCCTTGTCGGGTCGGGGTGTTACAAGGGGTAATATGTAAAAAGATAGCCGCCATATGAAGTACTTCGACCCAAAAGGTAAGGAGTAAATGGGCTTAAAAGAGAAGGGTATGGATAAGGTTGTTAATGGTACGAATCATACATTTAGACTTCCCATTTTGTTGAGAATTTTTTGGGCAAGAAAAATGGATAGTAATGCCATTTGTAGCAAAAAAAATTAGTGTAAAGCTTGATTATCAAATTCATCACTATTGTCACATTGCAAAGATTAAATGTCACAATTAAAATGATTTTTAACAAAAGCACAAAAATGAACAAACAAAGACAAAGTATCAGACTTATTACGAATAGGATGAACCTATAAATAATGCGAAAAATGATCAAAAAACAAAACACAATATTTAATACTAGTAGCACTTGAAAGTGGAGAAGTCTATAAGTCCGAGTGAACAATATCAAAAGCAGACTTAACAAGAGTTTCAAAACTAGAAAAGGAAATATCATTACTAGAAATAAGTTATCGGAGCACTTCACTTCCTAGATGTCCAAGTCGCTGGTGCCACGTGTTTTGACTGACAAGAAAAACTTGACGGATAGGAGATGCCTTGTGACAGGATACAGGACACCCGTATTGTCACATTTGAGGAGGATTTGATGTGTCAAATAATCCTTCACAGAAAAACCAAAGGGATCAAATTCAATAGAACATTGATTATGACTAACAAATTAACGCACAAACATCAAATTTTTTACGGTATCAGGAGTAACAAGAACATTGTTTGAAAGGAATAGACAAGAGACTATGGCTAGAGTTATTAACCGGAATTGACTTCCCATCACCACCATAGACAGACGGATAAATGCATTTATTAAAAATAATAATAAAACTATTAACAAGAGAATTAAGATGAGAAGAGGCACCTGTGTCCATATTCCAGTTGGCAGTGGCGGGATCTTGTAGAGTCGTAGTACTAAACGCTTGTGGAAGCAATGTCTCTTGTCCATGAAACCATTAGAAGTAGTGCGTTGTTGGGCTAGTAAATTCTGTTGGGCATGTTAGGCTGGTAGGCCGAACCCAGGTGGTCCTCTAGAAGCAGTAGTGGCTGGTTAGTAACCTGTTGGGCTGAAAAAGAATGAAGGCCTGACCCAACTGTTGAGCAAGCCCAATCTGCTCAAGTAAACATTTTTGGGCCTATAGGAGACTATATAATTGGGCCTGACCTACTTGTAAGGAATTTGCATTAAAATCAGTTGATGAAGCATTAGCTCCATTAGTGCTAGTTAGGCCGACAGGTCCAAAAAGTCCAGTAAGAGAATTAGAGTGGGACGTTGTTACATGTTGGTTCCATAACGAGTTATTGTGTGGTATTGAGATACGACTAGGCGAATCATGCATGAACCTACACCCAATACCAAATCTACAAAATCCACAAAGAAAGTTAAAAGAAACCTTTGGTTTAGAGGGCCGAGCAGTGATACGAGTATCTCTTAAGTCTTGTGTGTCACGGCTACAATTATCCCGTGAGTTACCATTATCGGCTAGAAGCACCGTAGGAGCCGAGGAGGTCGTGTCACTTGGTAAAAATTGTTGCTTAGACTTGAGCCGCATCACTTCAGTCATAACTATGGAACAGACTGTGGAAAGTTCGGGAAAAGGATCCCGATGTGAAATAATCCCGGGTTTTATAAAAAGTGGGTCCCATCACTAACTTTCTCTCTTTCTCTCACTTACTCTTTATTAAAATATCAATTATTTCAAATAATAAATTATATATCAAATTTTAAAATAATTAATTTTATAATTATATTAAATTCAAATCTAAATTCAAATCCAAATCAAAATCCTAATCCTAAACCCATATACAAACCAAACGGCCCCCAAATTTTTTTCTACAAGTTTTGGGTACTACGGAATACTCCCTTCTTCTCAATTTAATTGTTCATATTTCCTTTTATGGATGTCTCAAATTAATTGTCTACTTTTCCTTTTAAGTAAAAACTAAAGAATATAATAGGGGAATATTCTTTTTGATTAGTTGAAAACAAAAATGGTCTCACTTTTATTAAACTACGTGTTTTTTGTCTCCTGACAATTAAATTGAGACGGAGGGAGTAATATTTTTACCAACAAATAATATAATATTAGAAATTAGATGGAGAGTGAGAGAGAGTGGTCAGTGAAAGGTGGGTCAGAAACGTCAGTGACTCAGTAAGTCTACTGTTAGAGTGTGACGCAAGCCTTTAATTTCACCGTATCCCGTGCTGCATATAGTCATTCCGTCAATTCTCATCATATTTTCACTCCTTGTCTTTGGCGGCAGACGATTCATCAAATTAAACACCAACTGTCTTATACACGCTATGCATTACGTGTATGTATGCTTTTATACTGGATAACATTTAAGGTTAACCTGCTTTTAACTTTTTACACACGCACCGACTTAAAAGCTTATCCTCCTAAAATATTTCTATCACCAAAAAAGGATTAAATAGAGTTTGAGTAACATGGTTGACTAGAATGACAAATTGATGTATGCTAAGAAATTCCAAACCGTGTTTTCCTATCAGTTTAACCCAAGTTTTCACGGCATAATATTTCTGGATTGTACTTTTTTAATTGCTTTTGTAACATCTAAGAGCCCTTGGTGTCATAACTTGAGTTATGCCATAACTCAGCGTCACATCAGCGCCATATCAGATTTAACATTTTAACCTTAACTAAAAAAAAAAAAAACTTTTATCATAACTCAACAATAACTCAACATTTTGGGCCCTATTTTTTTTTAAAAATTAAAATTTATAAATTCAACCCCTAAATTAAAACTAATAATTCATTTAATAAATAACATTACATTAAAACTTAAACATAACATTACAATACGAATTAAAAAAAAAAAAAAAAAAAAAAAAAAAAACTACAACATAAAGAAATTATGCATAGGATTTAGAGTTGTGAAAGTGTGAGAATAAAGGTGTGTATTAGTTGGTATTTAAAGCAGGAGGTGCAATCTCGTTGCTCATCGTTGTTGGCCTACGTGGCATCTTTTCATGCCTCTTCATTGCACCGCCCCCCCCCCCCCCCCCACCCCAATGGCTCGTCATCTTCAACTTATTCGTCTGCACGACAAAGTGATTGTTGTACGAATTTCGTTTATATATATATATATATATAGTTGTGTGTGTGAATAAGTGTGTATGTGGGATCTAAATGAGTAAGTTGTGGTATATTATTGGGGAGGGGGGGTTATAAATGAAGGTATGTCATAGTGACGTGGCACCCCTTGGGGCCCAAATGAGTAATTTACCCATATCATTGCACCTCCTGCTCTTTATAGTGTTAAAAAAAAGTTTTAAAAAGGTTTTATTTCTTTATTTTTTATTATTATTTTTTTTAAGCTACTAGCCGTTATAAACGTTGAGGGGCCAATCTTGTAAAATTTTTTACCGTTTGAAAAACTGAGCGTTACAAGGGCCTTTTTTTTTTTTTTTTTTAATTCATGAAGCTTTTAACGCAGCGTTTTGGAGGTAACGTTGAGGGCAACGCCTTAACGCAAAATAAAGGCCCGGTATCATAACTTGGACTCCAACGCACGTTAAGGACTTGACACATAGGAATAATGCAAGGCCGAAGTTAACATACCGAAGGCTCTAATACACATATGAGAGTTGAGAGTTGTTTTGCATAACCCTAGCCACTTTTTACCTCTCCAGAACCTTTTTACTCATTTTATTAACAATAAAAGATACTTCGTAGTTTGTTTGTTTGTTTTGTTTTTGTTTTTTTTTTTTTTTTTTTGTCAGTTTTTGTTCGATATTTTTTGTCAAACTTTATAATTTTTTGCAAGCTTTTCAAGATCTGGATCCTACTTATGATCGTTTTTGTTGTTGTAAGATCGAAATCGTAAGATCGGATCGGGATCCTAAGATCCCACGATAATGTCATTTTTTAGTAGTCTTTGTAAAATGATTCAAATCTACAAATTATTATATATAATAAATAAAAAATTATATGAATGTTTCATATAAATATTGTCCTAAATTATGAATATGAAATGTTTAAAAGATTTACGTGTTGTTTTCTAAATTCTATCAAAACATAATTCATAACTTTGTAGTTTTTTAGTTTGTGGTTTGATAAAAGTAATATCGGATCGGATTAGATCTTAATATCCTATGGTTAAGATCAGGATCGTATAAGATCTTAAGCTTGTTAAGATCCTACGTAGGATCCGAATCGTTTTTGCTTTATAGTATCGTAAAATCGTAAGATCCTAAGATCAGGATCGAGATCTTAACAACTATGCTTTTTTGTATCCTACTTTTTGTTTCGCAGTTTAACAATACAAAATAAATTAGAAAAGTTAAAAAAAAAAAATTAAAAAGGAATAAGAGAAATTAAGAGAGGAGAAGGTATTAGAATCATTTTAAGAAGAAAAAAAAAGTAACTCCCAATACCGTCTTTCACGGATTATGGGTCCTAATTCCGTCTTCAACAAGATAACCAATAATCTATCCCATCATTTTATAACATGTTATACACATATCATGTTGGTTTTGACATGAAATAATTATATAAGCTCATGAATCATGATTGTCCTCCTATTCATAATAAAAACACAAACTGTCTCGAGTTTTTTTTTTTTTTTTTTTTGAACGACAATTACATAAAAAAGAAAAACTAGCAAGCAAATTACGAAATGTTGTGCATTGTAAATTTGACAACGAATGTACATATATCCTTTATTGTACTTGGCTAACTTATAACGAAAAGGATGATCGGTTAATAAAGAGCATATCATCAAATATGCTGCCTTCTCCTCTAATTAATTGTTAAACCGTTTTATATTTGCCTTCAAAAAAAAAAAAAAAAAAAAAAAAAACCGTTTTATATTTGGCTGTTTCAAAGTAAGTGTTCATTTTCTTATTTTAACATATTAGAAAAGAATTTCGTGGGTATAGATAGTATTTGCTTGGTGGGTATTGTTGTTAGTCACTTAGTCGACACTTATTTTGGACAATGGGCATAACTTAAAAATTGTAAAGAGTGGTCATATGCGTTGATCTAATACACAAACGCGTCAAAAACAAATGAAAATTGCTTGGGGTTGTAGATGGTCGGGCTCATGGTCGATCAGTGCAACACTGCAAGTGGGTCGACATCGAGATGTCAAAATGGTGGTCATGGTAGTCTAGCAAAGTGACGACTTTTTCTCTATCCTTTATTTTTATAATTCTAAAAAGGTTAGTTGTTGGTAAACATTTACTAAACATCCATTTCTGAAAATTGATTATGTGATCAAAATCTATAAACGTCGAATAAATATATTTTGTTAATATGTTATGTATGTTTATTTGAATACAATTATTATGACGGAATATCATGACTTTAATCTATTTAGTGTTATTTAATTTTGACTAAAACGACATTTTACGTTCTAGATCATGTTATTATTCATACAGTTAAACTTGATCAAACGTCTAAAATGGTTAACTGTGACCCGAACCGTGGGTAACCGCTCATTTTGGGTAACCGCATCTCCGGTTACTCACCTAGTAGGATTCGTTTCAGGTAGTAAAATTATTACCCGCCCCACGATGGATAGTTTAAATCTTCCAAATAACCGGACCGAACCGTCCCGTGAACACCCCCTAAATGTATGTCAATGTGACGCTGAAATTACAGTAGTGATTGACAATCGTCGAAGTGGCTATTGTGGATGCCCCGATTGGCGATTGCACAGGCAGAGTCACCAACAATAACAACAATATAATTTAGCGCAATTTTGTTTAAGTATCAAGTTATAGATTTTCAGCTTATCATACAAATATGTTATAAAACTTATCATACAAATATGTTATAAAACTTTGCAATTATAAAACTTATCATACAAATATGTTATAAAACTTTGCAAAATGTTCGTCTAACTTACTTAACTTTATTTTTTTTCATCCAAGTTATACAATTTTACGAATTTTTCGTCTAAGTTACTGAATGTTTGGTGTTTTGAGACTATTGTCTATGAAATATATATATTTTGGTGTTTTTGAATGTTCTTGAATTTTTTATTTATTTATTTTTTCATTAGAAACTAAATTGTAAATACAAATGAAACCTAAAAGAGAAGAAGATGAGGTTATTTTTGTTATTTCACTTGGTCGCATAATCATCTTTACCTATTACAACATGTGAAACAAAGTTTAGTAACATATATAATCGGTTATAAAAGTTAAGTAAGTAGGATGAACAAAAATAAAGTTTAGAAACTTGGACTAACTTTTTTTTTGAAAAGTTGAGTAACACTTGTAATATTTATAGGTTATTTGCTTTTAAAATAGAGTGGAGGGGAATTTGAACCATGAGTAGCAAAAGGAAATAGGGTAGAGGGTAAGACAATGCCCCATCATTGTACCAATAATCAGTAGAAATGAAGAGAGTGTACTAAAAATGGGTAAATGGGCCTGCTTTCTCTCTTCTCCGTTGAAGTGCATCATCATAAACTCACCACTTTTTTTTTGCTAACGGTTTATATACACAGAGCTTATCAAACTTTCAAGTTTTATTCACTTAAGTTACTAATTTTTTTTTTGTGACTTTAGGAATTTGAACTATCAAAATGTGACATTAAGGTTACTGAACTTCCAAAGTGTGTTTAATCAGGTTACCGAACAACTAAAATGACCAAAATACCCTCATTCTTATTTTTGTTAACTACATAAATGGTCTCTGTGGTTCATCCGGTGTTACGGATTCAGTCTAGTTGTCATTTTTTTTTCAAATTTTTTTTTTTAAATTTCGAAAAAAAAAATTAATTTTTCTAAAAAAGTTAATTTCGAAAATAAATTTAATTTCGAAAAAAAAAATTCTAAAAAAATTTAATTCGAAAAAAAACATTATTTCGAAAAATAAATTTATGAAAAATAAATTAATTTCGAAAAAAACATTCTAAAAAAAATTTTTGAAAAAATAATTTATTAAATTTTTTAATTTCGAAAAAAAAATTCTAAAAAAATTTAATTTCGAAAAAAAACATTATTTTGAAAAAAAAATTAATTTTTCTAAAAAAAATAATGTCGAAAATAATTTTTTTTTTCGAAATTAAAAAATTTAATAAACTTTTTTTTCGAAAATTTTTTTTTGGAAAATTTTTTTTAGAAAAAAAAAATTTTTCGAAAATTTTTTTTAGAAAAAATTTTTTTTTTTGAAAAACTTTTTTAGAATTTTTTTTTTTCAAAATAAATTTTTTTAATTTCGAAAAAAAAATATTTCGAAAAAAAAATTATGAAAATTATTTTTTTTTCGAAATTAATTTATTTTCGAAATAAATTTTTTTTCGAATTAAATTTTTTTAGAATTTTTTTTCGAAATTAAATTTATTTTCGAAATTAACTTTTTTAGAAAAATTAATTTTTTTTTTTCGAAATTTTTTTTTTTAAAAAAATTCGAAAAAAATGACAACTGAACTGAATCCGTAACATCGGATGAACCACAGGGACCATTTATGAAGTTAACAAAAATAAGAATGAGGGTATTTTGGTCATTTTAGTCGTTCGGTAACCTGATTGAACACACTTTGGAAGTTTAGTAACCTTAATTTCACATTTTGATAGTTCAAACCTCTAAAGTCACAAAAAAAAAAAAAATAAATAAATAAAATAAAATAAATAAATAAATAAAAAAATAAATAATAATAAAAATTGATAACTTAGGTGAATAAAATTTAAAAGTTTGGTAATCTTTGTGTACATAAACCCTTTGGCTAATTGACTTCCTCTTCTCTTGCCAAGTCTATACATTAGGCCATACTCAACCCACATTTTCACTATTTCCCCTATTTTATTTTATATTTATACCATATCTCACTTTATTCTAGACACGTAATTGACCACCTTCACACGCGGTCCCCATGACACCCATCTACCTTCGCGTGCGAAAAACCTATTTTTCTGTTGGTTGGATGTTGCAGACCGCATAACAAAACACTTTTTTTTTTTTTTTTTTTTTTTTTTTTTTTAATTTTTTTTTTTAAAAAGATATATCATAAGGTATGCTGGTATAAATTGAGTTATTTTTATGTATTTGGTTAGGTGGTGGTAACGTGGTGTGTCAAAAATTGATGTAGTGTTGAGTCAGAGGTGATGGTCGTGTGACCATTACACCCAGTCTTATATTGGTATTATCTAAACTACATATAATTTAGGAAGATCATTTTTTTCGTTAAATAATTAAGATAATTCAAAACTTAATATTTACCACATGCATAAGTTAATATGCATGCATATTGTACAATTAACTTATACACCAACATTTATATTTAACACATTCAATTAATGTAATTATTAAAACACCTTTCAATGCAAAAATAAAATCAATAAATCGCATAATTAGAATATATTTAAATAACAAAATCAATATAATCTATAAATAATAATAATAATAATAAATGACATGTCGATGTTCGTTACTACCTACTTTTAAAAGAATATAGTTTGACATTGTTTAGAGTTAATAAAACTAAAATTTCCGTCATATAAAAAGTTATTGTCAAGGAAAATGTATTATCAAAAACCATTATTTGTCAAAAAATATTTATTACAGGGTATTCACCGCCGCAACACGCATGTATCTGGTAGCTTGATATATGGAATTTATAAGATATTTTGATTTACCAAAAACAATTTTCTAAATCTTACAAGAGAATACTCCCTCCGTATATAAATGTTATCTTTTAACATTTTTGAATCGAGTTATTTTAGAAACCAAACATTCTTCACATACCAAGGGACTCATCCCCACCATCCATCTAAAAAGAAATCAATGGTTGAGATTAAAATCATTTAATATTTCACCCATTTTTTATAATTTAAATATCTCTTAAACCGTTAATCGTTAAGCGAAAATAATTACACCATCGCGACAAGCATTTAATTATCTTTCTATAGACGGGCATTTTGATATACTTTCGACAAAAAAAAAAAAAATCATTTTTTTCACGTTTTTTTTCGTAGCCGAAAAAATCATATATGATATATCATATATGATTATGATATTACATATCATATATGATATATATGATATATCATATATGATATGTATATGATATGATATGTAATATCATATATGATATATCATATATATCATATATGATATGTAATATCATATATGATATATCATATATGATTTTTTTGGCCATGAAAAAAAACGTAAAAAAATGAAAAAAAAAAAAAAAATTGTCGAAAATATATCAAATTGCCTATCTATAGAAAGATAATTAAATGCTCGTCGTAACGGCATATTTTTTTTCGCTTAACGATTAACGGTTTGAAAGATATTAATATTTGAAAAAAAAGGATGAAAGTGGGTTTTTTAAATTGTTGGGATTAATCTCATCCATTAGATCAAATAAAGATGGAGGGTGGAGATTAGTCCCTTGGTATGTAAAAAAAGTTTGGTCCTCAAATGATCTTAAATTTTAACATTTTTGAATCTTTCTTTTTTCAACTTTAATCTTAAATATTTTCTTTCGTATATTATAATTAATGCAAAATATATGAATGTATCGAGTTTTAAATGTATTTTTATTTGTATAACTTTCATCAAATATTATATAACACAAACAAAAATATTTAAGGTTAAAGTTTAAAAAAAAAGTAAAAAGTCAAAACATGACACTTATTTTAGAACGGAATAAGTAACTTTTTAAGCTCGTTTCACTTTAGAATGAAGGGTGTTGGTGGCATGCCGTTTGTCATATTGTTTCACCAAATTATCAGCACATCAAAATTTCACATTTCACATTCACACCAAAAATACCCCTTCTTTAGTAGCTCAAGCTGTTTGCATTTCATTTGCTAGTTTTTTTGCCTCAACTATACCTAAAATACAAACTCAACAACAAAAACTATAAAATAAAATTAAAAATTAAAAATTAAAAATGAAATGTCGCATGATAAGTTCACTCACTTTGCAAATGACACGAAGGGATGGTATGGTATCATGCAAATTGCGGCGCCATTTTTCTTGCTACATAGGAAATCCCGGCAAAAATGTGACCATACCCTCCCATCTAAGGCTACTAGCAGTGGACCGGATGAAATCGGTCGGTGAGATCGATCGATCGACTTGCAATATCGATCGGCCCATTGTGGCATTAAAGCCATATCGATCGCCGGCCACAAGAAATCACAAATCGTTCGTTTACACGATCGATTTTGAAGCCCCACTTTTAAACTAAAATTAAGCCGTGGTTTGCCAAAAAAAAATAAAATAAGAAGATGATGCAATATGGGTTGCCACTGTGATGAGAGAGGTGAATATGGGTTGAGGAGAGAGAAAGCTGAGGTGGCAGCCGAAAAAATGATGCAATATAGGTTGCCACTGTGAGCATACCCTCCCGCCTAAGATCATTGGTTTTCAGGTGGGCCGATCATTCTAAAAAAATAAAATTAGTCATGTTTTACTACTAGTAAAACTTAGCAAAAGTCTTTTTTCGAATATAAAATGCTTTACTATCTTTAACTTTGGCAATTTGGTCCCCAAACATGTCCATAATAACATGAAAAGTCCTCAAACTCCAAATTCATGAAAAACTCTTAGAATCACTGACATGATCTAGACGACTAGATTCATGATCATTTTTGGACTTTGAAAATCTTTACCATCCTACATGAATTTAAAGTGATATTCTTCCTTAAATACAGGGATCAATTTTTTAATTAGGGAAAGGGAAATGTGAGGTTTTAGAGTTCCAATATACTAGTAACACTTTGTCAACTTTAGGCTAAAGTGAATTAATGGCTCATTTCAATTGTTTATACTTTATATGCATGCAATAGTAGTATTTTTCACCCTTTTCCCTATACACACTACGCAACATAAAGCCTTTCAAACTACACTTCTATAAATACATATAGCATTTACTATTTTGCAGGGAGATTTAGAAAAAGTTGGCCAAAGGATATCTGAACATTTAGGGGGCGTTTGATTCGCCGTAATCTGGCGTAATTGGATGTAATTGTAATTCAGATTACATTACGTAGGCTGTTTGGTTCACAGAATGGAGGGAATTGTAATTCAGATTACATTACGTAGGCTGTTTGGTTTGCGTTGTAATTGTAATTCAGTCATTACAATTACATCAAAGGAGGGAATTCAGATTACATAGGATGTTGGATAGAAAGTTTTGAATTACGTTGTAATTCAAAATTTTATAATAATAATAATAATAATAATAATTCGAAAAAATTTATAAAAATTCAAAAAATTTATAAAAATTCGAAAAAAACTTATATAAATTCGAAAAATTTATAAAAATTCTAAAAAATTTATAAAAATTCAAAAAAATTTATAAAAATTTAAAAATTTTTAAAAAATTTATAAAATTCGAAAAATTTATAAAATTTTATAAAAAATTTATAAAATTTAAAAATTTTATAAAAAATTTATAAAAATTTAAAAATTCAAAAAATTTAAAAATTTTACAAAAAATTTTATAAAAATTCAAATTTTTAAATTTTTATAAAATTTTATAAATTTTTCGAATTTTATAAATTTTTTATAAAATTTTTAAATTTTTAAATTTTTATAAATTTTTGGAATTTTTTTAAATTTTTTCGAATTTTTATAAATTTTTTGAATTTTTATAAATTTTTTTAATTTTTATAAATTTTTTCGAATTTATATAAATTTTTCGAATTTTTATAAATTTTTTCGAATTTTTATAAATTTTTTGAAATTTTATAAATTTTTCGAATTACAATTTCGTTGAGATCCAACCAAACACAGTGACAGAAAACATCAATTACAATTCATACACATTACAATTACAACACATTACAACTCTTTAAATTACAATTCATTTGACAAATTACAATTCCTTTCAAAATATACTGCGAACCAAACGCACCCTTAAAGAATCGTAAAATAATCTTGCTTTGCAATTAAAATTGATGGGACATAGGTCAAACATAAATAAATTTCCCTTTTCCTTCCGATAAACACAAAATCAACTTGAGATTCTGAGAAAGAAGAAAAAAGATAAGAAGGCTTTTCACTCATAAGTCATAACTATAGAGTTTTAAGTGGAGAAATGTTACACCCACTCATAAAATTTACACAAAAAATTCACTCCCTAACATGTCAGCAAGTATTGGTTTAATAAAAAAGAGGAGAGAGAAACTGTCAAAAAATGCACCAATTTCCCGCTGACACATCAGCGAGTGAATTTTTTGTGTGTATTTTGTGAATGAGTCTAGCGTTGCTCGTTTGTTTACTAACTCTTTTCTCCATTATTCAAAAAATAAATTACTAAAAGATACACAGAAGATGTCAAGTAATGCTCCGTAGATATTGTAAAGCACCAATAAGTGAGATCAAACACTATGATTTCTTGAGAAGAGTTCTCAATTTCAAAGTCTCCCAGTTACACATCTTGAATTAACTAAAAAAAGATACGGTTATAGTCTCTTTTTAAGCAGCTTAAATCTGATTTAAAAATTACCACAATTCAGATAACATAGCAAGAAAAAGATACAACACACATCCACTTTCTTATGTGAAAAAGAATGTACATGCTTAGACATGAAATTAGTCATACACATTAAGTCACCAAATCAATTTCTTTCTAAAAATAGCAACTTTACTATGTTTATGTATAAAACAAACTTTAGATACACATCAAGAAATAAAAGTAATGATTTATATAAAATAAATGCACAAGCTCGAGCCTAGTGTGATAAACGAGCCGAGTTTCATTTGAGCTTTATTTTCTTCAACAAGTCATATAAATTAGTCAAACCCGAGCCGGGCTCGAGCTTATAAAATTTTTTACGAGCTCGAACTCGGACTTGGCTCGGCACATTTCCACCCCTAATTCCCACACGATCGCAAATCAATGTCACGTCCGCCTTTAGTGTAACTTGAACCTACAACTTCGTTATTAATGTATAACCATCCCACATCTAACATTGGAACAAAACCCCATTTATGACCGACGATTTAATTGTATACACCGGATTCTATGAAAGTAAAAGAAAGAAAAAAATAATGAAAGAAAAATAATGAAAAAAAGGAAAGTAGAATGTGATACTACATGTAGGAGGTTAATAGGCTTTCTCTTCATTCAGAAGTCAGTCTGTGTAGTGATGCAAGCAAAGGAGTACTTGGAGAAAGAGCAGCAGCAAAGCGGTGAAGACTTACTATCATTGGCTTTACTAAACTGAGGTACAGGGTTCTTACAGTGGACACGCTTCCACAGAGTCCCTTCTTTAGGTATTCACACGCGTACGTGGTCACTATGTACGGACACAAAACTCTTTTCGTCACTAACAAATAACCATCAGATATTGCAGTTAAATTCGTCCACCTCAAAGAGACCCCAGGACCACATTCATTATCGACGTATAAGCGCTATATCAGTTTTCTATCTCTACAACTGTCTTCACCATTAAGTATTTTTCTGCGGATCAGAGAATGCTTCGGAAATGTCCTTCGGCCTTGAGATCGTCAAGTCCTTCGGACAACTGCTAAGAAAGTAGACGCGTTAGTCTCGCCCCGGGTGTGACCCCAGGACCCGACTCCGGCGTGAGAGTAAGTACCGAAAGGTGGGTAATAAATATATTAGTAAGATAATTACTGTGTGTAAAAGTGTGTTACCATTACTGTGGAGATTGCTCCTTTATATAGGAGACCTGCTTTTGTCCCCATCGGATGAGTCCAAATCTGATGGTGACACTTTTGGGCGGCAACTGGGACTTTGCCCTGTTTGGGTCTTTCTTCTGATCTGACATGGCTCCTGCACTTCTGTCATATACTACTTATATTAAGGTTGACTTTCTGACCTGGCGCTAGCCGTTGGGCCGAATGGCCGTGTGATCCGTTCGGCGCTGGTCTTCGTCCGGATCACATCGTTCGGACGTATGTGACCGAGGTTTGTCCTGGCTTAGCTATACGTTAGACCGGATGATTTGTTAGGTTCGTCCGCTTGGGCCCTTCGGCCCGGCACGCCGGAAATGTATACTCTCGGTCTTGTTCTATTTCTGGAGCTGCTCAATATCCGAACGACCATGGTCGTTCGGTTAGGCCAGTCGGCCATATACACCGACATGTCCCCCCCAGTATCATAGTATCGTAAAGCGATAGTGTGATACTTTTGAAAAAAATTTGTCTCTCGGTCTGCCGACATGGTAGGTCCGATGGTCTTGGCTAGATGCTACTTACTCATAAAACGTCAAAAGTCATTACTGCTTTCGTTTATTTAGGCGCCGCCGTTTTTACTGTGCCTTTGCGATCGTGACACGTGGGCATGCGTCTCATCGCGTGGCTCAAGAGGTGACACGTCTGCATCTGACAAGATGCGACGTCTCGCAACCCCACTTCTTTGCCTATAAATAGTTGCATTTCATTTATTTTTACCACTGTGAAATTCTGAATCCTCTGACACGCTCCCCTTTCGTCTATTCAATCCGAGTTGTTCTTTGAGTTATCCCCTTCGTCGCCCTTCCGTCCATAAAGGTACGTTTCGCATTAGTGTTAATTTGTTATTTGCATTAGTCCGGTTATATCTCATCCTTCGGTTATGGCTCGCCGCTCGGTTTCATCCCATGACGAAGGTCCTTCGGAACCCGAAAGTTTTATTCCTAAGTATGATATCCGGAAGTATACTTCTCATATGGATGAAGCGGCTATTACTTTGCTCGTCGATGAATTCGGTATTCCGCTGGATCTGAATCCGAGACTTCCTCCGGCAGGTATGACGATGGATAAACTGCCTCCGGATGCCATAGGTTTGTATTTGGAGTATTTTCATGAGGGAGGGATTAGCGTACCCTTTTCTTCCTTCTTGTTAGACGTAATCAGGCATTTCAGGTTACATATTTCTCAGCTGGTCCCCTTGGGTCTACATCGTGTTTCTCTTTTCGAGATTTACAGCCGGAGCTTACATGTCACACCCACCACTCCTCTCTTTCGTGTGTTTTATAAGTTAAACAAGCAGGGAGATTGGTTCTCTTTCGAGAAGCGAGGGGGTCGGGATAAAAAAGTTTGTTTCAATGAGATCTTAACAGGCTTGAAGGGATGGAAGGATCATTTCTTCTTAATAGATAGACGGGCTATTCCGTTTGCTATGCCGTGGCGTCATCGTCATTCCGACGTTTCTGATCCTTTTTCGAATGGTGGTTATAATAAGGCAGATGTCGAAAGGTTGTCTCGGAATGTTATTGACCTTATCCGGGTTCCACGGGGTTTTTTATATGCTCTTGGCCTGTCCGACCATTGGGAGTATCCGGGTTTTCGAGCGGCTCTTACTGACGCCGAAGGGAGGGGTATAGCCCTTGTTTATATATTTTGCATATATCGTTGTATGTACACTTATTTGCGGCCGAATGATATGTGCTCTTAACTTGTTTTGCAGCCTTGACGATGTCCGACTATCTTATCAAACCTGAACGCCGAAAGGGAGTGTTAATGCGTAAAGGCGATCCTTATCGTGACGGCGAGACTCGACCTTCACACGTGGTGCAGCCTGCTCCTCCCAATGCGGTTATTCCGGATAAGACAGCCGAGATGAAGGCAGTGGAAGTTGCAAGCGAGAAGGTGTTGGAAGCTAGGAGGAGGAAACAAGAAGCGACTGCGGCTCGTTCGGGACTTAAGCCGAAAGGATCAGGCGCCGGGGGAAGTAAAGGCGCTGGTTTGGGTAAGCGTTCTGTCGAAGATGGTGTTTCTTCCCGGATCTCTAAAAAGTCAAAGACGAATGTTGACATTCCTACCGTTGATCTGGATTCCTCGGAGCGTATACCGGCTCCTAAGCCTCTTCGTTCGGTCCATCCGGATGGATCAACGAAGAATCCTGATAGTGAGGAAGGTGCGAGTAGTCGGTTTGTGGCTGGTGATGACGGTAAGTTTGTTTATCCCTTTCTCTTTTTCGTTGTTATCATTTATTCTTGCTTATGCGCCTCGTCTGTCTTCATTTTGACAGAGAGTCCTTTGACTTCTTATGGACGTGGGAAAGACAAAAAACATATGGAGGGCATGGACGAAATGGGCGTGACGGATGAAGACGAGTGTGCTACGGGCGAAATTTTCGTCCCTAAATGGTCGGTTAGGACAGATGCCCGCTTGAGTAGCTCTTCCGTGTGCCGAGACTTGATGGTTCACCTCTCGACCCCCTGTGAAGAGAGCTTCTTGGAAAGTCTTAGTGACGATGACGCTGTCCGCCGTGCCTGGATGTTATTGGGGAAGAATGCTGTAGCCCAATCGGACATTTTGATTCGGTTTGAGACTCTTCTTGAGGATCATCATCAACTTACCGTTGCTCATGAACAGTGTTCCGGACGAGATCCAGAAGGACTAGAAAAACTGAAGACTGAGCACGCCGGTTGTGGTGCTATTGTGCAGGGTTTGACTGATCGGGTTTCTGAGTTGATTCAAGAGAAAGAGGAGCAGGACAAGAAGATTGCGTCTTTAGAGGCCGAATTGGCCAAGACCAAGTCCCTGGAGGAGGAGTTGGCCAGAACCAAAAATTTATTGGCCGATGAAGTAAAAGACAATACAGAGCTTAGGAAAGAAAGGGAGGATCTAGCTGTTCGGATGGGTACCGCCGGGATGGAGCGCAGTAAAGTGGTTAAGGAATTTCTGCCGGAGATGGTGCGTCGACTCCTCGGCAGTCATGAATATAAACAGTCTTTGGCCCTCCCGTTCAACCTCTCATCCATGTCTGGGTTTATAGATGGGGTTGCTGTTGACCGAACTCCGGCACAGGCGATTGAGATCCTAGAAGAGTTTGAGAATGTCGACTTGGATGCCGGACAAAAATATAAGGCTTTGTTTGAACAACTCTTTGTGACTGAGTATCCCTACGTCCGCAAGGTTAGCAATGCTTTCTACAGGTCCTTGGCCGAAATCATGGAACTTCATCCGGATCCTGCTCCCATCGGCCCGTCAATGGTCGATGACTCTGTTGAACCGAATGTCATACCCGCGGCGATTGGTGCTGACGCAGGTGGCGGGAGTGGTGTTATCGAAGGGGGTGCGGTAGAAGAGAACGTTGCCGAAGAAAACATTGTCGAAGAAAATATTGTTGCTGAAAACATTGTTGGAGAAACTACTGTTGAAGAAAATGCTGCTCCGTAGGGTTGTTTGCTGTGGGATCCGGACTGTCTCCATTTTGACTATGGATAAAGACCGTTCCGGATGCCTTGTGAAGCTTGCTTTTACTCTTTTTACCTGTTGAAAACAATGTTTATTGCATGTTGTACGCCGTGTGTGGCTGTCATGAAATATTGTAACCGATGTGGAAATACTGTGTACCGAATTGCTGTGACTTCTCATGACCGGATGGGTATGATCCCGGTCCTTTTGGTAACAATAAGTCATATGACCTTTGTTATGTTTATGTTGTTCTATGCATGTGTCTTATGGATTGTGTTGTGTGATTGCTTTGGTATTTGCCGCATTGTATGTTGAATGTGCCTTGAATTTCCTTTCGTCGTTAGGAACAGTCTAAGTTCACACTTTCAGGATCAACTGCTGCCGTTAGGGGTGAATATACCTCGGCACGTTCTTTTAGGCTTTTAGCGTTAAGTGTGGCCGTTGGGGCGGATACGCCTCGGCTAACTTTTAATAAATAATCATTGCCGTTAGGGCGGATACGCCTCGGCTAAATTTTTAATGAATAATCATTGCCGTTAGGGCGGATACGCCTCGGCTGAATTTTAATAAATAATCATTGCCGTTAGGGCGGATACGCCTCGGCTGAATTTTTAATGAATAATTATTGCCGTTAGGGCGGATACGCCTCGGCTAAATTTTTAGTGAATAATCATTGCCGTTAGGGCGGATACGCCTCGGCTAAATTTTGGCTGCGTGGGCCTAGCGGAGGTAGCTAATCTCCGCCGGAGCCAAGCGAATGCCTTGTCTTTGCTTGTAGCAATATGTGGAAGAAATTTTTTTTTTTTTTTTTTCTCTTCGATCCGGAGGAAAATATATAACATTTCATAACTAGTTTGTTCATAATGGCTTACGGCCTTACATACTTGTGCTCACAAAAAACATTTCCTTAGATTAATTGCGTGCCACATCCTGGGTACTTCTTTCTCATCCATGGTTTCTAGCTTGTAGGAGCCGCATTGGTATGCTTCAGTTACCCGATATGGGCCTTCCCATTTTGGGCCCAGTTTGCCTTGATCTTCGACTCGACTTGCCTCGTTCTTTCGGTACACGAAGTCTCCCGGCCTGAAAGATACCGGACGAACTCTCTTATTGTAGTATTGTTCCATCTTTTTCTTGTATCGTGCTTCCCGGATTGCTGCTTCTTCTCTCCTTTCTTGTAGTAGATCCAAATTTAGACGCATCTCCCTTTCGTTCAGCTCTTCGATCCGACGCGTGTCGTCTTCATCTATTCCTTCTCTTATGACCATCGTTCGGTGAGTCGGCATGCCTATCTCGGCCGGTATCACCGCTTCACTACCGTATGTCAAGCTGAAGGGCGTTTCTCCATTACTTTGCTTTAGTGACGTTCGGCAAGCCCACAAGACATTTGGTAATTCGTCTACCCATCCTGCTTTGGTTCGACCTAGCCTTGTCTTAACACCTTTCAATAAGCTTTTGTTCGCTCTTTCCACAAGGCCATTTGCCTGCGGATGCGCCACGGCCGTGTTTATTTGCCGAATGTTTAGCTTTTCACACCATCGCTTGAAAGGGTTATCCACCAGCTGCTTCCCATTGTCCGTCACGATCACACTCGGTAGGCCGAAACAACAAACTACATTGTCCCACACGAATTTTATTACGTCCTTTCCCGTCACCCTTGCCAGCGGTTTGGCTTCTACCCACTTAGTAAAGTAGTCGATAGCCACTATGATGAACTTTATTTTTCCGGCTGACTCCGGGAGTGGACCCAGGATGTCCATCCCCCACTGATAGAATGGCCAAGGGGCCATGATTGGTGTCAGTGTTGTTTTTGGGAGCTTCGGAATTGGAGCATGTATTTGGCATGAGTCGCACTTCTGAATTTCATTACGAGCATCCCGATGCATAGTTGGCCAGTAGTACCCTTGTCGCATGGCTTTTGCGACCACTGACCTTGGTTTTGAATGCATGCCGCATGCCCCCATGTGTATCTCCCGGATCACGTAATTTGCTTGTAATGGACCAATACATCGTAACATTGGAACCAAATACCCCTTCTTGTAAAGTACCCCCTCTTCCATGACATATTGGTTGATCTTCATTCTTAATGCCCGGGCTTCGTTTTGGTCTTCCGGCCATACTCCTTCCTCCAGGCATCGAATGATGGGTGTCATCCAATTCGGCCCCTCTTCCGCAACTATATCATTAACCTCCTTCCCTTCGGTGGATCTTTCCCTTAGTACTTCCACTAATACCTCTTTGGTTAGGTGGTCGAAAGCAACCGTAGCCAGCTTACTAAGCACGTCCGCCTTCTGGTTCTGGCCTCTCGGAATATTCCGAATGGAAAAATATTGGAATTTAGCAATGCACTCCTTTGCTTTGGCTAGATATCGGATCATGCTTTCGTTGCTCGCCACGTAGTCTCCATTTATCTGATTTGACACTAGCTTAGAATCCACTCGCACTTCGATGCACTGCACATGCATCTTTTCGGCCATACGAAGTCCTGCCAGGAGGGCTTCGTATTCTGCTTCGTTGTTAGTGCTGTTAAAATCCAACCGAAAGGCATAGGTATATTCCACACCATCCGGACTTACTAATACCAGTCCTGCTCCGGAACCTTTGCTGTTCGATGCCCCATCGGTAAACAGCAGCCATGTACCAGCTTTGTCCTTCTCCACTTTCATGACCGGTTGGTGGAAGTATTGTTCTGAGCTTTCCCCAATGGGGGTTTCTGACAGGAAATCCGCTAGAACTTGACCTTTGATAGCACTCCGGGGTCCGTAGGTAATGTTGTATGCTCCCAGCTCTACGGAATACTTGACCATCCTCCCGGAAGCCTCGGCCTTGTTAAGTATTTGCCTGATTGGCTGATCGGTAATGACCTTTATTGGGTGTGCCTCGAAGTACCTTCGCAACCTTCTTGACATGTGTAATAGCGACAATGCTAATTTTTCCATCGGGGCATAGTTTTTCTCAGCTTCATTGAGCGTCTTGCTCACGTAGTGTACCGGATGCTGCCTTCCTTTTCTTTCCGTTAGAAGGACTGCACTCACGGCCTCTTGAGCGGCCGCAAGATATACGTACAACGTTTCCTTGGGCATGGGTGTGATCAAAGATGGGAGATCGCCTATCAACTTCTTCATTTCTTGAAATGCATTTTCCGCTTCTTCCGTCCATCGGTATTGTTCTTTATTCTCCTTGGTTATATTCTTCAGGGTTTCAAAGAATGGCAACAACCTCTCGGCTGACCGAGCTAAGAATCGGCTCAAGGCCGCCAGCTTGCCACTAAAGCTCTGCATTTCCTTTAAGGTCCGGGGTGATTGCATGTCCATTAGGACCTTTGTCTTTTTTGGGTTAGCTCTGATTCCCTCGGACGTTACCATATACCCTAGAAATTTCCCTTCTTCCATCCCGAATGAGCATTTTTTGGGATTCAACTTCATGTTAATCTTTCGCAAGTTGTCAAACGTTTCGGCGATATCGGCTAACATCTCGTTTTCTTCCTTGCTTTTAATAACCATGTCATCTACGTAAGCCTCCAAGTTTCGTCCTATCTGCGACCGGAAAGCGGTGTCCACCATACGTTGATATGTCGCTCCGGCGTTCTTCAACCCGAAGGGCATTTTGGTGTAGCAGTATGTCCCTTGGTCCGTGTAAAAAGCTGTCTTCTCCTCATCTTCCTTCGACATCTGGACCTGATGGTACCCCTTGTACGCATCTAGGAAGCATTTGTATTTGAATCCCATGACTGACTCTATCTTTAGGCTGATTTCTGGTAGAGGGTAGTAATCCTTCGGACATGCTGAATTGATGTTCTTGAAATCAATGCACATGCGCCAGCTCCCGTCACACTTCTTGACTAAGACAGGGTTAGAGATCCACGTTGGATACTTTACCGGACGAACAATACCTGCCTTGACCCATTCTTCCACCTCTTTCGTCACGGCCAAACTTCGATCGGGTGCTAGCACCCTTCATTTTTGGCATACCGGTTCCACCGATGGATTGGCATTCAATGTATGCTCGACGATACGTCTCGGTATTCCCGTCATATCCGCCGGAGTCCAGGCGAAAACATCCATATTCTTCTTGAGAAGCGCTTTAAGTTTCCTTTTGCACTCTGGGGATAGGCTTCCCCCGATGGTCACGAGCTGTTCTGGATATGCCGGGTTTACCATGACCTCTTCCGGATCGTTCCTTTCCGTCTCTTTTTCCGTCGGTCCTTCATTATGCTCGTGCGCTCTTTGAGATTCTTCTAACCTTCGGCATTCTGATATAACTACCTGCCGGGCTCTCAAGGTAGCTATTCCTCTGGGAGTTGGGAATTTCATCATGGCATGTATGGTCGATGGGATTGCTC
The DNA here is from genome assembly GCA_021014915.2 of Artemisia tridentata subsp. tridentata. Classification (NCBI taxonomy): domain Eukaryota; kingdom Viridiplantae; phylum Streptophyta; class Magnoliopsida; order Asterales; family Asteraceae; genus Artemisia; species Artemisia tridentata. Next base: position 291,000,534 of record CP139505.1, on the reverse strand, counting down.
TTAGCATTTTCAGTCCTGTCCTCCCGAGGATAACGTTATATGGCGATGGGGCTCGTATGACAGTGAAGTTCATGGTCATTCTCCTGTACAGTCCTCCTTCTCCGAATGACACATCTAATTCTATTTTTCCCAACGGTTTTGTGACCTGGCCAGCGAACCCCAGCAGGTCCGTTTGAGTTTGTTTTAACTTGGTTCTTATCTCGGAACTTAGGTTATCGAAACAGTGTTCGAACATAACTTCTACAGACGTTCCTTCATCTACGAACACTCTTCGCACCAGGTACCCTGCCATCATAGCCTCTACAATAAGTGGTTCGTCAGATGCATCGTCGGAGGGTATGGGTGGGAAGGTGATAGGGACATTCATCCACCCCTCTCCCTGTTCCCTCGACTTCCGCTTCTTCTGTTGTGTTCTTGTACTGGTCATGTTGATCATTTGTCCGAAAGCGACGGTAGGGGTTTAGGTGTTCCCTCCTTCCGCGTGACAGACGGAAGGAGCTTCCACACTTCTTCCTTCCGAATCCTTTGGACGTTTGGAGTCCGACACTCTATAGCCTTGGCAGATTGAATGTCGGTCCCACGGATGGCGCCAATGTTTAAGTATTTTTCTGCGGATCAGAGAATGCTTCGGAAATGTCCTTCGGCCTTGAGATCGTCAAGTCCTTCGGACAACTGCTAAGAAAGTAGACGCGTTAGTCTCGCCCCGGGTGTGACCCCAGGACCCGACTCCGGCGTGAGAGTAAGTACCGAAAGGTGGGTAATAAATATATTAGTAAGATAATTACTGTGTGTAAAAGTGTGTTACCATTACTGTGGAGATTGCTCCTTTATATAGGAGACCTGCTTTTGTCCCCATCGGATGAGTCCAAATCTGATGGTGACACTTTTGGGCGGCAACTGGGACTTTGCCCTGTTTGGGTCTTTCTTCTGATCTGACATGGCTCCTGCACTTCTGTCATATACTACTTATATCAAGGTTGACTTTCTGACCTGGCGCTAGCCGTTGGGCCGAATGGCCGTGTGATCCGTTCGGCGCTGGTCTTCGTCCGGATCACATCGTTCGGACGTATGTGACCGAGGTTTGTCCTGGCTTAGCTATACGTTAGACCGGATGATTTGTTAGGTTCGTCCGTTTGGGCCCTTCGGCCCGGCACGCCGGAAATGTATACTCTCGGTCTTGTTCTATTTCTGGAGCTGCTCAATATCCGAACGACCATGGTCGTTCGGTTAGGCCAGTCGGCCATATACACCGACAACAACTAACTTCACCATCAACTTAGTGTAATAAGACAACTAACTTCACCAACAAAATATACCCCACTTAAATACAAATAACCCCACAAAAACTGATTTCACACACACGCACACACCCACACAAACATAACTCCAAGACTCACTCGTCCAGACGACGAGTTCTCCAAATTTTGGCCAAAGACGCGTGCTTATGGGGTGACCGTAGTAAGCAAGACGCATGCAAAGGGTGCCAGATGGACAAAGGACGCGCGCAAATGAGGCTTATTACGGATGGTCTTAAGTTTTAAAAAATTTTAGTACTTATTTCCACTTGGGATAATTGTTCATTTTACCCTTATTGGTTAAGTTTGTCTAAAGTTAATTATTGACTTTTCTTGGGGCTTTTGATTATCGTCGCAAACTATGATAGGTCATAAGTATAAAATCTCTTAAATATAAGTAAATCTGAAGTGACCACGTTATCAATAGAAAAAGGATAACATTGCTCAGTTTAAATGTGTGTGACGTTAAACTTAAAATAAATGTGTTAGTCAGCAAAACAATCGAAATATATGATAAAAAAAAGTGTTTAAAAAGTACTCATTTTAATAGAAAGCTTATGCATATGTTGGTCGGTCTTTATATTTTAACATTACCCCGGGTAGAGGTGAGATCAATATAGAACTCATATTTGCCATAGAACCAATAAACCAATCATAACCATACATTTTTTTATCTAAATTAATAAAAAATCATTTTTCACCATTTTTTTTAAAACAACATATCTTGCAAACGGTAAATCTTCAAGCTACAAAAAATACACCATCGCGACGAGAATTAAATTATCTTTCTATAGATATGCAATTCTATATACTTTCTACGAACTTTTTTTTTTAAATTTTCGCCCAGAAAAATCATATGTGATTCGCAAAAATCACATATGATTTGATTTTTACAAATCACATATGATTCTTACGAATCACATGTGATTTTTACAAATCACATGTGATTCGTAAAAATCACATATGATTTGATTTTAACGAATCACATTTGATTTTTACAAATTGTGGAAAACTAGAAGGGGGGGTTGAATAGTTTTACGTCTTTTTAATTTTATTATGAAAACTTAGTTTCCTTTTAAAACCTTATATTTGAGTTTATATGAAAAATGATGTTGGGTCATGAAAAACCCAAGAATGCTTCAAACATGATTTGGACACAAATTAACTAAGTGTTAACTTAAACCGAGAACAATTCAAGTCACTGAGAGAACAGCCTCTCAGTGAGTCATCTTCAGGATGCTTAAGGCGAATTCAAGAAGAAGGATTCACTACTCAGGAAGGCAGTACTCCCTGAGTAGGACTTAAGCCAAAGAAGAAGATGATGGTTCAGTGAGTGTTGGACAAGAACTCACTGAACCCTAGTCTCCTCAACCAACAAAGTGATTGAAAGACTGAGGAACCAACGCCTGAAGAAAAGGCGGGAACAATAGGGAAAAGATCTGAGAAGATAATAGTGTCAGCCCAACACTCTTCTCTTGTCAGATCCAACCTTCCCTATTGCGGCTAAAAGTCATGGAGTGTCAGCCAACAACTCCCAAAGTCTTAGGCTACGTTTGATTTTTTTTTTTGCCTCTGAACAGGGTCTGAATGACCCAAATGTCTGAATCGGTCAGACATTTGGTCGTTCAGACCGTTTGTTTTTTTTTTTTCGTTCAGACGCGTTCAGATGCAGTTAGATCTTAATGGTCAAGACTTGAGAGGGGTGTCTTAACGCGTCTGAATGACTCTTGTTGACCCAGAATAACAAAAAAAAAAAAAAAAAAAAAAAAAAAAAAAAAAAAAAAATTTCCGGTAAAAACATGAGTTTTTTTTCCCGTTCAGATGCGTTCAGATTCAGACATTTACGCCTCAGATTCAGATTCAGATGTGCGGTTCAGATTCAGATTCAGACCCTCTTAATAAACAAACACCACCTTATTAGCCCTTTCCTATTGGTTCTTGGAAATGACAATTACTTTTTGTAATTGTCAGACACGCAACCTCAACAACTTGTATTATATTTAATCACTTATACTTAGATTACTTGTGTATAAATAGATAAGATGGGAGAGAAGTTAAAGTGTGCTTTGTATACTGAAAGTCTTGAACTTTTACAAAGGAACTTCTCTCCTACAAAGAGTATACAACTCACTGAGATAGCTCAGTGGGTATATTGTTACCATTCAAGCAAAACTTGAGTTTCGATAGGAGACACCCCATACCCTTGTCTATTCAATCCCAAGTGTTTGTTCCGCAAAACACTTGGGTATAGATTCTTGGAATTATTTCTAATAAGAATTTAAACGTTGAAAAATATTGTTGTTTTTATATTCACGTTTTATAACTGTTAGAATTAATCTTAAACATTGTATTAGTCATAAACACAAATAGATTAACTTTCTAGTTAATTCTAATCGTGTAAAGGGAACAACAAGTGGTATCAGAGCCTCTGGTTTATAAAATCTTTTAAACTAACCAAGAGTGCTCTAGGTTTTTAAAACCAAGATCCTACTATGGCTGATATCAATGTACCCCAGCTTGTCGACAAAAAGGGTGGCAGCTACTCAGCTGTTGCACCCAGACTTGAAGCTGGGAAATTTAGCAAATGGAAGAAGCGTATGATTTGCTATCTTACTGGTATGGAACCCTACTACATCACCTGTATCAGGGATGGCTCATTTGTCCCAAAGACTGCCACAGGGCTAAACAAGCCTGAGGCCCAATGGACCATTGATGAGAGGAGGGTGGTCAATCAAGACCAACGCCTGAAAAGCATCCTTATATCATGTCTTCCTGACGATGTAATGGAATCAGTCATCAACTGTCTAACAGCCGAGCAAACTTGGGATGACTTGGTAAACAGCTTTGAGGGTCCCTCAGATACCAAGGAAAATAGGGTCATGGACCTTAAACTTGAGTATAATACTTTCAGGGCAAAAGACTCTGAAAGTCTCTCACAGACCTACACCAGATACAAGACTTTGATAAATGAATTATAAAATGATGGTGTTGTACTGTCCAAACATGAGACAAATGTTGGCTTTGTCAACAGTCTCCCTGAGAAGTGGCTCAACTTCTCACAAGGCCTGAGGAATGCTAACCACATTCAGACCCTTGAGCTCCCTGAAATTTATGGGAAGTTTGTCTATGAAGACAACTTGATCTCAAGGAGATACCCTGACTCAAAAACTTTTGAGTCCAAAAAGGCCTTAACCTCCACACCCATATCAACTGCTTTCTATTCTAATGGTGTTGTGCAGGATATTCAAGAGGATTCTGAAGAAGAAAATTGATGAAAGGACTGGTGAGGAGTACCTGAATGATCTGAACTTGGAATTCCAAGAAAGGGCACTCCTTGCTAGTTCAAAACGTTTCATCAAAAGAAATCAGTCCAACTTTACAAAATCAAAAGCAAATGAGACCACTGAATGCTTTAAATGTGGTAAAAAGGGTCATTTTGCTAGGGACTGTTATTCTAAAACTATTTCAGAACCTTCTTACAAATTCTCAGGAACTAGCAAGTTTCAACCTAAAATGTTTCTGTCCACCCAACAATTTCAAAACAAGGGTCAAAAGGATTTTGAAACAAAATATAGGAATATCAAAGCTAAACTTGCACTTCTTGAAACTAACCCCATATTGCCTCAGGCTGCTCAAACATCTAAACCTATTCAGACAAAGAACAAGGTATTAGTTGCTGAAGCATATGATTGGGATGATGAAGAGGTTTACTCAGATGAGGAAATAAGAGTTAGTGCACTGATGGCACTTTCTGAAGAGGATCAGGTGGCTGTGGGAAAAAGCCATGCTAGAAATGGAGAGTGGGTCAACATCACCATGAAGAAGGTAAATACTTTACTTTCTATGGATGATGATTCTGATTGGCAGTCTTACATGAATTATATTTGTGTTGATTTAAAGTTTGTTGAGGAACAAAGGCTTAACCTGTTTTCAAAATTTAACAATATTGTGTCAGAATTGAACAAATGTAGAGATGAACTGCTTATATTGAAGCAAGCCAAACTAGAAACAATAACTCTACGAATTCAGAACACTGAAATTTTGAAACAAAACCAAGCCCTTCAAACTGAACTTAACAAAGAAAAGGCTGTCATCCAAAGCTGGACCAGGAAGAACCCCAAGGTTTTTGACACTGTGGGATTAATCGCTCAGAAAACCATTGGAATTGACCCTCTTATGGTTGATCCAGATGTGTGTCATAATGAAATAAACTTTGTTCCAGCTGGCATATCTTTTGAGCAAGAATTACTTCCCAAGTCAAATGACTGGATTGTCAGGTGATGATGTACCCTCCTAACGGGTCGAAGGACTCCCCTTCGAGCCTGTAGAAAGCCCTCCCTTCGGAGGCCCAGGTTAATCTTCTAACACGTTTCATTGGCGTAAAACCATTCGCCTGCGAACTGGTTACCATGTGGGAATCCGCCAATCGAAGCCCTAAGCCCTTCGGGGTATTCCTGACGAAGGGACTAGCACGAAGGACCATCCTGACCTGGTCAAACCCACGTCTCCTCTATCCCTTGGCTTTCCCGCCAAAACAGAGATCGTGGGCTACAAAGCCCTAGCGGTTACCACTTTCCATGAGACGCCCCCATGATCTCCGAACTATGTGCAACCGCCCACTATGCCCTATTTCTCCCCTATAAATAGCATAGTCGGGCCAAAAACTAAGTAAGTTAACTTCACTCTCTAAATTTACGACCTACATTACTATTACACATACTTACTCGCACGCCGGAGGTGGTTCGCAGGGTCCAACCCCTGCGCAATCACTTAACGTAGTGTCTTCGTATTTCTTATTTTCAGGTTAAGAACAAGCTTGGCGCAATCTCAACACCCCATTATTCCTTTGATCACCATCGAAGGCTTGGTTGGCAATTATTTGTTCAATCAGTGGCGCCATCCGTGGGACCGCTACAATTGGTCTCATTAATTCCGAGCTTATAACCTACCAACTAATCTCACTATTATTCCGGCATGGATCAAGGAAGAGAAGGTACTCCCCCACCGGGTTTCTCTACCTTAACACCAATATCAACCGACGACCCTAACAACCTTTCCCCAATAACCGCCTCCACCTTCACAACACGTTCTCACCCAGAAATCACAACCAACAATCATGCTTCGGCATCAGCCAACCCAGAACCTGTCATTAGCCCAGCCTTTGTCGAAGCCAACCACGAAGTGTTGGAAACCCTTTTAAGGGCTCGTAACAGACAAGTCAGGAATGCTGAGGTGCGAAGGGAGCTGGAATACTCGAGTGATGAGTATGATGAAGAAATTGAGATGGAACCTAGGCCTCCGACCCAAGGGCCAACCCTATCGGCCTTAAGAATTGGGTCTCCAATTGGTCGAAGGCTAAGCAAAAGGTCCGTTGGTTTCGAAGAAGTCCCCGAGAGGGCTCCGACAAGAAGAGAAGGGGCGGTTACCGAAGGCTCTAATGGTAGGAGCCAGCTTAGGGAAGAAAGGGGGGTGACTTTGCCTCCCTTGCTAGCAGCTCATCTTGGAAGGACTGAAGCTGGGGTTCCGTTGCAGCCTTCTCACGCATCAGGCGTAGAAGGCAATCCGTCTACAATTAATATGGGAGGAAATCTTCCTCCCAATGGTATGTACCCCTCGTTCCAAACTCAGTCTTATCCTCAAAATTTATATCCTCCAGTAAATGGACAGCCTAATAACCCAAGCTTCCCCCAAAATTATGGGAGCATGCCCTTCGGCCATCCTATGGCGTACCCTCCGTACGCCATGGGAAACAGTTACCCGTTTGCCATGAATACACCTTATCAGTCCTACCCAGGCCAGACTCCTATGGGAATGCCCCCAAACAGCAATCCATACAATACTGTCCCCATGTATGCACCACCTTATAATTGTCTATATTCAAACCCTATGGGTTCAGCTACACCTTTTGTTAGATGGATAGAAGATTACCCATTGCCTGATGGGTTAAAAATGCCTTCACATGTCGGGACTTATGATGGGAATGGGGATCCGGACAATTTCTTACACTTGTTCGAAGGGGCTATCAAGATGCAAAAGTGGGTTATGCCGGTGGCTTGTCATATGTTTACATACACCCTACGGGATTCTGCTCGTATTTGGTGGAATGGGCAAAAGCCCAGTAGCATCGTCAACCTTGATGATCTCAAAGCCAAGTTCCGGTCACACTTCAGTCAGCAAAAGAAGTTCACAAGAACTCATTTAACGGTGCACAACATCAAACAAAAAGATAACGAAAGCACCAGGGCCTTCGTTACTAGGTACACCGATGAGACTTTGCAAATTTTGGGTCTTCATGAAGAGCAGCGTATCTTTGGTTTCGTACATGGCCTTCGGAATCGGAGTTTGGTGGAATTCTTGTCCACTGACCTTCCGACAACTTACAAGGGGTTGACCAAAAAGACATATACTTGGATTGAAGCAAAAGAGGTTTCCACTAATGGAGCTCCGATAGATAAAGATAGCAACAACAAGTTTTCGAAGCATTCTTCGTGGGAGGGGTCCAAGAACAAGAACAAGAACAGAGATAGGTTTTCTCCGTACAACAAAGGCCCCAACCATGGTTTGTTAAGTAGTCTAACGAAGTCTCCAAAAGAAATACTTGCTACGGAGAGGGCAGCCAAAGCCTTCGAAGCGCCTCCCCGTATGACAAGTAAGGGCAAAAACAGGGATACCAGCAAGTACTGTCACTTCCACGAAAATTACGGTCACGACACAAACAGTTGCAGAGAGCTGAAGAAACAGATAGAGGAAGCTGTGAAGTCCGGGCAATTGGCACATTTGGTTAAGGGTATAAAGAAGGGAAAGGAAGAGACGACCGACACCACTCCTCTCGAAGCCCCAATACTCATGGTCCGTTGGGGCAAAGCCAGCTTGAAAAGAAAGGTAACGGAGGGTAACGAAGTAGGGGAGGTAACTTTTCCTCCTCTTGCAGGTCAAATCCCTTCAAATGATCCGGTAGTCATCAAAGTCCTCATTTCCAACCGGGAAGTGAGTAGAGCCTATATGGACTGTGGAAGCTCCTGCGAAATCATCTATGAGCACTGCTTCCTCAAGCTTAATCCTTCGATCAGGTCACAGCGAATTGATTCGAAGATACCCTTGGTAGGATTTTCTGGCGAACATTCATGGCCTCTGGGAGAAGTTCCGTTGGAAATAACGATTGGAGAAGGAAAGCTCACAAGGACAGAAACCCTCATGTTCGCTATCGTAAGGTCCAGCTCTCCTTACAACTTGTTGATAGGAAGAACCGCCATGCAAAAAATGGGGATCGTAGTCTCTACCATACACGCAGCGGTAAAATTCCATACACCCTATGGGATAGGCACCGTCCTCTCCACTTACAATCAAGGACATATGGGAGACAACGGTAAAAAGATTAAAGAAAGTCCAGAGGAACCTCCGAAGGTCATCCTAAGTTGTACGGATGCCGAAGAACGTATCGTGGTGAATGAGCTCTATCCAGAGCAAACGGTGGTAATCGGAAAGCAACTCCCTGCTAACTTCAAAGCAGACTTGGAGAAGCTACTCAGAGCCAACAAAGACGTATTCGCATGGACGTATTCAGATATGACCGGGGTTCCCAGGACTCTTATGATCGACGGCAAGCCCTTCGGTACAGAACATAAGCTTAACGAGTTCAGGCACATTGAACCAATTAAGCAAAAGCGACGAAGCCTAGCACCAGAAAGAAGTGCAGCCGCTTGTAAAGAGGTGGACGAGCTTGTACAAGCAGGTATTCTCAGAGAAGTGAAATACCAAACTTGGGTTGCTAATCCAGTTATGGTAAAGAAAAGTGATGGAGGGTGGCGTATGTGTGTTGACTTCACCGATATCAACAAAGCCTGTCCGAAGGACTGCTACCCTCTACCAGAAATTGATTGGAAGGTCGAATCCCTTTCGGGGTTCCGTTTGAAATGCTTCCTGGATGCCTACAAGGGATATCACCAAATACAAATGGCGAAGGAGGACGAGGAGAAAACAGCCTTTTACACAGGAAAAGGGTGTCTATTGTTACAAGAAGATGCCCTTCGGCTTAAAGAACGCAGGGGCTACTTATCAGCGTTTAGTAGACAAGGCCTTCCATAAGCAAATCGGAAGGAACTTGGAAGCCTACGTCGATGACATGGTAATAAAAAGCAGAACCGAAAAAGACCTCCTCTCTGACATTCAAGAGACCTTCGATCAATTACGGGCAGTCAACATGAAGCTTAACCCCAAGAAATGTTCCTTTGGCATGGAGGAAGGGAAATTCTTGGGGCATTTGATAATGAAGCAAGGGATTAAAGCTAACCCTTCGAAGGTTAAAGCCATCACTGATCTTCAAGCTCCAAAGTCATTAAAGGAAGTCCAAAGCCTCAACGGGAAGCTTGCGGCACTTAGCAGGTTCCTTTCGAAAGGGGCAGATCGGTCTTTACCATTCTTCAAAACACTCAAAGGGTGCACAGATAAAAAGACTTTCCAATGGAGTTGCGAGGCGGAAGCAGCTTTCGAAAAGCTAAAGGAATTCATAGAAATCTTGCCAACACTAACAGCCCCAATCAAAGGCGAAGTGTTGTTCATGTACATTGCGGCTTCCTTCGAAAGCATCAGCGCGGTGCTTTTAGCCGAAAGGGAAAAGAAACAAGTCCCAATATACTTTGTTAGCAGGGTTCTGCAAGGAGCTGAGCTAAACTATCCGGAGTTGGAAAAGCTAATCCTTGCTTTGGTTTATGCTGCAAGACGCCTTCGAAGATATTTTCAGGCTCATCCCATCACAGTCTTGACTGACAAGCCTATCAGACAGATACTGTCGAAACCTGAGAAATCAGGAAGGGTAGCTAAATGGGCTATCGAATTGGGAGAACATGAAATAGAATATAAGGGTCGAAACTCCGTCAAAGGTCAGGTACTTGCGGATTTCCTAGCTGAAACGCCTTCCGGACCTAGCCAAGATAAAGAGGTTCCTAAGAAACAGCCTTCGAAGACGATCGAAGGATGGAAGCTGTACATAGATGGAGCCTCAAGTTCTGATGGTTCTGGAGCAGGTTTAATGTTGGTTAGCCCGGAAGGAAAAGAGTATACTTATGCATTGCGCTTTGAATTCGAAGCCACCAACAACGAAGCTGAGTACGAAGCTCTATTAGCCGGACTTCGACTAGCAAAAGAAATGGAAGTTCAAAATATGTCCATTTTCGTAGATTCCCAACTAGTTGCTAATCAAGTCAAGGGCTCCTATGAAGCAAGACAGCCCACCATCAAGCAGTATTTGGAAAAGGCTAAGGAACTTCTCCAAGGCTTCGAAACCTATGATATAGTACATGTCCGCAGAAATCAAAACAAGAAGGCAGATGCCCTAAGCAAGTTGGCATCAATGGCATTTGCTCATTTAACGAAGGAGGTTTTGGTAGAAGTATTGGCTGATAGGTCAATTGAACGGGGTGAAGTTTCCGACATCGTAACCGAGGAAGGCACCAACTGGATGACTCCGATTAGGGAGTATTTGATCAGCGGTATCCTGCCAGAAGACCCTAAACTAGCTCGAAAGGTCCGGATCAAAGCTCCCCAATATAGACTTATTGGGGATAATCTATACAGGAAATCCTTCTTATCCCCATGGCTTCGTTGTGTGGGACCAAAACAGGCTTCGAATATCATATACGAGGTTCACGAAGGCTCTTGCGGGTTGCATGCAGGCCCTCGCTCCGTTGTCTCAAAAGTGATGAAGCTTGGGTATTATTGGCCATCCATGCATAGGGATGCAATAGAAATAATACAAAAGTGCGAAGCATGTCAGATCCACTCCAAAGTCCCGAGAATGCCTAAACAAGACATGACCTCCGTTACGTCAGCATGGCCTTTCTGCCAATGGGGAATTGACATAGTCGGACCCCTACCAGTTGCTCCAGGGGGAGTAAAGTTTTTGGTTGTAGCCATAGACTACTTTACCAAATGGGTTGAAGCGAAGCCCTTGGCATCAGTGACAGGAAGGCATATGGAGAAATTCATGTGGGAACACATAATCTGTCGTTTCGGTGTCCCTCACATTATCATCTCCGACAATGGAAAGCAGTTCGCCGAAGGGGTGTTCCCAACCTTCTGCGAAGGCCTGAAGATCAAACAGTCATTCACTTCCGTTTATCATCCCCAAGGTAATGGACAAGTAGAAGTCACAAACCGGGATATCATAGAAGGAATTGAGAAGAGATTGGGACGAAGCCATCATGGGTGGGTAGACGAGCTACCCCAAGTTCTGTGGGCACATAGGACGCACCCCAAGTCAAGCCACGGGGAGACTCCTTTTAGCCTCACTTATGGAACGGAAGCTGTTATACCCTCTGAAATAGGCATCGAAACAGAACGCATTGTGAACTTTGAAGAAAAGACAAATGGTGAAAGGATTCGAGAAAATCTTGATCTTCTGGAAGAAAGAAGAGAAATAGCTTCGATCAGGGAGGCTATCCACAAACAGAAGATTGAAAAGTACTATAACAACCGAGTTTGACCCTCCACGCTCAAGCCAGGTGAATATGTCCTTCGTCTGAATAGTGCAAGCAAGACTGAATACGAGGGAAAACTAGGGCCAACATGGGAAGGACCCTACGTCATATCAGAAGCCTACGGCAATGGCGCGTACAAGCTCGCAACGCTTAAAGGAGAAGTCATGGATAGAACTTGGAACGGTACTAACCTTCGTAAGTTTTACATATAAAACTTACTACAAAAAAAAAAAAAAAAAAAAAAAAAAAAAAAAAAAAACTCATTTTGTTTTTACAATTTCATGTAACGCATTCTTCTCATCTGGGGAAAGAAGCATTAATGGTAGGTGTCTTAGTATTCATTTCTTAAAATGATGTAATCCTCCCTACCCAATTAATGATATAACGCATTTCCCTCAAATCTCTTGTTTCGTTCTTTACAACAAAGATTTGTCCAGCCAAGTAGTATAAAAGTTTCAATGTCGAAGGATGTAGCATGGCACACGCCTTGTATATAAATAACATCCAATATAATTCACATTAACTTTCCTATGAAGTCTTAGGGTATTAAAAGCCCTCTGCTACTTAAGGATAAAGACGGAGTGGGTCGCGACCCTCTGTCGCAATCAAATTATACGATTGCTTAAAATCTTGGTCAAAAATACACACAATAAGGTTATAACCTTAGGTTGTATGTGTACGCTCTTGAAATGAGCGTAAGAGAAGAAAAACATGACAATAAAAGTGGGACATATCCCACTAAATTAGCATAAATAAAGACTACGTACAGTCTTAGTTATCATAATCACAAAAAGGACAATTGTCTAAAGTTACCGGCCGAAGCCCAGTAACACAAAAGATAAATTGTTCTAACAGGAATAAAGATAAATTATCTCAAACAAATAACATGTTGGGGAATCATTTCAAGGTAGAGCAGAGTTGGACTTCCTTGTTGAGGATGAAGGTTGGATCTTCATAGGCTTCTTTGCCAAAAGCTCCTCTATTGAAGCCAATGGATCATTGGTAACATCGGAAAGATAAGGGTACTTTGTTGAAATAAACGCATCACCAGCTTCATTAAACTCTTGCTCCGAATCTGGGCGATAGTAAGACACCTCCGACAAAACAACGGGTTTCTTTGTCTTGGCAATTTCCTCCAATGCGGTGCACGTTCCGTAGAAGATGGCTGCGTTCACAAGTCTCCCAATAACTTCCCCTACCTCATCGCTACGGTACAATTCCATCGCCACATGAGGAACAACTCTCGAAACTACCTCAGCTCGGTCTCTCTCCAAGATTTGCAGCTGGGATTTAAGATCATTGAGCTTATCAAAAAGATTATCTCAGGTTCCAAGGGAGAGCCTTCCCAATGATCTACAATCCCCGCCATAAACAGTATCGGCTCAGGAAATGTTTGCACATCAAATGGGTGACGTTCAAGACGTTGGTAGAGGGAATAGCTTCTTACGAAGTGAGGCAAAGGATCATCAAAGCGTTTCTCGTCAAAATGGTTGTCTTTTTCTAACAATGCTGGATATTGGGGAGGTATGATACTATCTTGCACATAGAAAAACAGACCTTTCCATTTTCTTATATTGGCAAAAGGTTTTGTTATTAAACAGGGCACATCAGGTTCACTTCTTTTACCTAAGGTTAACCAATCACCACCAGGGCAAAGGTTGATAAAGCCTCTAAGCACGTTAAGCGTGGGCTCATAACCATAGGCTTTGCATACGACAATGTAGGTGGTTAGTTTAGCTAAGCCGAATGGGTTCAACCTGGAAATATGTACTTGATAATACTGTAAAAATTCTAAGATTAGTGGATGAATAGGAATCCTAAAGTTGGATTCTGTAAAAGCATGAACATATAACCCAACATACCCAGTTGGAGTGTCAAAAATACTTTGGTTTTTGTTTGGGAGTATCACTTTATACTTTTTTAGTATGGGATATTTTTCAAAAAAATCCGCCAAAGCCTGTTCTGATAAGGTACACTTTTGTTCCCTAATGATTCTTTTTGCCGCCATACTCATCTTGTATTTGTAGCAATGAGAACGAATAGGGATAATTACCTTAAATCTCTGAAGAAGCACAAAGCACAGTATTGTGTATGTGTATTTTGGGTGCAAAGAAAAAGTATGATCAGGTAGGGATTCGAAAGAGTTTATGCATATCTATTGACAATTTACCCTGACCGTCCACGTGTACTCATAGTTTGAGTAGTATACGGATTTCAAACTATTTTTTCAATTTTGAAAAGAAGTTTGAAGATACCGATATAGTAGCTGCTACAGCCTAGGGTGTAGTAGTTGGAGAATTATTAGCCGCATTTATTGCGCAGAATTTGTTTAAACACCTATCTTCATTTCGTCCGAATTTGTGATAAATGGGATAGAGTGTAGCAGGTTTTTTGAGTCGAATGCAATTTATACTCGTACGTATATATCACTTTTGACTGGGGGGCTTGATGATGTACCCTCCTAACGGGTCGAAGGACTCCCCTTCGAGCCTGTAGAAAGCCCTCCCTTCGGAGGCCCAGGTTAATCTTCTAACACGTTTCATTGGCGTAAAACCATTCGCCTGCGAACTGGTTACCATGTGGGAATCCGCCAATCGAAGCCCTAAGCCCTTCGGGGTATTCCTGACGAAGGGACTAGCACGAAGGACCATCCTGACCTGGTCAAACCCACGTCTCCTCTATCCCTTGGCTTTCCCGCCAAAACAGAGATCGTGGGCTACAAAGCCCTAGCAGTTACCACTTTCCATGGGACGCCCCCATGATCTCCGAACTATGTGCAACCGCCCACTATGCCCTATTTCTCCCCTATAAATAGCATAGTCGGGCCAAAAACTAAGTAAGTTAACTTCACTCTCTAAATTTACGACCTACATTACCATTACACATACTTACTCGCACGCCGGAGGTGGTTCGCAGGGTCCAACCCCTGCGCAATCACTTAACGTAGTGTCTTCGTATTTCTTATTTTCAAGTTAAGAACAAGTTTGGCGCAATCTCAACACCCCATTATTCCTTTGATCACCATCGAAGGCTTGGTTGGCAATTATTTGTTCAATCATCAGGGATAACCCAGTCAGTAAGTTACCAAACTTTGAGACTGGAAAGATCTTGCTTCCTGAAAGTCAGGCTTTGAAAAATATGCTTGGACTCACTAAACAACTCAGTATCACTGAGTCTGTAAATGAGTCTGAATCAGAATCATACCCTCCACTTCCTCCACTAAATACCCTTCAGGGTGCTGCACCTAGCTTAGGCCTCCCACCAATGGTCTTCTCACCACACTCTCCAAAGGAGAGATCAAGAAGGGGAACAACCATCCTGAAGAGAGCAAACCTTGATGTTTCAGTAAATACTGATGACTCATCAACTTCAGTCCCTTCTGAAGTATCAACCCAAAGCCCTGACTCAAAATTTGATCAGTTGGCTGAAATGGTCAGGAAGCTAGGAGAAAAGATTGCATCTTCTGAGAAATCTTCTCAATCCAAGAAGGAACAAAAACCAACTTCCTCAAAGACCAAACCCAAACCCACAAAACCCCTGAAAAGATGTGAACTATGCAACTATACAAATCATCTCACTGATGATTGCTATAGAGTCCTTTATTGCATGATCTACAAAAAGGAAGATCACAAGACCTCTGATCATAAACAATGCTCAGTCATGTCAAACTTTTTAGGACTTAAGGCTCAGTGCCTGAACTACCCTTCTGATTCTAAGCAGAAACAGAAGCAAAAGGCCAAGCCTTTTTCACCTTGCCCTTTATGTGGATTCAATGATCATCTTCCTGAGGATTGTCAAATTGACAAACACTGTGAATCTAGTGGAAGTTCCACTCAGAAATCCTCAGGAAAAGAGAAGGTCATTCAGTCAAGAAGAGGAATGAAACAATCCTCTCAGACTACTGAGGCTACCCCTGCAACTAAATGCAAAATTTGTGGTAGCTCAGTCCACTCAACCTCTGACCATGAATCAATTAATACTTTCATAAAGACCTACAATACCAAACCCTCCATGAAATGGAGTCCTAGAAAGAACTGACCCAGTTTACTATTTGTGCAGAAGCATGCCAGGGATCCTATTTGGCATCTAGACAGTGGATGTTCAAGGAGCATGACTGGTGTTAAGGAGTATCTGCACAAATATGTGGAAGAATCAGGACCCAAAGTGATATTTGCTGATAATTCATCATGTCTCACTGAAGGTTATGGTTCAGTAAACTGAAATGGTATTGTCTTTACTAGGATAGCATAATTTAATGGTCTTAAGTATAATCTGATCAGTGTCAGTCAACTATGTGATGCAAAATGCATAGTTCAGTTTGATGATAAGCAAGGAACCATCTTCAATGCAAATAAGGAAATTGTCCTCATTGCACCAAGAAGACAAGATGTTTATGTATTAGACATGTCCAGTCTAACTCAGGATGGAACTTGTCTCTTTGCTAAGGCTACTGATACACTCAACTGGCTTTGGCATAAGAGACTCACCCACCTGAACTTTAAAAACATTAACAATCTTGTAAAACAAAACAAGGTCCTTGGCTTACCATCTCTTGTGTTTTCAAAGGATAAAACATGCTTAGCTTGTGAAAAAGGTAAACATCACAGAGCATCCTTTAAAACCAAAATCAACTTTTCCATCAGGAACTGCCTACATCTTCTCCACATGGATCTATTTGGACCTATCAGTCCAAGGTCTACCAACCATGAGAAGTATACTCTGGTCATTGTGGATGAATACTCTAGATACACCTGGGTATTCTTCCCGATCAAAAAGAGTCAGGCAGCTGAAACAATCATGTCTTTTGTCAGGAACATAGAAAATCAAAATGACATTAAGGTCAAACAGATTAGAACTGACAATGGGACTGAGTTCAAAAATTATGAACTTGAATGTTTCTGTGATGAGAAAGGTATTTCCCAAAACTTTTCCTCTCCATACACACCTGAACATTCCTGAATATTATAATCTTGGACCCCACGCGAAGTTAAGTCAATGCGCCGCATCTACTTACTAGATGCACCACATCTTACCCTCAGACAGAAACTATAAATACCCCAAGACCAGACGAATTCGAGAGGACATATACTATATACGAGACCGAAGTACAGAAAACCTAGGACGAATTCAGTCAAGGCAGCAGCACAAGACACACCCAAACGAAGATACAAGAGCTGTAAGAAGGTGCTGCATGTGTTTAATTCATTAAGTAGTTTTGTTTTATTGTATTAGTAAACTTTAATTCATCAAGATTGGTGGCTTGTGTAATGTGACAACGGAAAGATTGCAATCCCTTAAAACTGCTTTCTCATTAATTAAAGTTTATATGTTGATGTCTTTGGTGACTTTTATTAGTGCATTGATAACCTCTGTGTCTAGCTGAGCGTTGATCGGGTCGCCATGCCTCTGCCCTCGCCTATTTATTAGATCGCCTATGCATTCTATGGTCTGTAGAAAAGTAAGAAGAAAGATAAATAGGATAGTCATAAGTAATCATTAAGGGTTTACTCGCCGATAAGATTAGAACCAACGAGAAAGGACTTAATCTCGGTGCGTTGCATCGAACTATACACTTCATATAAAACTAGCAATAAAACAAGTGACAAACTACTTATCTATCAGGACAGCCCTCTTATTGTCTCAAGTATTTATCTGTGTACGTGTGTGCTACTTGCTGATTCGTGCCTATTGGTTTAGTTTATTATTTAATTGCAACCAAATCGTGCCAGTCTCTCAGGCTGAACACCCTTGCGTTAGAATAGGTTGTATAGCTAACTTAATTTATTAAAATACTGATTAGAATAACTAGATAATACGTTCCACTCTTAGTGATCGACACTCTACTTACCATTATATTCATACTGACCGGGTACACTGCTCGTTAAGTGTGTGTGTTATTGATAAGTCGGCTAAATATAAATTTAAAACTTGATTAGGCATTAATACTGCTAAACCGCAACGACATACACGCACATCAAGTTTTTGGCGCCGTTGCCGGGGAGTGAATTGTTATTATCTGTTAATTTGATTAGTATTTTAATTAGGTTTTTAATTTTTTTTATCTAACCGCTAATTCTGTTGTGTATTAGATTAATTTGCATTCATTGTATTATTTTGCATATTTTCTGTTTTTGTGTGTTATTTGTTTGCTTTTATTTGTGTTTATTTTCGTGTGTTTTTATTTGTTTTTATTTTTCGTATTTTGTGTGTGTTCTGCTATCGTTGTACTGAGCTAAATCGAACGATACGGCGCATCTGATCTCTTAGATACGGCGTATTGCGTTTAATTTTTATAAAATACAACGCGTTTAATTAATTCGATACGACGCATCTTTTCCCCAAGATACGGCGTATCTGTTTTTGATAAATTTTTTTTCTAAACGTTAACGCGATACGACGCATCTGCTTCAGCAGATACGGCGTATCTATTATTTTAAATAAAAACAGTTTTCGAATTATTAAACAGATACGGCGTATCGACTTTTATCGATACGGCGCATCTTCTGAATCAAAAATCTTATATTTTGAAACGTAACGAAGATACGGCGCATTAACTTTTGTTAATACGACGCATTTAATTTTAAATAAATATCGATTTTTGATTATTAAAATTGATACGGCGCATTCTAATTTATAAGCGGCGTATCTATTTTCTGAATAAAAGTCTGATTTAATTTTAACGATTATAAGATACGGCGTATCCAACTTTTTGGATACGGCGCATCGTCTGCAGATATCAGTAACTTTAAATTTTCGTATTCCATTTTCGTTGTTAATTTTCTGATATATTACTTTCTTGAGAATACCCTACTGATAATTTTTGTGTTGATTTCAGGAAGTGCATGACCAGGAGTTGTACGAAGAACTTGATTCAACCTTTCGAAGATCCTGAACGAGTCTTTCATTCGCTTAAAAGGCTTTTCAACACAAAAAGCTTTGATACTTCAAGTTCATTCGAGCTTGATTATTTTTCTGAAGAGAAAGAGGAAGAATAAACAGAAACAATGGGCGAAAACACAACTATGGAGGAATACATGAACAAAACCCATGCTGATTACACTTCAGGAGTTGCTAGACCAAAGTTTGATGATAAGTCAAAGTTTGAATTGAAGGGTCAGTTTCTCAAGGAGCTAAGAGAGAATGCTTTCAGTGGATCGGAACATGAGGATGCTAATGAGCATGTTGAAAAGGTCCTCGAGATTGCGGATTTGTTTACTTCAGAAGGAGTCACTGACGATCAACTCATGCTAAGAATCTTTCCACTCTCGCTAAAAGGAGCTGCTAACAAGTGGCTAAGGAATGAACCTGCTAGTTCAATCACTACATGGGAAGATTTGAAGAGCAAATTCCTGAAGAGATATTGTCCACCTGCTAGGACTGCTAAAAAGATGGAGGCTATTAACAGTTTCAAGCAAGAGCCTGATGAAACTCTTTATCAAGCTTGGGAAAGATTTAAAGATTTACTGGTAAAATGTCCTCAACACTATCTAACCCCTATGCAGGAGATAATATTGTTTTATCAAGGATTGGACGTGCCTACTAGACAAATCTTGGACGCTAAGGGAGCTGTGCCCCAAATGAGTGCAACCAATGCTAGGAAAGCGATCCAAGAAGCTGCTGATCATTCTCAAAAATGGCACGATGGGACCTCTACTAGATCTAAGAGCAGCACTAATTTTGACGGGATCGCTGCTATTCAAGCTCAATTGGATAAAATTAGTAGAGAGATGAAGAAGCGTGATGAAAGAGTATATGCTGCCCAAGTTGGATGTGAAAAGTGCGAAGGACCTCACTACACTAAAGACTGCCCTAATAAGAATGAAAGTGAGACGTTTGAAGAAGCATATTACACCCAATTTGGACAACCATTCCGACCTTTAGGAAGATTTAGGGAAGCCACCCCGGGATTCTATCAAAAGAACAACTTTAATCCCGCTTATCAAGAAAGGAGGCAGACTTTAGATGACACTCTAAAGCAAATTATGGCCGATGCTGCTAAAAGACATGAAGAGAATACTGCTATGATCAAAGAAATCCGAGCTTCAACAGACACTACTACCAGAAATCAAGGAGCTTCGATCAAAGCATTGGAACAACAAATTGGTCAAATGAGCAAAGTTCTTCAAGAAAGGGGATATGGAAGTTTACCTAGCTCAACTGAGACCAACCCAAGGGATCATGTCAAGGCCATAAGCACCACTGAAGAAGTCACCCCTTGCTTACCTAGAAGATCGATGAATGGTAATGATGGTGCAAGACCCGAATTTTTCTTTAATTCTTCAACCAGCTTAAGGAGACTACTAAAAGAAAAGACAAAGATTGAAGAGGAGATCAAGGCTACAATGAAAGAGGAGAGCTCTGCAACCGACTTACATGCCTTGCCTCATAAAGAAAAGGACCCAGGAAGTTTTACTTTGCCTTGTTCAATTAATAATATATCTTTCAATAATGTGTTAGCTGACTTAGGAGCTAGTATTAGTGTTATGCCTCTTAAGACATTCACTACCCTAGGACTAGGTAAATTAGCACCAACTAAGTTACTTATTGAATTGGCTGATAAAACGGTAAAACGACCTGAAGAGATTGCTAATAATGTGCTAGTTAAGATTGAGAAGTTTGTTTTCCCTGTAGACTTTGTTATTTTAGATATGCCCGAGGATGTTAAGATTCCTTTAATCCTTGGAAGACCTTTCTTGTCTACTGCCCATGCTAAAATTGATGTGTTTAAAAGAAAAATCTCATTAAGGGTAGGGAATAATAAACTAGTCTATAAGTGCCAAGATCCTGTTAAAAGCATAATTAGAAGAGTCTATATGCTAGGATTAAGAGAGCGTATGGACCTCGATCTTGAAGCTAGGCTTATGGGGGAAACATTGATTCAAAACAACTCAACTAATCCTAATCATGAGAACTTTGAGGAATTTATTGACCTTAATGTACCTACCGAACTTAGACGCGATGTTGTCAATGATTCTGATGATGAGTGGTATGATTGTGTAGTAATTAATAAACGTAGGAGAATAGTTGAGAAAACGAATTTGAATAATGATGTGTTTATTGAACTACCACCCCACCTTGCTTATTTATGCCTATATGATAATAAGAATTTCCCGTCTATCATTTTGTCATCTCTGCCCGAAAGGGACAGAACTTTATTCATACAGATATTAAAGAAGAACGGCGTGGAAATTAAAGACGAGCAAGGAGTGTTCAATATTACTGAATTGGCGATGAGGGAGCGCGATGTTTCCGACTCCTTCAATGATCGATATTAAAGAGCTGAACGTGAGTCTAACTTGAAGACTCTGGAATAAAGACAAGTGCTTACCGGGAGACAACCCGGATTTATCTTTTAATTTTCTGTTTTATGTCGAGTCAGTCAGGCCGCAGAGGATACGGCGCATCTCAATTCTGAGATGCGACGCATCTCCTGCAATGGTCATATCTTTATTTTTCTGCATTTTTTATTTTCGACTTTAAAACTTTTTATCAGTTTATTTTAAATGCGGCGCATCCCTGGTTAAGGATGCGGCGCATCTTTTATTCTGATCCGTATTTATTCCAGGCTCGATACGGCGTATCTTCTTCCATAAGATACGGCGCATCGACTGACCTGATGATTTTCATTTTTAATTTTTATGTTTTATTTTTATCTAACTACTAATGTGTTATGCAAGTTGAACCTTTCTTAACTTAGGTGTGTTTTAAAGCCTTGGTGGTATTATAGTTTCCTGCATTTCCTGTGGATACATTGATTATGAAGCTTAAACGTTCTAATCCACAAGAAAGATGATTTTTGCTCTTACACTAATGGAGGATCATACCGAGCAAATCTCAGGGGAGTTTTTCTGTTCTAATTCTTTTATTTTCCAGTTTTTAACCTTTGATACAAACAACGAGGACGTTGTTTAACTTAAGTGGGGGGATTGGAGAATTAGAATACTTAACACTTACTTGTCCTAAACTTTTCAAAATATGCTTAAAATATCAAAACTTAAAAATTTTTAGCATGTTTTTGTTTAAAGTCTAAGTTGCATTGCTGCACACATGACGTTATTTTCAAAAATTGTGATTTTTTCAAAATTCACAAATCTATGAGTGTGCCGGTGACTTGTAAACTTTAGAACTTGGCTTGTATACTATTCGAGACCACCATAATAAGTATTATTTATATAATTGGAATGACTTGTCTAAATTGGTAAATTTCTAGGATTACACCCAAATAGCCTATTATATGTTATGTGTTATTAACTAACTACACTGGTTAGTTAACCCCCGTATAAACCCTTTTGTTACTCTCATTTTTAGAGTAAGATACCCCTAGAAAAACACTCAGAGCCATTCCTTTCGTTTCTTACACCTATGTTTATAATGTTTCATTACACCTTACACCTTAGCCTACCCTGTAGATTAAAATCCGTGGTTGGTTAATTGCTATAGGCAAAGTGTGTTTCCTTACATTACCTGTGTTCGCGTGCGTAATTCATTATCTATGGTTAGGTCGGGAAATTGCACAATGCAATTGGAGTGAAAGTAAATATTGTATATCTTTGAGTTTAATTTTTCGTGTGTTTACTACTTTCACTATTACCGTTATTTCTGAAGTCATGAAAAGTATGAAAAAATTATCCAGAATTATCATTATAGTGATGTGGTGAAATTTTACACATCTATGTTTATGTCAAAAAAAAAAAAAAAAAAAAAAAAAAAAAAAAAAATCGAAAAAATAAGAAAAGAAAAAGAAAAAGGAAAAGTTGGATGTTTGATTTTACCAACTTATGTAAAGTTTTGTATTAAGTGGTCGATATCACCACTATTTGTTATATTATATTTATGGATTGAATGGGAGTTGGCAGTTATGGGAACGCCGACTAAGGTTTATTCTTTGATTAAGATCTTGTTGAGTGTAATTCGTGTCTACCTAAAGCGTGTGTTTCAAGTGTTAAAGCGTGAGTTATTCAATGATATGAGTCTTATTCATGGGATGGTTGGGATAGTGATTAACCACACTTAGGATTTTAATTTATTTGTTTTGTTTATTTTTCATTTTATACCAATTTATATCCCAAATATTATCCATACCCCCTATTATTCTTTATCCAACCAAACCTTTAATTTATTGAGATTAGGGATTTGAGCAATCTTAAGTATCGTAGTCGTGGATTCGGCTATGTATTTATGATTTTGTCGCCCTTTTTGATATATTATTATTGGTGAAGTTTGGACCTATCTTTAGCCTGTTCGAGTTAAGGATTTGAGCAATTGCAAGTATCGTGTTCGTGGATTCGATCATGTATTTGTGATTTTGTCGCCTTTTCTGGAATTTGAGATCGATAGAGATTAAGAAGAATAATTAACCCTTAAGCCTAAAAACCCTTTTTACCGCTTTAGACTTGTTATTCCTTGGCTTTAGTGGGGGAGATGTGTATACTTGCCAAGCTTATGATAGAATATTCGTCACGACTGGACAATTAAACGATTAGATTTGCTTTTATCAAGTTATTTTATTTTACTTCTAATTCGTTAAGTGTTTGGTTGTGTGATTATGACAAAATGAATACATGCTTAAATATAAAAATAAATCCTAATATCTTTTAGGATACATTTTCATAAGAATAATTCTAAGGTTTACTTGGGGACAAGTAAAGTTCAAGTGGGGGGATATTTGATGAACTCAAATAAGTACATTTTATTACCATCATTTATCCTATTAATTTGACTTATTTTATTATATTATGTATGAGGATTGATACTTAATCGTTTACTTTTGTAATTCTCAGGTAAAAACAATCATTTGGTGAAACTTGGCGATTTTGGACTAATTATGGAGCAAAACATGCAAGAAGTTAAGAGTCTACTGAAATGTACAAGATCAAGACATTCTGCTCTAGATGCGCCGCATCTTGCTTATCACATACGGCGCATCACTATCAATATTTCACCAGATACGATCCAAGATACAAGAGGACATGCGCCGCATCTAATTATGGAGTTACGCCGCATCTTCTGGCGGTGTACGAATATTCCTGAATATTATAATCTTGGACCCCACGCGAAGTTAAGTCAATGTGCCGCATCTACTTACTAGATGCGCCGCATCTTACCCTCAGACAGAAACTATAAATACCCCAAGACCAGACGAATTCGAGAGGACATATACTATATACGAGACCGAAGTACAGAAAACCTAGGACGAATTCAGTCAAGGCAGCAGCACAAGACACACCTAAACGAAGATACAAGAGCTGTAAGAAGGTGCCTGATGTGCGGTGTTTTGTAACCTTACAACAGGTTTTACCTCTTGAGGGATCTCAAGAGGCTTACAACCCCACCAGGCAGTGTACCTGACCGATGTAGTATAGTGTAGTGGTAAGTACGGGGGATTGATCGTTCTCCACAGGGAATAGTGTTCGTTAGGTATGAAAGGCTACTCTAATTAGGTCTAAGGGTTGAGGAAGATTCTTTTTATGTTTTTATAATTTTATGAAAGCAAGTAAAATCTCGGGTTTGAAGGAGTGGGCGGAATTAGTTGCTAGTCAACTAACCCAAAATTACTACAAATGCAATAAAATAAAATAACACAAATGAAATGTGGTGAGAAACTTATGTGTAGAGAAATGTGTTTACTTAGATTTCCTTACTCCCTAACTATCTTTTACCGGTTAATTAGTGTGTATTAGTCGCGTGGATGACGGGTGTATTCCTTAATACCATTCGTGGGGTGGCGTACTTACTTCCCCAACTCTACAAGCTCCTACTTCACTCCTATGTCGAGCCGGCTAGGAAGCTCCTAACATGGGATCACTAGAATTCGCTTGTGCATTAAATACAACCATAAAAACCTTTAGTACGCGTTTGGTTCATGTTTCTTAAGACGTTCAAGCAAGTTACCGAATAGGAAGTTAGCCAGTTTTCTTAAGCCTAACATAGATAAACAATCATCCAATACAACTAACAACACACTAACAACCAATAATCAATAGCTAGGTTTCATTAGATCTAAGCAAACACAAGATAAAATTAGCCTAACATGTTAAACAAAAGACAAGCATAAGATAGAATCAAACAACACATAGACATATTGAATGATTAATTGATAACTTATCTTTCAATGAAACATGGAAGATCTCAAGGCAAAAAGCCCTGAAAAAGTAGCTAAAATCGTCTTAGGGTTTTATCCCAAAATTCCACACACTAAGCTCTCCTTTATGACAAAAGATTAGAAAACTATATATAGATTTTTGGATCTGACGGCGTCACCTTATGCATTGTGACGCCGTCACCTCGCCGCTTTTAGGGTTCCCGGGTGACCTTCTTGACGCCGTCCCTCTTTAGCTCTTCAAAAATCCATTCTGGCCTATCAAGGCTTGACGCCGTCGGATCATGAACGTGACGCCGTCCCCTTATGATTTAAGCCGTGACGCCCTTGATTTAGTTAAAGCGTGACGCCGTCAGAATTCTCATGCTAACTCACTGGCCCGTCATGAGTAAATTTCACATCCCACTTTTCTTGCCAAGGCATGACGCCGTCAAGAGATGATTCTGACGCCGTCAAAGGTAAATTTCAGCCGATTTTGAGACTTTGTCGTATTCTTCACTTTAATGCTCCAAAAACGTCCAAAATGCCTCCTTTTCCAGATTTCTCCTCAAAAGTACCTAAAATGACAAAAGGAACGATTTAGGGCAATATTTGATCAAATAAATACGATTTCGGGCTTAAATGACCCCTTAAAAGCGGTACACTTTTCGCCTCATCAAATACCCTTACACTTGAGATTTGCTTGTCCTCAAGCAAATGCGCTTTTATTCTAATCAAAATACAAGTTAGGGGTCATTTAATGCTAACATAAAAGTAATTACAACAAATAATCGTTCCACTTCAATCATAATAAGCACGGAGATTATAAACTAGCACCTCACAAGTAGTGTTTAGATACTCACATCTCTCAAGTGTCATCAAAATAAATCTCATAAATGAAAACGGAAAATATCTCTCACTACCTGTCATAGCAAATAGATTACCATAGGCTTGGGAAAGGATCGAAAACCTCCTCCACTAGGCGTAAGCACCTAAGATAAACTATCAAAGAGGGCTTTTAAATGGGTTATAACGTTAGGTGTAGGGAAAAGGAAAACACGGTTTTGTTGGATACGGGATATTTTACTGGTGGCGAGTTAAAGATCTTGATCAATTACATGTACTATACAATGTTGCCAAGCCAAGACTAGACTCAATTTTAAGCTAGAAACAAAATAAAAAAATAACAAAAACATAAAGATAAACATAAAATGAAACGGGATGGTAGTCCGTATGTTTTTTCTATTTTTCATTTTCTTATTTTTTTGTATTTTTCTTGATTTTTTTTTTTTTTTTTTTTTTTTTTTTTTTTTTTTTTTGCATACACTCTTGCCCTACCATCCAAAATAATACATCATAGGGGCATTGCATTCCCCTTACACTTGAATTTTTACATAACTTTACAAATACTAATCTAATGACTCGAATTAAGATAATTGAAAAACTTGGAGTACTTTTTAAAACATTTAGCACATATGGGGGTAATAAATGATGTTCTTCCCCATTACTCCATTATACTAGTACTTTACCCAATCGTCCCAATCGTCCCAAAACAATATGTACAAGGATATGACTCGACTTAGCAACCATGTAATCAACTAGATAATTAACTTGGGTTTAAACAAATGTTGTAACAATAATGCACTAAAGATGAGTGCATACAAGGTAGGCTAAGGCGATTTGGGTGTACATTTTAGTGGGGTGTAACAAATTCTTCCTTTAAGTAAAATGCTTAAAGGTCGAAACGAAAAGATAGGCTCTGAGGGGTGTACTAGGGGTATCGTGTACTAAAAATGAGTACAACGCAAAGGGTGTGGGAGAATTACTTGACCAATGTAGCCAATGTAATTATAACAAAAACACAGGTGTAAAACAATGGGTTAATCCTAATGCCTCTTATCATGTAGTAAATCTAACTACACGAATGTAGTCTCACTTGTGGCCTTGGAATGGTCCTAACGCAAGTTCTAGAATCTAAGTGCTACCGGTACACACATCATAGCATAAATGCTTTTCCTACCAATTCTAGGGGCGAACCTCACATATTTGGGGTGGAAAATTTTTTTGTGGTACGGTTTTTGTGCTAGTCATATAACTCCTATCCGTGAGACGCTCATTAAGATCAAAGTTTCACTCCTATATGTTGTAAAAAATTTTAAATTTGGCACTAAAATTACCTTAACAAGTATTTCTCTCAGTTTTATTACACATCTATTATTAAACAAACAAAAATCAAGCGTAATTGTATTCTCTAAAATCGTACTTTTACCCTCCCCTTACACTTAAGATGAACATTGTCCCCAATGTTCAAATAACAAGATGTAAAAGCATAAAGTAAAAGAATGAAATCAAATACTCCCCTGATTCGCTCGTTGGATAGTGAAATCACACGGTTAAATCTTCCTCCAAAGAGAATGTTGAGGCTCCATGACTAATGCATCGCCATAAGCTTGATCCAAAAACATTTCCTTGTCCAAAATAACCTGTTAAACCTGAGAAAACAAACACGAAAACCTGCATAACATCGGCGGGATAAAATCTATATATAAGGATATAATGCTTGTGGAATGATAATTTTGCAGATTCCTGGAGATTATAAGTTGGAGATTTAATAAAAACTTTTTATGAAAACAAAACTTTCAAAAATTTCTGGAAATTAAATCTGACGCCGTCAGGTTATAACCCCTGACGCCGTCAGAAATGACCTGACAAAAATTTTCATTTTAAGTTTCCGGAAAATTTCTGGAAAAACCTTTACCTTACTTCCTGGAAATCCTGCAAAACATCATTATGACTCGATACAAGCATTTGACTCAAACAAACACTAATATGTATGCTAATTTATTATTATTACGATTCATGTTCATTTGTGTTCTAATAAACCGATTTAGATTTCCCTTACACTTATCTTTTGCAAAATACCTTTATATGTAGTTAAGACGAAGTTAAAAACAAAATAAAGCATTTTCACAAATTACTTTTGAACATGAATCAATAAGAATAAAAATTAAACATACATACGGAAACAAATAAAATCAAACAAACAAATAAATAAACACATAAAGCAAATAAAACAAATAAAGCTTGGGTTGCCTCCCAAGAAGCGCTTTTCTTTATTAACGAGTCTTGTAGCTAGACTCAAAGTCACGTACATTACGTGACTCCATCATCGGTCACGGTTCCTAGGCCATTCTCCTTCCCGGTTTTATATTCCGGTCCTAATTTCAAACAATCCTTGTAGAAACCGAATATCCTTTCCATAACATAGTCTACTCCTTTACTTCTATCCTCATCATTCCTATAGTAGACCGCTTGCTTAAGCTCCTTCTCAACATTTGACAAGTGTTGGAATTGTTCTATCTTATATGGCATTTGGTAGCTTACTTCATCGGTCTCATCCTTAAATCTAACTATCCCTAAGGAAGGTTCATAAGTCATTCTAGAGACCTCAACAAATGGTTTTCCAAAAACCACTTGAGTCAAGGATGCATCGACTATTGGGCGGATATCTTCTACAATTACAAAGTCGGTGACATAGGTGAAGTTTCCTACATAAACCGGTAATCCCTTAACTCTTCCCGTGAAGTTACTCATCCAACCCTTGTCAGGGAGCATCCTATACCCAAGTTGATTTTTCATTATCAAGTTGTAGTGGGCTCTAGTCATGATGTTTATGGGCGATCTAAGGTCGATGTAAGCTTTCCACACATGTAGATGTCCGATGTTGCATGGTATGTTGAGATTAGAAGGGTCGCCTATTTCTATGATTGGTCTACCTAGGAAGTATGGTGTCTCGGGGTCATCGAATAAGTTTGTATGATATGCACGCTCTTCCTTAGTGGGTAGCTTATTGAAGTAGTCCTCATCATTATCTACTTCCTCAATCACGCTTGTCCTAACTTCCTTATCAACCTCGACTTTCCTATCCTCATCCTTAGGTTCACTTTCTATCCTACCCTCATTCTTGTCACTTTCTTCCATGCTCCTATCGATTGGTTTAATAGTGACAACGTTGACGAAGTGGACATGTTTGGATGAAGAAGGGTCTTTGACTTGGGGTCCGCTATTTGTGTTCCTAGCGTCCTTATGTGGAGGTGATAACACTTGGTTATGGAGGGCTTTCAACAAGTTGTCAATTTTATTGGTCATCTCCGTCTGTTGTTGATTGAATTCGGTCTCGAATCTAGCTATCCGAGCTTCTTGAGATGCCATAAATTGGGAAATCAATCCTTCAAAGTTATTGGTACTACCATTGCCGGAAGGATTGTTGTTGAAAGTACGGTTCGAGTTGGAACCGCTTGATTGGAAACGATTAGGTGGGTTGGAAGAATTGGTTTGTTGCGAGTTTTGGTTTTGTTTCCACCTAAGGTTCGGGTGATTTTTCCATGAGGGGTTGTACGAATCACCGTAATGGTTTGGCTCGGGTTTGAAAGTGTACCACTTGTCTCCCGCTCCGTCGGTACGCGAGGATGCGTAGTCCACAAAAGCTTGTTCGGGGAGTTCCATGCAATCACGAGTGTCGTGGGGACCACTACATAATTCACATGAAGAAGTGATTTTGTTCACTTGGCTTGAAGATTTAGGAGCCTCGTAGGATTTCATGAGAAACTTGACTTGGTCTTCAAGTTCTATGATCCTACGGTCAGAAGTGCTTGAATTGTTAGAAGGCAAAGATATTGCCTTGACCGTTTTATTCAAATCACGGGGATCACTCCAACTTTCGTTGTCATAAAGAGCAAGATCCTCTAGGAGAGCCCATGACTGTTCCGCACTTAGATCACGTAGCTTGCCACCGGCCGATTGGTCAATGGTTTGCCTCGTGGAGAGATTGATATGGTCATAGAAGATTTGGACTTGGAGCCAAAGTTCTATGCCATGGTGAGGGACTTTTTGGAGTAAGTCCTTGAATCGAGTCCATGCCTCGTAGAGAGTTTCGCCTTGACGTTGTTGGAACATCAAGATATCATTCCTTAGCTTGGTAGTTCTTCCCGGTGGGAAAAAATGAGCAAGGAAACGAGTGGTGAGATCATCCCAAGAGGTAATGGATCCTGCGGGTTGACGTTCTAGCCACTGACTAGCTTGGTCCCGCAAAGAGAATTGGAAGAGACGCAATCGGGTTGTCTCTCGAGTGGCAACATCAAGGTCTATAGAATCAACGATTTTAAGAAAGTCCTTGAGATGTTGATTAGGATCTTCAGAACGAAGTCCATGGAATGCGCATCCACTTTGCACCAACCGGATGGTGTCGGATCGCAAGGGTGTGATATTGGCTCCTTGAGTGAGCTCAATGGTGTTTCGATAGCCATGGTGGCTAGGACGGGAATACTCTCCTAAAGTACGGGCTCTAGGAGGTGGTTGTGGTTGTTGTGGTGGTGGGTTGTGGGGGTTAAGGATATTACCATCTTCCATGATGTCAGATGGTATGGTTACGAACAAAGACACGAAGAAAATAGATAGACTAAAGAAAACCTAGAAAAATAAAATAAAAATCTCACTAGAAAGGAATCTAGTGAGTAGACCTAATAGAAATAAAAATTCAACCTAAACAATAACTATTCCCTGGCAGCGGCGCCAAAAACTTGATGTGCGGTGTTTTGTAACCTTACAACAGGTTTTACCTCTCGAGGGATCTCAAGAGGCTTACAACCCCACCAGGCAGTGTACCTGACCGATGTAGTATAGTGTAGTGGTAAGTACGGGGGATTGATCATTCTCCACAGGGAATAGTGTTCGTTAGGTATGAAAGGCTACTCTAATTAGGTCTAAGGGTTGAGGAAGATTCTTTTTATGTTTTTATAATTTTATGAAAGCAAGTAAAATCTCGGGTTTGAAGGAGTGGGCGGAATTAGTTGCTAGTCAACTAACCCAAAATTACTACAAATGCAATAAAATAAAATAACACAAATGAAATGTGGTGAGAAACTTATGTGTAGAGAAATGTGTTTACTTAGATTTCCTTACTCCCTAACTATCTTTTACCGGTTAATTAGTGTGTATTAGTCGCGTGGATGACGGGTGTATTCCTTAATACCATTCGTGGGGTGGCGTACTTACTTCCCCAACTCTACAAGCTCCTACTTCACTCCTATGTCGAGCCGGCTAGGAAGCTCCTAACATGGGATCACTAGAATTCGCTTGTGCATTAAATACAACCATAAAAACCTTTAGTACGCGTTTGGTTCATGTTTCTTAAGACGTTCAAGCAAGTTACCGAATAGGAAGTTAGCCAGTTTTCTTAAGCCTAACATAGATAAACAATCATCCAATACAACTAACAACACACTAACAACCAATAATCAATAGCTAGGTTTCATTAGATCTAAGCAAACACAAGATAAAATTAGCCTAACATGTTAAACAAAAGACAAGCATAAGATAGAATCAAACAACACATAGACATATTGAATGATTAATTGATAACTTATCTTTCAATGAAACATGGAAGATCTCAAGGCAAAAAGCCCTGAAAAAGTAGCTAAAATCGTCTTAGGGTTTTATCCCAAAATTCCACACACTAAGCTCTCCTTTATGACAAAAGATTAGAAAACTATATATAGATTTTTGGATCTGACGGCGTCACCTTATGCATTGTGACGCCGTCACCTCGCCGCTTTTAGGGTTCCCGGGTGACCTTCTTGACGCCGTCCCTCTTTAGCTCTTCAAAAATCCATTCTGGCCTATCAAGGCTTGACGCCGTCGGATCATGAACGTGACGCCGTCCCCTTATGATTTAAGCCGTGACGCCCTTGATTTAGTTAAAGCGTGATGCCGTCAGAATTCTCATGCTAACTCACTGGCCCGTCATGAGTAAATTTCACATCCCACTTTTCTTGCCAAGGCATGACGCCGTCAAGAGATGATTCTGACGCCGTCAAAGGTAAATTTCAGCCGATTTTGAGACTTTGTCGTATTCTTCACTTTAATGCTCCAAAAACGTCCAAAATGCCTCCTTTTCCAGATTTCTCCTCAAAAGTACCTAAAATGACAAAAGGAACGATTTAGGGCAATATTTGATCAAATAAATACGATTTCGGGCTTAAATGACCCCTTAAAAGCGGTACACTTTTCGCCTCATCAGTGCCGCATGTGTTTAATTCATTAAGTAGTTTTGTTTTATTGTATTAGTAAACTTTAATTCATCAAGATTGGTGGCTTGTGTAATGTGACAATGGAAAGATTGCACTCCCTTAAAACTGCTTTCTCATTAATTAAAGTTTATATGTTGATGTCTTTGGTTACTTTTATTAGTGCATTGATAACCTCTGTGTCTAGCTGAGCGTTGATCGGGTCGCCATGCCTCTGCCCTCGCCTATTTATTAGATCGCCTATGCATTCTATGGTCTGTCGAAAAGTAGGAAGAAAGATAAATAGGATAGTCATAAGTAATCATTAAGGGTTTACTCGCCGATAAGATTAGAACCAACGAGAAAGGACTTAATCTCGGTGCGTTGCATCGAACTATACACTTCATATAAAACTAGCAATAAAACAAGTGACAAACTACTTATCTATCAGGACAGCCCTCTTATTGTCTCAAGTATTTATCTTTGTACGTGTGTGCTACTTGCTGATTCGTGCCTATTGGTTTAGTTTATTATTTAATTGCAACCAAATCGTGCCAGTCACTCAGGCTGAACCCCCTTGCGTTAGAATAGGTTGTATAGCTAACTTAATTTATTAAAATACTGATTAGAATAACTAGATAATACGTCCAACTCTTAGTGATCGACACTCTACTTACCATTATATTCATACTGACCGGGTACACTGCTCGTTAAGTGTGTGTGTTATTGATAAGTCGGCTAAATATAAATTTAAAACTTGATTAGGCATTAAAACTGCTAAACCGCAACGACATACACGCGCATCAGTCCTTTCCAACCATTTTTGGACTGATGCAGTCAAAACTGCCTGTTATACACAAAACAGATCCATAATTGTCAAGAGACATGGGAAAACCCCATATGAGTTATTCAAAGGAAGAATCCCTGACATCAGCTACTTTCATGTCTTTGGGTGTCCTGTGTTTATTCATAATCACAAGGATCACCTAGGAAAATTTGATGCAAAAGCTGATGATGGATACTTCCTGGGATACTCACTTGTCTCAAAAGCCTTCAGAGTGTTCAACACAAGGAGACAGCAGACTGAGGAAACATTTCATGTTACCTTTGATGAGAGCACTGATGCAATCAGGTTCTCAACTGCCTCAGTAGAAGAGATAGGAATTGATAATTCTTCAAGATATCCTCCTGATGAATATCTGTCTGAGAACAATCCTTCTACTCAGTATCAAGATGATGCAAATCTCTCCTATTACATAATCTGTCACAACCTACCTAACCCAACCATCACTGAGTTTGTTGAGGCACATGCACACACTGATGATATCAATCAGCCTGTTCAAAACACTCAAGAACCAAACAATCTCAGTGAGCTGGTAGACACTCAAGATCCAATCAGTGATCATGTGTCTACTCCAGAACCAACCCCTCTACCCAATCAGGCCTCCGCAAGTTCAAATCAGTATCCAGGACCTCAAGAAAGTTGGACTAGGTCTCAGGACATTGAACTTGTGAATATTATTGGAGAGCCTACTGAAGGCATGCTCACCTGGAGCATGGCTGCTAGTCTAAGAGCAGCCTCATCCAATGAATGCCTATTTGTGGACTTCATTTCCACAATTGAACCCAAAAGTGTTAAAGAAGCACTTAAACATCCAAGTTGGGTTCAGGCCATGCATGATGAACTGGAACAATTTGACAGAAACAAGGTAATGACCTTGGTCAAATGTCCTGAGAATGTCTCAGTCATTGGCATGAAATGGGTATTCAAAAACAAAACTGATGAAAATGGCATAGTCATTAAAAACAAAGCCAGACTTGTAGCCAAAGGCTATAATCAACAAGAAGGCATTGACTATGAGGAAACATTTGCACCAGTAGCAAGGATGGAAGCCATCAGGATCTTCCTTGCTTTTGCTACATACATGAACTTCAAGGTGTACCAAATGGATGTTAAAAGTGCATTCTTAAATGGTTCACTGAAAGAAGAAGTTTATGTTGAGCAACCTCGTGGATTTGAAAGCCATGAGTATCCTGATCATGTCTGTAAGCTTAACAAAGCCCTTTATGGACTGAAGCAAGCTCCCAGGGCATGGTATGAGACTCTCTCAGCTTTCTTAATCCAAAACAAATTTGTCAGAGGCAAGATAGACAACACATTGTTTATCTATAAGACAAATAATGATGTCATACTAGTACAAGTGTATGTTGATGACATCATCTTTGGCTCAACAAGTTTCACACTTTGCAAACAATTTGAAAAACTAATGGCAAAGAAGTTTGAAATGAGCATGATGGGAGAACTGACATACTTCCTTGGTCTACAGATCAAGCAGACTGATAGAGGAACCACTATCAGTCAAGAGAAGTATGTAAAGAATCTACTGAATAAGTATGATCTCAGTGACTGTGCCTCAGTCAAAACTCCCATGGTCCCCCCAAACAACCTTGGTCCTGATCTAACTGGTAAACCAGTAAATCAAACTCTCTTTAGAGGAATGATAGGATCACTGATGTATCTACTTGCATCAAGGCCTGATATCCAATTCTTAGTATGTCTATGTGCCAGATATCAATCTGACCCAAGAGAATCTCATGTCACTGCTGTGAAAAGGATATTCAGGTACCTGAAGGGCACTCCTAACCTTGGATTATACTATCCAAAGTGCTCAGGACTTGATCTCAAAGGATACTCAGACTCTGACTATGCTGGATGCAACATGGACAGAAAAAGCACCTCAGGGTCTTGCCAAATTCTTGGTGGGAAACTAGTCTGTTGGAGTGCTAAGAAGCAACAATCAGTTGCCTTGTCCTCAGTTGAGGCTGAATATGTTGCAGCAGCTAGTTGTTGTGCAAATGTACTCTGGATGAAAAGTCAACTCAGTGACTATGGAATTCAGTACAAGATGGTACCCATCTTTTGTGATAACACAAGTGCAATTGCAATCTCAAAAAACCCTGTTCTTCATCAGAGAACAAAACACATTGATATCAGATATCATTTCATCAGGGACCATGTCATGAATGGTGACATTGAATTACACTTCATCCTTACTGAATATCAGTTAGCTGATATCTTCACCAAACCTTTGGATGAACCAACTTTCACAAGGTTGAAAGCTGAATTAGGAATGTTGGATATAGAAAATCAGTCCACTGATTGAAATCCTTCCAACTGAAGTGTAAATTCTTATAACCTCAGGTCCCTGACTCAATGTGTACATCAGTGAATTAATATCACTGAATCCTCAACCTCAGGAACTAAACCCAAGTTCCTGAAATCTTGAAGGTTCAGGAACTAAACCCAAGTTCCTGAATCCTTGTTTCTCAGGAATCAATCCATATTCCTAAATCATCAGTGACTAATCCCAAGTCCCTGAAATACCATCACTGAATGAAATGTCATTCAGGGCCCTGAAAAGGACATTAAATACTGACTTAAATGCTCTAAGTATCTAGTTAGTAAATGTCCGAGGTTGGTAACTGAACTAATATTTAATTTGAGAATATTTGTTCTTTTTGCCTTTCTGGCTTCCACCTTTGGGCCACCACATGTCCACTTGGCATTAAATGCCTCTCCAATCACATTTCAAAAATGTGATGACTCATCTCTGCAAAGTGCACTTTTGCAGAACTGCTCAACTGTTCACTTCGACTGTTGCGCCAAACCAAAAAAGTGGAGTGTTGGCATTAAATGCGGATCCCAAAACATATTATTCAAAACAATTTCCAATAATTCTTTTTGAATAAATAAAGATCGCTCAAATGACCAAAACAACCCCATCTCCACTTTCCTATAAATACCCCAACCAAAAGAAACACACACATGTTTTTATAGAATCTTAAGCAAAACTCTGCCATTTTTAATTCTCAAAAACAAATTGTGTGTGTATTCTTAAGCTTTAGAAACCCTTTAACCTTAGTCAAACCCAGACTTACCCACATATGGCTTCTTCTAAAGCTGTGAAATACGCCCCCAATGTGGATTTCACAATGGAGGGTGTAGACCTAACCAAAAACAATGTGGTGAGAAATTTCTCATATCCACAAATCTACCCAGCCTACAAGAACGTTATGAAGTTTCTTCGTAATTGTTTTCTTGCAAAGGCTTTCACCCACACCCCCTCAGTCATCTATCATGACTATTTGAGGGAATTCTGGTGTACGGCTGTGGCTACCAGCCCTAAAGACACCAAAGAGTCAATCATTACCTTCACGGTGATGAATGGGAGTAAAACCCACTCCTTTGACTACACAACCTTCATCAAAGCCACAGGCCTTGACTTTGCTGAAGAGTTTGCACCCAACCCTAGTGATCAGGACATAAAGAATGAACTGATCTTTCTTGCACCTCATGACCCCAAACGTCCTACAACGTCTGCGGGAGGCTTATTGGAGAAGGCTCCAGTAGTCAAAACATGGTTCCACCCTATTTGGAGGATACTGATGACATTTGTCATTCAGGTCCTGGGTGGAAATAAATCCTCTACGGAACAATTGAACTCATCACAACAATTGATGTTGTTCAGTCTCCTTGAGGGTACAAAAATAGACATCGGAGGAATAATCTTCCGAGACCTTGTTGCTAAGCTCTCAGGAAAACATAGGCAAATGCATATGTCCTATCCTAGATTTGTTTCCTGTGTGCTTCAGGACCTACTTGGTTCTGACTATGTGAGGACTGATGCAGAAGGTACGAAGCCTGACATCCTGCACAAGTCAAACTTCACTAGTAGCATCAGTGAGGTTACACATATTGCCCTGACTGAATACATGCAATCAGTCATTCAGGGTAATGACGCTATCTCTCCAGTTCCTTCACCGACCAAAAAGGTGAAAAAGACAAAGAAGGGTCAGTCCAGCCAGGTGGTTAGACCCAAGCCACTCGTCACTGAGACTGATCCTCAAAACCAACTCAACCTTAAAAGGAGGTTGAAAAAGGCCGAGACCTCTGAGACACCCATTTCTGAGACCCTCTTGACCTCAAAACAAAGGCCAACGGAAGTCACTGAGCAATCATCCTCAGTGACCTCGGGCACACCCATTCCACATGGTCCAACTGACATAAACAAGTCAGAGGGATCAGGAAGCATTCCCCCCTCACATCCCGATGAAGGAACTGTAAAAAAACAATCAGTTCCCAAGGAGGAAAGGGTTCTAAATCCTCGGTAAGGCAGCACTACCTTACTGAGAAGGGGACCCACAAACATTCACATCCCGCTAACGTTCCTGAGCAATCACCCTCAGGATCTCAGGGAGAAAAGGACCCTAAATCCCCTGAAGGACAGTACAATCCTGATGGGAAGGGGGTCCACAAACTTTCACAATCAGTACCTAGTGATACTACTGGAAAGCACCCATCAGTAGTTGAAGGTGCTAAGGGGGACAAAGACTCAGAGAGAAAGAAACAACCCGCTGATATGGAACCCATCAACCCCTCAGGCGGATCCAGTCTCTCAGGAACTGCCCCCAAAAGCCAGGCTGGTGTTACCCCAGTTATTATGGCTAGTCAAGCTGAGCAAACCCGCTCAGTTATTATGACAACGGGTCAGGACCTGACCAAACCGAAGGCAAGTCTTTTTATAAAGAGGAGCCGGTTGATTTTTTGGGTATTGAGTCCATGGGGGACTTTCAGGCTTTTATTGAGTCTGATGAAGAGCTCAGGGAAGAGAGTGAAGAGGAAATGTTTGAGGCAGGTGAGGATATGGAAACTGATGTACAACCTGAACAATCACCTCAGTCATCTCCAAGCCAAAGTGAAAAGTCAGGTTCTCAGTCTTCTGATTCTTCTGATACTGGGGACATCCTCCAAAAGTATGATGACTCTCTTCCCCTCACTGAAAGAAAATTGGTCAAATTCCTACTGAAGACCAATAGAGCTCTTTTCACTGGTCTCACTGATGAGATGTTTGATCATCACACTGAAGCTGCTGTTCACTATGCCAACCTGAAGGCAGATGTTGAAACTTTTCATGATGATGTGATCGAAATCCAATCAGACACCAAACACTCCCTGACAGCTATTGATCTTCATTTCCAGAAGTTCAATCTTACTCTTGAAGGCATCACCAACAGCCTTGGAACTATTCAGTCAGCTGTCAAGGATGACCCCGTACTCACCAAGAAGGTCCTTCAGGCTGCTGAGACTTACCAGAAGCAATCAGCTGAAATCAGTGATCTTCTCAGCTTACTGAAGGATTCTAAGCTTCAGGGTCTTACCTCTTCTTTGGACTCAATCAGGACTTCCATGGGTCTTCAAGAAAAACATCTTGGTACTTGGGCACAATCTTCAACATCCTTGGCATGGTCTCTTGGGTCAAGGATGTCAGGCATCGAAGCTTCTCAGGCATCTCTGGCTGATCAGATCTCATCTCTTCAGAAAGACACCTCGGACATCAAATCAATGATGACTGAGATCTATCAGGCTTTCAAAGGTCCTGCTGCTCCAGTGACTCCAACTCTTGCTATCACCATGGCTCATGCAACAGTTGAGGGGGAGAATAACACTGGAGTCCCTCAAGCTTCCACAACCCAGCAACCTCCTTCTCACACTGAGGGGGAGATTCCTGAAGCCTCTTCCTCCCATCAAGATAAAGGCAAAGGCATCCTCACTGAACCTGAGACTCAACCAGCACCGATCTCGGTTGCAAAGGATCCTGAATCACCACTCAGGATCCCATATGAAATTGATGGAGTTCTTCACCACTTCTCAGCTGATGAACTCAGTGCTTATCTTCAGGAAGAGGAAGCAAAGAAAAAGTTAAAGGAGGAAGAGAAGGCAAGCAAGCCTGCTATAATTAAGGTTGTTCATGAAGAGGCTGAGAAAATTGGTCTTGAGGCTAAGGATCTCTCAGGAAGAGAAGGTGGTATGACCTTTGTGAAAGCTCAGTCTGAGGAGATGACCACTCTCAGGAAGAAAAGAGAGGAAAGGAATAAACGGGCTGAAGAGATCAGGCAGAACAGGATTAAAGAATATCAGTGGTATATGACTGAAAGGTTGAAGCCAGAACCAATCACTGATGTTCATATTCAAAGAAACACCAATCCTGCCGTTGTCACTGTCTACAGAGGTGCTGACATGAGAAACTTTGATGTTCATAAACCTTTCAGATTCGCTGACTTCGGGATCACTGAATTGGATGAGTTGGGTCCATTAATAGCAAAGAAATCAAATGTTGTGGTCCCTAATCTGATGAAGTCTTTGAGTCTGAGGTACGAAAGATTGGCAGCAGCACCTCAGGAACTTGGCATTCCATATCTTCTTCCTGAATCTGCACAACCAGCTCCCTCTGAGTCTTCTTCAAGGAAAAGAAAGAAGATAGAAGCTGAGCCTGAGATCAAGATTCCTGGTCTTGACTGCAATAGGGCTCTCCCTGAAGGTGTTCCTTTCAGGAACAATATGGTCATTGAACAGTCTGAAAGAGGTTTGTTCTTCATTGATGAGTTCGGTGACAAAGCCTTCCAAAGGTGGAGTGATATAGATTTGTCAGGGATTAAAGCAATGCTTGGCTTTCTAATGATGGCCTCTCCACTCAAGAGTCCTGAAAATGTGAAGTTTTGTCAAGATCTGAAAAGAAAAATCACTGAACATCCGGACCAACAAGAGCTGCAGTCAAAGAAGCCCAAGCTTGAAGCCCTTGGAATCAAGTTGAACTGATGACCTGCCTGAATACCCACCACTATCCCTTTTGTACTTAGTTTTGTTAGGACTTGTAAATGATATCAATAAGATGATGTTTTTATTATTTCAGTGTCCTTATTTACATTCTAGTACATTCAGTATGAGTAGAAGTCTTTAGCTCACTCATATCTGATCAAAACACTAAGGGATAATTTATATCCAAATAGGGGGAGATTGTTGGGTCATGAAAAACCCAAGAATGCTTCAAACATGATTTGGATACAAATTAACTAAGTGTTAACTTAAACCGAGAACAATTCAAGTCACTGAGAGAACAGCATCTCAGTGAGTCATCTTCAGGATGCTTAAGGCGAATTCAAGAAGAAGGATTCACTACTCAGGAAGGCGGTACTCCCTGAGTAGGACTTAAGCCAAAGAAGAAGATGATGGTTCAGTGAGTGTTGGACAAGAACTCACTGAACCCCAGTCTCCTCAACCAACAAAGTGATTGAAAGACTGAGGAACCAACGCCTGAAGAAAAGGCGGGAACAATAGGGAAAAGATCTGAGAAGATAATAGTGTCAGCCCAACACTCTTCTCTTGTCAGATCCAACATTCCCTATTGCGGCTAAAAGTCATGGAGTGTCAGCCAACAACTCCCAAAGTCTTATTAGCCCTTTCCTATTGGTTCTTGGAAATGACAATTACTTTTTGTAATTGTCAGACACGCAACCTCAACAACTTTTATTATATTTAATCACTTATACTTAGATTACTTGTGTATAAATAGATAAGATGGGAGAGAAGTTAAAGTGTGCTTTGTATATTGAAAGTCTTGAACTTTTACAAAGGAACTTCTCTCCTACAAAGAGTATACAACTCACTGAGATAGCTCAGTGGGTATATTGTTACCACTCAAGCAAAGCTTGAGTTTCGATAGGAGACACCCCATACCCTTGTCTATTCAATCCCAAGTGTTTGTTCCGCAAAACACTTGGGTATAGATTCTTGAAATTATTTCTAATAAGAATTTAAACGTTGAAAAATATTGTTGTTTTTATATTCACGTTTTATAACTGTTAGAATTAATCTTAAACATTGTATTAGTCATAAACACAAATAGATTAACTTTCTAGTTAATTCTAATCGTGTAAAGGGAACAAGAAATGATACTTGAACAATATTATTAATTATATGTGTATCATTTTAGATTTGTTATAAAAGTTTTCTTTTTATGAATGGAGTTTTAAATTGATCTTTATGTGAAATCAACTTCTAATTAATACTAACAGTTATATATGCCTATATGTATGAAAGTAATGACGATATAAAGAAATAAGTAAGAGATGGAAAGATCAAACCGAGACACGAGGGATTTATAGTGGTTCGGCTACAAGGACACCTTCCTTGCCCTACTCCACTCCCCGAGCTCACCTTGCTCGAGAGTTTTCTTCACTACTTCAACAAGCTCCCTTATGGCGGAGAAAACCTAACACAACTTTCGCTTACACCGGTTTAACGACACAAAGCTAAATGTCGAGTTCTAATCGTAGCTAGAACCATTCTCACGACTTCAATCACAACTTGTACACGACTTATTCACGACAGCTTCACGACTTCGACACAACGGCTTCGACACAACGGCTTCATGACTTCTAAGCTACGACTTCACGACTTCACACCTTCTAAGCTATGGCTTCACGACTTTTACCCAACGACTTTACACCTTCTAAGCTATGACTTCACGACTTTTACACAATGACTTCACACCTTCTAAGCTATGGCTTCACGACTTTTACACAATGACTTCACACCTTCTAAGCTATGGCTTCACGACTTTTACACAACGACTTCACAACTTCCAAGCTATGGCTTCACGACTTCTACATGACGACTTCACAACTTCCAAGCTATGGCTTCACGACTTCTACATGACGACTTCACAACTTCTAAGCTATGGCTTCATGACTTCTACATGACGACTTCACAACTTCCAAGCTATGGCTTCACGACTTCTACATGACGACTTCACAACTTCTACACCATGGCTTTACAACTTCTACATGACTTCTTTATACCACAACTACTTATACACCTTCTTCACTACTTACACACTATACATATCTAGTCACTTATGTTTACACCTTATGTACACACTTTACACAAATGAATGAATGATTTACAAGGTATACTTAACAAATAACTTAAGTAACAAGATGATATTAAGTTGTAATACTTCTAGTCTTGACTGATAGAAGTATTCTTCTTTTGCACTTGGATGGTGGAAGCTTGGATCACTTGGAAACCAATGCTTAAGATTATATGATCAAAGGGTTTTTGAAGATATGAAATGAGATCTACAACAGAAAGTTTTAGTGCAAAAGGTGAGGTAAAAATCCAGGGGAAGGCTGGTATTTATAGGCAGAAAACTGGACAGCTGGAAGGCTACTGGAGCGTGGCCGGCCCCCTTAAATAGGGGGGGCGGTCCCCTTAAAATTAAGGGGGCCGCCTTGTATAATTAAGGGGGCCGCCCTCCCTAGCCGTTGCCCAGTTTTGTCTTTTTGTGGGGAAGGTTTTTCTGGAACATTTTTACTGATTTTGGTTGAAAATTTGAATTCATAAATTTATAATGAATTAAACATTTTTATTTATTACCAAAAATGTTTTTCTAAAAGATATAAAATGTTTTTGACATTTTATAAAAAATCTAGTGTTTAAGAAAATGTTCATTTGATCATATAATGCATTAAGAACTTGTTTATTCATACCTTAAGTGATTAAGTTGTAGAAATGAATATTTACAACTAAATACTTGTTTATTTGATAAGTTTATGTTTAATGAGTTTACATTTTGTGATTATCAAAACATAGAGATATGAATAAGTATGAATAATGTTTTTAGGAATTATTTATGTCAACAATCTCCCCCTTTTTGATGATTACAAAACTAAAACTCATTAAATCCAAAAAGTTATTTTTGGACAAGTATTTAGTGAGTTTATATTCACTTCTCCCCCTTTTTGTAGAATCAAAAAGGTTATGCCAACAAGTTTTTGAGATAAAATTTGTCGGGACGAGAACTCCCCCTTGATGTGTGCTCTCCCTCGTTTGAGGGCACCAAGGAATCGATATATGGAATACTTGCAAGAAAAATATTAGAAGCACAAGCATATATATAGCAAAAATAAGCATGCATATAAAGACATTCATTAAAAATGTTGTGTATAAATACACAACCATCCAAGATTATATTCAATCCTACATTAGCTAGTAAGTAATGCAATCTACATAATCATTCTATGAGTACATGATCTTCCATGGGGCTTGCACACAAAATGGTTTGAAAAATTATTTTTGATGAAGCATTGCATATGCTTAATTTGGTGAGAATGGAGGTGGTGGTGGTGTAGTGGGTGAAA
This sequence comes from Artemisia tridentata subsp. tridentata, assembly GCA_021014915.2. Classification (NCBI taxonomy): domain Eukaryota; kingdom Viridiplantae; phylum Streptophyta; class Magnoliopsida; order Asterales; family Asteraceae; genus Artemisia; species Artemisia tridentata. Next base: position 290,957,582 of record CP139505.1, on the reverse strand, counting down.
ATGGTGGAGGTTGTGGTGGAGGTTGGTTGTTAAGCATGTGTTCAAGGGATGAAAACATGTAGTGTATCTCATCTCTAAGACCAAAGATGATGGTTCAGTTGTGGATGCAACAAAGGCAATTGTCTCCATGGGCTTCAAGTAAAGCCCAAGGGATGGGAAAACATGGTGGTGGTATTGATGATGATGAGAAATGAGCATCAAGAGGTGTTATTGGTGATATGGAAATGACAAGTTGGGTGAATGGAGGTTCTTGAGTAGGAGGTGGAGTTGATGCTCTTGATGGTGGTGATGATAGGTGTGAGTTGATGTAGTTATTGATGGATGAAGTGGAAGGTATGGATGAAGATGATGTGCCATGAATGGAGGGTGTTTTTGATGGTGCATTTGGTGCACTTGGGGATGAACATTGAGGTGGTGGTGATGGAGTTTTGGTGTCTTCTTTGGTTAAGTCAATGAAGAGTTGTTTTGGTGGTATGATGAGAATTTTGTGTTTCTTGGATGTCTTAGTGATGGATGATTTTGGTGATAGCATGGTGAATGAAAATGGGTGTTTGATGGAGGTGATGGTTGATTTAGGTAAGGTTTGGAGGTTTTGTGGTAAAATTCCAATACCAGTTCGTCCTTTAAGAGAAATGGTAGCTGGGGCTAGATAAAAGGGGTCACAAGATGCAAAAGAAAACTGTAAATTTTACTGCCCAGATGGCCGGTCCCCTTAATTGTAGGTCGGCCCCCTTAAAATTAAGGGGACCGCCTAGGGAATTAAAGGGGCCGCCCATCTGGTGTTTTCCCAGGCGACCAAATTTGAAAAATTTCCAGAAAAGGGTCATTTTTAGGGTGTTTTTGCAGCAAGCTCCATTTGAATCATGTACATCAAGAATGTATAAATAGTGGCATAAACATGTTAAATACGCATGCATACATTTAAAACATATTATGGAATAAGCATGTTATTAATCATCAAGCATGTATATATATCATGATATCAAGTATACAAGCAATAAGCATAACAATCATATATTAAAGACAAGAAATAAAGCATTCATTAGTTGAAAATAATTATGTTAAAAACATAATTATTGATACAACACATATTTTGCTTATAGCATACAATAAGTAGAAAATTTTAAATTGCCTAAGAGATCCATTTGACTTGCTTAAGACATGAAAAACTTGAATTATTTTGGATGGATGATGGTAAAGAGGGGGTAAAAATGTTAGATTAATGGGGTTGTAAGTTTGGGTGTATGGATGTTGGAGAGAGTGTTGATGGAGGAATTGGAGGTGGAGAGCTTGGACTTGACCATGTTGAATGAGGGTTTTGATGTTGTTCAAGTGGTGGTGTTGGATTAGATCTAGTGAGAAGATACTCAATCCAAGTGAGACGCTCATTTAAGGCGATTGTTTGATTTTGGAGAAAGATGCAACAAGGACAATTGTTGACATGTTTCTCAATTTGACTCAAGTGATGTGGTGATGATGGTAATGATGGTGAGATGGATGGTGATGGGTCTAAGTTGCTTTGAGCAAGGTGCAAAGCAAGGAGAGCATTAAGCTCATGGGCTTCCTTGAGTTCTTCAATGAACTTCAAGTGTTGAATGGAAGGTGATGATGATGGAGAGTGGTTGTTATTTGGTGGAGGTGGTGGTGACACTCTTGGTGGTGGAGACATTTTGAACTTGGGTAATCATGAGTGGATGAGGGTGGACATATGGATGAAGTGGGTGTTCCAAGAGTGGTGAGTGTTTTGAATGATGCATTGGTGGGTTGAGTGTGAATGATATTAGGATTGTTGTTTTGGGATTGATCATTGGGAAATGAAGGTGTAGGGATGGATGATTGGTTATGTGTTTGAACAACATCATTTGTTGGGTTATGACAAGTTTCAAGCTTCCTTCTCTAAATTGGTCTCACTGAGATTTTAGCAACTCTTGAGGGTTTTGACTTTGGGTAGCTGGAGGATGACATGTTTGAGCATTTATGATGAGGAAGTGCATTTATAGTGTAGGAATGATGTGGTTTAGGAAGGTAAATTTTGGTGGGTGGTTTATGACAAAATGTGTTTGTGAATTTTGGGAAGTATGGAATAAAATGGGTTGGAAATTGAAAAAGAAAACAGTAAGCCGGATCTCCAGATGGCCGGTCCCCTTAAATAGGGGCCGGTCCCCTTAATTATAAGGGGGCCGCCTAGGTATTTAAGGGGGCCGCCCATCTGCTGACTTCCAGATTACTGAAAATGGGTTTTTGGCAGAAATTTGTAGAAAAGGTTGTGTTTTTGAGTTTAGTTTCAAGCAAGTCTAACTTCTTTCAAGGCAATTTAGAATTTAATAACTCATATATGCTAAGCATATTTATTTAAGCAACTTTATCTAACATGCAAACTACTCATTAAGCATATAACATGTATATACATATATTAGACAAGAAGATAATACATAGCACCAAGTAATTCATAGTATCATACTTAGGAAGATTAAAAGGCTAGTTAATTAATCCTAATGATTATCTATGTACTAGGGAATGGGGAGTTGTGATAGCATGGACTTCTAGACTTGTACCAAGTGAGATCTTTAATAAGTAAACCATGATTTTTTATTTTTGATTTAGTTCACTTATAAGTGTCATATACACAAGTATATATGACATATATGAGATCACCAAGCATGATTTAAATAGATGTTTTTAGCATTATTCAACAATGTTTGAAAGTAGGTTCTTATGTGGATGTGAAAGTTTATTTTTGAAGAAATAGATTTGGTTTTATTTCAAAATGTTTTTATGAGAGAAGAAAACATATTTTTCCAATCTTTGGTTTTTGATAAACACGTAATTATGGACACAAGTTTGGAAGAAAGGTAGGATGGTGAAACATGTTTAATAGAAATGTGTCATAATCTTTTGAAAAATCATTTTTCCAAAATGTGAAGTTTTTGCAAATTTAAAAACAAGTCCCATTAATTATAGGTTTAAAAATAGTGGTTTATAAAAGATCTCATGCTCAAGGGTATTGGTTAAGTCTAGTGTCACATGCTACCTCTTTCTACATATCCTATGACATTTAAGCATGTATTATGACTAAATACAAAAATACATCATATCAGAGTAGTTAGAGAAAAACAAAAGCTATTATAATGACAATGCATTCAACAACTAAACAAATAATTACGAAGGCTTGCAGTCAAATCACATAGGAGCAAGTAAACATCTAGAAATTTTATATATGCAAGATGACATAAATCTAGGAATGAAAATCTCTAGTGAAAAGCAAAGTTCATAACAGTAAACTATCGTTAGGTATATTTAGGAAGAATAATGTATTCAAGTTGGAGAATGAGTATGAGACTATTACTAGTGGTGCTCAATTCAGGCTAAACACGACCGTTTTTACGGGTTACACACACCCAACTTCTCACATAGAAGCAATTCAACCGTTAGGTCAAATTGAGTTTCTAGTCAATAGATTCTCCAGTAGTCATTCTCTTTTTAGAAGAAATTAAGTTCCTAAATTTACCTATCGAAGAGTACCAAATATGAAGATTGCTTGGTTTACTAATACTTAGGGGGGCTAACTAAAGGGTTTCTAGTTCATTAAGCCACAGAACGAATATAACTAAAGTGTAAAGGCAAAGCAACCTATCAGACTAAGCATATCCTAAGGCATTAATAAGATTATATGCATGAAGTAATTACTTATGAAATTTAAAAAGAGAACTTACCTCACGTCCTAGCTTTTCTTCGTAATGTCTCAGATGATGATCGACGTGTGAATGATAGGTGAGTCGGATGATGATCTTCTCCTTCGTCTGTGTCACTCCATGATTTTGGATTGAGTTCACTTTGGAGTTGATTCATGTAGTCTTCGTCGTTAATACCTTCATTAACAACATTTGAACTAGTATCACATGTATCTATTTTATCTACATGTTTATCTATTAAATTTTCTAAGATAACTAATTCATGTACACGATCAAAATCCTCATCTTTGGCTTGACATTTTTCTTGATGAAAGTTTAAGAAATTTTTCCAAATATCATTTTCCGTTTTACATAAGGATATTCTTTCATATTCAACTTTCGGCAAGGTTTTGTAAACAATTATTTTAGCTTTATTATTTATGTCATTCTTTGTTTTCAAATAATTAATTTAATTTTCAAACTCCGTTTTTGCTTGACTTTCAAAATCCGTTTTTGTTTGACTTTCAAAATCCGTTTTTATTTGACTTTCAAAAACCATTTTTGTTGATTGAAAATCACCAATCGAAATGACATGCCAAAGATCTAGATCAATTGATTTCACATAATTTTCAAATTTATTTTTCCATTCAAGAAAAGTATAGTTTTCAAATAGCGGTGGTTTTTGCATAAATTTCCCTTCTAAATATTTTTCAAATTCCATAGATCGATTCAAGTTTTAAAATACAACATATTTTAAAAATCTTGTTTGACGTGGCTCTGATACCAATTGTGGAAAACTAGAAGGGGGGGTTGAATAGTTTTACGTCTTTTTAATTTTATTATGAAAACTTAGTTTCCTTTTAAAACCTTAGATTTGAGTTTATATGAAAAATGATACTTGAACAATATTATTAATTATATGTGTATCCTTTTAGATTTGTTATAAAAGTTTTCTTTTTACGAATGGAGTTTTAAATTGATCTTTATGTGAAATCAACTTCTAATTAATACTAACAGTTATATATGCCTATATGTATGAAAGTAATGACGATATAAAGAAATAAGTAAGAGATGGAAAGATCAAACCGAGACACGAGGGATTTATAGTGGTTCGGCTACAAGGACACCTTCCTTGCCCTACTCCACTCCCCGAGCACATCTTGCTCGAGAGTTTTCTTCACTACTTCAACAAGCTCCCTTATGGCGGAGAAAACCTTACACAACTTTCGCTTACACCGGTTTAACGACACAGAGCTAAATGTCGAGTTCTAATCGTAGCTAGAACCAATCTCACGACTTCAATCACAACTTGTACACGACTTATTCACGACTTCTTCACGACAGCTTCACGACTTCGACACAACGGCTTCACGACTTCTAAGCTACGGCTTCACGACTTCTACACAACGACTTCACACCTTCTAAGCTATGGCTTCACGACTTTTACCCAACGACTTCACACCTTCTAAGCTATGACTTCACGACTTTTACACAATGACTTCACACCTTCAAAGCTATGGCTTCACGACTTTTACACAACGACTTCACAACTTCCAAGCTATGGCTTCACGACTTCTACATGACGACTTCACAACTTCCAAGCTATGGCTTCACGACTTCTACATGACGACTTCACAACTTCTAAGCTATGGCTTCATGACTTCTACATGACGACTTCACAACTTCCAAGCTATGGCTTCACGACTTCTACATGACGACTTCACAACTTCTACACCATGGCTTTACAACTTCTACATGACTTCTTTACACCACAACTACTTATACACCTTCTTCACTACTTACACACTATACATATCTAGTCACTTATGTTTACACCTTATGTACACACTTTACACAAATGAATGAATGATTTACAAGGTATACTTAACAAACAACTTAAGTAACAAGATGATATTAAGTTGTAATACTTCTAGTCTTGACTGATAGAAGTATTCTTCTTTTGCACTTGGATGGTGGAAGCTTGGATCACTTGGAAACCAATGCTTAAGATTATATGATCAAAGGGTTTTTGAAGATATGAAATGAGATCTACAACAGAAAGTTTTAGTGCAAAAGGTGAGGTAAAAATCCAGGGGAAGGCTGGTATTTATAGGCAGAAAACTGGACAGCTGGAAGGCTACTGGAGCGTGGCCGGCCCCCTTAAATAGGGGGGCGGTCCCCTTAAAATTAAGGGGGCTGCCTTGTATAATTAAGGGGGCCGCCCTCCCTAGCCGTTGCCCAGATTTGTCTTTTTGTGGGGAAGGTTTTTCTGGAACATTTTTACTGATTTTGATTGAAAATTTGAATTCATAAATTTATAATGAATTAAACCTTTTTATTTATTACCAAAAATATTTTTCTAAAAGATATAAAATGTTTTTGACATTTTATAAAAAATCTAGTGTTTAAGAAAATGTTCCTTTGATCATATATTGCATTAAGCACTTGTTTATTCATACCTTAAGTGATTAAGTTGTAGAAATGAATATTTACAACTAAATAATTGTTTATTTGATAAGTTTATGTTTAATGAGTTTACATTTTGTGATTATCAAAACATAGAGATATGAATAAGTATGAATAATGTTTTTAGGCATTACTTATGTCAACACAAATCACATGTGATTTTTCTGGGCGAAAATTTTGAAAAGAAAAAGTTCGTCGAAAGTATATAACAATGCATATCTATAGAAAGATAATTTAATTCTCGTCGCGATAATATAATTTTTTTCGCGTAACGATTAACGGTTTGCGAGATATTTAATTTAAAAAAAAAGGTGAAAATTTATTTTGTTTATTTTGATAAAAAAATGAATGGCTAGGATTGCTTGATTGGTTATATGGCAAATATGAGTTCTATATTGATCTTTTGTCTATATGGCATATATATATATGTTTTGTTTCAAATCATAATTATTTATATAGTCCTCTAAAGGTATTTTATAAAAGGATTTTCTATAATGTGACATGGTGGCACATGTTTGAAACTAAAATTGCCATATTTAAACGTGATTTGATATTATTACTTTCCAAAATTTCTTTTGTTTGCCAAGTTTAACTTCATTTTACATTAAAATGTATTTAATTTAAAAAATAAATATAATTAATTAATACTTCTTAGGTCATGCCCCTATGACACAAGTTAGATAAAGCCTTTTTATAAATTCCAAGGATAAACATTATTCAATGACGCCATATTGTAATGGATTGGAAGGATGTTCCAAGATGTTTTGTTTGTGATGGAATCTATTAGTAGATCGCTTCATTGACTGTCATATTACGATGTAATAAGTTGTTTTTGAAGATATCTCACGATCTCAAAAAGCAAGTGGGACCAGAATAACTTGGAGTTATTACTCACAAACTCAATATTTCATATTGCATAGAAATATTACGTGTGAACTAGAAGGGGTTGAATAGGTTTATCATTTACAATTATGTTTTAAAAACTTTTAATTCTTTTTTGTTTCTTTTCGAAAAACCATTTCATTCAATGTTATGTGATATCTATAAACACAATAATAATGCGTAAAGTAAAGACAAGAGATACAGAAAGAAGACAACCAAACCGAGACGCGGAGATTTATAATGGTTCGGCACGAAGCTCACTCTTCGCCCTACTCCAGTCCTCGAGTACCACACTTGAGAGTTAACAATCACTATGTCAACACACTCCTTTTATGCGGAGCAAACCGTACACCAAATCTTACACCAATTTAACAACACTAAGTGGAATGTCGAGTCCTAATCCTAGCTAAAACCAATCTACACCAAAGCACAAGTGGCTACACAGACGTACACCTAGTCCACTTGAATCTTCACCCAATTCAAGTCTTTACGAACCTTCACCCGGTCCTAGCCTTCACTTCACGGACTCACACCAAGTCCAAGTCTTCACACACGGACTTACAACAAGTCCAAGTCTTCACACACCGACACGCAAACTTACACTAAGTCCTAATCTAGATACACCACTTCACGGACTCACACTTTGTCCGTATTTACCCTAACACACCTAATCACGACTCACACACAAGTTGGATATACAAATTTACAATATATACAAATGAGAGAGTTTGGGAGAAGAAGAGAATCGTAAACAAGTTACGTGTGTGCGATGACTAATCTATAACACTTCGTTTCTTGACGAATACTAGTGTTCTTCTCTTGCACTTTGATATAGAGGGTAACGGGATCACTTATAAACACATATCGACACGTTATAGTGATCAAAGAAGGGAGGAAGAAAGAACATAATGTTTTCGTGCAAAGAGTCTTGTTTTTCTGAGTGAAACAGTGCAATTCAAATTTATTTTCTTTAATAAAATATTTCTTTTTAATTACAAAAATACTTTTGTAAAAATGTTTTGTCACATAAAAATGTGAGGTTTTGAGAAAAATAAATTCTTTGATCAATTTACTAATGTCGGCATTGTGTTTGTTCATACCTGAAGTGATGTTGTAGTCGGTACGTTGTTGAAACGATTTTTCTCGATTAAAAACTTATCAAGTGTAGTTTTACGTAACGTGTTTTTATATTTTGTTATTGTCAAAACGTAAAGAGACCGAATAATGCAAATGTCGTTTTTGACATTATTTGTATTAACAATCTCCCCCTTTTTGATGATTACATAATATAAACTCATTTTAGGTAAAACTATAGGTTAATAAGTTTTTAATGAGTTTTTGTTTACTTCTCCCCCTTTTTGTAGAATCAAAAAGGCTTCGTCGATGTGTAGAGATGAAAGAAATCGACGGTACTAATGCTCCCCCTTGTTTAGTGCTCCCCCTAGATGAGGGCATCGGGGAATCGAGCTATGGTTTTGTGCTACAAAAACAAGTTAGAATACAATGCACATACACATATTTATATGAGAGTTAGAGGGGATGAGAAGAGAATTAAGATAGATAGAAGAAGATTGGATAAGAAGAGATGATGAGAGGAAGGTGAAATCAGATAGATTAGACATGAACCAGATAATTCAGATTATTCAGAAAAGAGAAATTTGATATTTAATCCTGATTGGGGACGGTCCTTCAAATACACCGACGGTCCCTTAAATATAGGGGACTGTCCCTGTATAAGGGACCGCCACCAGTGGGCTTGTTTTCGGCAAAATATTGTGATTTAAGTATCTCCCATTTTAAAGGTAGTTAATTTCACATATTATAAAAGCAACCATAACAAGCATCACATCATAAAAGCATAGATTTCAGTATTCGTCATGTTAACCTAAGTTAATATTATGAATTATCACAAGTATCATACCACATAAGAGCTAAATTTCATTAACCAAGGCATGAGATCATACATAAGAGAAGCCATACAAGATAGATAGATAAAGGCATACATGATACAATACAACCAAGTTAAGAAAAACTACAAGCTATTTCTAGAGAAATCTAAGTTCCTAGAACATGCTTGGCCCAAAAGATACTCATTGATTATTTTTAACTAAACATGTAGAGATTTTTAGTTAGAAGGTGGAGAAGAAGGTGGTGGAGAAGATGGTGGAGCAGAATGTGGCATGGTGGCAAGAGGAGTTGGTTGCAAATTGGGTTGAGATAGAAGATACTCAATGTGGGCAAACATGTAGTGGAGTTCACCTCTTAGAGAGGAAATGAGGTTGAAGTAATGAAAGCAACATGCACAACCCATGGTGTGGTTGTTCACAAAGTTGTAGGGAAGAGGATACCCCATGATTGGAGATGGTGGTGGAGTAGAAGGAGTGTAGTCCAAAGGACCATTTGGTGATAGAGACAAAGAAGTATTTGGTGGAAGTGGATGTGAACTTCTTGGTGGAGGTGACAAGTCTCCAAGATAAGGTGAGAAATTACCAATGAAAGTTGAGAATTGAGAAGATGATGGTCTAGAAGAAGAGAAGGATGTTCCATTGGTGGATGGAGTTTTCATCGGTGCACTTGGTGCTTGAGGAGATGATGGTGGAGATTTTAAAGAAGGAGTAGTGTCTTCTTGAGTGAGATCAATGAAGTTGGTTGTTGGTGATGTGATGGTGATTTTAGGCTTTTTGTTTGAGAGAAACAATGAGGTTGAAGAAGATGCCATTGTGAAGAATGAAGAAGATGAAGTAGAGATGAAGAAGAAAGGTGATGATGAAGATGAAGAGGATGATGGAGGTTTAAATAATCAAATGTGACTTTCATTTGGGCAAAGCATGCATTAAGCATATTATGGCACATAAAATTGTTTAACTAAACCTGGAAATGGTGGTGATAAGCATGCAATAGGTTCAAGGTTTGCAGAAAATGAGAGAACAGTCCAAAATCCGTGACACCTATGGACGGTCCTTTAAATAGAGGGACGGTCCTTTAAAGGTCTGGGACCGTCGCCTTATTTAAGGGACCGGCACCAGTAGGTTTCGAGGTTTTTGCCCAGTTTATCATTTCTGCAACCTGCAACTAAAAACACATACTATCTGACAGTTTAGATTAATACTTAATCATATATAGTTACTTCAACAGAATAGATTTCAAGCAGGTTCAAGAATATTCATGCACTCAAGAAGGAACATGTTTCAATGCAACTAAGTCTAAACGCATCCAAATACATCATAGCTCAACTAAGAAACATATATTAGAGAATAATACTAATATTAAGAAACATGTTGTCTTCTTCTTCTACTTCCATTGAGTAACTTCTAGGTGTCTATGTCCATTAACCTCAGTCTTCCCCGATGCGTCTCGCTTGATCATTAATTGGAGATCTTTCCGGTTGAAGAAAAGATGATATACGTGACTCAGTTATGGGTTCCATGAGTCGATAGAAGAGTTGATATTGAGGATTTCGGAGGTATGGATATGATTCCATGAAATAGTTGTAGAGACGAGTTAGGAGCATCCCACAGGGCATTAATTTAGAGTTATTGTCCTTGAGATGCATTATTCGCATAGCGAAGAAGTAAGCGAGATTGTACGGTTGTCTTGTGAGAATGAAATAAAGCATATGAGCACAACACGCCGGTAGATACTCACGATCTTTTACTAGACAAAAGACATTTTCTCGTAATATAACCAACATTGGTCGAAGAAAATAGCGGAGTTCAAGCATACGGATTCTCTTAGGATGAGAGACACTGGGTGAGTCACATAAAGATGCAATTAACTCAGTTGAAGAGGGAATATATGAGCGATATGGACCATCCTCTTCTCGATGTTTGAGGAGGGATTCAAGCTTAAGTTCTTCCGTATAGGCACATTGCCCACGATTTGGAAGTCCAAGGATTTGAGCAAATTGCTCAGGAGACAAGGAGAGTTTGTACTGACCAACCCAAAACCAAAGAGAGATGGAATAGTCTTGGTTACGTTTAATTTTGATCTCACGGAGGAATTCTAACATGAAACGAGGACATATTAGTTCATTGATAGTAAGTAGGCTTTCAAAGCCTATTATTCGAAAGGCTCTGTCGATTTGTTCCTGGCCTACCAAGGAAGGATCAAAAGTTTGGCCTTCATGGATATTACGAGACTCAAGATCTTTGAAACTTTAGACAAACTCAGGTGGTAAGGAGGGTTCTAATGAAATTTTGGAATGTATTTGTTGGTTAGAAGATTATCAAAATCATATATATGTGGCATTGTTATACCTACACCAGAAAACAAATAAAATGTCATGGAATTAATTTTAAATACAAATATTAATTTTAATATATTTATCCAAGCACTCCTTGATTTGATTTATTCTACCATGTGAACCTATGTGACAATCCAAGCATTCCTTAATTCAAGTTTTATTTGACAAACTATGTTTGAAAACCATATTTTTGTAAAATCTTGACTTATATTGATGCATGGTTGTGAAAATGTTTTTGACATGTATTAACAATGCATGGTTTCGTTACTAAACATGATCTTTTACAAGAAGTCGAATTAGGGATTATCACATGTTTTGACACTTTCAAAATTCATTTAATTGGACAATTCCTACATCTAGATGAGTTATGATGGTTGTACATTGTTAAGTTTTGATGTTAATTTCAAACAATTACAAGAAGAATTGAAAATCCCCAAACTCAATTTCAAGTTCATGTAAACCCTAATTTCGAATTGGCAATGGAAATTGATTAGATGACTTACAATTAATGATTAGAAAGAATGATGGATGAGTAATCCTTGATATGTAAGAGTTTTATTTGAGTTTTAGTGTAGCAATAAAGGATTTGGGTGTGTTTAGGCTTGTGTCGTCGCTTCTGCAGCACCAAGGGGTTATTTGGTTTTAGTTTTCACCAAATGATAAAAGAAAAACGGGATACCCCTTGAAAACATATGACGGTGCTTTAAATATAATGGACCGTCTCAAGGACCGTTGAGAATTAACTGAAACGTCGTCAGAAAGGGATTTTTGAGAGACAAAGTTTTGTAACTGGTTTTTGATTTGAGTTTTATGAAAAGTATTTTGTTGGGGACTCTTAGAAACGGGAATTTAGATAACATGGAATTCTAGACACGGAATAGAGGAGACGGAGGAGACACAATACGCATGAGTAGTCCAGAGGAATGGGTATTGAGGAGAATCGAGACAGAAGAAATAGAAGAGACGTAGATGAGATGAGAGTCAAATACGAGACTTGCATCGGGTTGTTTAGAAGTCAATCATGTCTATGGCGGGTGGAGACAAGAAGAAAACAAAAATAAATGTCACAGACAAGAAATAGAAGAGAGAAGAGATTTCGAGGTCGTTGAGAGTGTGTGTCATCCATAGTGATTGTTAGACGTGTCAATACGGCGATTACATAGTCGGCTATTGATAATGGTTGTGGTAAGAGCATTATCTACAAAAATTTACTAAGATCCTACGGATGATAAGCATTTAGGTACGAAGTCTAATTTCCTAAAAGTTATCTACCAAATATAGATTCAAAGCACATAGCAAATAAGCGCATAGCAAATAAGTGCATAGCAAATAAGACAATTAAGATTTTAAGAAAGCGTACCTTTGCCGCTAGCTATTCCTAAAGATACATTAGCGTGAGTGATGTTGTGCGTGATGCAAGGTTTGAGTTTCAACGAGTCTCATTTGAAGTTTCAACCCTTTGACATATTTCATATTCAGGACATACGTTGTCTTCTTCATCCATATCACTAGAAGATTCTCCAATGAGTTCTCTTCGTATATTACTCATATAGTCCTTGATAGCATTACCTTCATTGAAAACACTTGAACTAGTAGCATTTGTATTTAATCTATCTAAATATCTATCTACTGATTCGTCTTCAGAAGTGACTAATTTTTCATATGTATGTTCAAGATCAATTCAGTTATCTTTGGCTTGACTATTTTCTTGTTGAAAGTTTAAAAGATTTTTCCAAATATCATTTTTCATTTGACACAATAAAATTCTTTCATATTCAATTTTTGGCAAGGCTTTATAAATCATTATTTTCGCTTCAATATTTTTATAAAAATTTCTTTTAAAATCATTACTTTGATTTTCAAAATTTATTTCTGTTGGTTGAAAGTCACCAATTGGAATGACATGCCAAAGATCTTGATATATTGATTTCACATAACTTTTAAATCTATTTTTCCATTCAATAAAATTATTGTTTTCGAAAAATGGTGGCCCTTTCAAAGAATACTTTTCTAGATATTTTTCAGACTCTATAGATCGATTCAAGTTTTAAAGTACAGTATAATTTAGAGTTTTTGAGTGACCTGCTCTGATACCAATAATAAAAACTAGAAGGGGGGGGGGGCGGGGGGTTGAATAGTTTCACCATTTAAAATTACGTTTTAAAAACTTTTAATTCCTTTCTGTTCCTTTTCGAAAAACCATTTGATTCAAAGTTATGTGATATCTATGAACACAATAATAATGCGTAAAGTAAAGACAAGAAATAAAGAAAGAAGACAGCCAAACTGAGACGCGGAGATTTATAGTGGTTTGGCACGAAGCTCACTCTTCGCCCTACTTCACTCCTTTGAGTACCGCACTCGAGAGTTCACAATCACTATGTCAACACACTCCCTTTAGGCGAAGCAAACCGTACGCCAAAGCTTACACCAATTTAATGACACTAAGCGGAATGTCGAGTCCTAATCCTAGCTAGAACCAATCTACACCAAAGCCCACGTGGCTACACGGACGTACACCTACTCCACTTGAATCTTCACCCAATTCAAGTCTTCACGAACCTTCACCCGGTCCTAGTCTTCACTTCACGGACTCACACCAAGTCCAAGTCTTCACACACGGACTTACACCAAGTCCAAGTCTTCACACACCGACACGCGAACTTACACTAAGTCCTAATCTAGATACACCACTTCACGGACTCACACTTTGTCCGTATTTATCCTAACACACCTAATCACGACTCACACACAAGTCGGATATACAAATTTACAATATATACAAATGAGAGAGTTTGGGGGAAGAAGGGAATCGTAACACAAGTTACGTGTGTGTGATGACTAATCTATAACACTTCGTTTCTTGACGAATACGAGTGTTCTTCTCTTGCACTTTGATATAGAGGGTAACTGGATCACTTATAAACACATATTGACACGTTATAGTGATCAAATAAGGGAGGAAGAAAGAACATAATGTTTTTGTGCAAAGAGTCTTGTTTTTTTGAGTAAAACAGTGTAGTATTTATAGGCACCAGGAGGAGCGGGGGACGGTCCTTTAAACATTGGACGGTCCCGTATATATAAGGGAACGTCTACCTATTTACGGGACCGTCCCGACAGACGCTCCTGTTTTTGTCCTGATGTGGTGAAAATTTATCTAGTGAAAAACTTATCTGGTTTAGGCGGGAAAAATAGCTGTTGGAAGATTTGAAATTCAAATTTATTTTCTTTAATAAAATATTTCTTTATAATTACAAAAATACTTTTGTAAAAATGTTTTGTCACATAAAAATATGAGGTTTTGAGAAAAATAAATTCTTTGATCACTTTACTAATGTTGGTATTGTGTTTGTTCATACCTGAAGAGATGATGTAGTCGGTACGTTGTTGAAACGATTTTTCTCGATTAAAAACTTATCAAGTATAGTTTTACGTAACGTGTTTTTAAATTTTGTGATCGTCAAAACGTAAAGAGACCGAATAATGCAAATGACGTTTTTGACATTATTTGTTTTAACAAACTGATTATCTATTCAGATAAATAATCAAATTTATGAAATTAAGTTGTATCTAATAAATAAGACAATGTTATTGGGATAATACTAAACTTTAAGATATCCATAAGATGAATCAAAAGGTTGATTCAACAAATTTTTAATTTTAAGATACGATCTTAAAAGCACATTCAACCATAACACTAGGTTAAACTTTAACATACTGCCACGTCACCGCCACATCACCGCCACATCAGATTTAACCTTTTCATATTTAACTCAAAAAAACACTCCCAATCATAACTACCTTTAAATCAAATATTTTCTAACTCAACCCCTAAACTTATAATAATACTTCATTTATTAAAAACTTAACATTCATTAAAAATATACTACATTACATACTTAATAAAAAAAAATTACAACAAAATTAAAAAAAAAAAAAAAAAATAACGAAAAAAAAAAAACTACAACATAAAAAAAAAAAAAAACACAATACTAAATCTAGTGACGAGGCTGGAGGTTGTATTTTTTGATGATTCGATCTTTTTCTTCATTGATCCAACACACAACGTTTGGATCCTTCCCGTCAGTGTCAATCATAAAAAATTTCATTTCCTCCAACCTTGTTATCATCTCGTCTTTTATTTGGGCCGCCCGATACGCGGCTTGGGCGGTTTCCTGTTTCAGACGATACTCGGATGTCATAGCCTCACCGAATTGGCTAGACGAGTTCATTCCTCCCGTACTCGCTCCCGTGCTCGTTCCTCCCGTGCTCTCGGATCTAGCTTTCTTTGAAGCACGCTTTGTTCCCATTGGCCATGGTTGTTCATCACGACTAAACAACGCCTCGTTTGTTTCGCTTGGTACATCGCCGGTTAAATCAACCCCTTCCGGCGCATCCCATTTCATATGAGCCCGCAAAATCTCCCAAGCCTCCTCGTTGTTAAAAGGAGCGGTTCTGTGATCGTCCCGATACATTTGTTTGGCGCGTTTAAGGATATCCATTTCACTTTCACCACTTCTTTGTTGGCATTGGGAACATTTGTAGTAGGTGTTGAACTTTGTGTAATCACGGTTCAACATTTTCCATTTTCCTTGAATCATATCCTTGTTTCACTTTTGAAAATTGAGTCTGTTAAACTCATTTTTCACCCGTTGCCAAAATGTATCCTTGCTTTGATTTCGACCCACTTGTGAATCCCCCGTCGCGGCAACATAACACGACGCAAGTAATTTTTTCTCGTGTGGGTTCTAACGTTTGATGAAGTCGGTGTTTTCTTCATCCTCCTCCAAAGGTTCGGGGTCTTTTGTTTTTTTTGCCTTTCGTTTGCCACCCCGTTTGTGTGGCTTTGGAGGAGACGTTGGAGTATCGGGAACATCATGGGTTGCGGTTTGAGATTGTTGTGAATGTTGTGTGAATTAAAGATTGGAGAAATTGGTGTTTAGGTTCGATTGTTGTTGTTGTTGTTGTTTGTAAAATAGCATTTGTTGATGTTGTTCATAAAGTTGTTGGCTCGACAAGCCAAGTGGGTTGTCGATTGGGTTGTTGGTTGATGGTGCGTTCGGGTTTGAAGATGACCCGGCGTTTGGATTATTCCACCCGGTGTTTCGGAGATTAATGAAGCTATCGTCGTCGTTTAGGTTAAATCCGGACATTTTTTTGTATGGAAGTTTGAAGATGGAAGTATATGATGTATTAGATTGATTTGTGGAAGTGTGAAAAAAAATGTGGTGTTAATTTGGTATTTATAGGAGAGTGAAAATGGTTTTGAATTTTTTATTTTTTTACAAAGAGCCGTTTTTTTATTGGAGAGTGAAAATGGTTTTTATTTTTTTATTTTTTTACAAAGAGCCGTTTGTTTTTAACGGCTATAAAACGCAAGGGGGCAAAATGATTTTTTTTTGAATTTAACGGCTAGTTTAGGCGTTAAAAGGGGTGAAATTGAATTTTTATTTATTTATTTTTTTTTACATAAACTACCCTTAACGCAGCGTTAAAGGGTTAACGCAGCCCTTTAACGCTGCGTTAACGCACCTACCATTCATCGGTTAACTCCACTTTAACGCACCAAGTTAAACTTTAACGCATCTTGTGCATTATACGTTGAACGTGCTCTAAGAATTGATAGATAAAATGGATAATAAAGTAAACAATTAAATCTTGTTGAAATACTTGATTTGGTAAAATGTGCATGGATTCCTTCTCACGAGTTGGATTCGAACCAGCACCTCTTGCATTCAAAGAACTACGCTCGATCTCTACTCCCCGAAAGCTCACTCACAATCTATGGCTCACTTAGGGCTAGAAAGATAGGCTTTTTCATACAAAGATTTTTTTCATCTCTTTATGATATGCTATCTTCCTTTAGCCAGACTTCCCGCATTGCTGTGATCAAGAGGAAGCGCTAAGGTCTATGATGAGTGTCTAAATACTCATCATTTTTACCTAATCTGAGCTGCCAAAACATCCAAAAACACTCAGAAATGCATCATAATACTGAAATTATCCCAGAATTGTGTTTTATATGTTTCAGATGCAAAATGTTTAAAAACAGATAAAAAACGAACAAAGTTTGCATAATTGGCAGTTTCAGTCCCTCAACTTTCAAAAGTTGTCAAAACTAGTCCCTGGTTATTCTAAAAACAGGAAAAGTCATCAAAGGTCCTTTAAGAATCATAAAATTGCATAATAAGTCCTTTGGTGCAAAGTTTTAGAAAATTACAATTTCACCCCTAAACTTTTGGAAAATTACATAAATGGTCCTCGGGTGTTTTAAATTGTAACGAAATACAAAATAGGTCCTTTGGTTTATCTAACTTGGCAATAATGGTCCTTGTGATAACTTATGAAATGTTGCAGGTTTAGTCCTTCAAGAATGCAGAAATTACAAGATTGGTCCTTGTGCTTAAAAATCTAAAAACCAAACGGATCCTTACTAAATCCCATAAATCCAATTCCTTAAATCCAAATCCACTAATAAACAACCCAACCCAGCAATAACCCAAACCCAATACTTAAATAAACCAAGCCCAACACAAAACCATACCCAGTCCAAACCAAATACCCAACCCGACCCATCTCTCTATTTAGCATAACCAGAGTTTGACTAGAGTCAAACTGGTTCCTTCTTCCCAGTTACCCGCCCAAGCAGCCCTCTCTCCTCCACCTCCCCCCTCCATCACATCCTACCTCTCAAACCCACCAATCACAAACCAAAGCCACCCACAATAAATGCTTCTCCTCCAGTCACCTCACAGAACCCAAGTGGTTTTCCCACTAACTCAATTTTCCCGCCAAAAATACGTGGCACATGGAGAGTGGACCAAAAGCTAAGGTGAATGGTGGGAAATGATGACAATGATGCTGGAAACCCTAATTCTCAGCTATAAATACAAGAGGAGCATGAAGGAAGCCATAGTTAGTTAATTTAGTTTTATGTATGTCGTATTATGCAAATTTGAATTCCTAGTGTAATTTTAAGCTCTTAAGCAGTGTATTAAGCTTTCTAAGTGTATTGTAACTCTTTTTAATCAATCAATTTCAAGTTTCATTAGCTGTTTAATCTTATGCAATTTTAGTTTAATTTCCAAAAATCTCAATTGCTCATTTGTTGTTACTGTGTAATGTATTGGACTCTTAGGGTCACATAAGCTCCCATATAGCTTATATAAGCTATTAGTAATAATTAAAACAAGTTTAGTGATAGAAAATCAAAAATATCATGAAAGTCAACAAAAGTCAAAACTGAGGCCAAGAAGCTTTTCTGGGTGGACAAGCTAATTCAGGAAGCTTTTTGTGGTTTTCTAGCTTGTTGTTAACAAGCTAGATTGTTCTGTTCTGTTCATGCTATCCACATAGCCACACTTCCAATTGTAAGCTTATTCTCATTTTTAGCTTAAATTCTCAATTCACTGTTAAGTAGCTTATTAATAGCTTGTTATTATAAATATTAGCTTATCAGTAGTTCATAAACATATTTCATTCAAGTTCTTAGATATTAACTGCTTTGTTTCTTTATTTCATTTAATAACCTTTAAAAAACCAAAAATAGTAAACATAAGCTAGCTCTATTAGATTACTTAATTCTAAGTCACAAAGTTATTTTCATAAGCTTAATATACTACTAGTACCATGGGAACTCAGTGCAGTGCTTAAAAATATCAAATTCACTTAGAAAAACTCAAAACAGTCCCCTAAGGGACTGTTTGGTTTAACTCTGTCACACTAGCCAAACACCCCATTACTGTGCATTGACCACAAGCTCAGTTTTAAGCTTGCTTTTAGCAGTCCATATAAGCTCGTTTGAAGTTTCTATCAGCAATATCACTAGGTGTAGCACCTTTGTACCCACTGTGGGAGTTTCAGTCCCTCAAAAGCTCAAACAAGCTCCTCATAGCAACTAGCTTGTTTTGGCCTTGCCTTTGGCATTTTTGCACTTCATGAAGTCCACTTAGTTTGTCCCCAATCACCTAGACCAACTGCACAAGTTGTGCACAAAAACACAACCACATCAGTATAGCAGACTGCCTGCAGTTTGTTTGTGGGTTTTTGGAAACTTGCATGATTTTTAGTTTCATAACCACAAGCCCTCACAAGCTGAGCTTTTGGATATATCATCTCACCCAGCTTGTCTACAGTTAGAATTTTTCTTGTGATTTTTAAATCTCATCTGAGCCCTCAAATCAAGGCCTGCAAAAGGGCCATTTTGCCCTGTGCACTGCTGCACATCAGCAGACCACCCACAACCCCAACTGTTGTGGTCCCCACATGCCACCTCAGTGGGTCCCACAGGTCCCCCCCTGGTTCTTTGGATTCACAAGCTTGCCCTCTTTCCATTGGTACCAAGCTTGTGAGCTAAATCAACCTTGTGAGCCCCCTAGATAGCATCAAAGATTGTCCCATTTTTAGTGTGAAATAAAAGAAACATAGTGCTTATTTTGGCTTTTTGGCTTATTCATTATTCCAAGCTTGTTGTTTTTAATCCATTATGTTCCACTAAGACTAGTTAAGCCTTAATCCATCACTGTTCATCAGCTTAGAGCTTATTTCAAAGCTTTTGCCCTCACAGTTGACCAAAGTCAACTGTCAAGAACATAAGCATTCATAGTGCTTATGTTTGAGATCCAAGCTAATTGTTTTTACAAAAGTTTCATATTTTTAGTATTTAAAGAGTTTTGCAAAAGAAAATCCAGAAAAATCAAATTTAAAATTAAGTGATAGTTTCTATTTAATACTTTTTATCTTTTTAATTTTCCTTTTTAGTTTTTTTTATTTTGTATTAATCACTTTGCATTTTTATATTTTTCTTAACTTTCTTTTATAGTAAAGTATTTTTAGGAGTTTTTCCAGATTTTTATCTTTTCATTTACTATTTATTAGAATTAATATTAATTTTATTAATATTTAAGTATTAAATAGCATAATTAGTTTTTATTAAGCACTACCTATTTTTTATAATTTTCCTAGATTTTTAATAATATTTTAGATTTATCTGTAAATTTTCATAATTTTCTGAATAGTTTTGGTATTTTTAATCTTTTTAATTAGTTTAAAATAATATTTAAATCATAATAAATAGAATATTAATCAGAAAAATACAATTTTAATTTTCATAAATTTCTTTTGTCATTTGTAATCTATGAAAAATATAATTTCATTATTAGGCCTTAAGAAAATCAAAAATAGAATTAAAGTGATAGCTTCTATTTAATAGAATTTATCTTTTTAAATTTTAATTAAGTAATTTTCATTTTTATAATTTTCTTAGCTTTTTCTCATCTTATAATATTTTTAGAAAAAGTTTTAGAATTTTCTTTGTTTATTTAGTATTTTTTATAATTTAAAATAGTTTAAATAGTAATTAAAAATAATTAATAATAATTAAATAAAAAGTATAAAAAATTATAATTTAAGTTTTTAAATAAGTTTTAAGTCATTTTACATTTTTAGGTTTTAAATTTCATAAATTTTAATTTTAGTCCCATTTTAGCTGTCCCGTTACGCGTTTTAGTTTATTTATTCGCGTTTAATTTTATTGTGCATATCTGTTTTAATTTGTTATTTAGAATTGTTAAAAAAGCAAAATCAAAAGCAATCTAAATCATCAGTCACTCTAATCCTAGCTTTTCACAGTTTTCCATTCACACCTCGTTGGGAAACGACCCAGGTGATCACTTGCCTGGTTCACACTACACACGAGCATTCGTTCTGAGGCTGTTTATATTTTATCATTTATTACGGTTGACCATTCACAAGTGGTTGACTTGTGTGATAGAGAAATAAAAGATAACTAGTTTGGGAGGAATCACTAAGGTCTATCCTTTCCTTAAGTTAAGAGTGAAGGACGGATACATGATTTAACGATATAAAAGATATGAGACAAAGATGTTGTACGGAGTAATTATCACTTCATTAGACTAATATGAAAGTAAGGACAAACAATATCCGACTATCTGTATCCATGCGTGAGTGAGCCAGTGAGCAACCCCAACTCACGCACCAACCCTCTACAGCCAAAGTAACTCACGCATGAACATGCACAGAAAAAACTCACAATGGTGAGCCGTTCACTTTTCGGTTTGTGTGAAATGTTTATATTATTTATTTAATTTGTGAATGTGTGTTGGGTATATAGTGCGTTATATTTATATAAAGTGGGTATTTAATTGAAAGTTAAGGGTGATGTGATTGATACAGATGAATGGTGAGTGGGAGCGTGAGTGAAAAGTCAACCACTTAAGGATGGCCTAGTGGCAAAAGAGCTTGTGACTATCACTCTAAAATGTGTGAGGTCTCAAGTTCAATTCCTGCTAGGTGCAAACGACTTTAAGTGGCCACGGCAGCCTCTTATAAAGGTAGGGTTTTACCTGGTTTGAGTATGTGTGGCGGTGGGTTCAAACTCTGTAGATTAGTCGGCCAAAAGGTCGAAAATCATGGTTACAAAAAAAAAAGAGTGCGAGTGAAAAGTTGGAAAAGGAAAACTGATGTGGAAGGAGAGTGGGTGTGTTTTCTGGTGATGGATAAAGTTAATCTTAAATGAAGTGTAAATATTTGGAATGTTTAAATAACATATCTACATTATAAATGTTTAATGATTTTGATAATCTATGAGATTTTCAAAAGGGGGCGTTAAACGAGTCTAATTGACTTGACAAATAAAATAAAGCAAGTTAATTTTAGAAATCATAATTAGACAAATAATTTAGTTTATAATAAATGAGTGATTTTAGAATCAAACTCGTGTAATAATGAGTCCATGCCTTAAAGGATATGAGATATATGAAACTCGAGATCTAATCTTTTATGATACGTAGGATCAAGATTTTGTATTCATGGATACGTGATCTATATGAGCGGAAATCTATTACTAAAATCTAACGGATTTCAAATCTTTATATTTAAGGTAATTGAAATGATAGATCGTGTTATAGCTGAAGGAGTTCTAGTGAGGTGCTAGAATTAAGAATAAGGAAAGGGTGATCAGAGTTTTAATTAAAAGTTAATTAGAAAAAACCGAGTGAATTTTGAATCATTACGATGAAGATAAAAACTATTATAAGCGATAATATGAAATATTGATTGGACGCACCACCCGATCAAAAGTTTATGTTGTTCTAGTTAACCAACACATTTGTAAAACTAGTATATATATTTATTCATAATAAATATATATGGCTTGGAGAAATAGGATTATTATATTGGCATAATAAATCTTTACAAGATTGGAGGATAAAATGTTGTTGCATTTGTAAATCCGCAAAGAAATAGATAATAAAGGTGAAAGGCAAGTCATAAATAAATTGTTTATATTAATGACGATTATGAGAGTCACAAACGCCTTAATCATCTTCGTTAGTATCTGGATGTTGGAACTATATAGCATAAATTGTATGATGAGTAATATATGAGGATATGAGTTATCCAAAACGCCTTAATCATCTTCGTTAGTATCTGGATGTTGGAACTATATAGCATAAATTGTATGATGAGTAATATATGAGGATATGAGTTATCCATCATCAACTTTATGTGTTCTATATTTTCATGTTTTTAAAAATCCCTAAATAATGTTGTTTAAATGCATACTATTAATATTAATAAAAGCGTAATCCAAAATTTATTATAGACTCCGTAGTCAAGCTTGTTTATATTGTAGGAATGATATGAGCACAGACTATTTGTAGAGGAGGATTTGATTGAAATCTGATCTACATGATATTCATAGTGGATGAATATTGGATTGACCCACCCGAAAATGTCACATCATAGATCATTGTCGAACTGTGAGTTTCCTGCGAGCTTTGAATCTTTATCCTTAGACTTGCGATGTATAGCAATGCAGTAGTGTGTTTGGTGTTTTGCTTTGATTTGTCCAAAACGCTATTCGTAATAGACAGTTATAAAAGTTCATTTGGGCATTACAATGAGCACATTGCTAGGTGGATATAGTCAAAAGAATTTGTTCCGCTTTTGAAGAGTTAATACTTTAGTGGCCACTCGATGAAATAAACAGATATTTGCAAGGCCTTGCCAGGTGATAAGAACTGACTTTGTGACAGTTTATCATTGGTGATCTACATCATTTCGAGATCGAAGAACTAAACGTTGACACAAGGAAGATTTAATCCATGTCTTTGTCAACAAGTATTGAACAAAAGGAGTCGAGCTCAACATAGATTAGTGCTCAATTAGTTTATCGAGCCGAGCTTTAAAAAATTAAAATTCGGCTCGACTCGTTCGAAAGCTCGTTAAATTAATCGAGTCGAGCGAGCCGAACGAGCTAAACGAGTTTCATGAGTCAAACGAGCTAATCTAGCCAAGCAATTAATCTAATAAAAAACTTTTTACTTCAATAATTTAATATTACTTGGTCTCAAAGTATAACTAGAAATATTTTTACTCATTCTTGATTATACTTGATAAGAGTTTTCTCCTTGTGATTTATCTATAACTTGATTTTTATAGCTTCCTCATCCTTTTTCATTTGTTTCACTCATGGGATGAAAACTGCTTTCTTTTTCTCTTTCCTTTTGTTATTTAGTTTCAACCTCACAAAAATTACTATATGAATATGTAATTTTATGCTTACAAATTATAAACTTTTAACTTATGTATTCAATAAATTAATATTAAGTACCCACTTAGTTTTTAGTTTATAATTACTCTTAATATAATTAGACCATAAACATTTGAAAAAAATATGCAATCCTTACTTATTAAATCCTTCATCGCATGTTGTCAAACTAGCACGTTCAAGTACTAACTCTAGCATCCTAACTCCTATATTTTCATCTTTCATTATTAACTTATCTTTTATTAGGAATTATATTTATTATGTCGATACAATGCGCGCCAAGAAAAAGCTCGTTTACTAACAATATTGATTTGTCTATAGTCAACGAAATTGGGACATAAGACAAAGAGGTACACTAGATGACTCATTTGATAGATAAAAAGGTATATCATAACATGGCCTTGTTATCTATGATTTACAAAACTTACTTTACATCATACAATTTACATTGTTTTGTTCATGAAGTGCAATCGAGCACATGTAGTTTACTTAATAAGTTCGTAATGCATCTCATTAGCATGGATGAAGAATTTGTTTTTCGGTAAAACACCCTAATTGACTGAGTTCAACTTGTAAAACAAATATGTACAACTAGCTTGAGTGCTTGACGCACAAATATATGAAATGAGAACATATTTAAATCAATGAACTCCCTAATTAATATTAGATGATACTAACGTATATTTAAAAATGAAACATATAGGTTGAAAGCAAATTATTTACGTATAACATACATATACACATGTTAAATATATCATGCACACAGACAAAGACTTCTTACGTACCTCATGACGCACGAGCTAAGATAAAATATTGCATACTTGAGTTTTCTAATTAATATTAGATGATGCTAACATATATTCAAAAATGAAACATATAGGATGAAAGCCATTAATTTACATATACCATAAATATACACTAGTTAAATATATCATGCACATACACAAAGACTTCTTACGTACCACACGACTCACGAGCTAAGGTTAAATAATTATATACTCGAGTTTCCTAATTAATATTAGATGATACTAACATATTGTGGATGCAAATAATGTTCTAAAAATGTTATTTATATATTTCAATAACTCTACGTTTTGATGATAACAAAATGTGAAAACACTTGACGTCAAAATTAAAGTAAACAAGTTTTTAGTCGAAATATCTCGTTTCTACGTAAATCACTCTAGGTATGAACAAACAAATTTACAACTTGAGAAATGATTAAAGAAGTGAACTTGTGTTTCTAACTTCACATTCTTAATGTGACAAAACATTTTTTCAAAAATATACTTTACAAGTTATTTTTGAATTATAAAAAAATGTTTTATTGGAAAAATAAGTTTAAAAATCATAACAGCTATTTCCCCCCCAAAATCAGCTCCAAACTTCCCCAAATAAACTTTCACCACTAAAAACAAAAATTGGAGCGTCCTTGTCTGGCACGGTACCACGGTACCACTAAATTTAGTGGTACCGTGTGGTATTTAGTGGTACCGTGACCCTATAACGGGAAAATTTATTCTGCCTATAAATACCAGCCCTCTTCACAGTTTTTGGGCATCCTTTTTCACACACAACTTTCTGAGTTTAAAACCTTTATCACATCTTATCTCCTTTGATCATTTAGTTCAGTTTTCTTTTATTTAAAGAGTGATCCAAGCATCCATCCAAATGATCACCTTCATTCCTGAGAGGATCTAAACACACTCCTTGTGTTAGAGATACTTTGAGTGATACTAACTAGCACGCGGAATTTACTAGTTAATACTTAGAAGATATTGTGTGTATATGAATGAATGGAACATTAATATGTATGAACAATGAAGACAATGTTTAACCAAAACGATTCAATATTATTATCAATAATACGAGTGATCTTGACTTATCACTAAGGTTACACAACCTTGAATCTCTATGAATTAATCGTCTATCTATATCAATCGTACATAAACTTTAACCTAGGACCTCCTTTTAAAGAACAAAGATTCCTGTACAAGATAACTATAATATCCGTATAACTCTAACTAAATAGGATATTCATTAAATCTTTTCTATACTTATCCTATTACACGTTATCAGAACATAAGCAGTACAAAGTATTTGTACTGGCAGTTAGTACTGCTTGTGTTATTCTCCAACAGTTGAAACATTTAGCCTGGCAGTACTAACTGTTGGTTTAATTTCCAATAATCCTCCCCTAAACTTATGATTTCTCTTCAAATCACTAAGTTTCTTCGAATTAAACTTTAACACTGGTGATGGGGGGATTCTTCCAAACACTTCATCTTCTATTCTTCCTCAGAGCTTCATACTGATCATATATCATCTGAATTAAATCTTTAACCACTTCTGAATGTTCTTCACATCTGAGTTTTAAAGAAACCATCACAGCTAACACTTCATAACTCAGTGGATATTCCAATTCAGCTAACATGAATATATCTACTCCACTCTGTGTTGATAGATGATGCACATTGCATGAACTATAAAACTCCCATGAAGTAGTCAGATCATAATAAGGAAAATTCCAATACACATCTGTAGGATCTGGTTCATACAATCTCTTGAATTCCACCCATAATTCTTGCTCTTTCACATCTGTCTTCTTCTTTGTATTGAGCTTCTCTTGTACTAACCTCCACAGAGTATCCAAATCTTCTCTATCACAGATTCTTAGCAAATTTCCAAAATTCTTGAAGACTGTTGTCTCTCCACCAACTCTTGTAATCTTCCAAGCTTTTCCAAATTTATCTCTGTAGATCTCCCAATCCATTATAGGATGTCTTGCTTGAAGAGGGTCAACATGAAGAATTTCTGGAACAGTTACTATCATCTTGCTCATCTGATCTTGTGATAATTCCGCTTTCTCTGCTTGAGCTTCTTCTTTCTCAGTTTGTTCTTTCTGAGCAGTCTTAATCTTCTTTGAAGGTCTTCCTTCTAAGTTCCCTAAATGCATTGTAATACGGAAACTCAATTTCTTCATTAGATTTTCCCTTCAGTTGATCTACCTTCCAACCAGCTTGATTCTTCAGATACATCTTCATCCCACTTATAATCTGAGCCTTTGTAGGTTTTCTTTTCCTCTTCTGACTAGATCTAATACTTTCCATGATGTCATCCAATGCCACTTCTTCATTCCTAGAGTAAATGAAATCTGCAAGTATAGCTGATCTTGCTTGAATACTTAGACTCTCATCTGCAATCAACTCTAAGGCTCTTTGTCTCACAACTGGATCAGTATTAATCTGATGTTTTATCTGCTCTTCAAGTGATTCTTGTGCAATAATAGCATCAGAAGCCATTCTTTTTTTTCTTTCCATTCTTTGAGCTTCCATCCAATTTGCTACTTCTTCTTCATGAGCCTTTCTTGCTACTTCTTCATCAAAATCAATCTGTGCTTGTGTTCTGGGCTTGATCTTCAACTGTTTTGGCTCATCTTCAATTAGAATACCTTTTCCTTTGTCTTTAGCAGTTTGTACTGCTACCTCACCAGTTTGTACTGCTCCCATAGAACTTGTAGCAGTATCATGAATTTCTTATTGATCTTCAAGATTTACCAATTTTGTTCCTTGTTCAAGATCCACAGGCTCTGTAGCTTCTTGTTCTTCACCCATATCAACATTATCATCACCATTACCACCACCAGTACCTTCTTGTTCATCAAACTCCAATGTCCTCCCCTGAGTTTGTGACCCTGTTTTCCTTGTTTTCCTCCCCTGTTTGGGAGAATCATCATCATCATCATCAGACTCAGAACTGGAAGAACTTGTAGATAGAACCATCCCAGATCTTTTACTCTTGAACCTCTTGACTTGAGTCTCTAATTTCTTCACTCTTGTGGTCAATTTGGTGTATATCAAGGAAAAATTTCTCTTATGGCTTTTGAGTTCATCCTCCAAGACACCACCTTGTCAGACAATTGTGTACACAAGACCATCAATTCCTTAAGATTAGAGTTGCCCTCATCACTTCTAGTTGTGTGACCTGCTAGGAGAGGTGAATCAAGGGGCATAGATTCAGGCTGCGTTTGTTTTTTTTACTGTTCCCTCTGAACAGCCTCTGAACGACACAAATGTCTGAATCGGTCAGACATTTTGTCGTTCAGACCTTTTGTTTGTTTTTTTTTTTTTTCGTTCAGACGTGTTCAGATGCAGTTAGATCTTAATGGTCAAGACTTGAGAGGGGTGTCTTAACGCGTTTGAATGCCTCTTATTGACACAAAATAACCAAAAAAAAAAAAAAAAAAAAAAAAAAAATTCCCGTTCAAACACGAGTTTTTTTTTTTTTTTTTTTTTTTCCGTTCAGATGCGTTCAGATTCAGACATTTACGCATCAGATTCAGATTCAGACGTGCGGTTCAGATTCAGATTCAGACCCTCTTAATAAACAAACACCACCTCAGTTTCTACCCTAGTTGGACTAGGAGGTACTCTTGAACTACCCAAATTTTCCATTTGGCCTGGGATTTCATCACCTGTGACAAGTCTTTGAGGACTTGGCACATTAGATGTTGCCATGGTAGGGGTCTTAGTTATGTTTACACTGGCCTGCCCAGCTACTAAGCCAGAAGTAGTAGTGTAAGCCCCACCCATACTATCATGAAAGATAGCCTCATCTGCTACAAAGGTTGGAGTAGGAGGACTAGGCTGCGGACCCATAGTCTCCTTTCTGGTTCTTCTCCTATAGGTTGTGGTGACTGGGGGTGTATGAGTTATTTCTGGAACCTCAATTGGTGTGTGTTGGGGCTCATTTGGGTTGACTGACCCTTCACCCTGATCAATCAGTAGCATCTCAGGAAAAAGAGGTATTACTACCCCATTAAAAAGTCTACTTGCCATAGCTATGTTTTGAAAAAGTTTTTGCTGCAGGCAAGGTGTTGGAAAAGTTTCTTTAGGTTTCTTTAGCAGATTCTTTTTCTTATTCAAAAAAGTTTGCACAAATCTTGGATACATTAGAAACTTAGTTTTACTTTTCACATTATTAACCATACTCTCAAATATGAATTTTGAAAAGTTAAAAACTCTGTTTGTTGATAAACATATAAGAGCAATAGCAATATTGCTACTGAATTGCTCTCATGATGTTCTTTTGGGACTCAAACAATGCAAGAGAGTATGGATAAGAAATCTCCATTGTGGGGAGAAACATCCCTTTTGAAAAGTCAATTTGTAGTTGGATGTATCATACCCCATTCTAGCAATTTCTTGCCAAATTTCTGTGTTAGGCAAGTCATTGATACCATCTGAATCTTCTAACTTAAGATGTCTCCTAATAGTAGATTCAGTAACAATGAATGATATGCCATCCACTTTAGAATGAATTTCTATGTCTCCATCTTCACTAGTTATGACAATAGCAGTTTGCCAAAACTGTGTAATTTGAGAGACAAAAAGAGTAGGGCTAACAGTTAAAGCATACCTTATATGAGATGCATTCAGAAAGTCTAAAATCTAATAAAATAGAGGTCCATCACCCTGCTCTGTTTTCTCTAAATAGGCAACTTGATTGTGTGTCTTAACGAATTCCAGAATAGCCATGATTAATGATGCAAGTTAGAACAGAAAATTGATCGTTTGAGGTTTAATCGATGAAGTACAAAACCAATTAGGTTTTTATAGAGGTACTGTTAGTGTTGATACAAAAGTTGGGCGTTCCTTGATTCCGTACCAATCAGATCTTAATGCTTGAGACCTGCGCACTAAGAAAACAAAAAGACACCGTTAGGCTTATCGTGGGATTGTCTCCCACGATTATCCTCCGGCATGAGAGTAAGTAATCGGTTTTTAGGGTTTGTAGAAGAGTTAGGGTTTTTGAGATCGTACCTTTGTGAGGGCTGAGGTGCCCTCTATATATGGGCACGAAATCCTTGTTGGTTTCGTGTTCCCCAATCTTCGGTCCATCCCGCGTAGGACGGTTAATTGATATATATCCCCTAAATAGAAGGTATACTATCAATGCCATAAATAACGTAGGGTTTGGGCTATCGTAAGCCCAAACCATTAACGCAATAGCCCATGTCGTGATGGGCTGGAGTCCATTCGTGATGGACTTAAGTATGGGTCGGGTTCGTGACCCGAATACGGACTATACATCATCAGTTAGGGTTTGAGAATTTTGCGTAAGGGATAAAATTTTCTTTGGTAAGAATAGAAGTAAAATATGGAAAGAAAATAATTATCCAAACAAAAACCCTATATATATGGTAAATAATAGTTTTTACCCAACGGCTAGTTAAAAAATTCGTTACTGACACAACAGTTCCAACGGCTAGTTTAGCAGTACAAAGTTTACACTAGCAGTACACACTTTGCACTAGCAGTACTATTTTTTTTTAAGAAAAAGTTTAAGGAGTAGTATAAACTTAATATTGATTTAAAAACAATACTGCCCACATATAGTTTTTAGCAAACTACCAGCTATCAACGGATTTGATGTGTCTTTACCAATAGCCGTTTGCTTTGGACTAGCCAACTCTTCATTGTGAGATATGGTGAGTTGATAACCATATAGTTTTTGGTAAACTATCAACCATGAACGGATTTGAGAAGTCTTTACTAGAAACCGTTTGCTCTGGAATAGTTGGTTCTTGATGTGGGTTAGACATGGGGAACCAATTACCATTTGTTGTGTGCACAGATCACACACTTGAAATTCCAAAGCACCTCACCATCCAAAACATCAATTACCTAATTCACAAACACAAATCAACCTGCAATTGTTAGTCCAAGAACAGACAAACATAGTGCAAAGCACTTGTCTCATAACATATAAGCATATGACTAACATTGCACACAAACAAGGAAATTGGAAATTAGTTTCCTTGTGGTACCCAAGCCATTACTGACTTAGGTTTTCCTCTTGCATCAGTGTAATTAAACCTTTTTAGAACAGTTAGTGCACCATTGGATTGAAGTGGTCTCCAAACCCATGATGCTGATGCATTAATACCATTGCCCATCTTTCCCTTAGTAGTGTTTTTAAAACTACCAGTATTAACTACTTGCCTAGCAGTATGAACTGCTGGGTTTGCAATTGTAACCTTAGGTTTCCAAATTTGGTTCTTTACCACTGCTTTGTTATGAATTGACCTTCTAGCAGTTGATGGTGCAGATTTGAAAAATGTTTTTGCACTTTGAACTGCTTGTCTTGGGTAAAAAGTTTTATTTGGTCTGGCAGTATGAACTGCTGGTCTAGCAGTATGAACTGGTCTTGGGCCAGACTTTAAAAGAACTGCTCTGGGTGTCATTCTAGCAAGGTTAGAGTGATTATGAGGTCTTTCTAAGTTTACTCTATGGTTTGAATACCCAGTTACCCTTTTGTGGCAAAAATCTGCAAGATGGTCAAACTCTCCACAATTAAAACAAGCTTTCTTATGAAAGACAAAGTCATCACCTAGTTGGTGGGACTTGAGGTCATTCCAATTCCTTTGGTTACCTCTGGGCTTGTGTGTGGCTCTATACATTTCACTATACCTTACTGGTTGCCTAACATGTCTAACATTGTTTTTTGGCCTAACAGTATTAACTTTGACCACCCTAGGAACTCTTGTTCCTTCTTCCTTAAGAATATCAGGTTTAACCTTAACCTGATCATCCTCTTCATCATCGGAAGTCCAATCCTCTATGGTTGGAGCATCTGAATCTCTACCAGAGGACACCTTGTCCTCAGAGAGTGATTTATCACTTGCACTCTCAAAGCTTACACTTACTTCTACAGGCTTTTCAACTACTACATTTTCCTTTTGTTGAGGACCATATTCTAGCTTGGGTAGTTGAAATTCAGGCAATCCTGTGTGTTCTAGGTCTATACCTGGAGGTGTAGGTATTCCTCTATAGGGAGTTGGAACAGACTTTTAACCTAGACCTGATTTAGCCTTGTTGATTATTTGACATTCAATTAATTTCTGAACTTCTTTTGATGTGTATTTAAGAGTGTCAACACTTAACTGAATGTTCTCTTTATCCTGTTTAAGCTTTTCAAACTCTTCTCTTAAAAACTTAATTTCAGCATCTCTAAAAAATATATCCCTCTTAAGCACACCTATGTCATCAGCAAACTTAGACTCATTACTCTTATAATGAACAATTTGTTCTTCTAAAACAGCTAGACCCCTCTTATGATTTGCTAAATTAAAAATAGTCTGGTTTAGCTCTATTCTCTGTTCATCATAATGTTTCCTAAGAGTTTCTAATTCTTTTAAAGCATCACATAATTTAGAACATTTAGCAACTTGTACCTCAGAATAAGAGAAAGCCATGAGTGCCATCTCAGTAGGTGCTGCTTCCTCCTCTTCCATAAAGCTCCAGTAAAATCCTGATCCATCAATTGCTACCATAGCTTTTGAGCTTGAGTCAGTAATCTCTACTACCTTGGTCTTGCCTCCATTGCCTTTATTCTTGCTATCTGGTTGTCTTGGCCTTCTGCACTCCCTTGAGTAATGACCCATCTTATGGCAATTATAGCATTCAATCTTTGACTTGTCATAACCAGCAGTATCATTGCTGTTTATGGTAATCTTCTTCCCTGTCCTCTGATGGAATTTCCTAGCTCTCAAGCTAAGAAGAGATATTTGCCATTTAATATCCATCTCCTCTAGATCATCATCATTGATCTCTTGAAGGTCTTCATATGTCAACATGGAACCATTATGCTGAGTAGTCAAGAAAGCACAACAAGTTGTCTCATCCATAATACCTTTAGTACTGCTTGATGTGCTAGCAGTACCAATATTTGAACTAGCAGTACCAACTGCTGCACCAACCTTCACTTCTTCAGGACTTGAGTTACTAGGGGATGACATGAATGCCATGTTCCCAGTACTTGAGCTTGTTCCAACAACCTTCTTCACATCTTGCTCCACTATCTTGAAATTGCTATACAAGTCCATCAAGCTCATAGATTCAATATCCGGCTTGTTCTTCCACACAACAACATGCATAGCCCATTCTGATGGTAGACTTCTCAGGAACTTTGAGTTGAGATCTTCCTGAGGTATCTCAATTCCAAGAATAGCAAGTTGGCTTATAAGCTTCTGAAGCCTGTTGAACATATGATCCAGTGATTCATTGCTTGTTGCTGAAAACTTCTCAAATTGTTGCTTGAGAAGTGTCTTCTGAGTCTTTTTGGTGGCTTCATTCCCACCAAATCTTGCAACAATGGCCTCAAACAATGATTTGGCATCCTTGAACTTGCTAAAGTTCAAGAGTTGATCATTAGGTATTGTCATCATAAGCATACTTCTTGCCTTGATGTCATTCTTCATCAGAACCCTTTCTTCTGCAGTCACTGGCTTTGTCTGCACAGTTGTCACAAGTTTACCCTCTACAGTTGTTGTTGTGGTTGTAGGCTTGAATGAATTCCCTTCTTCTATGATTTCCCAAAGTGCATAGTCCTGCACTTTGGAAGAAATTTTCAATTCTTAACCTCCACATGTCGAATTCATTGGGCTTGAGCATTAGTAACTTTGCAGCAACATTGGTTGTAGAAGTCTCCATGTCCATCTCTTCTTCTTAATCAAAAGAGGATCTTCTAATTCAAAGTACCAGAACATGGCTTTGATACCACTTGAGAGGATCTAAACACACTCCTTGTGTTAGAGATACTTTGAGTGATACTAACTAGCACGCGGAATTTACTAGTTAATACTTAGAAGATATTGTGTGTATATGAATGAATGGAACAGTAATATGTATGAACAATGAAGACAATGTTTAACCAAAACGATTCAATATTATTATCAATAATACGAGTGATCTTGACTTATCACTAGGGTTACACAACCTTGAATCTCTATGAATTAATCGTCTATCTATATAAATCGTACATAAACTCTAACGTAGGATATCCTTTTAATGAACAAGGATTCCTGTACAAGATAACTGTAATATCCGTATAACTCTAACTAAATAGGATATTCACTAAATCTTTCCTATACTTATCCTATTACACGTTATCAGAACATAAGCAGTACAAAGTATTTGTACTGGCAGTTAGTACTGCTTGTGTTATTCTCCAACTGTTGAAACATTTAGCCTGGCAGTACTAACTGTTGGTTTAATTTCCAACAATTCCTCTACTAGTGCAAGAGAAGAACACAAAGTATCAAAGAAGATACAAAGTGTTGTAGTTATAGTTAGTGCACTTGTAACACTTGTTACATACTTGTTGTATCCTGGCATACACCAAGTTGATTTTCTTTTGTATAGTTTGTGAGAGTAGATCATTGTGATCTTGTCGAGATCTTGGAGATCTCTTGTAGCTTGTGGGCTTGTGTGTTGATCAAGTGGATCAAGGGTAGATCGAGTCAAGCGTGTTGATTGTGTGATTTAGTAAGGATCGTGTGGATCGTGGTAGATTGGTACTAGCTAAGATTAGTACTCGACATTTAGCTTAATGTCAGAAATAAGGATAAGCGACGTTATACGGTTTTCTCCGCCTGAAGGGAGCCTTGTTGACATAATGCTTAGAACTCTCGAGTTTGGTACTCGGGGAGTGGAGTAGGGCGAAGAAGAGCTTCGTGACCGAACAACTATAAATCTCTTTGTCCTGGTTTGATCTTTCCATCTCATTTCTTTATATTTATTGTTTATATTAGATAGTATTGTTTAGTGTTCATATTGGCGTTGATTGATTTCACAAAAGAATCGAATCAAAGTTTTTCACGAGTAAAGTTTTTAAAACTAATTCAAAACCGGTAAAACTATTCAACCCCCCTTCTAGTTTTCCACAATTGGTATCAGAGCCAGGTTAGGCAAGATTTTAAAATAAATAGTATTTTAAAACTTGAATCGATCAATGGATTTTGACAAATATCAAGAAGGGCAATCTATGCAAAGACCACCACTTTTTGAAACCGATTGTTTTATATATTGGAAAACAAGATTCGAAATGTACGTTGTTGGGAATTAAACTAACAGTTAGTACTGCTGAAGATTCGTTCATGATTACACTAACAGTATTAAGTCAGTTAGTACTGCTAGTAGAAGAAGTTAGTACTGGGTATAAGATAAAGACAGAAGACGCGTAATGATATATATATATAGAATAGATTGCATGTATATCTTATTAAGTTAGATTGACACGTATAATAGTTTTACTTGTATAGGACTCCTTGTTCTATAAAAGGAGATCCTAATTAGGGTTTCATATATCTCTCTAATATCCCTAAGTACGAATTATTATTAGAGCTTCAAGGTTTTTGTAACCCTGGTGATATTGTAGATCATCCGTATTAATATATTGAAGCTAATCGTTTGGTTAAACATTGTGTTCTTGCTTACACTGTTATATTCATACAATCATATACACACCAGTACATACAAATCTTCTAAGTGCTTTGTAGTAAATTCCGCGTGCTACTTAGCATTATACTCAAAGTATCTTTAACACAAGTCGTGTGTTTAGATCCGGTCAAGTGGTATCAGAGACAGGTTTCTGATACTTTGAATTAGAAGATCCGAAAGTATTTACTCACTTGCTACCAAGAAGATGGACATGGAGACACCACAAACCTCAATCCTTGCTAAACTCCCCATGCTAAAACAAAACGAATATGATCTATGGCGGCTCAGAATTGAGCAATATTTCATGGTGCAAGACTATGCACTATGGGATATCATTATCAATGGTGATTCCTTCAAACCAACTACTTCTGAGGAAACTCATGCTGACGGTTCCAAGACCACAAAGTTGAACACAGAACCAGTCACAAATGATGAGAGAATAAAAAAGAATAATGATCAGAAGGCTAGGAATTTGTTACTCATGGCAATTCCTAATGATTAAGTGTTAAACTTTTGCCACTATGAAACTGCTAAGACACTCTTTGAAGCAGTTTTGGAGAGATTTGGTGGTAATGAAGCCACCAAGAAGGCGCAAAGAACCTTGCTTAAGCAGAGTTATGAGAACTTCAGTGCCTCAAGTTCTGAAACACTTGATCATATCTTCAATAGACTTCAAAGGATTGTCAGCCAGCTTACTGTTCTGAAAATTGTGATTCCACAAGAAGATCTCAATATGAAGTTTCTCAATAGTCTACCTGCTGAGTGGAACACCTATGTAGTGGTCTGGAGCAACAAGCCTGAGTTGGAAAAGATGACTCTCAATGAATTGTACAACAATCTCAAGATTGTTGAACAAAAAGTGAAGAAAGGAGGAAGCACTAGTTCTAGTTCTGGAAACACAGCATTCTTATCATCTTCCAACAATAACAGTCCTGAAGATGTTGAAGCAGTTGGTACTGCTAGCCCTAAAGTTAGCACTGCTAGTGTAAAAACTAGTACTGCTGGCTTAACTGATGAGACCATATATGCATTTGTGTCAGAACAATCTGGTGGGTCTCAAATCTTCAATGAAGACCTTCTTTAGATTGCTGAAGATGATTTGGAAGCTATGGATTTAAAGTGGCAGTTGGCATTAATAAGTATCAAGGCTAAGAAGTATTATCAAAGGACTGGGAACAAGATTACCTTCAATGGAAGAGATGTTGCTGGGTATGATAAGTCCAAGGTGGAGTTCTATAATTGTCACATGATGGGGCACTTTGCCAGGGAATGTAGGAGCCCAAGACAACAAAATAACAAGGGCCAAGGGTTCAAGAGTCTGCAAGGAACAAGGAGAACAGTGAATGTGGAAGATACTTCTTCCAAAGCAATGGTAGCTGTGGATGGAGCAGGTTTTGATTGGAGCTTTATGGAAGAGGAGGAGGAACTAGCCAACTTGGGATTAATGGCTTTCTCAGACTCAGAGGTACATATTGTTCAAAAATGTTCAAATTCCTGTTCTGCTTTAAAAGATTATGAAACTCTTAAGAAACAGTATGATGATATTAGAGTAGAATTTAATCAAGTAAATTTTAGTCTGTCTAATCATAAAAGAGGACTAGCTGTTTTGGAAGAACAACTTGATTTTTATAGAAAGAATGAATCAAACTTTAATGATGATATAGCTGTTTTAAAGAGGGATTTGCAACTGAGAGATGATAAAATGAGTGGGCTTGCATATGAACTAGAGACACTTAAGAAAGAAAAAGAAAATATAAAGTTAAGTGTTGACACTATTGAGTATACATCCAAAGGGGTTCAAAGAATTATAAAGAGTCAAGTAGTTCATAAAGCTACATCTGGTTTAGGTTACAAGTCTGTTGCTCCCCCAAATAGAGAAATGTTTGTCCCTCCAGGAATTGATTTAGCTCATACAGGTTTAGAAGAGTTTAAGGACATTGAGTTTCCTGGGTATGGTGCTAAAACAAGTGAGAATCCTGTTAAATTTGTTAAGGCTGAGGATTCTTATGTTAGTGCAAGTGATAAATCACTTTCTGAGGATAAGGTGTCCTCTGGTAGGAACTCAGATGCACCAACCATAGAGGATTGGACATCTGATGATGAGGATGATCAGGTTAAGGCTAAACCTGATGCTGTTAAGGTAGAAGTTAAACATGCTCCTAAGGTGGTTAAAACTGAAAACATAAAACCAGTTAGGAAAAATGTTAAGTATTCTGAGATGTATAGGACTACACATAGATCTTCAGTTCCTAGGGGTAACCAGAGGAACTAGAATGGTTTAAAATCTCAACAATTAGGTGATGAGTTTGTTATTCAGAACAAAGTATGTTTTGTATGTGGAAATTTTGACCATTTGGCTACTTATTGTGACTTAAACCCATGGAAAAAGAGGGTTTTTGGGAGTTCAAGGGTGAATAGGAACAAAAATGCTAGGGTAACTCAAAACAGTCCAACTAGATTGACTAATCCTAATGAAAATCATAAGATGACACCCAGAGCAGTTATGTTGAGGTCTGGCATTAAAGCAGTTTCAACTGCTAGACCAAACAAATGGTTTAATAACAAACAAACTGTTACTAGTGCAAAACCACTTTCAAAACATGCACAAACAGTTAAAAGGCCCTTTTATAAGTAAACATCTTTGAGTAATCAAAAATGGGTGCCTAAAGTTAAACCAGCAGTTCCAACTGCTAGGCCAGCAATTCCTACTGCTAGGCATATGAGTGTTAAGGGTCAATGGGGCAATGCTGTGAAGGCCTCAGCACGTTGGGTCAGGAAACCTACCAAACCCAATGGTGCATCAATGACTTTCAACAAATATTCTTATATTGATGCACAAGGCAGATCCAAGTCAGTGATGGCTTGGGTCCCCAAAAGGAACTAACCCCCTTATTTTGTGTGCAGGAACATCCTATAAATGATGGAGAAGATAGAGGATACTCAGACAGTGGATGTTCTAGGCACATGACTGGTAACATGTCATACCTTTCAGACTTTGTGGCTTTGGATGGTGGACCTGTTATCTTTGGAGGTGGAGTTGGTGGCAAGATTACTGGTAAAGGTGTAATTAAAACTGGTAATCTAGAATTTGAGAATGTGTATTTTGTACCAGAGCTAAAGTACAACCTTTTTAGTGTATCACAAATTTGTGATAAACAGAACAAGGTTTTATTTACTGATACTGATTGTCTTATTCTTTCTCCTGATTTCAAGCTACCTGATGAAAGTCAAGTGTTGCTTAAAATCCCCAGAAAGGGTAACACATACAATGTTGAGATGAATAAACTTGTTCCCAAAGAAGGTCTT
Source organism: Artemisia tridentata subsp. tridentata (assembly GCA_021014915.2). Taxonomy (NCBI): domain Eukaryota; kingdom Viridiplantae; phylum Streptophyta; class Magnoliopsida; order Asterales; family Asteraceae; genus Artemisia; species Artemisia tridentata. The sequence goes on along the minus strand of CP139505.1, from coordinate 290,919,158 downwards.
ACTTGCCTTGTTTTAAAGCCACATTGGAGGAGTCAATGTTGTGGCACAGAAGGCTTGGTCATGTTAATTTTAAAACCATTAACAAAATTGGTAAAAATGGTTTGGTAAGAGGTTTACCTAACAAAACTTTTCAAAATGACCAAACCTGTGTTTCTTGCCTTAAAGGTAAGCAACACAGAGCTTCTTGTAAGCCAAAGGTGCATAACTCTAATAATCAAGCTTTATACTTACTTCATATGGACTTGTTTGGTCCAACTTCTGTGAATAGCTTGAATCATAAAAGATATTGTTTAGTTATCACTGATGATTATTCTAGGTTTACTTGGTTTTCTTTTTGAGAACTAAGGATGAGACTAGTGAAATCCTTAAATCCTTTATAGTTGAGGTAAAATACCTAACTGATAAGAAAGTAAAATAATTAGATGTGATAATGGAACAGAATTTAAGAATAGGGTTATGGATGAGTTTTGCAGAGAGAAAGGTATTAAAAGGGAATTCAGTGTAGCTAGAACCCCACAGCAAAATGGAGTAGCTGAAAGGAAAAATAGGACCTTAATAGAGGCTGCTAGGACAATGTTAGTAGATTCTAAGTTACCTATTTCATTTTGGGCTGAAGCAGTTAGTACTGCTTGTTATGTTCAGAATAGGGTTCTAGTAGTGCAACCTTACAATAAGACTCCTTATGAGCTTTTTAGAGGTAGAACCCCTGCCTTAAGCTTCATGAGACCTTTTGGTTGTCATGTCACTATCCTTAATACCAAAGACTAAATAGGAAAATTTGATGGGAAATCTGAAGAGGATTTCTTTGTTGGTTACTCTTTGAACAGCAAAGCTTTTAGGGTGTACAATAAGAGCACCAAACATGTTGAAGAGAATTTGCACATTGAATTTCAGGAAAATATACAAAATGTTGCAGGTGTTGGTCCAGATTGGTTGTTTGATCTTGATATGCTTTCAGATTCTATGAATTATGTGCCTGTTACAGGTACAAATACTAACCATGATGCAGGTTCAGAAGAAGATGATGAAGAGTATATCTTGATGCCAATTTTGGAAGATAGTCCAGTGTATGATTCTTCCTCAAAGGATGCTAATGGAGAGAAGAATGATGGTGCCAACAATGGACAAGATGGAAAAGAAACAGAAATTCCTGAGAGCAGTACAAATGGAGTTAGTACTGCTGAGCCAAAAGAAGGTACTGATGGTTCAAATCTTCATACTGATGAACCAACAGTTGATACTGTTAGTCTTTCTGATGAAGAAGTGGAGCTGCACAACATGCCAATGAATTATGATGTTCTTCCTACACCTCAAACAACAATTCACAAGAATCATCCACTTACCAATGTTATTGGAGATGTTCAGTCTGGAGTGAAAACCAGAAGACAAACACAAGAACCAGATCATCATGGATTTCTCAGTGTTGTTTATGAAGAGAAACACCATGAAGATGAGCATGAATGTATGTTTGTCTGTTTCCTATCCCAAATAGAACCCAAAAATGTGCTCAAAGCTTTAGAAGAATCCAGCTAGGTTGAGGCAATGCAAGAAGAACTATTTGAATTCAAAATTCAGAAGGTTTGGGTTCTGGTTGATCTACCAAAGGGGATGAGAGTAATTGGTACTAAGTGGGTATTCAGGAACAAGAAGCATGAGAGAGGTATAGTAATAAAGAACAAAGCAAGACTTGTAGCTCAAGGCTATACTCAGGAAGAAGGGATTGATTATGAGGAGGTTTTTGCTCCTGTTGCCAGGATTGAAGCAATAAGGTTATTTCTTGCCTATGCTTCCTTTATGGGGTTCATGGTCTATCAAATGGATGTGAAAAGTGCCTTTCTGTATGGTACTATTGATGAGGAGGTCTATGTTTCTCAACCTCCAGGTTTTATTGACCCTGACCATCCTGACAAAGTTTACAAGGTGGTTAAAGCCCTCTATGGCTTGCATCAAGCTCCAAGAGCTTGGTATGGAATTCTTGCAACTTATCTTTTGAAGAATGGGTTCCATAGGGGGACGATTGATCAAACTCTGTTTATCAAGAAGGACAAGGGTGATATACTACTGGTTCAAGTTTATGTAGATGATATCATCTTTGGTTCTACAAAGAAAGAAATGTGTAAAGAGTTTGAAAAGCTAATGAAAGATCAGTTTCAGATGAGCTCTATGGGTGAGCTTACTTTCTTTCTAGGACTTCAAGTACAGCAGAAGTCAGATGGAATATTTATCTCTCAAGATCAATATGTAACTGAAATTTTGAGAAAGTTCCAATTTACAGATGTTAAAGTTGCAAGTACACCTATTGATAAGGAGACACATTTACTATTGAAAGATCAAAGTGGTGAAGATGTGGATGTGCACATGTATAGATCTATGATTGGGTCTTTGATGTATCTCACATCATCCAGGCCAGATATTATGTTTGCAGTTTGTGCTTATGCAAGATTCCAAGTCAATCCTAAAGTGTCTCATCTGACAGCAGTGAAAAGAATCTTTAGATACCTTAAAGGTCAACCTAATTTAGGTCTGTGGTATCCTAAAGAGTCTGCTTTTGATCTGGTGGCTTACTCAGATTCAGATTACGCTGGAGCTAGTATGGATAGAAAATCTACAACTGGTGGTTGTCAGTTTCTGGGATGCAGATTAATCTCATGGCAGTGCAAAAAGCAAACTATGGTGGCCACTTCTACCACAGAAGCTGAGTATGTGGCTGCTGCAAGTTGTTGTGCTCAAGTTCTTTGGCTTCAGAATCAATTGCTTGATTATGGGTATAATTTCTTGAATACAATAATTTTCATAGACAATAGCAGTACAATGTGCATAGTTAAAAATCCAGTTCAACATTCAAAAACTAAACATATTGAGATTAGACATCATTTTATAAGAGATTGTAATGAAAAGAAGTTGGTTCAAGTTGTCAAAATTCATACTGATGACAATTTTTCTGACTTACTAACAAAAGGTTTTGATGTGACAAGGTTTCAGTACTTGGTAACAGGTATTGGAATGCTTAATCCTTGAAAAATTCGATGTCTAAGTGTTTTTGTAATAATAAGGATTTTGTACTGCTAGGTGTGTCTGATGAAACTGCTGGGTATAGTTTGTATTGCTTGGTAATTTTTAGTACTGCTTATGGAAATTTGTTAGTCACTTGTGATAACTGTTAAACAGGAAATGTTTTGTAATGTATTTTCTTTGGTTTTGGACTAACATTTACAGGTTAAGAAAGCATTTTGAGATGGATTGTGCTTTGGAAAGTATGGTGATTTGGAATGTCAAGTGTGTGAATTTGTCACATAACAAATGGTAATTGGTTCACCATGTCTAACCCACATAAGAACCAACTAGTCCAGATCAAACGGTTTCTGGTAAAGACTAATCAAATCCGTTTATGGTTGACAATTTACCAAAAATTGTATGGTTATCAACTCAACATATCTTAAAGTAAAGAGTTGACTAGTCCAAAGCAAATGGCTATGGGTAAAGACACATCAAATCCGTTGATAGCTGATAGTTTGCTAAAAACTATAAGTGGGCAAAAATGTTTTCAAGTCCACATTGAGTTTATACTGATCTCTAATTTTGTTTTTAAAATAGTTTGTACTGCTAGTTCCAACTAGTTTGTACTGTTCATTCAAACTTGGTTTAAAACTGAGTTTATACTCTATGATTTACCTATATCAGAAGGTTACACATCTGGAAGTGATGAGAGTAGGTCTGAAACTAAACAACTGAATTGATGGAAACTTGTACAAATTGTCATATTGGAAGCTAAGCCCAAATGTCATATGTTCAAATTAAAGAGATGGTGAAGATTCTTCCAAACAGGGGAGGAATTAACGTTTGTTCAGTTGCTGTTAAAGATGGTTATGTAACTCAGGGGAGGATATCAGTTCAAAATCAGAGATAAGTATGAAGTTTATATTGGAGTGCTTACTGTTATGGTTTCTTCAAAAACTTATATGTGAAGAAAATTCTAAAGTGATTCAAGATTGAAGATAAGTATTTGAAAGAATCCACCCCATCATCATCTACAGAGTTTAATTCAAGAAGAAACTTAATGATTTGCACAGAAATAATAAATTTAGGGGAGGATTGTTGGGAATTAAACTAACAGTTAGTACTGCCAGGTATAACTTAGTACTGCTGAAGATTCGTTCAAGATTACACTAACAGTATTAAGTCAGTTAGTACTGCTAGTAGAAGAAGTTAGTATTGGGTATAAGATAAAGACAGAAGACGCGTAATGATATATATAGAATAGATTGCATGTATATCTTATTAAGTTAGATTGATACGTATAATAGTTTTACTTGTATAGGACTCCTTGTTCTATAAAAGGAGATCCTAATTAGGGTTTCATATATCTCTTTAATATCCCCAAGTACGAATTATTATTAGAGCTTCAAGGTTTTTGTAACCCTGGTGATATTGTAGATCATCCATATTAATATATTGAAGCTAATCGTTTGGTTAAACATTGTGTTCTTGCTTACACTGTTATATTCATACAATCACATACACACCAATACATACAAATCTTCTAAGTGCTTTGTAGTAAATTCCGCGTGCTACTTAGCATTATACTCAAAGTATCTTCAACACAAGTCGTGTGTTTAGATCCGGTCATACGTGAAATCAAAAGACATTGATATTTGACATATTATTACCGAGGGTGACTTTCAACCGATTGAAAAGAATCCAGAAACTAAAATGGATGAAATAGTTCCTTACAATAAACAAAGTGATAACCTTAAAAGAAAATTAGCCAAAAATGATGATTTATAATGCTTTGCCGAAAAAGGAATTTGAAAGAATTTTTATGTGTAACACGGCAAAAGAAATTTGGAAAACTTTGTTAGTCACTCACCAAGGTAATAATCAAGTCAAAGAGAACAAGATAGATCTTCTTGTGCAACAATATGAACAATTTTCCATTCCGGAAGATGAATCTATTGATAATGCTTTTGCTAGATTTAATACTATTATTACTAGTCTTAAATCTCTTGATGAAGGTTATTCTAGCAAGAATTATGTTAGGAAGTTTCTTAAAGGTCACCGCCATTGAAGAGTCAAAGAACTTGGCGACATTATCACTTGATGAACTAATAGGAAACTTGAAGGTTCATGAAATGATAATCATGAAAGACTCCGACATAGTCAAAGGCAAAAGCGAGAGAATTAGATCTCTAGCATTGAAAGCCAAAAAGGAGTCTAGTGATGAGGAAAGTTCGGATTCCGATAGTGAAGACGAAGAATATGCACTAGCCGTTAGAGATTTTAAGAAGTTCTTTAGGAGAAGAGGTAGGTTCGTTAGACAACCTCGTGATGAAAATAAGTCGTCACAAAAGAACCGAGATGAGAAGAAAGGAAAGAGTGATAGGAAATGTTTTAGATGCGGAGATCCCAATCATCTCATAGGAGAATGTCCCAAAACACCGAGAACCAACAACCAAAGAGCTTTCGTAGGAGGCTCTTGGAGTGATAACGGTGAAGAAGAAGAGAGAAAGCCAAATGACGAAACATGTCTAATGGCTCAAGCTTCAAATGAGGTACATTCCGACTCTTCTTACTATAGTGATGATAATTCGTCAATAGATGATAATAGACTATATAATGAATATAATAAACTATGTAAAGTAAGTTCTAAAATCATAAGTAGAAACAAAACACTAAAAGCAACATTACATGAACTCGAAGTGCAAATTTTAGAACTAAAAGATCAAGTAAAAAGACTTGAGAAAAATAAAGAAACAGACAATGGATGTAGGTCATGCATATGTCTTCGAGTAGAGAATGAAAAACTCAAAGAAAATGCGTTAAGGATCATTAAGTTTGAAAAAGGAACAAAAACACTTAATGACATGCTTGAAAATGTTAGGTATAGTGAACATGCCGGAGCGAGCTTAGGATTTGACCCAAATAAAGCTTCTACAAGTGAAACTAAACAAGTAAAATTTGTAAAATCTGGAGAATCTGAAATAGCAGAGGACGGTACCATTAAAGGTACAGACGGCACCACTAAAATTAGTGGTACCGTGGTACCGTCTGGTGCTAAAGTAAGAACAGGGTCGATTTTAAAAAATAACTTAAGTCCTAAACTGAGTCACATAGTAGTTAATAATGTTGAAGTACCTGTTGCTAGTAAAAAGGAAGTCAAAAGTTTTTACAAACCTTTGTCAACCCCCGGGCTTGGTTTTGTAAAACCCGATACTAGATCAAAGACTCCTCCACCTAGAAAAACAAATGTTCCTAAACCTCGGTCAAGAACTCCTCTACCGAGAGGTAACTTTGGAAGGCAAAGTTATCCAAGTAACTATCCCGTAACTTGGAATAACCTTCAACCACGAAGTTATTTGCCATGGGAAATTTGTCCTCCATTCCAACATCCTAACCAAATGCAACCAATGCATGGGATGTTTAATACTAACAACTTTGGACCCATGAGATATTGGGGACCAAATGTTTGAATCTTTGTCTTATTCAATAGATATGCTTGGGAATCGACTTGGAGCCCGATGAATGGGTCAAGGATAGTGGATGCACTAATCATATGACGGGTAACCAATGTCTATTCTCATCATACAAGGCTTACAATGGAGGTAATGTCACTTTCGGTAGCAAACTTAAGGGCAACATCATAGGCAAATGTACGATTACTCAAGACTCCCTCACTATTAGAAATGTTGAGCATGTAGATAACTTAGGATTTAACTTGCTTAGTATTAGTCAAATGGTAGACAATAAGTGTAGAGTTATATTTTCTGAAGAGGGTAGTGAGATCACTAAGAATGGTAAGACCATTGGCAAAGGAGTTAGGAAGAATGGCTTATTTGTTATGAAAATAGGAAATAAGCCTCAGGATAAGATTTGCCTAGCAACCATAGATGATAATTTCACTCTATGGCATAGGAGACTAGGTCACGCCAATATGCGTTTAATACAATCATTGGCGTAAAAGGAATTAGTTCGAAACCTATCTAAGATTAAGTTTGATAAACACTTTTGTGACACTTGTAAAGTTGAAAAACAGGCTCATTCTAGTCACAAAGCTAAGAATATTGTCTCGACCTCTAGATACCTAGAACTCCTTCACATGGACTTATTCGGTCCATCCGCCGTACGGAGCTACGGAGGAAATTACTACACCTTAATAATAGTTGATGACTACTCTAGGTATACTTGGACTAGATTTCTTAAGGATAAGACACAAGCTTTCGAGGAATTCAAAATATTTAGTAAGAAGGTCCAAAATCAACTAGGGTGTCCAATAGTCTCAATTAGGACGGATGATGGTCGGGAATTTGATAATGAAGTGCAGTTTGGAGTATATTGTGATGCTAATGGTATTACACACAATTTCTCGGCTCCACGCACTCCACAATCAAATGGGGTAGTTGAGCGGAAAAATCGTACTCTACAAGAGATGAGTAGAATGATGTTGATTGAACAATCCATTCCGCAAAAGTTTTGGTGTAACGCGGTAGACACCTCAACTTACATACTCAATAGGATCTTGATTAGACCAATCTTAGGAAAAACACCATACGAAATCTTGAAAGGTAGAAAACCTACTCTAGATTACTTTAGAGTGTTTGGAAGCAAGTGCTTCATACTAAACACTAAAGACTACCTGACCAAGTTCGGCCCAAAGTCTTACGAAGATGTCTTCCTAGGTTACTCCAAGAATAGTAAAGCCTATGTTGTCCTAAACAAAGAAACAATGAAAGTTGAAGAATCACTCAACATGACATTCAATGAAAGTCCTTTACCAACTAAGACATCACCCTTGGTGGATGATGACTTAGATGAGGAAGAAGCCATTAAAGTCAATGGCAAGAAAACCTTAGAAAATGACATTGAGGATGAAATAGTTGAAGTTGACGAAGTTGTCAACATTAAGGAATCCAAGAACCATCCAATTGAAAATGTCATAAGAAACCTAAACCAAAGAACCCTTAGGTCACAAGCACAAAACAAAAGTAATTTCGTTTGTTTTATATCGACCGTAGAACCTAAGAATGTCGGTGAAGCGATTAAGGATGAAAGCTGGGTAGTTGCTATGCAAGAAGAGTTAAATCAATTCATCACAAACCAAGTGTGGGATCTAGTACCTCCACCTAAGAATCAAACCATCATAGGAACTTAGTGGGTGTTTAGAAACAAACTCGACGAAAATGGCGTCGTAACTAGGAATAAGGCAAGGTTGGTAGCACAAGGCTATAACCAACAAGAATGAATAGATTACGATGAAACTTATGCACCCGTACTAGATTAGAGTCCATTAGAATACTCCTTGCCTATGCTTGCGCCTTAGACTTTAAATTATACCAAATGGACGTGAAAAATGCATTCCTAAATGGTTATATCAACAAGGAGGTATACGTTGCACAACCTCCGGGATTCGTTGATTTCGATAAACCGAATCACGTTTATAAACTCAAGAAAGCACTCTATGGTCTCAAACAAGCTCCTAAAGCTTGGTAAGATAGACTAAAAGCATTATTGATGGAACATGAATATACCATGGGAATGGTTGACAACATACTTTTCACGAAAAAATGAAATTCACATCTCATCATTGTTCAAATATATATCGACGACATTATATTCGGCTCAACTTGTCCAGAAATGTGCGATGATTTTTCAAAGATCATGCGTGACGTGTTTGAGATGAGCATGATGGACGAATTAAATTTCTTCCTTGGTCTACAATAAAGCAAATGGAAGATGGTGTCTTCTTTAATCAATCTAAGTATATTAAGGAGATGCTTTAGAAATTTAGTTTAGAAGAGTGTAAGCCCATTAAAACTCCCATGTCCACGGAAACGAAACTCACGAAAGATGAAGAAGGTGAGTCTGTGGACAGCACTAAGTATAGAGGTATGATAGGAAGTTTATTATACCTAATGGCAAGTAGGCCCGATATCATGTTTAGTGTCTGCCATTGTGCTCGCTTCCAATAGGATTCCAAAACCTCTCACCTAGAAGCGGTTAAGCGTATCTTCCGATACATTAAAGGCACTATACACTTGGGATTATTCTATCCCAAGGGGACCGGTGTAAAAACTATTGTCTATGCCAACTCTGATCATGCGGGAGATTATGTGGATCGAAAAAGTACGAGTTTCGTTGGTACCTTCATGGGTTGTTGTCTAACTTCTTGGTTCTCCAAGAAACAAACGGCTCTTGCTATCTCCACAACTGAAGCTGAATACGTAAGCGCCGGAAAGGCATGTCAACAAGCACTATGGATAAAACAAGCTCTTATTGACTACGACATCCATCTCGACGACATCCCCATTATGTGCGATAACAAAGGTGCTATTGACTTGAGCAAAAACCCCGTTCAACACTCTCGTACTAAACACATCGAAATTCGTCACCACTTCCTTCACGATAACGTCCAAAAAGGAAACATTTCTATTGAGAAAGTTCCCTCTCAAGACAATATCACCGACATCTTGACTAAACCTCTCAAACGAGAATCCTTCAACTATTTTCGTCTAGGTCTAGGAATGATGGAGCATATTTCATAAATCTTATGACTATCTAAATATTTCACTAGAAATATTAAAGTCATCCCTCGTATCCCTTTAATGACTACTTACGTATTTCCTCAAAAATATTAAAGTCATCACTTAACGTCTAGTCTAGTTCTTCTCGTTCAAAGAATTTATTAGGTATAAATTCTCTCCTCGTGTCAAAAAAAAAGTCTCACTAAATCAACGAGACTTATTCGTCAAAAATCAAAATGGGACAAAAATTCATCCCAGCAGATCACGGCACCACTAAAGTGGCACGACACCATTAAATTTAATGGTACTGTGGTACCGTGTATCTGACACATCTCGTATTTCAGTCTTCTTTTCCCACACTACTCACTTTTAAACTTTCCGAACTTCTGCCGTTGCTGTCAAAACCGAACTTCACAACCTAAAATTCAATTACACCCTTTCAAGATCAAATTTGAGGCATTAATTTTCAAGATTATCAACTACTTCCACTTTTTCAACATAAATTGTAAGTTATTTGACTCTAATTTTCTTTAATCTTAAGTCTAGGGTTTGTTCATACATGAAAATTAAATTGGGGTTTTTCAATTTTGATTGAATCTTTAGGAAATTATGACTAGGATTAGACAATGTATAACCTTCATGATTCCCTTAACTTAGGATTTGCATAAACCCATCTATATAATACATTTTTTTCTGAATTTTGCTTTAGATTCCCAATTCTATTGTTTTCGAAAAATTTCACGAAACTAGGATCATGAAACATCTTTCATGCATTGTTGATACAAACTAAAAACGTTTTCTCATGCATACATGATCTCACGAATATTGATCGAAATACGTAACTAATATGTATTTTTTGACATATCTGTTTGAGCAAAAGTGAAGTTAGGAGCGTTTGGGTAATCTTATTATTTTTACTTCTAAAGTCGAGATTACCAAACCTCCACATAGTTTGCATGTAGGCACATACTAGGCACGTGTCTTCAAACCAACTATTCTCAATTTCATTGTATCTTAAAATTTTCTTATAGGTAACAAAAATGTCTCATGAGTATGATTTTGATCATCTTCTAACCGACACTTATACCCCATTGGATTATGCCATGCAAACCCCATCACCAACATACTCACCACCACCTCATTCTCCAATCATGGGCTAACCTATCCAACCTCATCCGGTTGATATACATAGTGCAAATTGCCTATGTTTCCCGCCTTCACAACCGCAACCTCATCTTCTCTTTGAGAGATGAGCTACCCTTCATGTTCTTCTATGTTGAACATCTCTTGACACTACTACCACCTCCAATCATGTCACCCTCTCCACCTCCCATTAGCCCATTCAACTAAACATATTTATGTTTAGTTTCCAAAAATAAACATCTAGGAACCCTTTTGGAGTTGAAGCATATCTTAGGGCCTCTTGTCACTAAAATTTATATGTGCTTCTTGTAGTTTAATTTTATGTTTATGTTGTAGTCATACTTTATGTATGACATTTCTCTCTATGAATTGATGGGCTTATTGTGTGTGTGTGTGTTTTTTTTTTTTTTTTTTTTTTTTTTTTTTTTTTTTTTTTTTTTTTATCTTTTATCATTTTTGGCTTTTTAGCCCTTTTCTTAGTTTATGGATGGATATTTTTCTTGGTTGCTACATGTTAGATATTGTATGTGTGTCATCTAACTTTGTTTTGTAGCAAGAACCATTGCTCAATTCCTTGGTGTCCTTCAAACGAGGGGGAGTGTACATCAAGGGGGAGCCTTTGCGACCTTTTTGCTTCGACAAAACTGGGGAGAAATAGGATATAAACTCATGCTAAAAACTTGTTAAAATTAATCTTTAACTTAAAATGAGTTTATGTTTTGTCATCATCAAAAAGGGGGAGATTGTTGATGCAAATAATGTTCTAAAAGCGTTATTTATATCTTTCGATAACTTCACGTTTTGATGATAACAAAATGTGAAAACACTTTACGTCAAAATTAACGTAAACAAGTTTTTTGTCGAAATATGCCGTTTCTACATAAATCACTCTAGGTATGAACAAACAAATTTACAACTTGACAAACGATTAAAGAAGTGAATTTGTGTTTCTAACTTCACATTCTTAATGTGACAAAACATTTTTTCAAAAATATACCTTACAAGTTATTTTTGAATTATAAAGAAATGTTTTATTGAAAAAATAAGTTTAAAAATCATAACAGCTAAAAACAAAAATTGGAGCGTCCTTTTCTGGCACGGTACCACGGTACCACTAAATTTAGTGGTACCGTGTGGTATTTAGTGGTACCGTGACCCTATAATGGGCAAATTTCTTCTGCCTATAAATACCAGCCCTCTTCACAGTTTTTGGTCATCCTTTTTCACACACGACTTTCTGAGTTTAAAACTCTTATCACATCTTCTCTCCTTTGATCATTTAGTTTAGTTTTCTTTTGTTTAAAGAGTGATCCAATCATCCAACCAAGTGATCACCTTCATTCCTCTACTAGTGCAAGAGAAGAACACAAAGTATCAAAGAAGATACAAAGTGTTGTAGTTATAGTTAGTGCACTTGTAACACTTGTTACATACTTGTTGTATCCTAGCATACACCAAGTTGATTTTCTTTTGTGTAGTTTGTGAGAGTAGATCATTGTGATCTTGTCGAGATCTTGGAGATCTCTTGTAGCTTGTAGGCTTGTGTGTTGATCAAGTGGATCAAGGGTAGATCGGGTAGATCGAGTCAAGTGTGTTGATTGTGTGATTTACTAAGGATCGTATGGATCGTGGTAGATTGATACTAGCTAAGATTAGTACTCGACATTTAGTTTAGTGTTAGAAATAAGGATAAGCGATGTTATATGGTTTTCTCCGCCTGAAGGGAGCCTTGTTGACATAGTGCTTAGAACTCTAGAGTTTGGTACTCGGGGAGTGGAGTAGGGCGAAGAAGAGCTTCATGACCGAACCACTATAAATCTCTTTGTCCTGTTTTGATCTTTCCATCTCATTTCTTTATATTTATTGTTTATATTAGATAGCATTGTTTAGTGTTCATATTGGTGTTGATTTTTTTCACAAAAGAATCGAATCAAAGTTTTTCACGAGTAAAGTTTTTAAAACTAATTAAAAACGGTAAAACTATTCAACCCCCCTTCTAGTTTTCCACACATATATTTAAAAATGAAACATATAGGATGAAAGCCACTAATTTGCATATAAAATACATATACACAAGTTAAATATATGATGCACATACACAAAGACTTCTTACGTACCACACGACTCACGAGCTAAGGTTAAATAATTATATACTCAACTTTACAAGTACGAGATACAAAAGAGACAAATGTCTTTACATAACAGATACATGGGGCAGTTTATAAGGACCCCCCTTATAGGGAGGGTTTCCAATGAATGCAAGCTCCAGGCGGTTGTACCATGTGCTTCGCGGTTTGTACATATAGCCCATAGGGAGGGTATGTATAACATGCCCCCAGATACATATGCGCTCACAGTACGTGTTCATACGAGTACCAATGCATAAGTGTATACAATGAATGGTAATGCATCAAGTTCAAGTCTTTTAGATTTGAATCATAATGTTAATCTTGTACTGCATGGTACTAAATACTAGGCACTTTGGTCCGTGCAATGCACAAGTTTTGTTTACCATAAAAAAAATCCTACTTTAATATGTTCCATTAACTCTATTTTTAGTTGACACATGATCACGGGTCAAAATATATACAAATGGGTTTAGGTCAAACTTTTTTGGGTTAAGTTGACTCGTTCGTTTTCTTTGAATATTCGAGACAATTAAGTTCGTGTCAAAATAGTTACTATCGGGTCTGGGTGTAAAGTGATCGATTGCACATCTGTTTGTTTGAATGTAAAAATCATTATCAATTTATTTTCTTAGATAACAAAGATAAATGAGTTCATGTCGAAACCGCTGCACACGGCCTCATGTTAAATTTTTTGATTACCCATCGGCTTCTTAAGAGTTTAAAAACACATGTAATAAATCTTAATCTTTAAAACTGACATAACTTGTTATATATATAATTCTTTTAATTTCTATTATATTATTTGTTGTAATGATACTTAAGACTATTATGGATTTCTCATATATATTTGTCTATTTATTCAATCAAGTATTTTGGTTTATAAATATTTACATTTATGACTTAGAACTCAAAATTTTTATAAATATATAAATAGATATTGATTTATATTGTGTAACAGATGAAGATAAATAAATAAAAAAAAAAAGAAAAGAAAAAAACCTTTAATGTAACCATTTGCTTCTAAATACTTGTATGCTTATATGTTTAGATTACTTTTGTTTGGTTGTAAAATTAGAAGAATATTAATTAAAATGATATATATTTTTTGCTAGATAGAAATCCTTAGACAAAAATAAAATAAAATAAAATAAATAATAATAAAAAAAATAATGATGATAATAATAATAATAATAATAATAATAATAATAATAATAATAATAATAATAATAATAATAATAATAAAATAAATTAGCATATAGGAGTGACGTAACTAATAGATTTAGTCCACATCGATTGGAGAGGGAAACTTTCAATGGAAGAAAGCTCTATATAAGCAAAGCTCCCACCCTATTTTAAAAGTTGGTTAAATTTTAAATGTTATAAAGTATTGATGTTATTAAACATTGATTGTGTATTATATATACATAACAATAAGCGGGATCTTAAAAGCCCAACACTTGGGTCTTTTTCGGTTTGGCCCAACCCATACCCTAAAATCTTTGTTTGGTACTCGACCGCTACTATTGATCATTCTCTCACAAACCTCTCTCATCACTTTTCCGGTCGGGCGGTGATTCGAAGAACACAAACACCGGCCGATAGTAACCTGATCCAAACCAACGATTTTGTTGCTACAGTTGCCTGTGAGGGGATAAACAGGTAAACGCACAAGAACCCGATTATTTTAATCCAAAGGATGTTGTTTGATTGTCATTTGTTACCATCTACAAAACCGTGGTTTTTTATAGCCACATTTTTTTATGATGATCTTCTTGAAGCTTCTTATCTCATAGATCTTCAGCTTTGAAACCCAAATTTAGCATCTGCACAAAAAAGTGAGTTTTTTTTTATTAGGTTAAACTTAAATGTATTTATGTTGGGATTTCATGGGTTGGATTTAATTGCGTTTTTTTTTTTTTTTGAGATTTAGGTTTTTTGATGCCGTGAATTGTTAGTTGTGCTGATGGGCTTTGTACAGTGTTTTCATTGAGGTGTTTTGCCATGTTTGTGTTGAAACAAATTGTTTTTTGGTGGTGATCGATTACAGTTATTTTTTGAAGTTTTGTGATATTGAAGCTGTGAAAATATGGCATGGTTTGCTTTTGTTAGTATTTGAATTGTTTGTGGGTTTTTAGGATTTGGGGTTGGTTATAAACTGCGTTCACAACCTGTGTATAGGTTGCGATCGTACTTGGCATCAGTTATAATAGATATAGATATTTTGGTTGTCGGTTGCACGTTTCATTTGGTTGTGCTGTGATGGTCCTTTAACTATGTTGTCTTGCTGTGGAAGGTGGAAGGATGGTAGAGTACGACAAATGGTCGCCTCAGCAACTTCCACATGCGCAGGCAGGGCATCCACTGATCTTAGCTAGCTTTTCGTTTATATATATCTATTATAGTCCATGTTAGTGCAAATATTACGATATTTAAACTAAACGGTTTCTTCGGTTTTAATAATGACAAACATGTAACTTGTAATGCATAACGTAAAATGCACAAGTTACTTGTAAACACAAATCATCAATGCATACTTACATCAACATCTCTCGACATCTCAAGTATGCTTCAACAAAGTCATAGATTTCCATCCCGACGTAAATCACTCAAGGTATGAACAAACAAATCTACAACTTGACTAATGATCAAAGGATTATATTTTTCTCTAAACTTCACATTTTTAATGTAACAAAACATTTTTTCAAAAATACATTTTACAAAATATTTTTGAATTAAAAAGAAATGTTTTAATTTGAAAAATAAGTTTAAATTCACCAACAAGTATTTCCCCCCCCCCCCAAATCAGCTCCAAACTTTCCTACTAAAAACAAATTTTGGAGCGTCTCTGTCTGGGACGGTACCACGGTACCACTAAATTTAGTGGTACTGTCGGGCATTTAGTGGTACCGTGCCCCCTGTAACGGTCAAATCTTCATTGCCTATAAATACCAGTCCATTCCATAGTTTTTAGGCATCCTTTTTTCACACACAATTTTCTGAGTTCAAATCTCTTATCACATATACTCTCCTTTGATCATGTAGTTAGTTTATTTTTATTTAAGAGTGATCCAATCATCCATTCAAGTGATCACCTTCATTCCTCTACTAGTGCAAGAGAAGAACACTTCGTATCAAGAAGATACAAAGTGTTTTAGTGTTAGTGTAGTGCACTCGTAACATTCGTTACGTACTTGTTGTAGCTTGATATACATCAAGTAGTCTATCACCTTATTTAGTTAGTTTGTGTGGATCATTGTGACCTTGTGGAGATCGGGGAGATCTTGTGTAGCTTGTGTTGATAGTGAGTAGATCGGGTAGATCGTGTGAAGATAAGGTAGATCGGGTAGATTGTGAGTAGATCGGGTTGATCATGAGTAGATCGGGTAGATCGAGTGTAGATCATGTGGATCCTGTAGCTTGTGTGATTTGTGAGTATCGGGTAGATCGTGAGTGAGATTGGTACTAGCTAGATTAGTACTCCGACATTTAGCTTAATGTCGAAAAATAATGTAAGTGACGCGGTTTATGTGTTTAGGCCTCAAAACTTAAGGTTTGTTATGTTGGGCCATAAAATATAACGGGTTTGGTTGTACCCAAAGAAGAACTCGACATCTAGCTTAGTGTCGAAAAATATTGTAAGCGACGTTGTATGGTTTTCTTCGCCAAGAAGGGAGCTTGTTGATTAGTGAAGTAACTCTCGAGTTGGGTACTCGGGGAGTGGATTAGGGCGAAGCGGAACTTCGTGACCGAACCACTATAAATCATCGTGCTCGGTTTGCGCTTTCCTTACTTATCTCTTTACTTTTTATCTTTGCATTTACCGTTTTATATTTGCATTGCTTTTATGTTTGTGTGGCTTATTGCTTATATTGTGTGGTAATGTTGTGTTTATGTTTGTGTTATGGTAATATGATTCACTTATGGAATTCCACTATCACTAGTTGTCACAAGACTTTTTCTTAACACTTCTCATATTACGTCAAACTTTATTGGTCATTTGATACAAAAGATTTAAGCTTTTAAATGAAAACGTATTCACCCCCCCCCCCCCTATACGGTTTCCATAATTGGTATCAGAGGCACGTCGCTCAAATTTTTAAAACAAATGGTTTTCAAAATTGAGTACGATCCATGTATCAAATTACCCATGAAGGTGATAAAATATGAAAAGTATTTAGTTGCTTAATACTTACAAGTTTTGTTGTTAAGTATACTTTGTCTACTAGCTTGAAAGTTTTCTTAAACAAATAAAAGAAAAGAGTTTGTAAGTGTCCGGTCATGTCTTTTGAACGAGTCGTAAAGTGATGCGGGTTTGAAAGGATCGCTTGTGACAACCCTTTGTTTTATAGTAAATATATGTTTGTAAATGTTTTTCTTAGTCCTAAACATGGAAATGTTACTTAACATATTCTACATGTTCGGTATCTAGTTTACGAAGTTTTTCATCTCTTCATTACGTCGAAACAAAAATTCAGTCTGAGACATAAATGTAACAACAGTAGATGGTACCACTAAATATAGGACGGTACCATTATATTTAACGGTACCGTGGGGTATTTAAAGGTACCGTGCATGTGTCTGTCTGTTTTCAGAATTGGGTCATTTTTATAAATTCGTATAAAATCAACCGTAAGTCCATAGGAGTTGTGCCATCTATCATTTTAAACGTAATCGAGTCTATTTTCATTTAAAAAATATCTTTATGAATTGTTTCTAAGTGAAAATATATTAGAGTCCTTGATTTGTAATGAAAGATCCTTTTAATTATGCCGTTTGCGCAAATTTTTGGCCAAAATGAAAAAGGGCGTTTCAACTTTTGAACATTGATGTATTTTCAAAGTAACTTGGTAAAAATCTTTAAAATGGGGAGGAAACAAATTCATTTGAAAGAAAATAAATAAAGTCAAGCTAGGTATACATTGTTATACTTAATACACAAAATGACGATAAGTATTTTTGTGTGTTACGCTAAATGGTTATTTGTTTTTCTTTGTGTCCTAGTACTGTTAGTTAATATTTGAGTGCTTATAGTTATCTTTGTGTCCTAGTACTATGTGTTGATTATTAGTTTTCCGGTTTATGCGTCAATAGGACTTAGACTAGACTTCTTGCACTAAGTTGCTTAATTGATTTTGCATTGCATATAGGCATAGACCAGTTTTCTTGCATATGTGTTTTCGACATCTTGCAAGTTTTAAGATGCTTTAGTAACCTTCTTAGGAATGGAAACTAAGTTGGTTGATCATGTGCGTCGAAAGATATTGTCTTACACAATTATTTTTCCAAAGGTTTAAGTGTAAAAAATATATCACCTCAAAATATTTAACACTTTCATTAAATCCGTAACATGATCTCTAAAATATTACATCCTTTTTTCTTGCTTGACCATGGGTTGTCTAAACAAGATAAAAGATCATATTTATACGTTAGTATTTAAGTAAAAGAAAATGTATTAAAATTGCATTGATCTAACACACACACAAAATGTTTTAAACATTTAGTATTTTACGTATGTTGTATAAAAATGGTTAAGATAATTATTTTTATACTCAAGATATGTCGAAAACTAAGAATATTATACTTAATAATATAAATAGTTTTGTGCAAATAAAAATAAATGACAATATCGAAGTAGTAAGTTAATATGTCATTAACCATACACATACAACTAGTATTAGAATAAATGGAACACATTCCTTAAATTTTTATTTTCTTTTTAAAAGGAGTGATCGTAAGGGTCAAGAAAGATTTCGAGTATCTATCAATTCATTATTCAAATTATGATTGGTATCATCATCGAATATAATTGACAAGTTTTCGAGTATGGACATGAAATTGGAGTCATTATTTGTCTAGCTTCAAGATAACATCAAAATATAACGAAATATATTATCTTGAATCTACATACTCAATCACACTCGGTTGTTATGAAAAAAATGACTTCCTCGCAAGACAAAAATAATATGCATCGGACCATAACTCACACTTGTGTTGAAGATGCCATATTGAGTCTTCTTGTCCAATGGTTGTGTTCCAACATTAAACTAATATGTTTAAAAAATGCATAAAATATACAACTAAGTAGGATTGACAACTTGGATGTTTCATCCGAAATATACGAGTAATTTACATTGCAATGCAATTAGTAAATGTGTCATTTCCGAAAAATCAAACAAGAGCAAACAAATAACATATGTAAACTTTGCTCATGAACGACTCAACACTCAAAATCACATGTCAAGTAAAAGTGTCACACATAATATGTTATTAACTATTATGTACGACATCAATCTTCGAGAAAATCACATGTATTTCTCTTATCAAAAGATTGACAAAGGATAATTTATATCATATGCATCTCATTCCCTTTGTAAAATGAATGGTTGTGTTACTAGAGAATACATTGCATCTTGTTAACAAATATAGGATATTAGATTTGAATAATAACCCAATACAGCATGTGTCATTGCATAAACAAGTAAAATTGGTCATACACTAAAATACTTGTTTTACTAAGCTTTCGTAAGAGTGATAAGTTTCCTCTTAGAAAAGCATATTTATTGAAATATACAATATGTCTCATTTCAATCATACATCATATAATACTCACAAGATCTATTGAGGTAAGTAACCTTTACTAGATTCTTTTCTCAAGATATGCAAAGGAGCATTCTTGAAACACTCTCGATGTAGTAGATTCTACATTGTATCACATTAAGGCATCTCTTGACTCTAGAAAATCAAATCGTGTTAAAATAACATGTAACGACTCAACAAGCAAAAATGTCATCCATGAGATCTTAAAATGCATCATCTAAACCAAATAATCTCTAAATCTCAAACACAAAATTGAAATGTGTTTGCCTTTGTTAGGATATTGTGTAAGACATGTCTTCCTCTTCACCGAATTTTAAAATATGGTTAGTTGAGTCATACTAGGCCATGTATTAGCGAAATAAGCTAATATCATCTTTGCTACACTTCGATAGGCAAATATAGGAATTTGAATTTTTCTAACATGAGAATGACTACTGGAGAACCTATTGCACTAGAAATTCAATAGGACCTAACGGTTGAATTGCTTCCAGGAGAGAAGTTGGGTTCGTGGTATAAACCGTAAAAATGGTCATGTTTAGCCTAAAATAAGCACCACTAGTGATAGTCTCATATTCATTCTCTAACTTGAAAAATTTTCATTCCTACATTTGACTAAAGATAGTTTACATCGGTGAACTTTATATCCCATTAGGATTTCATCTTGAACAAGTAGTAATTAGGATCCTCCTTAGCAAACCTAGATTACTTGCATCCCACATATGTGTCTCAAAATGATAACATGTTCTCGTAAGATATGATTGAATGTCTTCATGCTCTTAAATGCTAAATGATTATCATGTTTTGCATGATGTTTGCATTTATTACTTATGTGCATTTTACATGATTTGCTTGTAAATTTTGCACCCACACTATGTCATTTTGACACATAATGAATTAGGTATGCCTATCACTATGAACACTTAGGCGTCATATAGTCATACACTAGTGTCAAAATCTATAAGTTAAATTAGTCGCGAAATTGTCCTAATTCCTTGGTCATCATTTCACTTTCTTCCAAGTAATACGCCCTTTTGTCATGTGGAGGTTAGATACAAACCTAGTAGAACTCGGAGTAGGTTTGACAACTTCAATATTTCATCCGAAATATTCAAGTAAGTTTAACTTGCGATCGCAATTGTTAAATGTCATATCCGAAACATCATATTCAAGTCTTTTGACAACATATGTTAAAATGCTCATGCAAATGCTAAAGGCTAACATCAACCTTTGGGTGACAAAGGACTCACGAGTTACTACTTAGATGATTAGTAGTTCCTTTCATCCTCGTGTGAATATACACTTCTTATGACCAAGTATATTCATTTCCGGTAGTTCCTCTTATCCCCATAGGTTTGTCATCGTGTTTTGTCATCAATCGCACCTCATATATAATGAAGATTGAACTTTATCCATTGGTTTTAGGGAAGAAAACCAACGTATCATCCTATCTCGCCAAGAGTCCGTTGATACTCTTTTTCTTCCGAATAACGGGCAATATGCCTATACGAAGATTGATATTTTTGAGTCTCTTCTTTTTCGTTGTCAATCTTGATCACCTACCAACGTGCAGTGATCTCACAACAACAATGGATGTTCATCCCAAAAATCTCATCAATCACCCTAAAAACACCAAACCTCAATTAACTTTAAGCCATCCTTATGTTCCAAATCGAGTCTCACCACACATCTACCACTGTTGTGTCAGTTAAATACTTCATTCTTTTAGATCCTGAACCCTGCTGCGAATCAGCACCATAGGCCTTGCTTTACGCCTTTCAAAACCCCGTGAAACACTCGCGTGCGAAGCACATCAAAATCCGTAAATTAGCCAAACCTCTCAAACGCGAACCATTCAACTATCTACGTCTAGGTCTAGGAATGATGGAACACATTCCGTGAATTTCATAATTTACGTGTGTTCATGAACATCTTCCGAATTTCGTCTTATGACTATCTAAATATTTCACTGGAAATATTAAAGTCATCCTTCATATCCCTCTAATGACTACTTACGTATTTCCTTGGAAATATTAAAGTAATCTCTTCTCCTATAGTCACGTTCATCTCGTAAAAAAAAATTATTAGGTATAAATTCTCTCCTCGTGTCAAAAGTCTCACTAAATCAGCGAGATTTATTAGTTAAATCCTCTTAAATTCCAATGACAACTTAAATATTTCATCCGAAATATTTAAATTTTATTTAATTTGTGAAATGCAATTAAATGTCAATTCTCGTTCTCGATCAACGTTCATCCAATCTCGTTGGATTCATTCATAAAAGAATTTATTTATTATAAATTCCTTTAATCTAAGGTCCAGAAAAATCACAACATATGTGAATTTTCTTTATCAAAAATCAAATTCTGGGACAAAACTGACCTCAGCAGGTTACGGTACCCTTAAATAGGGGACGGTACCGCTAAATTTAACGGTACCGTCGGACCATTGTCTGTTGCAACAGTTTATTTTGTTTTCAATTCTCACTGTTTCAAAAGCACTATCAAAACCCACTCGCTATATTCTTGAACCAGAACCGTCTCCTATCAGAATAGATTCTGCCTATCTTCTGATTCCTTAGCTTTTTCCCCTTTCACTTCCGCATGGTACTAAACACACCATATGTTTGGTTACTTCCGTATCCATTATCTTCTCAACTTATCTACAATTCTTAACCTTCATTCTACACTACCAATGCTTCCGCATCCCACTCATCTTCCACACACTTCAAGCGAAGAACCGCTTGGATAAGTTGAGATAACCCTTCTTCATCAACATAGTTTCTTCTATCAAAGATAACCCCACTAGAACCTTATTACAAACTCCACAACCTTGAAGATTCTATCTTCTTAACCCTTAGCACATTTCCACGTAATCACCTGCCTCATCATATGAATGTTCTATGAATATTCACAATGATTGAGAAGAGCTACGTGACTTCAAAGGTGAAGTTTATTGTATGCTATCCACCAGTTGTCATGACTGTGGAAAACTAGAAGGGGGAGGGGTAGGTTGAATAGTTTTACGTCTTTTTCATTTATTATAAAAACTTTGTTTACTTTTAAAAACTTAGAATCGAATTTATGTGAACTCAACTCTTGAACAATATGAACAAATATAAGTAAATCTAAATTAACAATGCAAGTAAAGTAATGAAATGAAATGAAAGATAGAGATGGAAAGATCAAACCGCGAGACAAAGGATTTATAGTGGTTCGGCTACAAGGACACCTTCCTTGCCCTACTCCACTCCTCAAGTACCTAACTCGAGAGTTTTCTTCACTATGTCAACAAGCTCCCTTATGGCGGAGAAAACCTTACACAACTTTCGCTTACACCAATTTTACGACACAAAGCTAAATGTCGAGTTCTAATCGTAGCTAGAACCAATCTCACAACTTCAATCATAGCTTCTTCATGACTTCTTCACGACTTCTTCACGACTTCTTCACAACTTCTTCACTATGGCTTCACAAATTTTTCACAACGGCTTCAGAACTACTTCACGACCTAGCACTACTTATATACTCTTCTATTTCTTCACACCTTCACTACTTACACACCTTAAGTTCTTCACAACTTCACTACTCACACACTAATCTAGCCTAAACAATTATGCTCACACCTATCTAACAAATATACACAACTTATACAAATGAATGAATGATTTACAATTTTGATACACCAACAACTTGGATGGAAGAGATTCACCAAGTTGTAATACTTCTTGCCTTGAAGGATAGAAATAATCTTCTCTTGCACTTGAGAGGTTGAAGCTTTGGATCACTTGAAACAAAAGCTTATAATTATATGATCAAAGGGTTTTTGAAGATATGAAATGAGATCCAAATCAGAAAGTTTTTAGTACAAAAGGTGAGGAAAAAGTCCAGGAATGAACCAGTATTTATAGGCAAAGCTGGGGACTGGAGGAGCGTGGCCGGTCCCCTTAATTAGGGTGCCGGTCCCCTTAATTATTAAGGGGGCCGCCTGCTTAATTAAGGGGGCCGCCCCTTATATCCGTTGCCCAGCTTTGTCTTTTTGTGGGGAAGGTTTTTCTGGAACATTTTTGCCATTTTTTGTTGAAAATTTGAATTCATAAATTTATTATGGATTAAACATTTTCCTTTAATTTCCAAAAATAATTTTGTAAAAGATATAAAATGTTTTTGTCATTTTATAAAAAATCTAGTGATTAAGAAAAAGTTACTTTGATCATATAATGCATTAGGCATTTGTTTATTCGTGCCTTAAGTGATTAAGTTGTTAAAATAGATATTTACAACTAAATACTTGTTTACGTCATAATCTTTCGTTTAATGATTTTACATTTTGTGATTATCAAAACGTAGAGATATCGAAAAGTATTAATAACGTGTTTAGGCATTATTTATATCAACAATCTCCCCCTTTTTGATGATTACAAAATCTAAACTCATTAAATTAAAAAATTAATTTTTAGACAAGTATTTAGTGAGTTTATCTCTACTTCTCCCCCTTTTTGTAGAATCAAAAAGGTTATGCCTACAAGTTTCAAGAATGAAGTTTGACGGGAATAGAGCTCCCCCTTGATGTGTGCTCCCCCTCGTTCGAGGGCACCAAGGAGTCGAGCTATGGAAATTTTGCAAGAAAAATATTAGAAGTACAAGCATACATAGCAAAATATGGTGATGGAGACATTTTTGAGTTTGGGTAATCATTAATGGATGAAGATGAAGGCACGAAAGAAAAGGATATTTCATGAGTGGAGGGTGTTTTGGATGGTGCATTGGTAGGTGAAACATGATGTGAGGTGTTGGTGATGAAATTAGGATTGTTATTTCGAGATTGAGCATGTTCTTCATAAGAATTATTTGGGTGAGATGATGATGTATTTTTGTGAGCAAAAATGGATGGTTGGTTATTATGATGAGGTTTGTGAAATGATTCGTTGGAATGAGCTTGAGGATTGGGAGTATAATTGGGAACAAATGTGGGTGGAGGTGTTGGTTGTTTAGTCACGTCATTTGTTGAGATGGACTTGTTTCGGGGGTTTGGTTTTCTTCTCCAAATGGTTTTTTTCGGTCATCCTTGCTAACCTTGAGGATTTTGGTTTTGGTTTGATGGGAGATGGCATGATGAGATGATGGAAGATTATGAGGAATGGGAGTGTTTATAGTGTAGGATTGATGGGATCAAGGAATGGATAAAATTTGTTGGATGGATTGGAATAAGATATGTTTGTGAATTTTGGAAAGTGTAGGATGAAATGGGCTAAAGGAATGGATAAAATTTTTTGGATGGATTGGAATAAGATATGTTTGTGAATTTTGAGAAGTGTAGGATGAAATGGGCTAAAAATCAGAAAAGTTTCTGTAAACCCCGACCATCAGATGGCTGGTCCCCTTAAATAGGGTCCGGTCCCCTTAAATATTAAGGGGGCTGCCCATCATGAGGTCTCCAGGTTACTGGAAATGGGTTTTTGGCAGAAAATTGTAGAAAGGGTTGTGTTTTTGGGTTTAGTTTCAAGCAAGTCCAACTCTTTGAGGCAATTAAGCATGTAATAGATATTTATGCAAAACATGTTAATTAAAGAGATTAAGAAAACAAGTAATTTCATCTAGCATGTAAACATACTCATCAAGCAAGTAATATATATGGACTAGGAAACAATAAACTACACCAAGTATTTTCTTAATTATATGTAAGTGGGAAAATTAATGAACTATTTGATGGATCCTAATGTGTGCCTATGTGCAATAAATGGGAACTTAAGATAGCATGGACTTCTAGACTTGTTACAAACAAAATCTTAATAGACAAAC
Organism: Artemisia tridentata subsp. tridentata; assembly: GCA_021014915.2. Classification (NCBI taxonomy): domain Eukaryota; kingdom Viridiplantae; phylum Streptophyta; class Magnoliopsida; order Asterales; family Asteraceae; genus Artemisia; species Artemisia tridentata. The sequence continues at coordinate 290,893,976 of CP139505.1, read as the reverse complement.
CATGGTCCGCTTGATTTGACTTAGTTCACTTATAAATGTCATGTACATAAATATAGATGACAAATATGAGATCACCATGCATGATTTAAAGAAATGTTTTTAGCATTATTCAACAATGTTTGAAAGTAGGTTTTTATGTAGATGTGAAAGTGATTTGAATAAAATAGATTGGGTTTTATTTCTAAATGTGTTTATGAAGAATGGGTAAGAATAAAAAAATTCCCAATCTTTGACTTTGATCGAAACAGAATTATGGACATAGATTAAGAAGAAAAATGAGATAGTAAAACATGTTAATAGAAAAGTGAAATAGCCATCTAAAAAATCATTTTTCCAAAATGTGAAGTTTCTGTATATTTTTAAAGATACTAGATTTTTGACAACAAATACCATTAATCCTAGATTTTAAAAAATGGTTGTTAAAGATCTCATGCTCAAGGGAATTGGTTAAGGCTATTGTCACATGCTACCCTTTTCTACATATCCTATAGTCATAAGGAAGCGATGACGAAATTCTATATGTTTGATGCGAGAGTGTTGAATGGGGTATAACCTAACATTTATAGATCCTTTGTTGTCGCACACTTATCTAACTTGATGCCATAGTCTACGAGAGCTTCTTTCATCCATAGTTTTCTAACGCGAGAAATCTAATCTTACTTCTATGTTAATGATTAATCCACTTAACTCATTTCATTTCATCACCATGAGTTTTCTAATAGTGGACATAGAAGATTTCCATTTTAAACGTTATAGCTTAAGAGGGCCAAAGGGAAAAGAACAAGTGATTCTAGGTTATAAGTAGATTCATATAAGCTATTATGTGTATATATATAACTAGGCATTATGAGCTAAATAGGCATGAAATAACTAGTCATTAATCTAAGCATATATTATAACAATGAGCTAAAAAAAAGCGTACCTTTTAGTCTTCAGTAGATTTTCTTCAAATACTTCAAGGTGTTATATTGACTTATAGTAGCCAATCTTAGATAAGTTTCTGAATTATTCAATGAGTGACGATTTAGCCACTTGGTCCCCATTGTCTCATTTGTCCAAAATTGTTTGAACCAAACATGGTTTGTGATGATGTACCCTCCTAACGGGTCGAAGGACTCCCCTTCGAGCCTGTAGAAAGCCCTCCCTTCGGAGGCCCAGGTTAATCTTCTAACACGTTTCATTGGCGTAAAACCACTCGCCTGCGAGCTGGTTACCATGTGGGAATCCGCCAATCGAAGCCCTAAGCCCTTCGGGGTATTCCTGACGAAGGGACTAGCACGAAGGACCATCCTGACCTGGTCAAACCCACGTCTCCTCTATCCCTTGGCTTTCCCGCCAAAACAGAGATCGTGGGCTACAAAGCCCTAGCAGTTACCACTTTCCATGGGACGCCCCCATGATCTCCGAACTATGTGCAACCGCCCATTATGCCCTATTTCTCCCCTATAAATAGCATAGTCGGGCCAAAAACTAAGTAAGTTAACTTCACTCTCTCAATTTACGACTTATATTACCATTACACATACTTACTCGCACGCCGGAGGTGGTTCGCAGGGTCCAACCCCTGCGCAATCACTTAATGTAGTGTCTTCGTATTTCTTATTTTCAGGTTAAGAACAAGCTTGGCGCAATCTCAACACCCCATTATTCCTTTGATCACCATCGAAGGCTTGGTTGGCAACTATTTGTTCAATCAGTGGCGCCATCCGTGGGACCGCTACAATTGGTCTCGTTAATTCCGAGCTTATAACCTACCAACTAATCTCACTATTATTCCGGCATGGATCAAGGAAGAGAAGATACACCCCCACCAGGTTTCTCTACCTTAACACAAATACCAACCGAAGACCCTAACAACCTTCCCCCAATAACCGCCTCCACCTTCACAACACGTTCTCACCCAGAAATCACAACCAACAATCATGCTTCGACATCAGCCAACCCAGAACTTGGCATTAGCCCAGCCTTTGTCGAAGCCAACCACGAAGTGTTGGAAACCCTTTTAAGGGCTCATAACAGACAAGTCAGGAATGCTGAGGTGCGAAGGGAGTTGGAATACTCGAGTGATGAGTATGATGAAGAAATGGAGATGGAGCCTAGGCCTCCGACCCAAGGGCCAACCCTATCGGCCTTAAGAATTGGATCTCCAATTGGTCGAAGGCTAGGCAAAAGGTCTGCTGGTTTTGAAGGAGTCCCCGAGAGGGCTCCGACAAGAAGAGAAGGAGCGGTTACCGAAGGCTCTAACGGTAGGAGCCAGCTTAGGGAAGGAAGGGGGTGGCTTTGCCTCCCTTGTTAGCAGCTCATCTCGGAAGGACTGAAGCTGGGGTTCCGTTGCAGCCTTCTCACGCATCAGGCGTAGAAGGCAATCCGTCTACAATTAATATGGGAGGAAATCTTCCTCCCAATGATATGTACCCCTCGTTCCAAACTCAGTCTTATCCTCAAAATTTATATCCTCCAGTAAATGGACAGCCTAATAACCCAAGCTTCCCCCAAAATTATGGGAGCATGCCCTTCGGCCATCCTATGGCATACCCTCTGTACGCCATGGGAAACAGTTACCCGTTTACCATGAATACACCTTATCAGTCCTATCCAGGCCAGACTCCTATGGGAATGCCCCCAAACAGCAATCCATATAATACTGTCCCCATGTATGCACCACCTTATAATTGTCTATACTCAGACCCTATGGGTTCAGCTACACCTTTTGTTAGATGGATAGAAGATTACCCATTGCCTGATGGGTTAAAAATGCCTTCACATGTCGGGACTTATGATGGGAAGGGGGATCCGGACAATTTCTTACACTTGTTCGAAGGGGCTATCAAAATGAAAAAATGGGTTATGCCAGTGGCTTGTCATATGTTTACATACACCCTACGGGATTCTGCTCGTATTTGGTGGAATGGGCAAAAGCCCGGTAGCATCGTCAACCTTGATGATCTCAAAGCCAAGTTCCGGTCACACTTCAGTCAGCAAAAGAAGTTCACAAGGACTCATTTAACGGTGCACAACATAAAACAAAAAGATAACGAAAGCACCAGGGCCTTCGTTACTAGGTACACCGATGAGACTTTGCAAATTTTGGGTCTTCTTGAAGATCAGCGTATTTCTGGTTTCGTACATGGCCTTCGGAATCGGAGTTTGGTGGAATTCTTGTCCACTGACCTTCCGACCACTTACAAGGGGTTGACCGAAAAGACGTATACTTGGATAGAAGCAAAAGAGGTGTCCACCAATGGGGCTCCGATAGATAAAGATAGCAACAACAAGTTTTCGAAGCATTCTTCGTGGGAAGGGTCCAAGAATAAGAACAAGAACAGAGATAGGTTTTCTCCGTACAACAAAGGCCCCAACCATGGCTTGTTAAGCAGTCTAACGAAGTCTCCAAAGGAAATACTTGCTACGGAGAGGGCAGCCAAAGCCTTCGAAGCGCCTCCCCGTATGACAAGTAAGGGCAAAAACAGGGATACCAGCAAGTACTGTCACTTCCATGAAGACAATGGCCATGATACGAACAGTTGCAGGGAACTAAAGAAACAAATTGAAGAGGCTGTAAGATCTGGGCAATTGGCGCACCTGGTAAAAGGAATCAAGAAAGGCAAAGAAAAGATGACCGACACTCAAATGGCCAAGGATACTAACCCTACCGAAGCCCCCATACTAATGATACAATGGGGCGAAACCACTTCGAAAAGGAAAGTACCGGAGCCGGAAGCAAACGAGATAAGGGAAATAACGCTTTCCCCTATCGCAGGCAGGATCCCTTCGAATGATCCGGTGGTTGTCAAAGTCCTAATCTTTAGCCAAGAAATAAGGGGAGCTTACATGGACTGCGGAAGCCCTTGCGAAGTCATATATGAACATTGCTTTCGAAAGCTTTCGCCCGCAATCAGATCTCAAAGGGTTGACTCAAAGATGCCTTTAGTAGGGTTTTCTGGCGAACGCTCGTGGCCTCTAGGAGAAGTTCCGCTGGAAATAACAATCGGAGAAGGCAGGATTGCAAGGACCGAAACCCTCATGTTTACTATCGTAAGGTCCAACTCTCCTTACAACTTGTTGATAGGGAGGACCGCCATGCAAAAGATGGGTATAGTAGTCTCCACTATACATGCAGCGGTGAAATTTCACACACCCAACGGAATAGGGACGGTATTTTCTGAGCACAGCCCGAAGGATAGCAAGAAAAAAAGGGAAGATTCTAAAAAACCTCCGAATGATGTTATTAGGAGTACGGATGTCGAAGAAGATATCGTCACAAAAAAGCATCATGCAAAACGAAGAGTTGTTGGCGAAAAGCGATCTCCAAATAGTTCCACAACAGACTTGAAGAAGCCACACAAAGCCGAGGGGAAGGTCCTCGAAGGGACACATTCTAGGAACACCAGGACTCCTCAGGCACCGATGACTGATGACAAGCTCTACGGCAAGGAATATCGACTCAAGGGGTTCAAACCCGTTAAGTCAACGAAGCAAGAAGCCAAAGCCAACCCTTCGAAGTTCAAAGCAGCGATTGACCTACCAGCTCCAAGATCATTGAAAAAACGTGATAGTCCAAGCTCCATCAAGAGTCAGACATCCGCAGAAGTCCTCAACGAAACACCTTCCGGACACAGCCAAGATGGAGAAACTCCCCCAACAGCAACGGAGGGATGGAAATTATACACTGACGGAGCCTCAAGCTCCGATGGTTTCGGAACAGGTTTAATCCTAATTAATCCGGAGGGAAAGGAGTACAGTTATGCACTACGTTTTGAATTCAAGGCCACAAAAAATGAAACAGAGTACGAAGCCTTGCTGGCTGGCCTTCGACTCGCTAAGGGCATGGAGGTTCATGACCTCTCCATCTTCGTAGGCTCACTTTCAGTCACTAGTCAAATCAAGGGTTCTTACAGAGCAAGGCAGCCGATAATCAAGGAATACTTGAACGAAGTTAAAAAGCTCCTTCAGGGTTTCGAACGACACAAAGTGACAAATGTCCACATGAGCCAAAACAAAAAGGCGGAGGCCCTAATCAAATTAGCATCGACTGCTTTCTCTCATCTACCCAGCGAGGTTTTAGTGGAAGTATTGGCCACAAGGTCAATTGCACGAAGTGAAACCTTTGATGAAGGCTCCAGCTGGATAGCACCAATAGAAACATACTTGATAAGCGGCATTTTGCCCGATAATTCAAAGTCGGCACGAAGAATCATAGTCAAAAGTCCCCAGTACAGGCTCATAGGCAATAATCTCTATAAAAGGCGCCTTTCATCTCCTTAGCTTCGTTGTGTCGAATTAAAACAGGCTTCGAACATCCTCTGCAACGCTCATGAAGAATTCTGTGGAAGACACACAAGCCCTAGGGCCATCGCCTCGAAGGTAACAAAATGGGGTTATTACTGGCCATCCGTACTAGAAGACGCAAGGGAAGCAATCAGAACATGCAGGGTATGCCAGATACACTCCAAAGCCCGAAAACCCTTAGAGTATGATGCGACATCTAGCATGACAGTAAGGCCTTTCGGTCAATGGGGAGTCAGCATAATCGGACCCCTACCATTAGCTCCCGGAGGGGTACAATTCTTGGTCATAGCCATCGATCATTTCACCAAGTGGGTGGAGGCCAAGCCGTTGGCATCTACAAAAGGAAAAGATGTGGAAGAATTCATGTGGGAACATATAATTTTCAGATTTGGAATCCCACAAGTTATCACCTCTTACGAAGGGCCACACTTTGCCGAAGGAGTGTTCCCTTCATTCTGCAAAAGCCTGAATGTGAAGCAAAGGTTCGTTTGTGTTAACAAGAATATTGTCAACGAAATCGAGACGAAGCTAGGGCAATATCAGCATAAGTGGGCAGACAAACTTCCCAAAGCCTTGAGGGCATATAGGAAGTTGTCCTTCGAATAAAAGCTAACAAAACCAAGTAAAAGAGCCTGGCGTCAAAGAAAAATTAATGTGGCAAAAAGACATAGAAGCTCGAAGGGCAGAAGCAAAAAATGTCTTGAACAAGTTTGGATATAACGCCAACTCTCGTAAGTCTTACATATAAGAACTTACCTTTCTTTAAAAAGCAATTAGTTGTTTTCAATTTCATGTAACGAAGCCTTCTCACATGGGAAAGAAGCATTAATGGTAGGTGCCTAGTATTCATTTCTTCAAATGATGTAATCCTCCCTACCCACTTAATGATATAACATGTTTCCCTCAAAATCTCTTGTTTCGTTTTATACAACATAGATTTGTTCAGCCAAGTACTTTACAAGTTTCAATGTCGAAGGATGAAGCAAGGCACATGTCTTGTATAACATTAACATCCATTACAATTCACATTAACTTTCCTATAAAGTCTTAGGGTATAAAAAGCCCTCTGTAACTTAAGGATAAAGACGGAGTGGGTCGCGACCCTCTGTCGCAGTCAAATTATACGATTGCATAAAATCTTGGTCTAAAATACACACAATAAGGTTATAACCTTAGGTTGTATGTTTACGTTCTTGTAGTGAGCGTAAGAGAAGATAAGCATGGCATCAAAAAAGGAGAGTATTCCTCCAAATTAAGATTCATAAAGACTACGCACAGGCGCAGCCATCATCAAAAGAGATAATTGTTTAAAGTTATGGGACGAAGCCCAAACAAACTATTCAAACAGGCACGCGCCTGATAAAAGCATGATAAATTGTCTTAAGGCACCAGCCTTTAAACATAACCAAATTGTTTTAAAGGGTACACGCCACCCTTACAGACTAAATTACTACCAACATGGCAGCCTTCACTTGTTGATAGAAGAGTTCGGATCTTCCAGATGAGTCGCAGACTTGGGTTTCTCAGACAAGGTTCTTTTAGTTGGAGACGGAGGCTGTATGCTCTTGGGTTTTTTAGAAAGAAGATCTTCGATGAAGGCTGAGGGATCTTTGGTTGCTTCGGCAAGAAAGGGGTACACTGCCGTGGTGAATGCGTTACCAGCTTCATCATACTCACGAACGGAATTCGGACGATAATATGGCACCTCCGAAAGCACAACTGGTTTCTTGGTTTCGGCAATCTCCTCTAAAGTTGTACATTTGCCATGAAATATGGCTGCATTCACCAGCTTACCCACAACCTCTCCCACCTCATCGCTATGATATAATTCCATAGCAACGTAGGGAACAACCTTCGATACAACCTCAGCCCTATCTTTTCTCAAACTTTGGCATTCGAGCTTCAACCTATCAACCTCTTGACAACGCTTAGCATCCAGCTCCACTAGCCTGGCCCTCTCAGTCTCCAACCCAGTACACTTAGACTCCAGGGCACTCACCTGGTTTTCATAACCAACAACCTTCGCTTCCTCCAGTTTTAGCCTACCACACTCAGCCTGCGATTCTTTAAGCTGTTTCTCAAGACCATCAATCTTGTCTCGAAGAGCCTCATACCGTGGATGTTTCTCAAAGTCCTCCATGGCTTCGTCACACCTCTTCTCCAACTCAGCATAATTTTTCTCCCTTTCTTTCTCCCTGGCAACAATAGCAGCAACCTCCTCCTTCGCTTCCTTGACTTTGTTAAGCAACCCCCGGGTGCGAAAGCTAAGGTGGCTGTCCAGCATTGCTTACCGGATATAACTTTTGTCATTGAGATCGCAAAGTTTCTCAATGGAAATCTCATTCATTTTACTCCTCCATGAGGCAGGAGTGACATTCTCAACAAGCAAGCGGCAGGAGAGAGCGTTGGGCAGTTCCTTCGTATCTGGCAAACCTTTTAAAAAAAAAAAGAGAAGAAAGAAGAAGAAAGCGATATAAGCCAAATACACAATATTACGGAAAGGAAGGAAGACTTGAGGAACTTTCAATTACTTGAGATATCATCTTCATCAACCATTCCCTCTGGAGCATACATAATGGTTTTCCCCACGAGATTTCTCTGTTTTCTGCTTGGTGGTCTGGAAGTAGGAGTAGAAATGTTCAATTTCCTCTTAGGGGCAGCCTTTGCAGCCTTTGCACTGGTACCTTTTCTAGTCCGAACTCTATCAGCAATACCGGAGGACCCTACGATCCTGAGCTGATCACTTCCGGAAGGGGTATCATCAGAGTCACCAACATCCTCCACTAGCTGGGGGGCTTCCTCAGTACCAAGGGGTTTGATTGGGGGGAGCACAGCAAGAGGCTTGGGTGGAGAGACATCAACATCATTATTATTGACAGAGATGGAAGGAGATCCCACTCCGTAACTCGTATCCTGAGGATCCCTTGGCATAAAGCTAACTTCCTTGGCACCTCCGGCCACAACAAAATTACGGAAAGCCATTTCTGCACAGACAAAGGAAAAGAGATGAATATCAGCAGGTAAGTTATTTATTATGAAATAAGAAATTATACATACTTTTTCCTTCATAAATTATTTCAGGAAGCAATGGAGACTCTTCCCAACTTTTAGCAATGCCAGCCATGAATAAGATGGGCTCAGGAAACGTTTGTACGTCCACTGGATGACGTGCAAGACGTTGGTACATAAGGTCACTTCTCACCTCATAAGGTAACGGGTCATTGTATCGTTTCTCATCAAACCTATTCCCTTCGGCCAACAACTCAGGGTACTCGGAGGGTATGATGGTGCTCTCAATATAAAAAAATTGACCTTTCCAATTTCGAATATTCGAAAAAGGTTTAGTCAATAGGTGTGGGACATCATGCTCACTCCTTTTTGCAATAGTTACCCAATCTCCACCAGGGTAGAGATTAACAAAGCCTCTAAGCACAGTCAATGAGGGCTCAAAACCATACGCTTTGCACATTACAATATAAGTTGTCAACTTGGCTAAACCGAATGGATTAAACCTTGAAATATGCACTTTGTAATATTGCAAAAATTCCAAAATAAGAGGGTGGATGGGAATCCTAAAGTTTGATTGCGTAAACGCATGCACATACAAACCTACAAACCCTTTTGGAGCATCAAAAATACTTTGCTTTTTACTGGGAAGCATGATTTTATGTTCCGAGGGTATGGGGTAATCATTCAGAAAATCAGACAATGCTTGTTTCGACAAAGTGCAAGTTTGTTCTTTAATTATTCGTTCTGCAGCCATACTCATAAATAAAGTAAGGAGAGCAGAGAAAAATGGCATAATTTTACCTTTTAGACTCCAATGGAAGCACAATGACACAGAGTTGTGTATATTTTGGGCGGAGGTAAAAGTGTTCTAGGGTTTACCGTATCAAAGGTTAAATACTCGTGAAATCTTTGATCATAACCGAACACGTGTACATTTTCTTTGCTATCTAAACGGATCTCAAACAGGTTCTAAATTTGAAATGACGTTTTACGATTACCGAAGAAATGGCAATTAAGGGTTTGCAAGTGGACGGATAATGATGATTTCGTATTTAATGCGGAATTCAATTTGATGCTTTATCTTTTTGTTTTTGAAATGGAAAGGATAGAGTGTGACATGTTTTTTGAGTCGAATGCAATTTATACTCGTACGTATATATCACTTTCGACTGGGGGGCTTGATGATGTACCCTCCTAACGGGTCGAAGGACTCCCCTTCGAGCCTGTAGAAAGCCCTCCCTTCGGAGGCCCAGGTTAATCTTCTAACACGTTTCATTGGCGTAAAACCACTCGCCTGCGAGCTGGTTACCATGTGGGAATCCGCCAATCGAAGCCCTAAGCCCTTCGGGGTATTCCTGACGAAGGGACTAGCATGAAGGACCATCCTGACCTGGTCAAACCCACGTCTCCTCTATCCCTTGGCTTTCCCGCCAAAACAGAGATCGTGGGCTACAAAGCCCTAGCGGTTACCACTTTCCATGAGACGCCCCCATGATCTCCGAACTATGTGCAACCGCCCACTATGCCCTATTTCTCCCCTATAAATAGCATAGTCGGGCCAAAAACTAAGTAAGTTAACTTCACTCTCTCAATTTATGACTTATATTACCATTACACATACTTACTCGCACGCCGGAGGTGGTTCGCAGGGTCCAACCCCTGCGTAATCACTTAACGTAGTGTCTTCGTATTTCTTATTTTCAGGTTAAGAACAAGCTTGGCGCAATCTCAACACCCCATTATTCCTTTGATCACCATCGAAGGCTTGGTTGGCAACTATTTGTTCAATCAGTTTGCATTTGCATGTATGGTGGAAGTATTACCCAAGGATTAAAACTTGGTTGATGTGAATAATTCCACATTGGGTGACTATTATTAGGAAAGTTTTGTCTACCCTGATTTCTTCTAGGTTGAGGAGTTTTAGGCCGAGGATGAGGATTATTTGGTCTATTTGGAGGTGGAGTTTTGGATCTTAATTTTGGTTTAAAAAATCCGGTTTTGGTTTTTAACGATGGTTTATAAAAGCTTTTTACTTCCTCATCACTAGCAATGGGTATTTTTCTATCTTTTATAAGTATATACTTAGGTTTTGACTCTAACAGTTTTTGTTTACTAGACTCACATTCAAACTTTACATTTTTATTTTCACTATTTGAAATATCGATTGAATTGATTCCTAGACCGGTTTTATCTTCGGATGATCTTTGAACACTTATTATTTTCTTAAGTGAGTTACTACTATTTTTAAACTTGTCAAGATTGAAAATTTCATCTTTAAGTTTTTCATTTTCATTTTTGACTTCTAAGCATGTTTTGCATTCTATAAAAACTTCTTTTCCTTTTTCCAAATGTTTTAGTTAAATTTTTAATTCGAGTACTTCATTTTTTTAATCGATTATTAATATGTTTTAGTGACTTATTTTTAGCTATAACCTTTTGACCTAATTTGTATAACCTATTATATTCATTATCTAGGTCTTTTTCATCTAATGATTGATTTTCATCACTAAAGTATTCGGTTTCGGAAAGTACCTCATTGGATGCCTTTGCTATAAGACATTTTTCGTCCTTTGTTATTTCTTTCTCATCTTCATCGCTATCACTCCATGCTCCTCCAACGAACGCCTTTTGATTTTGATCCCTTGACAACATTGGACATTTTCCGATGAGGTGATTTGGGTCGCCACATTTATAACACTTCCTTTCGCTTTTGTCCTCTTTGTATCTTTGGAATGCCTTTCTTTCATCATGTGGTTGTCTAACGAATCTTCCTAGTCTTTTAAAGAATTTCTTGAAGTCTCTTACGACCATAGCATATTCTTCGTCATTTCTTTCGGAGGTTGAGCCATCCTCGTCACTAGATTCCTTCCTAGCTTTCAATGCAATTGACTTGCTTTGCTCTCTTTTACCTTTGACCATCTCGGAGTCTTTCTTTATTATTGCTTCGTAGACCTTCAAGTTGCCGATCAATTCGTCAAGTTGTAGAGTTGATAAATTCTTTGATTCTTCAATCGCCGTAACTTTAGCTCGCCATTTTGGATGAAGAGCCCTAAGAAATTTCCTAACAAAATTCTTACTAGAAAAATTCTCATCAAGTGCTTTTAAACTTGTGATGATAATGTTAAACCTAGCAAAAGCATTATCTATTGATTCCTCTTCCGGAATCGTAAATTGTTTATATTGTTGAACAAGAAGATCTATTTTATTATCTTTGACTTGACTATTACCTTGGTGAGTGATTAGCAATGAGTTCCAAATTTCTTTTGCGGTTTTACACATAAAGATTCTTTCATATTCTTTGCGTGGTAACGCATTATAAATTACCATTTTAGCCTCATTATTTTTTGCTAGTTTCTTTTTCAAATTATCATTTTGTTTTTCAAAAGGTACAATTTCATCTATTTTAGTTAAAGGATTATTTTGAATAGGGGGAAAATCACCATAGGTAATAACATGCTAAAGATCAAGATCTTTTGATTTCACATAAGTTTCGAATCTATTTTTCCAATAAAGAAAACCATCACTTACAAATAGTGGTGGTCTTTGCATAGATTGCCCTTCTAAATATTTTTCGGATTCCATAGATCGTTTCAAGTTTTAAAATACAATTTATTTTAAAAATCTTGTTTAACGTGGCTCTTGATACCAATTGTGGAAAACTAGAAGGGGGGGGGGGGGTTGAATTGTTTTACGTCTTTTTCATTTATTATAAAAACTTTGTTTACTTTTAAAAACTTAGATTCGAATTTATGTGAACTCAACTCTTGAACAATATGAACAAATATAAGTAAATCTAAATTAACAATGCAAGTAAAGTAATGAAATGAAATGAAAGATAGAGATGGAAAGATCGAACCGCGAGACAAAGGATTTATAGTGGTTCGGCTACAAGGACACCTTCCTTGCCCTACTCCACTCCTCGAGCACCTAACTCGAGAGTTTTCTTCACTATGTCAACAAGCTCCCTTATGGCGGAGAAAACCTTACACAACTTTCGCTTACACCAATTTTACGACACAAAGCTAAATGTCGAGTTCTAATCGTAGCTAGAACCAATCTCACAACTTCAATCACAACTTCTTCACGACTTCTTCACAACTTCTTCACTACGGCTTCACAACTACTTCACGACCTAGCACTACTTATATACTCTTCTACTTCTTCACACCTTCACTACTTACACACCTTAACTTCTTCACAACTTCACTACTTACACACTAATCTAGCCTAAACAATTATGCTCACACCTATCTAACAAATATACACAACTTATACAAATGAATGAATGATTTACAATTTTGATACACCAACAACTTGGATGGAAGAGATACACCAAGTTGTAATACTTCTTGTCTTGAAGGATAGAAGTATTCTTCTCTTGCACTTGAGAGGTTGAAGCTTTGGATCACTTGAAACAAAAGCTTATAATTATATGATCAAAGGGTTTTTGAAGATATGAAATGAGATCTAAATCAGAAAGTTTTTAGTGCAAAAGGTGAGGAAAAAGTCCAGGAATGAACCAGTATTTATATGCAAAGCTGGGGACTGAAGGAGCGTGGCCGGTCCCCTTAATTAGGGTGCCGGTCCCCTTAATTATTAAGGGGGCCGCCTGTTTAATTAAGGGGGCCGCCCCTTATATCCGTTGCCCAGCTTTGTCTTTTTGTGGGGAAGGTTTTTCTGGAACATTTTTGCCATTTTTGGTTGAAAATTTGAATTTATAAATTTATTATGGATTAAACATTTTCCTTTAATTTCCAAAAATGATTTTGTAAAAGATATAAAATGTTTGTGTCATTTTATAAAAAATCTAGTGATTAAGAAAAAGTTCCTTTGATCATATAATGCATTAGGCATTTGTTTATTCATACCTTAAGTGATTAAGTTGTTAAAATTGATATTTACAACTAAATACTTGTTTACGTCATAATCTTTCGTTTAATGATTTTACATTTTGTGATTATCAAAACGTAGAGATATCGAAAAATATTAATAACGTGTTTAGGCATTATTTATATCAACAATGACGTTATTAAGCTCATCGTTTCTGTCAACGTTTGTTTTCCTTTTTATTTTTTTTATTCTTTTTCCAACACATCTTGTCATGATGGTCATCGATTAAGGGGGAGCGAAAACACACTCATATAGTCTTTCACCAAACACTCTCAAGAACACACAAATGTTGTTCTTATTCCCTATAATTCTTGACATCTTGATAAGCTCTTTGACTTTGATGTAACTCATTGTCTTTAACTTGATCTCTTTGTCTAGAATGTTCTTCACTTGAGCTTGTTGAGGATGAACTTCATAAGTATGAGTATGAGGATATGTGGATATTGAAATATATGATGATGGTAAATGGCCTTTCATAGTACCTGCATAAAAACAGTTAGTAATAAAGTATAACAACCTAAAATCCGAAACGATGTTTGAACATTTAATACGAATATGAATTAAAGTTTGAACTCCGTTACAAATTAAAAAGTTAAGTTACAAATGAGAAACTCCTAACCTAAGCTACAATAAATTCGACCAACCTATAATTTCCTAAGTTCTATCACACGATTAATAAGTATATAAAGGGTCCGGGTTTTTTTTTTTTTTTTTTTTTTTTTTTTTTTTTTTATTATTATTATTATAAATGTCTACACAACATAATATGTGAATACTTGGGTTATTATTTGAAATTTTGAATGAGAAAAAGTCCCCTTAATCTCCCACAAAGACTCGGCACTTCCAGCCCATTTATCCCCTTCATCTCTCATTCATATCAACCGTATATCACATTATTCTTCCACTCAAAACCCTAAAATGCAAATAAGATTCAGCAGCCTCTATTTTGTTCTCTCAAGAAAATTAAGTTACGAAGGAGTTCTAGCAGGTGGTGATCGTTGGTATAGCATGGGGTCGATCGTGTGGTTTGGTTCGAGAAAGGTTTTGTTTTGGTTCGAAGGTTCTGTTGTGAACCTTGTGTTCTTTGTTCGTCCATTTTAATCCGACCCAAGAGGTATCATCGATCTCTTTGTTTTGCCATTCTGTCGACAACTATCTGAATATGTGAGATCAAAACTTAAAACATGTTAAAATGACAAATGAATCATGTTATCTTATCAAGATGTGTCTCATTGTATTGGTTATATAAATCGCTAATGTGAAAGCTACATAAAATCATGAAAACCCTAACAATATATGTGTCGACTTGTGGTTTATTTTCTCTACTCGATTCAGTCTAATACCAGCCCTAACATGAACATTTATGACACCTTAATTACGCACTAAAACCTGGAAACAAACCCTAAATAATTAATGATAGGCGCTTGCATTTAATACGAGGATTAGGGCTTGTATCGTGTGATCGTATGTGATTCATTGTTTCTCGTTGACTTGAGTTGTGTGTGTATCATGTGTGTGTCATTAGAGGGCTGTAAAACATATGTATTTTACGTGAATGAAACCTGTAAAAATGGACGTGTGAATCGGATTTAACATAGTTAGAGTATTAGGTTTGTTTTGGTTTCGTTAATTCATGATATGTCTCGTTAATTATGGGGGCTGAATTGTCCTTGCATGCGTGACCTTGTGTGTGTTGTGTGTTGTCTAAAATTTGGTTACAAACTGAATGGAAGTGGTTAAAAGGCGTGGTTATGGTTTGGTTAAAACATTGGATGTGTTTGTGTAAGTAAACATGAGCTATAATGGTCTTAAACGGGTTTTGAACGGGACTGTTTTGTAATCTGAATATGTGTGCACTATTTCTTGAGTTTCATAAGTATGTAATACTAGTTCTTTGCTTGTAAATCTTGTTTAATATCTTAATTGAGTTTTCCAATTGGTTTGGAGTGAATTAGAGTCGTATTGGTCATGTTTATGAATTTTATGGGTTCATGTGTCAACCTGAGTTTTGGGGACTTAAAAATAAGTCGATGTTTTTTATTTACCAATTTTAAACCACAAGGAACTAAGAGCTCTCCTATTACAGGGGTGATATTTAAGTTATGTGTGACTTTCTGGAATTTTTGTGAATTTTTCTAAAGTGCCTCAATGGGTTAATTAAAAGCAAACTTTTTGTATGTATGTGCAGTTAACTTTCTGAACAGGTCTGGAAAGATGATTTTTAAATCAGTACTTGTACTTGGTAATAAAATCTATAAAAATTTGTGAAGGTACTTATCTGATACGGGAATCACTGAGAATTATTTCAGAATTTGTGGAGCTAATTTGGTAGGCCTTAAAAATCATAAGAATGTGATCCAGATTCACTAATAAATCCTAAATAAGTGATGTATGATTTGGAAGTACCTATGAACCCTAAGTTTGATTAATTATGAATGTAACCCTAACTTACTAATTATGGAAACTTGCTAAATACGGAAAGTTACTAATTCGGGAAAGTTACTTAATTCGGGAAACTCACTTAATTCGGAAAGTTATTAATTCGGGAATTTGCTAAATAAGGAAAGTTACTAAATATGGAAAGTTACTAAATTTGGAAAGTTGCTATAAATAGCAGGAAACCCTAATATGTCAATCTGAACAACAATAAGTACTGAATCAGTAATAACTTATGAAATGGTTCTTAAATAATAAGACGGTCATTAATTCGTGTAGATTCGCTGAAGAAGGAGTAACTTCCGATCCATATGTTTTCTGATATGGTTTCATTTGCGGTTTAAGGTACAGATATTCTACCCTTTCTCAGTAAGGGTTCTGATCTCATGACTTTTCGATCCTTGACTTGATTCATTTGCTTGATATGATTGATTTGTTGATATGATCTGTTTGATATTATCATTTGATATGATTCTGTTTGCTATCCATTCTGTTATGATGATCTGTATATTATCTCATTGATAGGAGATTTTGTTATGTTGATATGCTCTAATTGATTATGCTATAGTAGCTCCGTTATGATTATGGATAGCCTTGCTTTGTTTATATGTTCTGTTGCCCGAGCTAACTAGCCATGGAGGTACCATGGCCATGTCATTGAGGCACCAATGGCATGACACTTTCTGTGGAGGTGTGACTGATCCACGGCGTTCCCTTCTGTTCTGATTATATGATTATTTGCGCACATGGCCATTCTGTTATATATATGCATAGTCTCGTACTTGTATATTTATACTGTTTTAGGGAGCGTATGGATGCATCCTAGGTATATGTTTGGTATGATTAAGATGTGATTTAGTGATTGGTTTGTGCGTGCCATGCACCCCATTTCACTTCTGGTACATTGGATTCTGCAGCTCCTTGTACATCTTCTGATTTGACGGATATATGAGATGATACGATTATGTGACTAAGAATGTGGCATGCTTTCTGAGCTCGTGGGAATTTCTGTTCTATTATGTTATATGATTATGATTCTCTATTTGATTTCCTTTGACTTCATTATGACCTCCTTATGTTTCACTATGATTTTCTTCTTATGATATATGACATTTTGTTCAGTTGATCCTTGACCCCTTATTCGTTTGACATCTGATATTTGTTCAACAGGAGTTTATGGTTTCTTTACATACACTTATATATACATTTGATTATTCGTTTGGTTATATCTGTTCACTGGGCTTTTTAAGTTCAGCCGCATTTCTTTTCCTGCGGCAGGTTTTAGGTTGGAGGTTGGGTTTGAGTGAAGAGTGCATAGGAGCTCTTAGTGGACTACCCTGACGATAGACTTCCATTTGCTTCTGGATTAGATTTGGGTTCATTTTCAGTTAGATTAATTTGGAATTGTATTTGGCTTTGGGACTCATTATGTTTAGATGTTAATATTTCATTATTACCTTAGAATACCTTTGTAACTATTATGTTTATAAGTCTTTCACTTGCTTTTGTATGTTCTGATTGACACCATAATGTGGCATTTTGACCCTTGTCGGGTTGGGGTGTTACAATTATTGTATCAGAGCTCAGGATTCAACTTGTAGCACATAAGTTATGGCCTGTGAAGAATTGGACCCTTAGGTTTGCATTGTAGGAGCTTATGGAACAACCTTTGAAACTTTACCTTAGGTTTCCCCTGCAGAAACTATCAGTTATGACCAGTGAGGATTGGGTAGATTATATGATAAGGCATTGGTTAATTATCTTTCTTCTACACCACTCTCATTTATGCCTCTGATTTCAGTTAAGCCTTTATATGATTATTCGTTCCGGAGATTTAGAAAATTTAATAAGATACGTAACATAAGTTCAGTGATCCAATAAGTTTAGAATACTTTGAGAATTTTGTAGTAATGCTTTACAGGTTTCACTTTCTGAGGTTATCACATTCTTCCGAACTTCAATCTTTGATTCGTTGTGATTCGTTTAGATACCTTTTCGTTCATTCAAAGAATTCGTATATGTATGAATCCGATGTGTTCGACACATTCTGTGGTTTCTCTTGCTATTGCTAAGCATACTAGGGTTCCTTCCACACTATTAGAATTTGCTACACCTGGTTCTATCTCTATGAGATATCTTGTGATTATCCGTCACGAGTATCGGGATTGTCCAGTACTTTCGAAGATATTTAAAGATAAGTTTCGTTCTGCTAATCTGTTTCATTGGGAATGTTTGATTCGATATTGAAATAAGAAATTGTACAATAAATTGCACTACCAGGCCTTCGATGATGATCAAAGGATTTATGGGGTGTTGAGATTGTGCCAATCTTGTCTTTAACCTGAAATAAGAAATACTAAAACACCACGTTAAGTGATTGCGCAGGGGTTCGACCCTGCGAATCACCTCTGGTGTGCGAGTAAGTATGTGATATGGTAAGTGTGTAATAAATTAAGAGAATTCAGTTGGCATTACCATGGTTCTTTCCCGTCTAAGCTATTTATAGGGGAGAAATAGGCCTTAGAGGGCGGTTGCACTTGATTCGGAGATCATGGGGGCGTCCCATGATTTGTGGTAACCGCTAGGACTTTGTGGCCCACGATCTCTTCCTTGGCGGGAAAGCCTAAGGGAAGGAGGAACGTGGGTGTGACCAGGTCAAGGTGGCTCTCCATTCTAGTTCCTTCGAAGGAGATACCCTGAAGGGCTTAAGGCTTTGATTGGCGGATTCCCACATGGTAACCACTTCATAGATGAATGGTTTTACGCCAATGAAATGTTTTAGGAGATTAACCTGGGCCTCCGAAGAGAGGGTTTCACACAGGCTCGAAGGGGAGTCCTTCGACCCGTTAGGAGGGTACATCATCAAGCCCCCCAGTCGAAAGTGATATATACGTATGAGTTTATATTGCATTCGACTCAAAAAATTAACATATACTCTATCCTCCTTGTCACAAAAACATACGAAAAAGAAGATAAGCATTTAACTGAATTCCGCATTAAATGCGATTTCATGATTATCCGCATACTTGCGTCACAGTCATAATGGCTATGTTTTCGGTAAGTGTAAAATGTCTTTTCAAAATTTTACCATCCTTTTGAAGTCCGCTTACATGTCAAGGATAAATAAAAACGTGTACGGCCAAGATCAAAGATACGATGGGTATTTAAACCCTTAGGACGGTAAACCCTAACTTACTTTCACCTTCTGCCCAAAATACACATACACCGTACTGTGCTCTTGTGCTTCTGTTGAAACGAAAGGTAAAAATTATATCATTCCTCTTTGATTTCTTACTCTTTTAATAGCGACATGAGTATGGCTACAAAAAGAAAAATTAGGCAACAAACATGTACTTTGTCAAAGGAAGCACTATCCGACTTTCTTCATGATTATCCCATACCCACAGAATTCAAAATCATGCTTCCGAGCAAAAAACAAAATATTTTTGATGCTCCCCCTGGATATGTAGGCTTATATGTGCATGCATTTACTCAGTCAAACTTTAGGATACCCATTCATCCTTTAATCTTGGAGTTTTTGAAATACTACAAGGTTCATATCTCTAGGTTAAACCATTTCGGCCTGGCTAAATTAACCACCTACATTGTCAGGTGCAAAGCATATGGTTATGAGCCCACACTAACTATGCTTAGGGGCTTTGTCAACCTGTATCCTGGTGGGGATTGGATAACCATTGCCAAAAGGGGTGAACATGATGTGCCCTATCTAGTGACCAAACCCTTTTCAAATATCAGAAATTGGAAAGGGCAGTTTTTCTATGTTGAGAGCACAATCATACCACCTGAGTATCCAGCTTTGCTTGATGAAGCATATATGTTTGATGAGAAAAGATTCAATGACCCACTACCTTACGAAATAAGAAGCAATCCTATGTACCAGCGTCTTGCACGTCATCCAGTCGATGTGCAAACATTCCTTGAGCCAATCTTGTTTATGGCGGGCATTGTAGACCGTTGGGAGGGGTCTCCATCAAAGCCTGAAATAGTGTGTGAAGGACAGAGTATGTACATTCCCATTTAAATAAAACAAATAACTTATCTGCTGATATTTATCTCTTTTCTTTTGTTGTTGCAGGAATGGAATTCAGGAACTTTGTTGTGTCAGGAGGTGCTAAGGAGGTCAGCTTTATTCCCAAGGCCCCAAAAGGTGTGAGCTACGGAGTTGGATCTCCGTCTGTATCTGTGAATAACAATGATGTTGATGCTTCAACAGTTGTACCACTTGCAGTAGTCCATCCTCCAAAACCTGTGAATACTGAGGAAACTCCCGAGCTTGTTGAGAACATTGCTGATTCGGATTAGCCTCCCTCAGAGGGTAACGAACTGAAGATCGTGGGGTCTTCCGGCATCGCAGACAGGGTGCGAAACAGGAAAGGCACTAGTGGAAGGCCTTCAAAGGCCACCCCAAAGAGGAAATTAAACATCCCCACTCCTACCTCGAGGTCAACCAGACAAAAGACAGAGAAGTCTCTTGGTAAAGCAGTCATGTATTC
The DNA here is from genome assembly GCA_021014915.2 of Artemisia tridentata subsp. tridentata. Lineage (NCBI taxonomy): Eukaryota > Viridiplantae > Streptophyta > Magnoliopsida > Asterales > Asteraceae > Artemisia > Artemisia tridentata. The sequence goes on along the minus strand of CP139505.1, from coordinate 290,873,838 downwards.
CACTGAACAAGTTGCCGATGATGATGACATTCATGGTAATTAGAATCTATTTTAATCCCTTCCTTCTTAATTTGTCCCGTATCTAATAGATATGCCTTATGCAGGGTTGCCGAACACCAAGGAGCTACCAAATGCTCTCACTTGTCATCTGTTGGTTGAAAATGTTACCCCTGCCAGCTGGAGGAGAACCTTGAATGATATGTCCATTGAAGGGCTGTGTGACTTGCACGACAAGAGTTATACCCGGCAAGCCATGTTGGATAATCATTTGAACACCCGGACAAGGGAGCTGGTTCGTATGGTGCAAGATGCCAAGGAAGAGGTAGCTGTTATTGTTGCTAGGGAAAAGAGCAGGGAGAAGCAGTATGCTGAGCTAGAGTCCAAGTGTGATGCGGCTATAGCGGATTTTGAGAAGAACCCTCGGTATGAAGCCCTTCGAGACAAGATTGACAGCCTTGAAGAACAACTTAAAGAGTCGCAAGGTAAGCTGAAGATGGAGGAGGCTAAGATCTCTAGATACAAGAAACAAGTCGCTACACTTGAATCGAAATGCAGTGGTCTTGAAACCGAAAGAGCTAGGTTGGTAAAGCAGGAGATCAAGCTTTGTCAAGAGATGGATGGGTTAAAACTCGAATGCAAGAGCTTAAAGAAAGATAGGGCTGAGGTGGTGTCAAAGGTTGTCCCTTATGTTGCTATGGAGTTGTACCACAGCGATGAGGTGGGAGCTGTTGTGGGAAAGCTGGTGAACGCGGCCATATTCTATGGTAAGTGCACGACGTTGGAGGAAATCGCCGAGACAAAGAAACCGGTGGTGTTGTCGGAGGTACCTTACTACCGCCCAACGTCCGAGCAAGAATATAACGATGCTGGTAACGCGTATACTACAGCAGAGTACCCTTTCCTTGCCGAAGCAACCAAAGACCCCTTAGCCTCCATTGAAGATCTCCTGTCCAAGAAGCCAAGGAAAATACAGCCTCCCCCTCCAACCAAGAGAACCCCATCTGTGAAGCCTCCGTCTCCATCTCACCAAGTGGATCTGAATTCCTCAAAAAATGCATGAAGGTTGCCATGTTGGCATTAATTTGGTCTTAAGGGTGGCATGTACCCCTTAAACAATTTCCTGTGATGTTTTATTAGGCATGTGCCTAAGTCTTTGAACAATTTATCTTTCCTTCTAGGCTTCGACCCAGACTCCAGACAATTGCTATGATGTTTAATATTGGCTATGATTGTATGTAGCCTTATGAATGCCAATTTAGGGGACTCTGTCTCGCTTTTGATATCATGCTTGTCTTCTCTTACATTTATGTATAAACGTAACTATACAACCTAAGGTTATGACCTTATTGTGTGTATTTTGGACCAAGATTTTCAGCAATCGTATAGTTTGACTGCGACAGAGGGACGCGACCCACTCCGTCTTCATCCTTAAGTTACAAAAGGCTTAGAATACCCCATGACTTTATAGGAAAGTTAATGTGAATTGTAGTGGATGTAATTTGTATACAAGACATCTGTCCTGCTTCATCCTTCGACATTGAAACTTGTAAAGTACTTAGCTGAACGAATCTTTGTTGTAAATAACGAAACAAGAGATTTTGAGGGAAACATTTTATATCATTAATCAGGTAGGGAGGATTACATCATTTTAAGAAATGAACACTAAGACACCTACCATTAATGCTTCTTTCCCAAGTGAGAAGAATGCGTTACATGAAATTGAAAAACAAGCTAAACCCTTTAAAAATAGTAAGTCTTGTATGTAAAACTTACGAAGATTAGTAGCATTTCTGGTTTTATCCATGACACTTCTGTCCAGTGTTTCGAGCTTGTATGCTTTGTTGCCGCAGCCCTCCGATACGACGTTGGGTCTTTCGAATGTAGGCCTTAGCTTTGCTTGTGCTGCATTACTCGAAGGACATATTCCTATATGCTCGCAGGACTTGGGGTAGTTCATCTACCCACCTATGCTGGTATTGCCCTAATCTTATCTCGATTTCAATGACAATGCCCCTATCAACGCAAGTGAACATTTGCTTTATGTTTAGGCCTTCACAAAAAGATGGGAATACCCCTTCGGCAAATTGCTTCTCGTTGTCGGAGGTGATGATTTGTGGGACTCCAAATCGGCAAATTATGTATTCCCATGAGAACTTTTCCACATGCTTTCCTGTTGTTGATGCCAAAGGTTTGGCTTCGACCCATTTGGTGAAGTAGTCTATGGCTATTACCAAGAATTGTACTCCTCCGGGGGCTACTGGGAGAGGTCCAACTATGTCGAATCCCCATTGGCCGAAAGGCCTTGCGGATGTAATAGAGATCACGTCATGCTCTAATGGTCTTTGAACTTTTGAGTTTATCTGACATGCCACACATGCTTGTATCATTTCAATTGCGTCCTCCAGTATGGATGGCCAATAATATCCCAACCTTGTTATCTTCGAGGCAATGGAGCGAGGACCTACGTGCATTCTGCAAGATTCTTCATGAACATTATAGATAATGCTCGAAGCCTGCTTCAATCCCACACAACGAAGCCATGGAGACGAAAAAGACCTTTTGTAGAGATTATCCCCCACAAGTCTATATTGGGGAGCCTTAACCCTAAACCTTCGTGCTAGTTTTTGATCATCAGGCAGAATACCACTTATTAAGTACACCTTTATTGGATTCATCCAATTGGAGCCTTTGTCAGATGCTTCGCCTTGTGTAATTGACCTATGGGCCAAGACTTCCACCAAAACCTCTTTCGTTAGATGAGAAAATGCCATCGAAGCTAGCTTGCTCAAAGCATCCGCTTTCTTGGTTTAGTTTTTGCGAACATGTGCTATCTCATAGGATTCGAACCCCTGAAGAAGTTCTTTAGCTTTATCTAAATATTGTTTGATGGTGGGCTGCCTTGCTTCATAAGAGCCCTTGATTTGGTTGGCGACTAGCTGCGAGTCCATAAAAATGGAGAGGTCATGAACCTCCATGTCCTTTGCGAGTCGAAGGCCAGCTAGCAAAGCTTCATACTCTGCTTCATTGTTTGTAGCCTCGAACTCAAAACGTAATGCATAAGTGTACTCTTTTTCCTCCGGACTAACCAGCATCAGACCTGCTCCCGAACCATCAGAGCTTGAGGCTCCATCTGTGTACAGTTTCCACCCCTCCTTCGTCTTTGGGGGCTTTTCTTTCGGGATTTCTCTGTCTTGGCTAGGTCCGGAGGGTGTTTCAGCAAGAAAATCTGCAAGTATTTGGCCTTTGACGGAGTTTCGACCCTTGTATTCTATGTCATGTTCTCCTAATTGGATGGCCCATTTGGCTACTCTACCCGATTTCTCGGGCTTTGACAGTATCTGCTTAATTGGCTTGTCGGTCAATACTGTGATGGGATGAGCTTGAAAGTACCTTCGAAGACGCCTTGCAGCGTAAACCAAAGCTAGGATCAGCTTTTCTAACTCCGGATAGTTTAATTCAGCCCCTTGCTGGACCCTGCTAACCAAGTAAATCGGGACTTGCTTCTTGTCCCTTTCTGCCAAAAGAACAGCAATAATGCTTTCGAAAGATGCCGCAATATACATGAACAACACTTCGCCTTTGATTGGGGCCGTAAGTGTTGGTAAGATTTCCATGAACTCTTTCAGCTTTTGGAAAGCGGCTTCCGGATCACAACTCCATTGGAAAGTCTTTTTATCTGTACACGCCTTGATTGTTTTGAAAGATGGTAAAGAACGATCCGCCCCTTTCGATAGGAATCTACTAAGTGCTGCGAGCTGCCCATTTAGGCTTTGTACTTCTTTTAATGACTTTGGAGCTTGTAGATCAGTGATGGCTTTGACCTTTGAAGGGTTAGCTTTAATCCCTTGCTTTGTAATCAGATGCCCCAAGAATTTTCCTTCTTCCACGCCAAAGGAACACTTCTTTGGGTTAAGCTTCATGTTGATTGCCCTCAATTGATCAAAGGTTTGTTGAATGTCGGAGAGTAGGTCTTCCTCAGTCCTACTTTTTATTACCATGTCATCAACATAGGCTTCCAGGTTCCTTCCTATTTGCTTGTGGAAGGCTTTGTCTACCAATCGTTGATAAGTTGCCCCTGCGTTCTTTAGACCGAAGGGCATTTTCTTGTAGCAATAGACACCCTTTCCTGTGTAGAAGGCAGTCTTCTCCTCATCTTCCTCCACCATTTGTATTTGGTGATACCATTTGTAGGTGATGATGTACCCTCCGAACGGGTCGAAGGACTCCCCTTCGAGCCTATGCGAAGCCCTCTCTTCGGAGGCCCAGGTTAATCTCCTAACACGTTTGATTGGCGTAAAACTATTCATCTATGAAGTGGTTACCATATGGGAATCCGCCAATCGAAGCACTAAGCCCTTCGGGGTATCCCTCTCGAAGGGACTACAATGAAGAGCTACCTTGACCTGGTCATACCCACGTCTCCTCTTCCTTTAGGCCTTCCTGCCAAAATAGAGATCGTGGGCTACAAAGCCCTAGCGGTTACCACAAATCATGGGACGCCCCCATGATCCCCGAAACAAGTGCAACCGCCCACTAAGGCCTATTTCTCCCCTATAAATATCTTAGGTGGGCCAAAATCAAAGTAAGTTAACTTCATCTTCTCAATTTACAACCTACTTATCATCACACATACTTACTCGCACGCCGGAGGTCGTTCGCAGGGTCCAACCCCTGCGCAATCACTTAACGTAGTGTCTTGGTATTTCTTATTTCAGGTTAAGAACAAGCTTGGCGCAACCTCAACACCCCATAATTCCTTTGATCACCATCGAAGGCCTGGTAGTGCATCTTTTTGTACAATCAGTGGCACCATCCGTAGGACCGCTACAATTGGTCTCGTTATTTCCAAGCTTATAACCAACCAACTACTTTCACTATTATTCCGGCATGGATCAAGGAAGAGAAGATACTCCCCCACCGGGTTTCTCTACCTTGGCACCAATACCAATCAACGACTCTAACAACCCTCCCCCAATAACCGCATCCACATTCACAACACGTTCTCACCCAGAGATAACACCCAACCATCATGCTTCGACATCAGCCAATCCGGAGCCTATTATTAGCCCAGACTTTGTCGAAGCCAACCACGAAGTATTGGAATCCCTATTAAGGGCTCGCAAAAGGCAAGTCCGAAATGTTGAAATGCGAAGGGAGTTGGAATACTCAAGTGAAGAGTATGATGAAGAAATGGAAGCGGAGCCTAGGCCTCCATCTCATGGGCCAACACTCTCAGCCCTGAGGATGGGGTCACCAGTTGGTCGAAGGCTAAGCCGAAGGTCCGTTGGTTTCAATGGAGTCCCGGAGAGGGCTCCGACAAGAAGAGAAGGGGTGGTTATGTTGGTCCACAAATTGTATATGTGATGAACTCAAATAAGTACATTTTATTACTATCATTTATCCTATTAATTTGACTTGTTTTACTATATTATGTATGAGGATTGATACTTAATCGTTTACTTTTGTAATTCTCAGGTAAAAACAAGCATTTGGTGAAACTTAGCAATTTTGGACTAATAATGGAGCAAAACGTGCATAAAGTGAAAGTCTACTGACATGGACAAGATTAAGTCAATTCTGCTCCAGATGCGCCGCATCTCACTCTGGACATGCGCCGCATCTCTATCAAGATATCACCAGATACGATCCAAGATACAAGAGGACATGCGCCGCATCTAATCATGGAGTTACGCCGCATCTTCTGGCGGTGTACGAATATTCCTGAATATTATAATCTTGGACCCCACGCGAAGTTAAGTACATGCGCCGCATCTACTTAGTAGATGCGCCGCATCTTCCCTCAGACAGAAACTATAAATACCCCGTAGACCAGACGAATTACAAGTTCCGAAACCCAAAAACAGAAGACCAAACAGGAGGAACAAAGGACGAATTCAGTCAAGGAGGCAGCACAAGACACACCCAAATCAAAGATACAAGAGCTGTAAGAAGGTGCTGCATGTATTTAATATATTAAGTAGTTTTGTTTTATTGTGTTAGCAAACTTTAATTCATCAGGATTGGTGGCTTGTGTAATGTGACAACGAAAGATTGCACTCCCTTTAATACTTGCTTTCCCATCAATTAAAGTTTATATGATGATGTCTTTGGTTACTACTTATTAGTGCATTGATAACCTCTGTGTTTATTAGTGGCTTGCGGGCATTTGACTGCGGGACATAATGTGGCTCCCACGGTTGTTTCTAAATTGATCACTTAGGAATAACTTTTAGACATAAGTAATCATTAAGGGTTTACTCGCCGATAAGAATAGGACCAACGAGAAAGGGTTAACTACATACACTTCATATAAAGCTATCAATAAAACAAGTGACAATCTACTTAATCATAAGGACAGCCCTCTTATTGTCTCGAGTATTTATCTGTGTACGTGTGTGCTACTTGCTGATTCGTGCCTGTTGGTTTATTTTATTATTTAAATTGCAACAAATCGTGCCAGTCTCTCAGGCTGAAACCCCTCTGCGTTAGGATATTAAAATACTGATTAGAATAACTAGATAATACGTTCCACTCTTAGTGATCGACACTCTACTTACCATTATCTTCATACTGACCGGGTACACTGCTCGTTAAGTGTGTGTGTTATTGATAAGTCGGCTAAATATAAATTTAAAACTTGAGTAGGCATTAAAACTGCTAAACCGCAACGACACATCACGCGCATCAAGTTTTTGGCGCCGCTGCCGGGGAGTGAATTGTTATTATCTTTTAATTTTATTAGTATTTTAATTAGGTTTTTCTTTTTATTAGATTAATTGCATCATTGTATTATTTTGCATATTTGTTGTATTATGTGTTAATTGTTTTCTTTTATTTTTGTGTGTTTATTTTCGTTTGTGTGTTTAATTTTTGTTTTTATTTTTCGTATTTTTCTGTTCTGCTATCGTTGTACTGTGCTAAATCAAACGATACGGAGCATCTGATCTCTCAGATACGGCGTATTGCGTTTAATTTTTTTTTAATACAACGCGTTTAATTAATTCGATACGACGCATCTTTTCCCCAAGATACGGCGTATCTGTTTTTAATAAGAAAATTTTTCTAAGCGATAAAGTAATACGACGCATCTGCTTTTGCAGATACGGCGTATCTGTTTTTAATAAAAAATTTTTTCTAAACCTTAACGCCATACGACGCATCTACTTTCGCAGATACGGCGTATCTATTATTTTAATTAAAAACAGTTTGCGAATTATTAAACAGATACGGCGTATCGATCTCTGTCGATACGGCGCATCTTACTGAATCAAAAATCTTTTATTTTTAAACGTAACGAAAATACGGCGCATTAACTTTCGTTAATACGACGCATTTAATTTTAATTAGATAAGTTGATTTTTGATTAATTAATTCGATACGGCGCATTCTTAAATTCTAAAGCGGCGTATCTATTTTCTGAATAAAGTCTGATTAAATTTTAACGATATTAAGATACGGCGTATCCAACTTTTTGGATACGGCGCATCGTCTGCAGATATCAGTAACTATAAATTTTTCGTATTCCGTTTTCGTTGTTAATTTTCTGATATACTACTTTCTCGAGCATACCCTACTGATATTTTTTGTGTTGATTTCAGGAAGTGCATGACCAGGAGTTCTACGAAGAACTTGATTCAACCTTTCGAAGATCCTGAACGAGCCCTACATTCGCTTAAAAGGCTTTTCAACCAAGAAGCTTTGATCTTTCAAGTTCACTCGAGCTTGATTACTTTTCTGAAGAAAAAGAGGAAGTTGAAACAGAAACAATGGGCGAAAACACTACTATGGAGGAATACATGAACAATACCCGTGCTGATTACACTTCAGGAGTTGCTAGACCTAAGTTTGATGATAAGTCAAAATTTGAGTTGAAGGGTCAATTTCTCAAAGAGCTAAGAGAGAATGCTTTCAGTGGGACGGAACAAGAGGATGCTAATGAGCATGTTGAAAAGGTCCTGGAGATTGCAGATTTGTTTACTACAGAAAGTGTCAATACCGATCAACTCATGCTAAGAATCTTCCCAATCTCACTAAAAGGAGCTGCTAACAAGTGGCTAAGGAATGAACCTGCTAGTTCAATCACTACATGGGAAGGTTTGAAGAGCAAATTCCTGAAGAGATATTGTCCACCTGCTAAGACTGCTAAAAAGATGGAGGCTATCAATAGTTTCAAGCAAGAGCCTGATGAAACCCTTTATCAAGCTTGGGAACGGTTTAAAGATTTATTGATAAAATGTCCTCAACACTATCTAACCCCTATGCAGGAAATAATATTGTTTTATCAAGGATTGGACGTGCCAACTAGACAGATCTTGGATGCTAAGGGAGCTGTACCTCAGATGAGTGCAACTAATGCTAGGAAAGCGATCCAAGAAGCTGCTGATCATTCTCAGAAATGGCACGATGGGACCTCTACTAGATCTAAGAGCAGCACTAATTTTGACGGGATTGCTGCTATTCAAGCTCAATTGGATAAAATTAGTAGAGAGATGAAGAAGCGAGATGAAAGAGCGTATGCTGCCCAAGTTGGATGTGAAAAGTGCGAAGGACCTCACTACACTAAAGATTGCCCGAACAAGAATGAAAGTGAGACATTTGAAGAAGCATATTACACCCAATTTGGACAACCATTCCGACCTTCAGCAAGATTTAGGGAAGCTAGTCCGGGATTCTATCAAAAGAACAACTTCAATCCCGCTTATCAAGAGAGGAGGCAGACTTTAGACGATACTTTAAAGCAAATTATGGCCGATGCTGCTAAAAGACATGAAGAGAATACTGCTATGATCAAAGAAATTCGAGCTTCAACGGACACTACTACAAGAAATCAAGGAGCTTCGATCAAAGCATTGGAACAACAAATTGGTCAAATGAGCAAGGTTCTTCAAGAAAAGGGGATATGGAAGTTTACCGAGCTCAACTGAAACAAATCCAAGAGATCATGTCAAGGCCATAAGCACCACTGAAGAAGTCACTCCTAATATACCTAGAAGATCGATGAATGGTGATGATGGTGCAAGACCCGAATTTTTCTTTAACTCTTCAATCAGCTTAAGGAGACTACTAAAAGAGAAGACAAAGATTGAAGAGGAGATCAAGGCAACAATGAAAGAAGAGAGCCCTGCAACCGACTCAAATGCCTTGCCTCATAAAGAAAGAGACCCAGGAAGTTTTACTCTACCTTGTTCTATTAATCATATATCTTTCAATAACGTGTTAGCTGACTTAGGAGCTAGTGTTAGTGTTATGCCTCTTAAGACATTCGCTACCCTAGGACTAGGAAAATTAGCACCAACTAAATTACTTATTGAATTGGCTGATAAAACGGTAAAACGACCTGAAGGGATTGCTAATAATGTGCTGGTTAAGATTGAGCAGTTTATTTTTCCCGTAGACTTTGTTATACTAGACATGCCCGAGGATGTTAAGATTCCTTTAATCCTCGGAAGACCTTTCTTGTCTACTGCCCATGCTAAGATTGATGTGTTTAAGAGAAAAATTTCGTTAAGGATAGGGAATAATAAACTAGTCTATAAGTGCCAAGATCCGGTTAAAAGCATAATTAGAGGTGTTTATGTGCTAGGATTAAGAGAGCGTATGGACCTCGATCTTGAAGCTAGACTTATGGGAGAAACATTGATTCAAAACAACTCAACTAGTCCTAATCATTATAACTTTGAGGAATTCATTGACCTTAATGTACCTACCGAACTTAGACGCAATGTTGTTAATGATTCTGATGATGAGTGGTATGATTGTGTAGTAATTAATAAACGTAGGAGAGTAGTTGAGAAAACGAATTTGAACAATGATGTGTTTATTGAACTACCACCCCACCTTGCTTATTTGTGCCTATATGATAATAAGAATTTCCCGTCTATCATTTTGTCATCTCTGCCCGAAAGGGATAGGACTTTGTTTATACAGATATTAAAGAAGAACGGCGTGGAAATTAAGGACGAGCAAGGAGTGTTCAATATTATTGAATTGGCGATGAAGGAGCGTGATGTTTCCGACTCCTTCAATGATCGATACTAAAGAGCTGAACGTGAGTCTAACTTGAAGACTCTGGAATAAAGACAAGTGCTTACCGGGAGACAACCCGGATTTATCTTTTATTATTCTGTTTTCTGTGTCGAGTCAGTCCAGGCCGCATGAGGATACGGCGCATCTCAATTCTGAGATGCGACGCATCTCTGCAATGGTCATATCTTATTTTATTTTTCTGCATTTTTATTTTTGACTTTAAAACTATTTATCAGTTTATTTTAATGCGGCGCATCCTGGTTAAGGATGCGGCGCATCTTTATTCTGATCCGTATTTATTCCAGGCTCGATACGGCGTATCTTTTCAATAAGATACGGCGCATCGACTGACCTGATGATTTTCAGTTTTAATTTTTAAGTTTTATTTTTCCTAACTACTAATGTATTATGCAAGTTTGAACCTTTCTTATCTTAGGTGTGTTTTAAAGTGTTGGTGGTATTATAGTTTCCTGGATTTCCTATGGATACATCAAGTATGAAGCTTTAATGTTCTAATCCACAAGAAAGATGATTTTTGCTCTTATACTAATGGAGGATCATACCGAGCAAATCTCAGGGGAGTTTTTCTGTTCTAATTCTTTTATTTTCCAGTTTTTAACCTTTTATACAAACAACGAGGACGTTGTTTAACTTAAGTGGGGGGATTGGAGAATTAGAACACTTAACAATTACTTGTCCTAAACTTTTTCAAAAATTATGCTTAAAATGTGCTTAATATATCAAACTTAAAATTTTTTTAGCATGTTTTTGTTTAAGATCTGAGTTGCATAGCTGCACACATGACGTTATTTTCAAAAATTGTGATTTTTCAAAATTCACAAATCTATGAGTGTGCCGGTGACTTGTAAACTTTAGAACTTGGCTTGTATACTATTCGAGACCACCATAATAGTATTATTTATATAATTGGAGTGACTTGCCTAACTTGGTAAATTTCTAGGATTACACCCAAATAGCCTTTATATGTTATGTGTTATTAGCTAACTACACTGGTTAGTTAACCCCCGTATAAACCCTTTTGTTACTCTCATTTTAGAGTAAGATACCCCTAGAAAAACACTTAGAGCCATTCCTTTCGTTTCTTACACCTATGTTTAAAATGTTTCGTTACACCCTTACACCTTAGCCTACCCTGTAGATTAGAATCCGTGGTTGGTTAATTGCTATAGGCAGAGTGTGTTTCCTTACATTACCTGTGTTCGTCGTGCGTAATTCATTATCTTTGGTTAGGTCGGGAAATTGCACAATGCAATTGGAGTGAAAGTAAATATGTATATTTTGAGTTTATTTTTCGTGTGTTTACTACTTTCGCTATTACCGTTATTTCTGAAAGTATGAAAAGTATGGAATAAAATTATCCGGAAAGAAAGTTATAGTGATGTGGTAAATTTTACACATCTATGTTTATGTTATAAAAAAAAAAAAAAAAAAAAAAAAAAAAAAAAAAAAAAAAAAAAAATTCGAAAAATGAGAAAAGAAAAAGAAAGAAAAAAAGTTGGAAGTTTGATTTTAACCAACTTATGTAAAGTTATGTAAGTGGTCGATATCACCACTATTTGTTGTACTATATCTATGGATTGAATGGGAATTGGCAGTTATGGGAACGCCAATTAAGGTTTATTCTTTGATTAAGATCTTGTTGAGTATAATTCGTGTCTACCTAAAGCGTGTGTTTCAAGTGTTAAAGCGTGAGTTATTCGATGATATGAGTCTTATTCATGGGATGGTTGGGATAGTGATTAACCACACTTAGGATTTTAATTTATTTGTTTTGTTTATTTTTATTTTTACACCAATTTATATCCCAAATGTTATCCATGCCCTTTATTATTCTTTATCCAACCAACCTTTGATTTATTGAGATTGGGGATTTGAGCAATCTTAAGTATCGTAGTCGTGGATTCGGCTATGTATTTATGATTTTGTCGCCCTTTTTGATATATTATTATTGGTGAAGTTTGGACCTATCTTTAGCCTATTCGAGTTAAGGATTTGAGCAATTGCAAGTATCGTGTTCGTGGATTCGATCATGTATTTGTGATTTTGTCGCCTTTTCTGGAATTTGAGATGGATAGTGAAAGAGAATAATTAACCCTTAAGCCTAAAAACCCTTTTTACCGCTTTAGACTTGTTATTCCTTAGCTTTAGTGGTGGAGATGTGTATACTTGCCAAGCTTATGATAGAATATTCGTCGCGACTGGACAGTTAAACGATTAGATTTGCTTTTATCGACTTATTTTATTTTACTTCTAATTCGTTAAGTGTTTAGTTGTGTGATTATGAAATGAACGAATACATGCTTAAATATAAAAATAAATCCTAACATCTTTTAGGATACATTTTCATAAAAGAAATTCTAAGGTTTACTTGGGGACAAGTAAAGTTCAAGTGGGGGGATATTTGATGAACTCAAATAAGTACATTTTATTACTATCATTTATCCTATTAATTTGACTTGTTTTACTATATTATGTATGAGGATTGATACTTAATCGTTTACTTTTGTAATTCTCAGGTAAAAACAAGCATTTGGTGAAACTTAGCAATTTTGGACTAATAATGGAGCAAAACGTGCATAAAGTGAAAGTCTACTGACATGGACAAGATAAGTCAATTCTGCTCCAGATGCGCCGCATCTCACTCTGGACATGCGCCGCATCTCTATCAAGATATCACCAGATACGATCCAAGATACAAGAGGACATGCGCCGCATCTAATCATGGAGTTACGCCGCATCTTCTGGCGGTGTACGAATATTCCTGAATATTATAATCTTGGACCCCACGCGAAGTTAAGTACATGCGCCGCATCTACTTAGTAGATGCGCCGCATCTTCCCTCAGACAGAAACTATAAATACCCCGTAGACCAGACGAATTACAAGTTCCGAAACCCAAAAACAGAAGACCAAACAGGAGGAACAAAGGACGAATTCAGTCAAGGAGGCAGCACAAGACACACCCAAATCAAAGATACAAGAGCTGTAAGAAGGTGCTGCATGTATTTAATATATTAAGTAGTTTTGTTTTATTGTGTTAGCAAACTTTAATTCATCAGGATTGGTGGCTTGTGTAATGTGACAACGAAAGATTGCACTCCCTTTAATACTTGCTTTCCCATCAATTAAAGTTTATATGATGATGTCTTTGGTTACTACTTATTAGTGCATTGATAACCTCTGTGTTTATTAGTGGCTTGCGGGCATTTGACTGCGGGACATAATGTGGCTCCCACGGTTGTTTCTAAATTGATCACTTAGGAATAACTTTTAGACATAAGTAATCATTAAGGGTTTACTCGCCGATAAGAATAGGACCAACGAGAAAGGGTTAACTACATACACTTCATATAAAGCTATCAATAAAACAAGTGACAATCTACTTAATCATAAGGACAGCCCTCTTATTGTCTCGAGTATTTATCTGTGTACGTGTGTGCTACTTGCTGATTCGTGCCTGTTGGTTTATTTTATTATTTAAATTGCAACAAATCGTGCCAGTCTCTCAGGCTGAAACCCCTCTGCGTTAGGATATTAAAATACTGATTAGAATAACTAGATAATACGTTCCACTCTTAGTGATCGACACTCTACTTACCATTATCTTCATACTGACCGGGTACACTGCTCGTTAAGTGTGTGTGTTATTGATAAGTCGGCTAAATATAAATTTAAAACTTGAGTAGGCATTAAAACTGCTAAACCACAACGACACATCACGCGCATCAATATGGATCACTAAGTAGTCTTGAATACCTAGTAGATGGTTAGGATAAATCCGAACCAATCTAAGTGAGAAACCCTAGGTGATTGTTGTTGTTAATGCGGAATCTTAACAAGAACAATGAAGAACACACAGGAATATCACTAACTTCGTATATTGATTATAATCACAATAGTGAACTCGTACAACTCACACACATTACTAACAACCTTTAGGGATCTTTTTATAACACAAGGAAACCCTAATACTAACCGACTCAGAAGATATACACAAATCTTCTATAAAGATACTTACACGTTTTGTATCTTTTCCTAACTTATCTCTAACAGACTTTCCTAACTTCACGACCAGACTTAACTTTATAAGTCAACCAGACTTAAACATACTACCAGACTTAACTTTACATAACCAGACCTAATTACAAAGCCAGACCTAACTCTGATATACTACCAGACCTAAGTTATCTTCTCTTGATTCGTATCATAATTCCCAACAATCCTCCCCTAACTTGATCTTCATGCTTCATGAACTTCAACTTCTTCTGATTAAGCCTTCTGAGGATTGAATCTTGAACACTTTGAACTGTATTTAGGTCTTGTTTCTTTCTAGCAGCTTGAATCTTGATAAGCTCTTCTGATATGGTCTTTGCAGCAACATTGACTATATGTACATCAAATTCATTTAAGTTCCAGACTATTCTCATCACGTCCAAATGTGTTACCATCTGTGAGAGGTGAATCATTGAAAATGTAATGGATTTTAAATCTCTTTACCAATAGCCATTACCACTGGAGTCGCCAATGTTTTGGTGTGTAAGACCATGGTACATTAATAACCATATGATTTTTAGCAAATCATCAGCTTATCAACGGATTTGTTAAGTCTTTACCAAAAGCCGTTTGCTTCTGGACTAGTCAATTCTTTGATGGAAAAGCACCTCATCATGGTGAATTGATTACCATTTATGGTTTTCCACAGCCTTTACCACAAGCCATAACCTTGTGGGCTAGTCAACTCTTCACTTATCTTAGATATGGTGAGTTGAATACCATACAATTTTTGGCAAATTGTCAGCCATAAACGGATTTGACCAATCTTTACCTGTTAGCCGTTTGCTCAGGATTAGCCAGTCCTTGTGTTGATGAGACAAGGTGGACTGATAACCTTTTGATGTGTTAGTGCAAAGCACCTCCACCAAGTGAGAAGTTCCAATAGTCTCACTCAACAACTTATGAAAATTTACTTAATCCAGCATTATCTATACAAGAAACAGAAGACAATTTTTATTTTTTTTTATTTTTTTTATTTTTTATTTATTTTTTTATTTTATCACTAACAGACCTAAACATAAAACTACAAGACTTAAAAATAACCTAAATGCTGGTAAGTACTCATACTTAACATACTTTACAGATTGACCTCCCCTTAAGTCAAACCTCCCCTTAAGTCAAACTAGGGGTTCATCATACCAATGTTAACTACCAGATAATTGAATCTAGGACCATCAAATGCCTTAGTTAACAGGTCAGCAACATTAAAATCTGTATGTATTTTCTCCACTCTAATCAACTTCTTTTCAAAGCAATCTCTAATGAAGTGATGCCTGATTTCTATATGCTTAGTTTTAGAGTGATATACTGGGTTCTTAACAATACAGATAGTACTCTTATTATCTATGTGGATAACAGTATTCATAAAATTCAAACCATAGTCCAGCATCTGATTCTGAATCCACAAAACTTGTCCACAGCAATGAGCAGCTGCTACATACTCAGCTTCAGTAGTTGAATTGGCCACAATTGTCTGCTTCTTGCATTGCCAAGATATCAACCTCCTTCCAAGAAATTGACAACCTCCTGTTGTGGATTTCCTATCCAGGCTTGCACCAGCATAGTCACTGTCTGAATAAGCTGTCAGGTCAAAAGATGACTCCTTAGGATACCAAAGGCCCAAATTTGGTTTGCCCTTTAAGTACCTAAAGATTCTTTTCACAGCATGAAGATGTGAAGTCTTTGGTTGTACCTGAAAACGTGAACAAACACAAACTGCATACATAATGTCAGGTCTAGAAGCAGTAAGATACATGAGGGAACCTATCATGGATCTGTAGAGATGCACATTCACATCAACAGCATCTTCATCCTTTGTTAAAGGTACCTTGTTCTCCATAGGAGTGACTGCTGTCTTCACATTTGAGAACTCAAACTTTCTCAAAATTTCTGCAACATACTTGTCTTGAGAAATAAAAAGTCCATCATCCTTTTGTTTAACTTGCAGTCCCAAGAAAAATGTAAGTTCTCCCATTGAGCTCATTTCAAACCTGCTCTTCATTAAACCTTCAAATTCATCACACCAAGACTTTCTTGTTGATCCGAAAATGATATCATCCACATAAATTTGAACAAGAATGATATCCTTCTGATCTCTCTTAATGAATAAAGTCTTATCAATTACACCCCTGATGTATCCATGTTCTTCAAGAAACTGAGAAAGAGTTTCATACCAAGCTCTAGGAGCTTGATGAAGACCATATAAAGCTTTAATAACCTTATACACTTGATTGGGGTTAGCAGGATCCTCAAAACTAGGAGGTTGATGTACATACACATCTTCTTCAATAGTGCCATAAAGGAAAGCACTTTTGACATCCATCTGATACACCTTGAATCCCATGTATGATGCATAGGCCAAAAATAACCTGATAGCCTCAATCCTTGCTACAGGAGCAAAAACCTCATCATAATCTATGCCCTCCTCCTGTTTGTATCCTTGTGCCACCAACCTTGCTTTGTTCCTTACAACTACCCCTCTTTCATCCCTTTTATTCCTGAAGACCCATTTAGTACCAATAACTTTAGCTCCATTAGGTAGGTCTACAAGAACCCATACTTTCTGTAGCTTGAACTGCAACAACTCTTCTTGCATAGCTTCTACCCAACTTTCCTCCCCTAAAGCTTCAGAAACTGTAGTGGGTTCACTTTGAGAAAGAAAGCAAGCAAATAAGCAATGTTGCTGGTCCTTATGATTGACCCTTTGTTGTTGCTTAATCAGGCTAATGAGTGCAAGTGAAGCAGACTGATGTTGCACCCTACTTCTTGTTTGAACAGCAGATTTGGGATTACCAATTATTTGACTCTTGGGATGAATGGTGTGAATCCTGAGAGTGGGAGTTGGACTGACCTCCACTTCAGTGGGTAAGTTGTTGAAATCAGTGACAATGCCTCCTTCATCATAGGAAGCCCCTTCAAAGATACCTTCATTAGGATTTGGAAATACTTCAAGTTCTGGCATCTCAGAATCAGCACAAGCAGTACTTGAAGAAAGGTCTGGTTGAGCACTACTACCAGACTTAAAATGAGAAGTACTGGTAAGGTTAGGAGATACTACTTTTCCAGAAACTTGAGATTTGGAGTCAGAATCCTTTTCTTTTTCTGCTTCAGCAGCAACAGACTTGGTCTCTGTAGATGGAATCACAACAAGCTCAGCCACATCATCAGTGTTCCCTGTATTAGAAGGATCTTTGGTACCTGCATTGTTAGTAACTTCTTTGGTACCTGCAATAGGGTTAATTTGATTCTCCTTGGAGACAGGAATATAATTCATAGAATCAGTTAAATAATCAATATCAAACATCCATCTATGACCAATTCCCTTGACATTGGGTTTTTCTTCAAGAAAGTTTACATGCAGATTTTCTTCTACTTTCTTGGATACTAGATTGTAAACCCTAAAGGCTTTACTGTTTAATGCATGCCCAAGTAAAAACCCTTCATCAGACTTTCCTTCAAATTTTCCAAGAACACTTAAAGTATCAAGAATAGTAACATGACACCCAAAAGGTCTTATATGGCTAACAACAGGTTTATGGCCAAACATAAGTTCATAAGGGGTTTTATTTTGAGGCTTGGTCACTCTAACCCTATTAAAGATGTAACAGGCATTGCTGACTGCTTCAGCCCAAAATGTTGTAGGTAAGAGTGAATCTGCTAGCATAGTCCTAGCTGCCTCAATAAGTGTCATGTTCATTCTCTCAGCAAATCCATTTTGCTGAGGAGTTCTTGCATTACTGAATTGTTGCTTGATTCCTATATTTCCACAAAAGTCTAGCATGCTTTTGTTTTTAAACTCAGTGCCATTATCACTTCTAATGATTTTAACTCTTTTATCAATAAGGTTTTCAATCTGTCTAATGAAAGTTTGAATCAAAGGAGTAGCTTCGTCCTTCCTAGACATAAAGAACACCTAACAATATCTAGTACAATCATCTGTAATGACAAGGCAATAGCATGCATGATTAATACTATGGACAGATGTAGGGCCAAAAAGATCCATATGTAAGGTATGTAAAGGTTCAGTGATTAATCTTTCTAATTTAACCTTACAGGATGCCCTATGTTGTTTTCCCTTGTTGCAAGCCACACAAGTATGATCATTTTTAAACAATTTTGAAGGCAAACCTCTCACAAGGCTATTCTTCACAAGTTTATTCATGTTTTTGAAATTCACATGGCCTAACCTTCTGTGCCACAACTTAGATTCATTCAATGTAGCTTTTGCAATTAAACAGGTAGCACCTTTTGCAGGATTAGATGCTTTCATATCAAAACTGTACATTTTGTGTTGTCTGGGAACTTTAAGAAGAAACTGATGTTCTTCAGGCATCTTAAAGTCCAGAGTCAACACAAGACAATCAGTTTCAGTAAAAAGCACCTTATGCTGAGTATCACAAATTTGTGATATTGAGAAAAGGTTGAACTGCCCAAGTTCTTTCACAAAAGATACATTGTCAAATTCTATGTTGCCCACAATAATTCTTCCTTTACCAGTTATCTGTCCCTTGCTTCCTCCAAAAGTAACAGAACCTCCTTCGAATTCATGAAAATCATAAAGATAGTTCTTGTTACCAGTCATGTGCCCAGAGCATCCACTGTCAAAAATCCCTCTATCTTCCACATAGCAAAGTGGATGATCCTGCACAAAAAGAAGAGAAATTAGTTTCTCTTAGGAACCCAGGCCTGAGTAGGCTTGGGTCCGCCTTGTGGATCAACATGCTTAAATTTCTTAATTGAACCTGATCCACTGTTGTTTTGGGATTTATACATTGATTTATTTTTGTTTGAATCCCAAGACATACATGCTGAGGTCTTAACAGCAGACCCCCATTCCCCTTTAAAGGTTTTGCTGTTTGCTTTACAGCTTGTCTTCTCACAGGTGAATGAGTTTTATAAAAATTATTTCTTTGAAAATTTGCATTCACCTGAGGTTTTTGAAAAGGTTGTTTGGGTCTCACAAAACCAGTGTTCACATTAGGCCTCATAGAATTAACATTTTGCCTATTCACATTAAAGTTCCTGTAGCCAGACCTAAGATTTTGTCTACCAGAATTAACATAAGAGTTAGGTCTGGTAGAGTTATTGAGTTGGACAGGTCTGGGAACAAACTGGTTGGCATGATTAATTCTACTAGCATCATTCCAAACTGGTTTATTTGAACCATGACCCATATTAACATTCCTTCTCTTTTGCTCAGCCTCTCTTTTCATTCTCTTTTCATGGAAGTCACAATCTCTTATTAAATGACTCAAACTTCCACACACAAAGCATCTTTTAGGAGCATAAGTATAACTACTCCTACTTTCTCTGTGAACACTATTGCTTCTAGGTGACTCACTCATTTTAACAGATTCCCTAGGAGTTCTTATGTGATTAACACAACTAGGTTTGACTGTCTTAGCCTTTGGTTCAGTCACTATAGGTTTAGTAACAACAGGTTCACTCTTCTTAATAACCTTAGGTTCAGGATTCTCTTTTACCTCACTTTTTGACTCAGACTTAGAGTGATCAGAGGAACCATCAATAGATCCTTCAGAGTCATTGGATTGACAAGAAGAATATCTACTGGATTTTTCCTCTGAGGTGGTTGGTTCAGGCACTTGAGGACCTTTCTTACCATACACAAAGAGTGAATCATCCAACTCTTCTTTTTCAAGAGGAGTATAGTCATCACTCAAAGGTGGTGGTACTCCCTTAAAGTCACCAGTCTTAACAAACCTATTATACAAAGGTTTATCAGTATAGTCCTCTTCTTTATTCTTAAATATAGCCTTATTCTCATTATCCTCATATCCTAAGCCACATTTTTTATTTGACTTAATTTGAGAATCCCAACACTTAAACAAGTTATTATTTGAATTGTTCCACTGATCTACCCTTTTTCTCAACTCATCCCTCTCCTTCTGAATTTTAAGGCCCAACTGTCTATACCTTTTAAGCTTTTCATCTTGTTCATATATCTTATTAGCTTGAAAGTATAGTTTTTCATTTAAAGCAGCATGTTGGTTTTGAAGGGTGACCTTTTGTGCCTCTAAAGTTTTTACAGCATTTTTATGTGCTAATAAATTTACTTCTAGATCACCTATTTGTTCTAGCTGCTCATCACACAAAGCCTTAACATGATTATATGAGTCAGTGCATAATTTAGAGCATAATGATACCTCATTACCAATGGCCATGAGAGCATGATCAGACTCCTCATTTACTCTTGGATGCTTACCCCAGTTGTGTCACATTACACAAGCCACCATGAACTTCCAGTTGTGTTAACAGATGTTGAAATCTGTCATAGCCCTTCTCCAAACCTTCAGTCTTTGAAACACTGAATGTTTCAAATTGCTGTTTAAGAACAGCCTTTTGCATCTTCTTGGAGTTTGCATTGCCTCCAAATCGTTTCTTGATAGCCTCCCACATCTCCTTAGCATCAAGGATGCCATGAAACCTTTGTAGATGCTCCTTAGGAATAGCCATAAGAAGCAAGGTTCTGGCCTTCTTTTCCTTCTCCACAGCCCTAATCTCCTCAGCAGATACTGGTGGCATAATTCTGATCTGCCCATCATTCCCTTGTGAAATTCTTTTCTTAGAATTTCCCTTTTGAATAACCTTCCATACATCACTATCAATGTACTCCAGATAATGTTCCATCTCCATGGCCCATATATCATACTCTTCTCTTTTCAGTAATGGAAGTTTTATATTTGAGATTGTGGTTGTGGAAGGGATGGGTTGTTGTTGTGTTTGGGAGTTACTGGTTTCGGTTTTTCCTTCATCTTCATGGTTTGACTTCTCATCCTCACTGTTATGGATTGAGAAAGTTTCAGGCTTATCGAATTCAGACATTGTGTAGGATGATTTGAGTGAGAATTAGGTTTTAGTGTTCTTTGAATTCAGAGTCTCTCGCCTCGCTCTGATACCACTTGTTGGTCCACAAATTGTATATGGATCACTAAGTAGTCTTGAATACCTAGTAGATGGTTAGGATAAATCCGAACCAATCTAAGTGAGAAACCCTAGGTGATTGTTGTTGTTAATGCGGAATCTTAACAAGAACAATGAAGAACACACAGGAATATCACTAACTTCGTATATTGATTATAATCACAATAGTGAACTCGTACAACTCACACACATTACTAACAACCTTTAGGGATCCTTTTATAACACAAGGAAACCGTAATACTAACCGACTCAGAAGATATACACAAATCTTCTATAAAGATACTTACACACTTTGTATCTTTTCCTAACTTATCTCTAACAGACTTTCCTAACTTCACGACCAGACTTAACTTTATAAGTCAACCAGACTTAAACATACTACCAGACTTAACTTTACATAACCAGACCTAATTACAAAGCCAGACCTAACTCTGATATACTACCAGACCTAAGTTGTCTTCTCTTGATTCGTATCATAATTCCCAACAGGTTACGGAAGGCTTCAATGGTAGGAGTCAGCGAAGGGAAGAAAGGGGGGGGGGTTAATCTACCCCCGTTGTTAGCAGCTCATCTTGGAAGGACTGAAGCTGGGGTTCCGTTGCAGCCTTCTCACGCATCAGGCGTTGAAGGCAATCCATCTATAATTAATATGGGAGAAAATCTTCCTCCCAATGGTATGTACCCCATGTTCCAAACTTAGTCTTATCCTCAAAGTTTATATCCTCAAATTTCTGGACAGCCTAATAACCCAAGTCTCCCTCAACCTTATGGGAGCATACCCTTCGGGCATCCTATGGCGTACCCTCCGTATGCCACGGGAAACGGTTATCCGTTCGCCATAAACACGTCTTATCAGTCTTACCCAAGCCAAACTCCTATGGGAATGCCCCCAAACAACAATCCTTACAATACTGTCCCTATGTATGCACCACCTTATAATCATCTATACTCGGACCCTATGGGTTCGGCTACACCCTTCGTTAGGTGGATAGAAGATTACCCATTACCTGATGGGTTGAAAATGCCTTAACATATTGGGACTTATGATGGGAAGGGGGATCCGGATAATTTCTTGCATTTGTTCGAAGGGGCTATTAAGATGCAAAAGTGGGTTATGACTGTGGCCTGTCACATGTCTACTTATACCCTGCGGGATTCTGCCCGTATCTGGTGGAATGGGCAAAAGCCTGGCAGCATCGTCAATCTCGATGATCTCAAGGCTAAGTTCCGATCACACTTCAGTCAGCAAAAGAAGTTTACTAGGACCCATCTTACGGTGCACAACATTAAACAAAAGGAAAACGAAAGCACAAGGGCCTTCGTTACTAGGTACACCGATGAAACTTTGCAGATCCTGGGTCTCCATGACGATCAACGCATTTCGGGTTTCGTACATGGTCTTCAAAATCGGAGTTTGGTGGAGTTCTTATCCACTGACCTTCCGACAACTTACAAAGGCTTAATGGAAAAGACATACACTTGGATTGAAGCAAAGGAGGTATCTACTAATGGTGCTCCGATCGATAGAGACAACAACAACAAGTTCTCAAAGTGGGAAGGGTCAAAGAACAAGAACAAAAACAGAGACAGGTTTTTTCCGTACAAAAGCCCTAACCACGGTTTGCTAGGAAGTCTAAGTAAGTCTCCGAAGGAAATACTTACTACGAAGAGGGCTGCTAAGGCCTTCGAAGCACCCCCTCGCATGACAAGCAAGGGCAAGAACAGGGATACAAGCAAATATTGTCATTTTCATGAAGATTATGGCCATGATACGAACAGTTGCAGAGAGCTAAAGAAACAGATAGAAGAAGCTGTAAAGTCCGGGCAATTGGCGCATTTGGTGAAGGGTATAAAGAAGGGAAAGGAAAAAATGTCCGATATTCAATTGGCTAAAGACACTACTCCTCTCGAGGCCCCAATACTCATGGTTCGTTGGGGCGAAGCCGGTTTAAAAAGAAAGGTGACGAAGCAGGAAGTAGACGAAGTGGGGGAGGTAACATTTCCTCCTATTACAGGCCAAATCCCTTCGAATGATCCAGTGGTCATCAAAGTTCTAGTCTTCAACCGAGAAGTGAACAGAGCCTACATGGACTGCGAAAGCTCCTGCGAAGTCATATACGAGTATTTTTTCCTTAAGCTCAAGCCTTCGATCAGATCACAACGAGTTGATTAGAAGATACCTTTGGTAGGGTTCTCCGGTGAGCATTCTTGGCCACTGGGAGAAGTGCCATTGGACATTACCATAGGAGAAGGCAAGCTCGCAAGGACAGAAACCCTCACATTTGCTATCGTAAGGTCCGATTCCCCTTACAATTTGCTGATAGGTAGGACCGCTATGCAAAAGATGGGTATCGTAGTCTCCACCATACATGCAGCGGTCAAATTCCATACACCTTATGGAATAGGAACCGTATTCTCCAGTTACAATCAGGGGAAGACCAGAGGTGCTGGCAAAAAGATCAAGGAAAGTTTCAAAGAGCCTCCGATCGCCATTCTAAGTTGTACAGATGCCGAAGAACGTATTGTGGTAAATGAGCTCTATCCAGTGCAAACAGTGGTAATCGGAAAACAACTCCCTGCTAACTTCAAAGCAGACTTAGAAAAACTACTCAAAGCCAACAAAGATATCTTCGCATGGACGTACTCAGATATGACAGGGGTTCCTCGGACTCTTATGATCGATGGCAAGCCCTTCGGCACAGAGCACAAGCTTAATAAGTTCAAGCACATTGAACCAATTAAACAGAAGCGGCAAAGCCTGGCACCTGAAAGGAACGCAGCCGCTTGCAAAGAGGTGGATGAACTTGTACGAGCAGGAATTCTCAGGGAAGTGAAATATAAAACCTGGGTAGCCAATCCAGTTATGGTAAAGAAAAGTGACGGAGGGTGGCGAATGTGTGTTGACTTCACCGACATCAACAAAGCTTGCCCGAAGGACTGCTACCCTCTGCCAGAAATTGATTGGAAGGTCGAATCCCACTCGGGGTTCCGTTTGAAATGCTTTCTTGATGCCTACAAAGGGTATCACCAAATAAAAATGGCGAAGGAAGATGAGGAGAAGACAGTCTTTTACACAAGAAAAGGTGTCTATTGCTACAATAAAATGCCTTTCGGTCTAAAGAACGCAGGGGCAACCTATCAACGATTGGTGGATAAAGCTTTCCACAAGCAAATAGGAAGGAACTTAGAAGCCTACGTTGATGACATGGTAATAAAAAGTAGGACTAAGGAAGACCTACTCTCCGACATCCAAGAAACCTTCGACCAATTAAGGGCAATCAACATGAAGCTTAACCCAAAGATGTGTTCCTTCGGCATGGAAGAAGGACAATTCTTGGGGCATCTAATTACAAAGCAAGGAATCAAAGCTAACCCTTCAAAAGTAAAAGCCATCACTGATCTACAAGCTCCAAAGTCATTGAAAGAAGTGCAAAGCTTGAATGGGAAGCTCGCAGCACTCAGCAGATTCCTATCGAAAGGGGCAGATCGTTCTTTACCATTTTTCAAAACACTCAAGGGGTATACGGATAAAAAGACTTTTCAATGAAGTTGTGATGCAGAAGCCGCTTTCCAAAAGCTAAAGGAGTTCATGGAAATTTTACCAACACTTACAGCCCCAATCAAAGGCGAAGTGTTGTTCATGTACATTGCGGCATCTTTCGAAAGCATTAGTATTGTTCTTTTGGCAGAAAAGGATAAGAAACGAGTTCTGATTTACTTTGTCAGCAGGGTCCTGCAATTGGCCGAATTGAACTACCCAGAGTTGGAAAAGTTGATCTTAGCTTTGGTTTACGCCGCAAGGCGTCTTCGAAGGTATTTCCAAGCTCATCCCATCACAGTATTGACCGACAAGCCAATTAAGCAGATATTGTCGAAGCCTGAGAAATCAGGTAGGGTGGCTAAATGGGCCATCGAACTAGGGGAGCACGACATAGAGTACAAGGGTCAAAACTCCATCAAAGGGCAGATACTTGCAGACTTTCTTGCTAAAACACCTTCCAGACCTAGCCAGGACAAGGAAATCCCAAAAGAGAAACCTCCAAAGACGAAGGAGGGGTAGAAACTATACACAGACGGAGCCTCAAGTTCCGATGGTTCAGGAGCAGGTCTAATGCTGGTCAGTCCAGAAGGAAAGGAGTATACTTATGCTCTACGTTTTGAGTTCGAAGCTACGAACAATGAAGCTGAGTACGAAGCTCTGTTAGCCGGCCTTCGACTTGCAAAGGAAATGGAGGCTGGAAACCTCTCCATCTTTGTAGATTCTTAGCTAGTCGCCAACCAAATAAAGGGCTCTTACGAAGCAAGACAACCCACCATCAAACAATATTTGGATAAAGCTAAGGAACTTCTTCAGGAGTTCGACTCCTATGAGATAGCACTGTTCGCAGAAATCAAAACAAGAAAGCAGATGCCTTGAGCAAGCTAGCTTCGATGGCATTTGCTCATCTAACTAAGGAAGTTCTGGTAGAAGTATTGGCTGACAGGTCAATAAAAAGAAGCGAAGTATCTGATATCATACCCGAAGAAGGCCCAAATTGGATGACTCCAATAAGGGAATACTTGATCAGTGGTATTCTTCCTGAAGACCCAAAGCTAGCCCGAAAGGTCAAAGTCAAGGCTCCCCAATATAGACTTATTAGGGATAATATAGACCAATGCAAGCTTCGAGCATCATCCGTGAGGTACATGAAGGATCCTGCGTGATGGATCGTGTTTTGGTTAATATTGTTGTGAATCGGGAGGTCTTGGATGGTGAAAGATCATCATCTTCATGGTAAAGTTTAGTGAGAGAAAGTGTAGAGAGATAAAGATGGAAACTTGTTTTATTGATAATATGGAAAGGAGAAAAACAAACACACAAGCTTCAACCCTCCTAGTGAAGTCAAGGAGGTGTATTTATAGAGCCAAAACACATGACTTTACAATATTGACGGTTCTAGTCCGTGTGTTTGTGGCAAATAAGATAACTAATGTAATCACACATATGTTGTCACATTTTGGTGCGAGAAGCGTACCCAACAATCTTCCCCCAATGTGGCAACATATGGGATTACTTACATCATATCCTACAAGTAAAAAATACAAATAAAGAAAGGTCTTCATAAGCTCTTCATGTGCTGAGGATGATTACAGTTGAGGCTCTTTGTCTATATCTTGTACCTCGGCTTGAGAACTTTTCTTCACTTGTAGTCAAATGATGTAATAAACATGAATTGGATTAACTTCCCCCCCCCCCAATTCATGCTGCATGTCTTTAACGGCTTCTTCGTACACTTCTTATTGGTGAAGTTTCTGAATCAGCTTCCCCCCAAACTGACAACCGTCTTCAGCAGATTCGAAACTTTGATGTAGTTAACACGTCTTCTAACTTTTGAAGGTTGTAAGTACGCAGCGGAATTTGTAGATGACATCGTAAACAACACCAAGGAAATCTGACTAGAACTCAGTAACGATTATGCTCAATGCGGAAGTCCAGTTCGGGGGTAACATGCAAGAAATTAGCAAGATCTTCTTACATAAGTAGGCTACTTCGCACATCACACCCTGCGAAAGTTGAAACGATTACACCAAAATCACAAAACTGAACCACTGATCATCTCTGCAGACGTCTTCCGGTAGTAATAAAATTGTAAGCTCGATCACGTGAGTCTGTTATGCGTCCCCGATGTGCACATTTCTTCCCCCTGAATGCAGATCCATCTGGAAAAAGAGTGTTTTCGCAAAAAAAATGCAAGAAAGTCAAAGCACATCTACTCTCTCTTCCCCCACGATGTCTTCGCGGAATCGGAAGCATACACACTATGGTTACGATGGAAACGGAGGCAGCGTAGACCCTGTATGTCCAATTAGTCGAAGATGTGTGAAGTACCATAAATAGCCCGTGAGAATCAACTGCTAATAAAATCTCTACACATCTATACTCTTCTCATCTAACTCTTTACCGACCCCATTATCATTCTGACGGCTTTTTGTAGTGACCACTGATGGAGAAAACCCAGTATTACGAACTTGAGACCGAAGTAAAATAACCCAAGCTTGTGACTTAAACTTGCACTATTGTCTGACTAAGTACCTATACTGAGCACTACAACGTAACTCCTTAAAGCATAGGTTGATTCATATACCAATCCAACCATCCTTTACTGTATATGAAATCATCTTGGATATCCACATCTTTGTGTGACACTTGAGCACTACAACGTAACTCCTTTAAAGTGATAGCTATACTCTGTGAGCACAACAACGTAACTCCTTACATCAGGTATAACTAGATAACTCAAGTCTTAATGATTTTGAAGATTGTAAGCTCGAACAAGGATCTCGAAGAATCATTGATGCGCATGATGTGTCGTTGCGGTTTAGCAGTATTAATGCCTACTCAAGTTTTAAATTTATATTTAGCCGACTTATCAATAACACACACACTTAACGAGCAGTGTACCCGGTCAGTATGAATATAATGGTAAGTAGAGTGTCGATCACTAAGAGTGGAACGTATTATCTAGTTATTCTAATCAGTATTTTAATATCTTAAGTCAATTATACAACCTAATCTAATGCAAGGGGGTTCAGCCTAAGAGACTGGCACGTTTTGGTTGCAATTAAATAATAAACTAAACTAATGAGCACGAATCAGCGATAAGCACGCACGTACACAGATAAATACTTGAGACAATAAGAAGACCTGTCCTGATAATTAAGTAGCTTGTCACTTGTTTTATTGCTAGTTTTATATGAAGTGTATGTAATTAACCCTTTCTCGTTGGCTCTAATCTTATCGGCGAGTAAACCCTTAATGATTACTTATGTCTAAAAGTTATTCCTAAGTGATCAAGTTAGTTATAACCGTGGGAGCAATATGATCTTCCGTAGTCACATACGACAAGCCACCAATAGACACAGAGGTTATCAATGCACTAATAAAAGTCACCAAAGACATCAACATATAAACTTTAGTTAATGGGAAAGCAGTTTTAAGGGAGTGCAACCTTTCCGTTGTCACATTACACAAGCCACCAATCCTGATGAATTAAAGTGTACTAATACAATGAAACAAAACAACTTAATGAATTAAACACATGCAGGAACTTCTTACAGCTCTTGTATCTTCGTTCGGGTGTATCTTGTGCTGCCTATTCGTCTGAATTCGTTCGCTCGTCTAGGGATATATGGCACGTACATCAAAAGTCTCTTTAAATTCGTCTGGCCTTGGGGTATTTATAGTCTCTGTCTGAGGTAAGATGCGGCGCATTGAATAAGTAGATGCGGCGCATTGACTTAACTTCACGTGGGGTCCAAGGTTATTATATTCCAGAATATTCGTACACCGCCTTGAGATGCGGCGTATCTTCATAACTGTATGCGGCGCATGTCTTCTTGTATCTTGGATCGAAACTGGTGAAATCTTGATAGTGATGCGTCGTATGTAAGAAGTATAATGCGGCGCATCTGGAGTAGAACAAGTTGGTTCTTCTTCATTGACCAAAGTTTCATATGCAACGCATGACAGAATTGCATGCGTGCATTCTTCAAAGTCAGGCAATGGTCTTCAATCTCTTCATTTCAGCAACCTTTTCCAATCTTGATCATTTTTCTCCATTTTTAGTCCATAATAGCTAAGTTTTACCAAATGCTTGTTTTTAACTGAGAATTACAAAAGTAAACGATTAAGTATCAATTCTCATACATAATATAATAAAACAAGTCAAATAAATAGGATAAATGATGGTAATAAAATGTACTTATTTGAGTTCATCAAATATCCCCCCACTTGAACTTTACTTGTCCCCAAGTAAACCTTAGAATTAATCTTATGAAAATGTATCCTAAAAGATATTAGGATTTATTTTTATATTTAAGCATGTATTCATTTTGTCATAATCACACAACCAAACACTTAACGAATTAGAAGTAAAATAAAATATTTTGATAAAAGCAAATCTAATCGTTTAACTGTCCAGTCGTGACGAATATTCTATCATAAGCTTGGCAAGTGTACACATCTCCCCCACTAAAGCCAAGGAATAACAAGTCTAAAGCGGTAAAAAGGGTTTTGAGGTTTCAGGGTTAATCATTCTTCTTAATCTCTATCGATCTCAAATTCCAGAAAAGGCGACAAAATCACAAATACATGATCGAATCCACGAACACGATACTTGCAATTGCTCAAATCCTTAACTCGAATAGGCTAAAGATAGGACCAAGTAATCTTCACCAATAATATTATATCAAAAAGGGCGACAAAATCATAAATACATAGCCGAATCCACGACTACGATACTTAAGATTGCTCAAATCCCTAATCTCAATAAATCAAAGGTTTGGATAAAGAATGATATAGGGTATGGATAATATTTGGGATACAAATTGGTGTAAAATGAAAAATAAACAAAACAGATAAATTAAAATCCTAAGTGTGGTTAATCACTATCCCAACCATCCCATGAATAAGACTCATATCATTGAACAACTCACGCTTTAACACTTGAAACACACGCTTTAGGTAGACACGAATTATACTCAACAAGATCTTAATCAAAGAATATCCTTAGTTGGCGTTCCCATAACGTTCAACTCCCATTCAATCCATAAATGTAATATATAACAAATAGTGGTGATATCGACCACTTAATACAAAACTTTACATAAGTTGGTTAAAACAAACTTCCAACTTTTTCTTTTCTTTTTTTTTTTTTTTTTTTCTTTTCTCTTTTTTTTTCGATTTTTTTTTTTTTTTTTTTTTTTTTTTTTTTTTTTTTTTTTTTTTTTTTTTTTTTTGACATCAACATATATTGTGTAAAATTTCACAACTTTTCTATCACTCTTTTTCCGGATAATTTTTCCATACTCTTCATACTTTCAGAAATAATTGTAATAGCGAAAGTAGTAAACACACGAAAAATAAACTCAAAGATATACAATATTTACTTTCACTCCAATTGCATTGTGCAATTTCCTGAATCAACCAAAGATAATGAATTACGCACGCGAACACAGGTAATGTAAGGAAACACACTTTGCCTAAAGCAATTAACCAACCACGGATTTTAATCTACAGGGTAGGCTAAGGTGTAAGGGTGTAACGAAACATTATAACAAAGGTGTAAGAAATGAAAGGAATGGCTCTGAGTGTTTTTCTAGGGGTATCTTACTCTAAAAATGAGAGTAACAAAGGGTTTATACGGGGGTTAACTAACCAGTGTAGTTAGTTAATATCACATAACATATAAAGGCTATTTGGGTGTAATCCTAGAAATTTACCAATTTAGACAAGTCATTCCAATTATATAAATAATACTCATTATGGTGGTCTCGAATAGTATACAAGCCAAGTTCTAAAGTTTACAAGTCACCGGCACACTCATAGATTTGTGAATTTTGAAAAATCACAATTTTTGGAAATAATGTTATGCGTGCAGCTATGCAACTTAGATCTTAAACAAAAACATGCTAAAAAATTTTAATTTTGATATATTAAGCGCATTTTAAGCATAATTTTTGAAAAAGTTTAGGACAAGTAAGTGTTCTAATTCTCCAATCCCCCCACTTAAGTTAAACAACGTCCTCGTTGTTTGTATCAAAGGTTAAAAACTGGAAAATAAAAGAATTAGAACAGAAAAACTCCCCTGAGATTTGCTCGGTATGATCCTCCATTATTTGTATAAGAGCAAAAATCAACTTCTTGTGGATGAGAACGTTTAAGCTACATAATTGATGTATCCACAGGAAATGCAGGAATCTATAATACCATCAAGACTTCAACACACCTGAGTTAAGAAAGTTCAAACTTGCATAATACATTAGTAGTTAGCGAAAATAAAATGTAAAAATTAAAACTGAAAATCATCAGGTCAGTCGATGCGCCGTATCTTATGGAAGAAGATACGCCGTATCAAGCCTGGAATAAATACGAATCAGAATAAAAGATGCGTCGCATCCTTAACCAGGGATGCGCCGCATTAAATAAACTGACAAAGAGTTTTAAAGTTAAAAATAAAAATGCAGAAAATAAAATAAGATATGACCAGTGCAGGAGATGCGTCGCATCTTAGGATGGAGATGCGCCGTATCTTCTGCGGGCTTGACTGACTCGACACAGAACAGAATAGTAAAAATTCTCCGGGTTGTCTCCCGGTCAGCACTTGTCTTTATTCCAGAGTCTTCAAGTTAGACTCACGTTCAGCTCTTTAATATCGATCATTGAAGGAGTCGGAAGCATCGCGCTCCCTCATCGCCAATTCATTAATATTGAACACTCCTTGTTCATCCTTAATATCCACGCCATTCTTCTTTAATATCTATATAAATAAAGTTCTGTCCCTATCGGGTAGAGACGACAAAATGATAGACGGGAAATTCTTATTATCATAAAGGCATAAATATGCAAGGTGGGGTGGTAGTTCAATAAACACATCATTATTCAAATTTGTATTCTCAACTATTCTCCTACGTTTGTTAATTACTACGCAATCATACCACTCATCATCAGAATCATCAATAATATCGCGCCTAAGTTCGGTAGGTACATTAAGGTCAATAAATTCCTCAAAGTTCTCATGATTAGGATTAGTTGAGTTGTTTTGAATCAATGTTTCTCCCATAAGCCTAGCTTTAAGATCGAGGTCCATACGCTCTCTTAATCCTAGCACATAGACGCCTCTAATTATGCTTTTAACAGGATCTTGGCACTTATAGACTAGTTTATTATTCCCTACCCTTAATGAGATTTTTCTTTTAAACACATCAATCTTAGCACGGGCGGTAGACAAGAAAGGTCTTCCAAGGATTAAAGGAATCTTAACATCCTCGGGCATATCTAATATAACAAAGTCTACAGGGAAAAAAAACTTCTCAATCTTAACTAGCACATTATTAGCAATCCCTTCAGGTCGTTTTACCGTTTTATCAGCCAATTCAATAAGTAACTTAGTTGGTGCTAATTTTCCTAGTCCTAGGGTAGTGAATGTCTTAAGAGGCATAACACTAACACTAGCTCCTAAGTCAGCTAACACATTATTGAAAGATATATCATTAATTGAACAAGGTAAAGTAAAACTTCCTGGGTCCTTTTCTTTATGAGGCAAGGCATTTAAGTCGGTTGCAGAGCTCTCTTATTTCATTGTAGCCTTGATCTCCTCTTCAATCTTTGTCTTCTCTTTTAGTAGTCTCCTTAAACTGATTGAAGAATTAAAGAAATATTCGGGTCTTGCACCATCATTACCATTCATCAGTCTTCTAGGAAAAGGAATGTTAGGAGTGACTTCTTCAGTGGTGCTTATGGCCTTGACATGATCTCTTGGGTTGGTATTAGTTGAGCTAGGTAAACTTCCATATCCCCTTTCTTGAAGAACTTTGCTCATTTGTCCAATTTGTTGTTCCAATGCTTTGATCGAAGCTCCTTGATTTCTTGTAATAGTGTCCGTTGAAGCTCGGATTTCCTTGATCATAGCAGTGTTCTCGTCATGTCTTTTAGCAGCATCGGCCATAATTTGCTTTAGAGTGTCATCTAAAGTCTGCCTCCTTTCTTGATAAGTGGGATTAAAGTTATTCTTTTGATAGAATCCCGGAGTAGCTTCCCTAAATCTTCCTGAAGGTCGGAATGGTTGTCCAAATTGTGTGTAGTAGTCTTCTTCAAAAGTCTCACTTTCATTCTTATTCGGGCAATCTTTAGTGAAGTGAGGTCCTTCGCATTTTTCACATCCAACTTGGGCAGCATACACTTTTTCATCACGCTTCATCATCTCTCTACTAATTTTATCCAATTGAGCTTGAATAGCAGCAAACCCGTCAAAATTAGTGCTGCTCTTAGATCTAGTAGAGGTCCCATCGTGCCATTTTTGAGAATGATCAGCAGCTTCTTGGATAGCTTTCCTAGCATTGGCTGCACTCATTTGAGGCACAGCTCCCTTAGCATCCAAGATTTGTCTAGTAGGCACGTCCAATCCTTGATAGAACAATATTATCTCCTGCATTGGGGTTAGATAGTGTTGAGGACATTTCACCAGTAAGTCTTTAAATCGTTCCCAAGCTTGATAAAGAGTTTCATCAGGCTCTTGCTTGAAATTGTTGATAGCCTCCATCTTTTTAGCGGTTTTAGCAGTGGGGACAATATTTTTTCAGGAATTTGCTCTTCAAATCTTCCCACGTTGTGATTGAACTAGCAGGCACTACTAGAAAAAAGGCCTTTAATGACGCGCAATGCGTGTCATAAAAGGGGTCAGATGACGCGCTTTTTGGCGTCATTGATCGACCCGTCATAAAGCAATATGACACGCCTTTGGAACGTCATGAATTTATGACACGCTTTTATGACTCCCTTTTACGACAAATATTCTATGACCCTCTTTTATGACAGCTCCTTTTACACCAAACATGACCCCTGTTTTGCATGTCAAATTCAAAATTTAAAAAAAAAAATTATAAAATTATAAAATTATTAATTTTCCAGAAACAAAAAAATCCACAAATAGCA
Organism: Artemisia tridentata subsp. tridentata; assembly: GCA_021014915.2. Lineage (NCBI taxonomy): Eukaryota > Viridiplantae > Streptophyta > Magnoliopsida > Asterales > Asteraceae > Artemisia > Artemisia tridentata. The sequence continues at coordinate 290,840,325 of CP139505.1, read as the reverse complement.
AAAAAACGCTTTTCATATATATCAAAATAATGCGTTTCATACAACTACAATTCTAAAATTGTCATAAACCGCTAAATCATCCAAATCTAAAATTAACCGTAATTAAAACCGCTAAATTACATAGTTATCAATCCCGGAAAATGAAGTTTGCCACATAATTTGCCCATTCTTCACGAATTTCATCCAAATCATCATCCGTGTATTCTTTTTTACCTTCCCCGATCTGACAAATACAATACATGATTAAAAAGGAGACGTGTATATATATATATATATATATATATATATATATATATATATATATATATATATATATATATATATATATATATATATATATATATATATATATATATATATATTTATATTTATATTTATCAGGACAGGCTAAGCATATTTCTCTTCATTACAGATAAACATGGTATATGACATCATAATGTTCTGATGTGTATTCTGAAAGTCCATATGTGATTATGACTAATAAGAACCGAATAGTTCAAACAGAGCGTAGTTAGTTTGCAGCTAGTATTAATCTGATAATCCAAAACTGACTATTTTGGATATATACGAAATTCTAGCTTCATATAATCAGATGCATACAATTTATTTATCCACAATTAATAACTGTTGCAAATCCAAATGAGTGTTATTATATCGTATATCCAAACACCCCCTTAGTTCCAAATTACCAAAAATACTTGGTGAACAACATGCAGCAGTTGTTCTTAAAGATAATCAAGCAAAAGTGTGTACCTCAGCAGGAACCATTGGAGCATTGACTGCAGTAGCAGCAAGCTCACCTCTCAGAGCTCCAACAACAGCTTCAGCAATTTCAATAGCGACTCCTTCCTACATAAATCTCGGATATTACAGACTAATAACATAATAAACACAAAAACAAAATGCCAAAACATTTCCATATCACCTACAAACTTGAGCTTCCATGGTACTAGCACCAAGATGAGGAGTAACAGTCACGTTCTCATGTTGCACCAACTTGCTATCCTTTGGTGGAGGCTCGACAGTGAACACATCAAGTGCAGCCTGCAAAAGTGCATTTTATTATTTTGAACAAGAGCATCAAAATCTATAACACGCAACATAGATTTACAAAATGAACATGAAAGTACTAAATAAAAGTACCTGTGCTACAATTCCAGCATCAAGTGCCCTAACTAATGCATCTTCCTCAATCACTCCACCACGAGCAACATTTACTATTCTAACTCCTTTTTTCATCTTAGCAAAGTTCTCATCGTTCAAAATCTTATTAGTAGCGGGAGTCAGAGGCATGTGAAGTGAGATGAAGTCAGCAGCCGCGAGAGCTTCATCAAAGCTAACCAATTCGACTCCAATAGCATGAGCACGGTCAGCTGGGGCATAAGGGTCATGTGCAATCACATGCATACCGAGACCCTTAGCACGTCTAGCAACTTCTGTTCCAACCTTACCAAAACCCATAACTGCAAGTGTCTTGCCAACAAGTGACACGCCAACATATTTGTTCCTCAGCCATTTTCCTGCATCAATCACACCGTCAATTAACGTAGCCCATACAAACCATTTAAAAAGGTAGTATAAAAATAATGTTCAATTTTTTTGCCCAATTTGAAAATAATCTCATTTCAGTTTATCCTAAAAGTGACAAAAGCAAACAGAAATTCATCATCCACAGAACTTTCTATACAGGTGTTTAGGTATGCTTATCTGTAAAGAACTAAAGATAGATAGGCAGATTTTAGTGTTTTGATGAAACAATATAATCCGATAACCACTTTATAATAAACAGTCACAAACACCCCCTAAATATGATATTGGTATGTGATTGCTTATCTAAACAGCTTGTGTAATGCTTATAAGCAGTATGATATAATCAGCCTATTGAACACAACATTAAAGGTAAATTTCTCAATTTACCCTTAACATTTTTCTTCATAACCCGGGCGTTTGGTTGGATCTTAGGTTCCAGGGTACTACAACAATAGCGTACAGGTATGAGTTTAATACCCATAAAATTATGCTTCATCCATACCATCGTAAGATAGTCTGGGTTAAAAAATTCATACACATACCGATTCCCATTCCCATCACCCTCTCTTCTCAAACCCATACCCATGAAAATTCATCCTTACAATCCCAAACAGCCCCTTATACAACCTAAAAGCTAGATCCAACAAAATCATTAAACACACCAACCATTCCACGAATGACAAATCACAAACACACACCAAACAACAGTGAAAATCTTAAACAAACAAGAACAAAGCCTCACTTTTAAACAGCCTCCAATCAGGGGCGGAGCCAGGAACTTTTGGTCGAGGGGGCACACTTTGATAAATTCATCATCTTCATCAACAACACTATATACTCTTGTAAACAAAGAGTATATAATGATATATACTCTTGTAAACAAAGAGTATATACTCTTGTAAACAAAAAGCATATCTAGAAACTAAGTCAACGAAATCGAAACCCTAAGTCAAACCTAAACACTATATCATCAACAATCGAATCAAACATAGAGTAACTAAGTTTAATTAAAAAGCTTACAGCGAAAGGATTGACTTCTTGACCGTCGTCAAAAGGATTAGGATCGTATCGACCAGCCATTAGCAAGCACTTAGTTTATCTGAAATTATTATTATACAGAGATTATTAATAACTTAATTGAAATTAATGACTTAATTGATAAGCAAATAAATATTGAGGGAGTACCTTACCTGTGTGTATTGAGTGTGTGAAAGAGCGTATCTTCAAGAAAGAGAGAAGAGGCGAGGAGTTGTGATGGTGAGAGGTTGATGGTGTTTAATGACGGCTGTGATGAGGTCGCCGGAGATGGTGGAGATGCCGGAGAAAAATGGCCGGAAAAATGTGGTGAAGGTGGGCGGCTGGATTGGGAGAGAAGATAACCCTAGTAAACTTATAATTGGGTTTTTTTTTTCGGATTTTGAAAGGACTTTGGTTTTTTTTGTTTTTTTGTCAAGCGGGAAAAGCTTTTGTCAATAGCGGAAAAGAAAAAGAATAAGACTACACTTAGAGATGACACGGAAAGAAAGTGTATCCCGTGTTTTTAGTACATTTTTTTTATGACTCTAATAATTGCGTGTCATAAGTCTTTCAAATTGTACAAGTTATGACAATTTTTTTATGACACACGCTTTTGCTTGTCAATAAAATGCGTGTGTCATAATTTCGGCGTCATTAAAGGCCTTTTTTCTAGTAGTGAGGTTCATTCCTTAGCCACTTATTAGCAGCTCCTTTAAGTGAAATTGGAAAGATTCTAAGCATAAGTTGATCGTTAGTGACTCCTTCCGTAGTAAACAAATCTGCAATCTCGAGGACCTTTTCAACATGTTCATTAGCATCTTCATGTTCCGATCCACTGAAAGCATTTTCTCTTAGCTCCTTGAGAAACTGACCCTTCAACTCAAACTTTGACTTATCATCAAACTTTGGTCTAGCAACTCCTGAACTGTAATCAGCACGGGTACTGTTCATGTATTCCTCTATAGTTGTGTTTTCGCCCATTGCTTCTGTTTCTTCTTCCTCTTTCTCTTCAGAAAAATAATCAAGCTCGAATGAACTTGAAATATCAAAGCTTTTTGTGTTGAAAAGCCTTTTAAGCGAATGAAAGGCTCGTTCAGGATCTTCGAAAGGTTGAATCAAGTCCTTAGTAGAACTCCTGGTCATGCACTTCCTGAAACTATCACAAAAGCATCAGTAGGGTATGTTCAAGAAAGTAATATATCAGAAAATCAACAACGAAAACGGAATACGAAAAAAAAAGTTACTGATATCTGCAGACGATGCGCCGTATCCAAAAAGTTGGATACGCCGTATCTTATAATCGTTAAAATTTAATCAGACTTTTATTCAGAAAATAGAAACGCCGCTTATAAATTTAGAATGCGCCGTATCAGTTTTAATTATCAAAAATCAACGTACATTTATTAAAATTAAATGCGTCGTATTAACAAAAGTTAATGCGCCGTATTTTCGTTACGTTTCAAAATACAAGATTTTTGATTCAGAAGATACGCCGTATCGACAGAGATCGATGCGTCGTATCTGTTTAATAATTCGAAAACTGTTTTTAATTAAAATAATAGATACGCCGTATCTGCTAAAGCAGATGCGTCGTATGGCGTTATCGCTTAGAAAAAATTTCTTATTAAAAACAGATACGTCGTATCTTGGGGAAAGATGCGTCGTATCGAATTAATTAAACGCGTTGTATTTTATAAAAATTAAACGCAATACGCCGTATCTATGAAAATAGATGCGCCGTATCGTTTGAATTAGCTCAGTACAACGATAGCAGAATACAGAAAAACAGAAAAATAAAAACAAAAATAAACACAAACGAAAAGCAACAAAAAATAAAAGAAAACAAATAACACACAAAACAGAAAATATGCAAATAATACAATGAATGCAATTAATCTAATACACAACACGGTTAGCGGTTAAAATCTAAAAATTAAAAAGAAAAACCTAATTAAAATACTAATCAAATTAACAGATAATAACAATTCACTCCCCGGCAACGGCGCCAAAAACTTGATGCGCGTGATGCGTCGTTGCGGTTTAGCAGTATTAATGCCTACTCAAGTTTTAAATTTATATTTAGCCGACTTATCAATAACACACACACTTAACGAGCAGTGTACCCGGTCAGTATGAATATAATGGTAAGTAGAGTGTCGATCACTAAGAGTGGAACGTATTATCTAGTTATTCTAATCAGTATTTTAATATCTTAAGTCAATTATACAACCTAATCTAACGCAAGGGGGTTCAGCCTGAGAGACTGGCACGTTTTGGTTGCAATTAAATAATAAACTAAACTAATGAGCACGAATCAGCGATAAGCACGCACGTACACAAATAAATACTTGAGACAATAAGAAGACCTGTCATGATAATTAAGTAGCTTGTCACTTGTTTTATTGCTAGTTTTATATGAAGTGTATGTAATTAACCCTTTCTCGTTGGCTCTAATCTTATCGGCGAGTAAACCCTTAATGATTACTTATGTCTAAAAGTTATTCCTAAGTGATCAAGTTAGTTATAACCGTGGGAGCAATATGATCTTCCGTAGTCACATACGACAAGCTACTAATAGACACAGAGGTTATCAATGCACTAATAAAAGTCACCAAAGACATCAACATATAAACTTTAATTAATGGGAAAGCAGTTTTAAGGAAGTGCAACCTTTCCGTTGTCACATTACACAAGCCACCAATCCTGATGAATTAAAGTGTACTAATACAATGAAACAAAACTACTTAATGAATTAAACACATGCAGGACCTTCTTACAGCTCTTGTATCTTCGTTCGGGTGTGTCTTGTGCTGCCTATTCGTCTGAATTCGTTCGCTCGTCTAGGGATATATGGCACGTACGTCAAAAGTCTCTTTAAATTCGTCTGGCCTTGGGGTATTTATAGTTTCTGTCTGAGGTAAGATGCGGCGCATTGAATAAGTAGATGCGGCGCATTGACTTAACTTCACGTGGGGTCCAAGGTTATTATATTCCAGAATATTCGTACACCGCCTTGAGATGCGGCGTATCTTCATAACTGTATGCGGCGCATGTCTTCTTGTATCTTGGATCGAAACTGGTGAAATCTTGATAGTGATGCGCCGTATGTAAGAAGTATAATGCGGCGCATCTGGAGTAGAACAAGTTGGTTCTTCTTCATTGACCAAAGTTTCATATGCAACGCATGACAGAATTGCATGCGTGCATTCTTCAAAGTCAGGCAATGGTCTTCAATCTCTTCATTTCAACAACCTTTTCCAATCTTGATCATTTTTCTCCATTTTTAGTCCATAATAGCTAAGTTTCACCAAATGCTTGTTTTTAACTGAGAATTACAAAAGTAAACGATTAAGTATCAATTCTCATACATAATATAATAAAACAAGTCAAATAAATAGGATAAATGATGATAATAAAATGTACTTATTTGAGTTCATCAATCATGCATCCAACCAACCCCGATATCTTCAAGATACTAAGTACACGCACCCGTGATATACCACTTCAACCTCAAATAAATAATAAAGAATTATCCCCGTAGTCACATCTTGCGGTTCAATACCCAACACTAGCCTTTTGACGGTTTAGGTGAACTATGATAATGGTTTTATCCCGTTCTTGTCAAAAATCGTATCCCCGTGAAATTTGACACTTTCCAAGTGTAACCATCAACCAATAACTGTACCAAAAAATTTTGCCAAATTTTAACTTATGTAAAAATTATGCTTGAACCAATAGATAAACTTTGGCCCAAATTTTGTTATAACGGTTGCAGCCCACGAAACATAAAGAAAAAAACTCGGCCTATCTAGTCAACCCAAATCCAAGACAAAAGAGTTATAAATAACTCTCAACCTTAATCTCATTAAAAAAAAATCCGCCCTCTTTTCAAGCAGTCAATCACCTCAATCAAACCCTAATCAAATAATAAGCCATCCGCTACCCATCCTTATACTAGAAAATCCGCATCCCACATATGAATCAAAGGCATCATGATTCTTGAAAGGTTTAAGGTATGATCAATTATCTATTTTGTATTCAACGAACGAAAGACAAATGAAAACCGATTGGTTTTTGTTTGATCTTTAATTGTTCGGATATTGAAGGAAGCTTGTATTCCATAATAGATCGATGATGGTTATGCCGTTTGATTCGGAAAGATCTAAAAGATCTTGATATCCATACGGGATATGAGTCAAAGAAAGACTGAGATTTAATAAGTTTAGGATGAGATTGGTTAAGGTTAGATGTGATTAAACATTGATGCGGTTTTTGTTTGCTGTTGGTGATGAGGATTAGGATTAGTATTGGATTTGTTGTGGTTGAGGAGGTTATTGGTTGTTGTTTATAGTTGTTGTTTCTGTCCGTCTACTCTTCTTCTCCTTTTATTTCTTTTTGTTCATGATTTATCGATAAATGACCGTCGACCATTGACCGGTGACCGTTGACTGTTGACCCGTTGACCCGAGCAACTGCGATAAGTGGTCTTGTCACAACTGCGATAAGTGTACTTGTCACAACTGCGATAAGTGGACTTGTCACAACTGCGATAAGTGGACTTGTCCCAACTGCGATAAGTGGTCTTGTCCCAACTGCGATAAAACGCATATGCGATAACAACGCAACAGCGATAAAAACGCAATAGCGATAAGATTATCAAATTTCTTGTGCAAGAAATCGAACTCAGATAGAAGAGGGTTTATCGCATTTTCTTTACAAGCAACTTCGATAAAAAAGGGTTTTGACTTTTTGACCAAGAACTCCGGCGAGATTCCGGCCAAAATTTTCCGACTATTTTTTTCCGACCACCTTTTGCAACCCAGATCTGACCACTTTATCAGTACATAAAGCCCATCTTGACCATAGATTCAGACCATAAACTCCACGGGATTAATCAAATCAGTCCCACAAACAAATGATAAGGATGTATGCGGACTGAAAAATGACCAGATACATTAAGAAACTGACAACTTATTCCGACCATTTCAGACTATAATATCCGGCCACTTAATATTCACGGGAGATCCAAGACAGTCGCAACAACAAATGATAAAAAGTGTATACATGACTGATAAAGGATAATATTTTGATACACTAAACTATTGAGAAACTGTATATAGTACTATTTTACTAGAAAATAATGACCAGTAAAAACAGCAGTGCAACAGATTCAAAAAATAGTTTAGATTCACAAAAAACTATACGATTTTGACAAGAAAAATTCACACAAATCAACCAAAACTAATACCAAGGCTCTTGATACCAAAAGCGGGTCTGATACCAACACTGCGGTCTGCACGCAGGCCCTCATTTCGTTTTCTCGAAAGTAATGAAGCTCGGATATTATTGGCCGTCCATGCACAGGGACGCAATAGAAATAATACAAAAGTGTGAAGCATGTCAGATCCACTCGAAAGTTCCAAGAATGCTTAAGCAAGACATGACCTCAGTTACTTCAGCATGGCCCTTCTGTCAATGGGGAATTGATAGAGTCGGACCTCTACCAGTAGCTCCAGGAGGAGTAAAATTCTTGGTCGTAGCCATCGATTACTTCACCAAATAGGTTGAAGCAAAGCCTTTGGCATCAGTAACGGGGAGGCATATGGAAAAGTTTGTATGGGAGCACATAATTTGTCGATTTGGTGTTCCTCACATTATCATCTCCGATAACGGGAAGCAATTCGCCGAAGGGGTATTCCCAACCTTTTGTGAAGGCCTAAAAATCAAACAATCGTTTACTTCCGTATACCATCCTCAGGGCAACGGACAAGATGAAGTCACCAACAGGGACATCATTGACGGTATCGAGAAGAGATTAGGACGAAGCCATCAGGGGTGGGTAGACGAACTACCCCAAGTTCTATGGGCATATAGGACACACCCCAAGTCAAGCCATGGGGAAACCCCTTTTAGCCTTGCTTATGGAACGGAGGCTGTCATACCCTCCGAAATCAGCATAGAAACAAAACGCATTGTGAACTTTGAAGAAAAAACAAATGCCGAAATGCTTCGTGAAAATCTTGATCTTCTAGAAGAAAAAAGAGAAATAGCTTCGATCAGGGAGGCTATCTACAAACAAAAGTTTGAAAAGTACTACAACAACCGAGTTCGACCTTCCACATTCAAGCCAGGTGAATATGTCCTTCGGTTAAATAGCGCGAGCAAGGCCGAATATGAAGGAAAGCTAGGGCCCACATGGGAAGGACCCTACGTGATATCCGAAGCCTACGGCAATGGAGCCTACAAGCTCGCAACAACGAAGGGAGAGGTCAAGGATAGGACTTGGAATGGTACCAATCTTCGTAAGTTTTACATATAAAACTTACTACTTTTAAAAGCACTCAGTCTATTTTTTCAATTTCATGTAACGCATTCTTCTCACTTGGGGAAAGAAGCATTAATGGTAGGTGTCCTAGTGTTCATTTCTTAAAATGATGTAATCCTCCCTACCCAATTAATGATATAACGCATTTCCCTCAAATCTCTTGTTTCGTTTCTCTACAACAAAGATTTGATCAGCCAAGTACTTTACAAGTTTCAATGTCGAAGGATGTAGCAAGACAAATGTCTTGTATACAAATAACATCCATTGCAATTCACATTAACTTCTCCTATAAAGTCTTAGGGTATTCTAAGCCCTTCGTATCTTAAGGATAAAGATGGAGTGGGTCGCGACCCTCTGTCGCAGTCAAATTATATGATTGCTTAAAATCTTGGTTCAAAATACACACAATAAGGTTATAGCCTTAGGTTGTATGTGTACGTCTATTATAAGCGTAAGAGAAGAAAAACATAGCATTCAAAAAGGGACGTTGTCCCTAATTGGCATTAACAAGGCCAAATATGGTCATAGCCAAAACAAAACAAACAATTATTTAATGCACGGGTCGAAGCCCATGCAAATGCATAGATATATTGTTCAAACTATTAAACACGATGTGACATTGTCAAAAGGGTACATACCACCCGTGGGGTCAAATCCCTGCCAACATGAGAGTCTTCAAACATCCGTTTTGAACGGGAAATCTCTCTAGCAAGGTGTGGGTAGGGGGTTGGCAGAGGAAGTGTTACTGGGAGAAGACGGAGGCTGAATTTTTCGAGGCTTTTTTGAAAGGAGATCTTCTAGAGGTGCTAGGGGATCCTTGGTTACCTCTGAAAGGAAGGAGTACTTCGCTGAAGCGAATGAAGTACCAGCATCATTATACTCTTTCTTAAAATTTGGGTGGTAGTAGGGTACCTCCGACAAAACCACAGGTTTCTTGGTCAGGGCAATTTCTTCCAATGTGGTGCAGGTACCATAAAAGATGGCTGCGTTGACTAGTCTTCCAATAACTTCCCCCACCTCATCACTGCGGTAAAATTCCATTGCCACATGAGGAACAACCTTCATAACTACATCAGCTCGGTCCTTCTTCAATTTTTGACACTAGAATTTAAGCCTATCGATCTCCTCGTAAAGCTCGACCTTCTGCTCAACAAACCTAGACCTTTCGGTTTCTAGACTTGTACATTTGGATTCAAGCATTGTGATTTGTGCCCTATAAATGGATACCCTAGCCTTCTCACCTTTCAATCTATCACATTTTACGTGGGATTCCCTCAATTGCCCTTCGAGTCTATCAATCTTGGCTCGCATGTCTTGAACAATTGGATTCTTCTCAAAGTTCTCCATCACTTCTTTGCACTTAGCCTCCAACTCATCATACTCATTATCCCTAGCCTTTTCTTTGGCTGCGATGGCATCCATTTTCCCCTTACATCCAACACAGTTTGCACCAATTCCCTTGTTCGAGAATTCAGATGATTATCCAATACAGCCTATCTAGCATAACTTTTGGAATGAAAGTCATAAAGCTCTTCCAAGGACATGTTGTCCAAGATGCCTCTCCAGCCAGCAGGTGTCATTTTTTCAACCAATTGATGACACGCAAGAGCATTTGGAAGCTCCGTGATGTTGGGGAGACCTGCGCAAGATTGGACAATCAGTTATATGATGAGTCATGCTCATCAGATATGCAAGATTTCAACTTACTAGGAGTGTCATCTCCAGGAACCCTTAAGGGGGGGGGGTAGGTATAAAGGTTTTAGCATGAGAACTTTTGGGTTTCATCGATCTCATTGGAGGGGTTGGTAGTGATAATTTCCTTTTCGGAGGAGTCTTCACAGACATGTCAGCTTTTCCTTTGATTCTTTTCTTTTTGTCTGACATGCCAGAAGATCCCATAAGCCTCGTTTGAAATTCCTTGATGAGTGGATCATCAAAGTCTGCTACAGTCTCTACAAAGTGTGGAGTCTTGTGATCGGTAGCTGAGGCTGATGGAGAACCCACTCCGTCGCTCACATTCTTTGAATCTTGGGGGATGAAAGTAACCTCTCTGGTACCACGAGATACAACGAAGTTCCTGAATGTCATTCCTGCAAAGACAAAAGGAAAGCGATAAGAATCAGCAGATAAGTTATTTACTTTATTTGAATAGTTACATACATACTTTTCCCTTCACATATTATCTCAGGTTTCAATGGAGAGCCTTCCCAATGATCAACGATGCCCGCCATATACAGTATCGGTTCGGGAAATGTTAGTACATCAAAGGGATGGCGTACAAGACGTTGGTAAAGAGAATTGTTTCTTATGAAGTGCGGTAAGGGATCATCAAAACGTTTCTCATCAAACCTGAATGCCTTATCCAGCAAGGCTGGGTACTCGGGAGGTATGATTGTGCTTTGTACATAGAAAAAAAACCTTTCCATTTTCTTATATTGGAAAAGGGTTTAGTTATTAAGCAAGGGACATCAGGTTCACTTTTTTTCGCTAAGGTTAACCAATCACCACCAGGGCAAAGGTTAATAAAACCTCTAAGCACATTAAGTGTTGGTTCATAACCATAAGCTTTGCATACAACAATGTAGGTGGTTAGTTTGGCTAAGCCAAAGGGATTCAACCTGGAAATATGTACTTGATAATAATGTAGAAACTCTAAGATTAAAGGATGAATGGGAACCCTAAAGTTGGATTCTATAAATGCATGCACATAGAGCCCAACATACCTAGCCGGAGCGTCAAAGATATTTTGGTTTTTGTTAGGAAGAATCACTTTGAACTCCTTGGGTATGGGGTACTTCTCAATAAATTCCGTCAAATCCTGTTCTGTTAAGATACATTTTTGTTCCCTAATGATTCTCTTTGCTGCCATACTCATCTTGTATTAGAAATAATGAGAATTGGGGAGAGGAGTTACCTTAAAACTCAGATGAAGCACGAAGCACAGTATTGTGTATGTGTATTTTGTGCGCAAAGAAAAAGTATGATCTGGTAGGGATTAGGAAGGGTTTCTGTATATTTTTTGAAAGTTCATCCTGACTACCCACGTGTACTCATAGTCCGAGTAATATACGGACTAAAAGCTACTTTTTAAATTTTGAAAAGAAGTTCGTGGTTACCGATATACAAGCTGTTGCAATTTAGAGTATGGTATTTAGATATTCAATAGCCGCATTTATTACACAATTTGTTTGAAGACTTATCTTCATTTTGTCCAATTTTGTGATGGAAGGGATAGAGTGTGGCATGTTTTTTGAGTCGAATGCAATATATACTCGTACGTATATATCACTTTCGATTGGGGGGCTTGATGATGTTCCCTCCGAACGGGTCGAAGGACTCCCCTTCGAGCCTATGCGAAGCCCTCTCTTCGGAGGCCTAAGTTAATCTCCTAACATGTTTTATTGGCGTAAAACCATTCATCTATGAAGTGGTTACCATATGGGAATCCGCCAATCGAAGCCCTAAGCCCTTGGGGGTATCCCTCTCGAAGGGACTACAACGAAGAGCTACCTTGACCTGGTCATACCCACGTCTCCTCTTCCTTTAGGCCTTCCCGCCAAAATAGAGATCGTGGGCTACAAAGCCCTAGCGGTTACCACAAATCATGGGACGCCCCCATGATCTCCGAAACAAGTGCAACCGCCCACTAAGGCCTATTTCTCCCCTATAAATAGCTTAGGTGGGCCAGAATCAAAGTAAGTTAACTTCATCTTCTCAATTTACAACCTACTTATCATCACACATACTTACTCGCACGCCGGTGGTGGTTCGCAGGGTCCAACCCCTGTGCAATCACTTAACGTAGTGTCTTGGTATTTCTTATTTCAGGTTAAGAACAAGCTTGGCGCAACCACAACACCCCATAATTCCTTTGATCACCATCGAAGGCCTGGTAGTGCATCTTTTTGTAAAATCAGTAGGCATCCAAAAAACATTTCAAACGGAACCCCAAGAGGGATTCGACCTTCCAATCAATTTCTGGCAGAGGGTAGCAGTCCTTAGGGCAAGCTTTGTTGATGTCGGTGAAATCAACACACATTCGCCACCCTCCGTCACTCTTCTTTACCATAACTGGATTAGCTACCTAGGTTTGGTATTTCACTTCTATTAGAATTCCTGCTCGTACAAGTTCGTCCACCTCTTTGCAAGCGGCTGCGTTCCTTTCAGTTGCCAGGCTTCGTCGCTTCTGCTTAACTGGTTCTATGTGCTTGAACACATTAAGCTTATGCTTTGTGCCGAAGGGTTTGCCATCGATCATAAGAGTCCAAGGAACCCCTGTCATGTCTGAGTACGTCCATGCGAAAACATCCTTGTTGGCTTTGAGTAGCTTCTCCAATTCTGCCTTGAAGTTGGCAGGGAGTTGCTTTCCGATTAGCACCGTTTGCTCTGGATAGAGCTCATTTACCAAAATACGTTCTTCGGCATCTGTACAACTTAGAATGGCCTTCGGAGGCTTTTCGGGACTTTCTTTGATCTTTTTGCGAATATCTCCAGCCTTCCCCTGATTGTAACTAGAGAATACGGTTCCTATCCCATAAGGTGTATGGAATTTCACCGCTGCATGTATGGTGGAGACTACGATACCCATTCTTTGCATGGCGGTCCTTCCTATCAATAGATTGTAGGGAGAATTGGACCTTACGATAGCAAATGTGAGGGTTTATGTTCTTGCGAGCTTGCCTTCTCCAATTGTTATGTCCAATGGTACTTCTCCCAAAGGCCAAGAATGCTCACCGGAGAACCCTACCAAAAGTATCTTCGAATCAACCCGTTGCGATCTGATCGAAGGCTTGAGCTTAAGAAAACAATGCTCGTATATGATTTTGCAGGAGCTTCCGCAGTCCATGTTGGCTCTGTTTACTTCTCGGTTGAATATTAGGACTTTGATGACCACTGGATCATTCGAAGGGACTTGGCCTGTGATAGGAGGAAATGTTACCTCCCCTACTTTGCTTACCTCCTGCTCCGTTACCTTTCTTTTTAAGCTTGCTTCGCCCCAACGAACCATAAGTATTGGGGCTTCGAGAGGAGTAGTATCTTTAGCCAATTGAGTGTCGGACATCTTTTCCTTTCCCTTCTTTATACCCTTCACCAAATGTGCCAATTGCCCGGACTTTACAGCTTCTTCTATTTGCTTCTTTAACTCCTTGCAACTCTTTGTATCATGATCATAATCTTCATGAAAGTGACAATACTTGCTGGTATCCCTGTTTTTGCCCTTGCTTGTCATACGAGGGGGTGCTTCGAAAGCCTTAGCAGCCTTCTCTATTGCAAGTATTTCCTTAGGAGACTTAGTTAAGCTTCCTAGCAAACCATGGTTAGGACCTTTGTATGGAGAAAACCTGTCTCTGTTTTTGTTCTTGTTCTTTGACCCTTCCCACACAGAATGCTTTGAGAACTTGCTGTTGCTATCTCTATCGATCGGAGCACCGTTAGTAGATACCTCTTTTGCTAAAATCCAAGTATACGTCTTTTCCATTAACCCTTTGTAAGTTGTCGGAAGGTCAGTGGATAAGAACTCCACCAAACTCCGATTTCGAAGACCATGTACGAAACCCGAAATGCGCTGATCTTCATGTAGACCCAAGATCTGTAAGGTTTCATCGATGTACCTAGTAACGAAGGCCCTAGTTCTTTCGTTTTCTTTTTGTTTAATGTTGTGCACCATTAAATGGGTCCTTGTAAACTTCTTTTGCTGACTGAAGTGTGATCGGAACTTAGCCTTGAGATCATCAAGATTGACGATGCTGCCAGGCTTTTGCCTATTCCACCAAATACGGGCAGAATCTCGTAGGGTATATGTAAACATGTGATAGGCCACAGGCATAACCCACTTTTGCATCTTAATAGCCCCTTCGAACAAATGTAGGAAATTTTCCGAATCCCCCTCCCCATCATAAGTCCCAATATGCGAAGGCATTGTCAACCCATCAGGCAATGGGTAGTCTTCTATCCACCTAAAGAAGGGTGTAGCTGAACCCATAGGGTCCGAATATAGACAATTATAGTGTGGTGCATACATAGGAACAGTATTGTACGGATTATTGTTTGGGGGTATTCCCATAGGAGTTTGGCTTGGGTAGGACTGATAAGGTGTGTTCATGGCGAACGGATAACCGTTTCCCATGGCATACGGAGGGTACGCCATAGGATGCCCGAAGGGTATGCTCCCATAAGGTTGAGGGAGACTTGGGTTATTAGGCTGCCCATTTACTAGAGGATATAAACCTTGAGGATAAGACTGAGTTTGGAACGAGGGGTACATACCATTGGGAGGAAATTTCCTCCCATATTAATTATAGGAGGATTGCCTTCTTCGCCTAATGCGTGAGAAAGCTGCAATGGAACCCCTGCTTCTGTCTTTCCAAGATGAGCTGCTAACAATGGAGGCAAATTCACCCCCGTCTCTTCCCTTCGTTGGCTCCTCCTATTGGAATCTTCGACAACTGCTCCTTCTCTCCTAGTCGGAGCCCATTTCGGGACTCCTTCAGATCCAATGGACCTTCTGCTTAGCCTTCGACCCACTGGTGACCCAATCCTTAGGGCTGAGAGTGTTGCTTCATGGGTCGGAGGCCTAGGCTCCATTTCCATCTCTTTATCATACTCGTCACTTGAGTATTCCAATTCCCTTCGCATCTCAGCATTCCTAACTTACCTTTTGCGAGCCCTTAAGACAGATTTCAATGCTTCGTGGTTGTCTTCGACAAAGGCTGGGCTAATAATAGGCTCCGGATTGGCTCATGTTGAAGCATGATGGTTGGGTGTTACTTCTGGGTGAGAACGTGTTGTGAACGTGGAGGCAGTTATAGGGGGAAGATTATTGGAGTCGTTGATTGGTATTGGCGCCAAGGTCAAGAAACCCGGTGTGCGAGTATCTTCTCTCCCTTGATCCATGCAGGATATATAGTGAAAGTATTTGGTTGGTTATAAGCTTGGAAATAACGATACCAATTGTAGCGGTCCCACGGATGGCGCCACTGATTGTATAATAAATTGCACTACCAGGCCTTCGATGATGATCAAAGGATTTATGGGGTGTTGAGGTTCCGCCAAGCTTGTCTTTAACCTGAAATAAGAAATACTAAAACACTACGTTAAGTGATTGCGCAGGGGTTGGACCCTACGAACCACCTCCGGCGTACGAGTAAGTATGTGATATTGTAAGTGTGTAGTAAATTGAGAGAGTTCAGTTGGCATTACCATGGTTCTTGCCCGTCTAAGCTATTTATAGGGGAGAAATAGTCCTTAGAGGGCGGTTGCACTTGATTCGGAGATCATGGGGGCGTCCCATGATTTGTGGTAACCGCTAGGGCTTTGTGGCCCACGATCTCTTCCTTGGCGGGAAAGCCTAAGGGAAGGAGGAACGTGGGTGTGACCAGGTCAAGGTGGCTCTCCGTTCTAGTTCCTTTGAAGGAGATACCCCGAAGGGCTTAAGGCTTCGATTGGCGGATTCCCACTTGGTAACCACTTCATAGATGAATGGTTTTATGCCAATGAAACGTTTTAGGAGATTAACCTAGGCCT
Source organism: Artemisia tridentata subsp. tridentata (assembly GCA_021014915.2). Taxonomy (NCBI): domain Eukaryota; kingdom Viridiplantae; phylum Streptophyta; class Magnoliopsida; order Asterales; family Asteraceae; genus Artemisia; species Artemisia tridentata. The sequence goes on along the minus strand of CP139505.1, from coordinate 290,823,929 downwards.
CCGAAGAGAGGGCTTCGCACAGGCTCGAAGGGGAGTCCTTCGACCCGTTAGGAGGGTACATCATCAGATATTATTCTGAATATGAATTTGTTGACTGAGCATCGAGATCCTAACAACAGTCATATTTGATTTGTCATCTTTGGCGATTTGAGAAACTCGAAATTCTGTACCATGGTTCCCAACCTGGTAAATAATTATGATCACCTTTGCTTTGAAAACTCGTACGTTAATCCCTCGTGGTTGTGAAAATATTTCGTTTGATGAAACTCGCCTAGAAAGTTATTCGGTTGTTTGAAATGTTCGCGATGTATTCCTTAATGAACTGCCAAAATTACCATCTGAATGTGAAGATGTTTTGATTTGGTTATGAGAATTTGTTTAGTCACGACTCGAGGTAAAATGTGATTGCAATAAGTTATTTGAGTGAGAATTCTGTCAGCATAGAACTTGAACTTATTGGAGTCATAGGATGTCTTGAGAAGTACCTGAGAACAGTAAGTTATTTGAGTGAGAATTCTGACAGCATAGAAAGACGTTTGCCTAATTCTGAAACTCCGTATCTTATGACATCAGTTGAATGGAAAGAATTGAAGGACCAGCTTTTAGAAAGTGGTTTTATCCGTCTGAGTGTGTATCTGTGGTGTACTCCATTTTTATTCGTGAAGAAGAATGATGTTAGTATGAGATTATGTATTGATTTCTGGAAGCTGAATTGTACTACAGTTTCAATAGTCAACCTTTACTTCGAATCGACGATTTGTCTTATCAATTTCTGGGTGTGAATTTTCTCAATGATTGAATTAAGATCTTATTATCTTCAGTTACATGCAAGATGTTCCTAGAATTGCTGTTCATATTCGTTATGATCTCTATGAGTGTTGTGATGCCAATTGTATTGGCTACTGCTCCGACTGTTCCTATGGACTTGATAAATCGTGCCTTTTGTGAATACTTGGACAATTGTCATAGTATGACATCTTGGTGTATTCAGAGATGAAAGAGAAACACGGGGATCATCTTCGTATTCTGTGTTGAAATTTCTACCTCGGAAGAAGCTATATGTAATATTTCCAAAGAGTAAATTTGGTTGGGATGAAGAATGAGAGTAGAATTTTAAAGAGCTGAAAAGAGATTTGTTTCTGCTTAAGAAGGAGACTTAGCTATGTGCTTATGCAACACGGGAAGATTGTTGGTTATGCATCAATACAGCTAGAACCGTAGGAAGTGAACTAACCGACGCATGACTTGGGAGTGATTTGACAAACATGAAGAAGCTCAGGAGCAAGACGGTGGAATATGATCTATGTTAGAAGACTTGAAGGAAGCGGGTTGATTGAAGCACACAGTTCTACTTACTCTATTTATCTTAGTTGTACTATTATGAATAGAGATTTGATGCAAAATTTTGATGGAAAGGTATGAAGACGATTATGACTAACTTGGTGGCGAAGTGCTTAGCGTGTTAACAGGTCAAGATTCAGCATCAGCGTACAAGTAGTTCTCCTTAGTTTGGATATCCGTATGTGGAAATGGGATTAAACTCTCAGGAACATTGTAACAGGATTTCTGCGCACATTGAGGAAGGTGTGGGAAACTAGAAGGGGGGTTGAATAGTTTACCGGTTTAAAAAACTTCTTTTAAAAATCTTGTTTTAAAAGTATGCTATTGGAAACTTTTATTCGAACTCTATGTGTAATCAATCAACACCAATATGAACTACAAACTAAGCTACGTAATAATAACAAATAAAAGTAAAGAGTAGAGTTGGAAAGATCAAACCAAGACAGAGGATTTATAGTGGTTCGGCTACGAAGCTCTTCTTCGCCCTACTCCACTCCCCGAGTACCACACTCGAGAGTTTCAAGCACTATGTCAACAACCTCCCTTAAGGCGAAGAAAACCGTACACGTCACTTATCCTATTTCCGACACTAAGCTAGATGTCGAGTGCTAATCTTAGCTAGCACCAATCTACCAAGGTCCACATGACCAAACACACAAGCCCAATGGCTTCAAGAGATCACCAAGATCTCAACACGATCACAATGATCAACACTCACTTCACTCTACTCAACTAACACTAACCTAATGACCCTTGATCTTCTTGATCAATCACACAAGCCCAATGGCTTCAAGAGATGTTCACTATCTCTATAGATCACACTTGATCTTCACTCTCACACACAAAAAGAAAATAAACTTGATGTATGCTAAGATACAAAAAGGTTGTAACAAGAGTTACAAAAACCTATCAACTATAACTCTAGTATCTTCTTGATTACTTGAGTTCTTCTCTTGCCAATGAAGAGGGATGACAACACCTTGTATCAACTTGGATACTTGTGTTCTTCTCTTGCTAGTGAAGAGGTATGAAGAGGATCACTTGAAGGATGATTGGATCACTCTTGAAACAAAGAAAAACTAATCTAATTGACCCTTAGAAGTGAAAGGTGTGAGAGGATTTAGTTAAGGGATTTTTCTGTGTGTAAAGGGTGCCTAAACCTGTGAAAGAGGTGGGTATTTATAGGCAAAGAAAATCTGAACGTTACAATTCAAAATGGTACGGACGGCTCCACTAAATGACCCACGGCTCCGTTAAATTTAACGGTACCGTGGAGCCGTGGTAGACTAGGACGCTCCAAATTTTGTCTTTTCTGGTGAAAACTTATTTGGGGAAGGTTGGAGCTGATTTTGGGGGAAAAAATAGCTGTTGTGATTTTCAAAATTATTTTTCCATTAAAACATTTCTTAATATTTCAAAAATAATTTGTCATGTGTATTTTTGAAAAAAAAATTTTGTCCCATTTAAAATGTGAATTTTCAAAACATGAATTCACTTCTTTGATCACTAGTCCAAGTTGTAACTTTGTTCAAGAGTGATTTGCGTAGAAACGGGATCTTCCGATTAAAAACTTGTTAGCGTTAATTTTAACGTAACGTGAGTTCACATTTTATCATCCTCAAAACGTGAAGTAATCGAAAGATATAAATAACGTTTTTAGAACATTATTTGCATCAACAATCTCTCCCTTTTTGATGATGACAAAATATAAACTCATTTTAGGTTAAAATTAAATTTAACAAGTTTTTAATGAGTTTACTCCCATTTCTCCCCCTTTTTGTCAAATCAAAAAGGTGCTTAAGGCTCCCCCTTGATGTGTACTCCCCCTCGTTCGGAGAACACAAAGGAATCGAGCAATGGATCGTGCTACAAAACAAAGTTAGACGACAAATATACAATATCTAACAAGTAGCACATTGTGGCAAATAACCAATCCCTTAAAAGGAAAACCTCCACATAAAAACATTCATTCATAAAACAAACAAGTGTCATAGTAATGTATGACTACATAGAAAGCACTAGGAAAGATAACACTAAGAAAGATAACAAGAAGCCTAAATTCCTAATGACTAGAGACAAGCTTCATTTCCAAGAGGGGTCCTAAGAGTTTATTGTGGAGGACCAAACAAGCAAGTGTTTAGTTGTATTGGTTAGGAGGTGGTGGAGATTGGGGCCCCATTTGAGGTGGTGGAGGTGTCAAGAGATGTTCTATAAAATAGAACATGAAATGAATCTCGTCTCTTAAGAAGTAGATGAGATTACGGTTATGGAGACAACATAGGCAATTAGCATTATGTAACTCCAAGGGATGTGGTTGGTTGGGTTGTGTCATGATAGGAGATGGTGATTGTGGTAGGGTTGTTGGAGGTGAAATTGGCATGGCATTGTCCAATGGGGTGAAGGGAGATGGTGTGTATTCCGTTGATGATGTGGTGTAATAGGATGATGAAGATGTTGTGTAGGTAGAAGATGTTTTAGATGGTGCATAAGGTGGTGATGGTGAGTATGGAGTGGCTTGGGAAGGTGGTGTCATAGCTTCATCATCTCTTGTGAGATCCACAAAGAGTGGTTTTGAGGGTGGTTTTACGGTTATCCTAGGTTTCTTGGAGATTTGAGAGGTTGAACCATGTGTGGAGGACATGGTGTTTGTGTGATGTGAGGTTGAAGGTGAAGTGCAAGATAAGCTTGCAAGGGTGAGGCCTTATATAGGCAAGTTGGTTGAAATTTGAATTAAAGTTGATCCTATGGTGTAAGAGGGGAATCCTAGGGTGAATGTGAGGGTGCAAGGTTTGCAGGTTTGAGGTTAAGGTGATAGGGAAATAGGAGCATTAGGAAAAATCTGTTATACAGGGTCACGGCTCCGTTAAATACCCTACGGTACCGTTAAATTTAACGGTGCCGTCCCTATTTAGTAGTGCCGTGACACTGGTGGCACGAACTTTTCCTTGCAGGCTAGTTTTGGGTAGCTAGGGGGAATTTTCTAGGGGAACTAATTCCTGGAAATGAGAGTGCCTCAACTCACTAGGTACTTATTTTCCTAATATATCCATACAATGCTACATCTAGCACATAAAGATGATCATGCATTATACTTAAAGAATCATAAGCATGCAAGCATAAAGAATAAGATAAGGTATCATCCAAATGTCAAATAAAACATTTATGTAATCATGCTAGATAATTTGAGCATTAATTCCTAATATTATCTATTAGTAATAAACCCTAGTGAGAGATATAAATCTCCTCCTAACTACTTATGACTTGAGCATTCCCCTTTCTTGTCACACTCTCGTCTTGAGTATTTGTCTCATTCTCATGAATAGGATCATCAAAGGGTGCATAGTGGGTGGTGAGTTCGGAAGTGAGGATGGTTGAGACATATGACTCGGTTATGGGTTTCATGACAGGTGTGAATAGGGAGTATTGAGGACCATGAAGGTAAGGGTGAAAGGTTATGAGGTGACGATAGAGACGGGTTAGGAACATCCCATAAGGTATCAATTTATTCTTGTTACCATTGAGATGTATAATTCGCTTAGCGAAGAAGTAAGCAAGATTGTAAGGTTGTTGGGTTAAGAGACAGTAAATCATATGAGCACAACACGCCAGGAGTTGCTCACGATTTCCTGTGAGACTAAGAACATTTTCTCGCAGGATGACTGCCCAAGAAAGTAGTTCATGACGCACTTCTTCCAGACGAATTTTTGTTGGATGTGGGTGAGGGTGAGTACGGATGATTTTGGTTAGTTCTGTTGGAGAGGGTATGTACGAACAGTACGGACTATTCTCCTCACAATAGTGAAGGAGAGACTCAAGACACCAATCTTCAGTATAGGCACATTGCCCATGATTGGGTATACTAAGGATTTGAGCAAATTGCTCAAGAGTTAGAACGTATTTGAAGTTTTTGACCCAAAACCAAAGTGACAAGGATTGATCCTCGTTACGTACGAGTTCAACTTGTCGGAAGAACTCCGACACAAAGCGAGGACAAATGTACTCGTTAATGTGGAGTAGACAATCGAATCCTATAGCTCTAAAGGAAGTGTTGATATCCCGATGGTAAACTAGGGATGGATCAACGATACGGCCTTCATGAAACCGACGGGTTTCAAGATTGACATAGGCACGAATGTGGTTACCGGGTGTAGTGGGTTCATGTGAGATTTCGGGTGTATAGGCATCGGTTAGGAGATGATCAAAATCATATTCATGAGACATTTTTGTGTCCTATAAGAAAATTTAAGAAAAATTTAGAATAAAAACTAGTTGCATACAACACATGCCTAGTGTGTGCCTATATGCAAACTATGTGGAGGTGTGGTAATCTCGACTCAAAAGAAAAATAATGAGATTACCCAAACACTCCTGATTTCACTTTAGCTTAAACAAATATGTCGAAGAGTACATATTGATTATGTAATTCGAATAATATTTGTGAGATCATGAATGCATGAGAAAGTGTTTTTAGTTTGCATCAAGAATGCATGAAAAGGCATAATTTCATGATCCTAATTTTGTGAGATTTTAAAATTGATGGAATTGGGGTGTTTTAGTATTGATGATTTCTAATTTTGAAACATTCCTATAAAAAGGTGAAAATCCCCAATTCAATTTTCATCAATGAACAAACCCTAGACTCAAAATTAGAAATAAATTAGAATGAGAAAAACTTACAAATTATGTCGAAAAGGGTAAACTGATTGAGGATCTTGAAATCAATGTCTTGAATATGATCTTGAAAAGGTGTAATTGAGTTTTGGGTTGTGAGGTTAGGTTATGACAGCAATTGCTGAGGTTGTGAGGGTTTTGAATGAGTAATGTGGGAAAAGGGGACTGAAATACGAAATGTTCCAGATGCACGGTTCCACGGTACCGTTAAATTTAATGGTGCCATGCCACATTTAGTGGAGCCGTGACCTGCTAGGACTGTTTTCTGTCCCATTTTGATTTTTGACGACTAAGTCTCGCTGTTTTAGTGAGATCTTATGACACAAGGAAAGAATTTGTACCTAACAAATTCTTATGACTAGGGGTTCCTAAACTTGACTAGACGAGATACACGGGATGACTTCAAGAGTCATGAGATTTATGGAATATGTTCCATCATTCCTAGACCTAGATGGAGGTAGTTAAAGGATTCTCGTTTGAGAGGTTTGGTTAGTATGTCAGCGATGTTGTCTTGAGAAGGAACTTTCTCAATGGAAATGTTTCCTTTCTGAACATTATCACGAAGGAAGTGGTGGCGAATTTCAATGTGTTTAGTACGGGAGTGTTGGACAGGGTTTTTGCTCAAGTCAATAGCACCTTTATTGTCGCACATAATGGGAACATCATCTAAGTATATGCTATAATCGTTAAGGGCTTGTTTCATCCATAGTGCTTGCTGACATGCCTTTCCGGCGCTTACGTACTCGGCTTCGGTAGTGGAGATAGCAAGAGCCGTTTGTTTCTTGGAGAACCAAGAAGTTAGACAACAACCCATGAAGGTACAAACGCCACTCGTGCTTTTTCGATCCACGTAATCTCCCGCATGATCAGAGTCGGCATAGACAACAGTTTCTATACCGGTCCCCTTGGGATAAAATAATCCCAAGTGTATAGTGCCTTTAATGTATCGGAAGATACGCTTAACTGCTTCAAGGTGAGAGGTTTTGGGATCCTCTTGGAAGCGAGCACAAAGGCAGACACTAAACATGATGTCGGGCCTACTTGCCGTGAGGTATAGTAAACTACCTATCATACCTCTATACTTAGTGTTATCCACGGACTCACCTTCTTCATCCTTCGTGAGTTTTATTTCCGTGGACATGGGAGTTTTCATGGGCTTAGACTCTTCTAAACTAAACTTCTTAAGCATTTCCTTACTATACTTAGATTGATTAAAGAAGATACCATCTTCCATTTGCTTAATTTGTAGACCAAGAAAGAAATTTAATTCGCCCATCATGCTCATCTCAAACTCGTCATGCATGATTTTAGAGAAATCATTGCATAGTTCTGGACAAGTTGAGCCAAATATAATGTCATCAACATATATTTGAACAATGATGAGATGTGAATATGTTTCTTTGTGAAAAGCGTGTTGTCTACCACTCCCATGGTATATTCATGTTCAATCAAGAATGCTTTCAGTCTATCATACCAAGCTTTGGGAGCTTGTTTAAGACCATAGAGTGATTTCTTGAGTTTATAAACATGATTCGGATATTCGAAATCAACGAATCCCGGAGGTTGAGCAACATATACCTCCTCGTTGATATAACCATTAAGGAATGCACTTTTCACGTCCATTTGGTACAATTTAAAGTCTAAGGCACACGCATAGGCAAGGAGTATTCTAATGGATTCTAATCTAGCTACAGGTGCATAGGTTTCATCATAATCTATTCCTTCTTGTTGGTTATAGCCTTGTGCTACCAATCTTGCCTTATTCCTAGTCACGACGCCATTTTTGTCGAGTTTATTCCTAAACACCCACTTAGTTCCTATGATGGTTTGATTCCTAGGAGGAGGTACTAACTCCCAAACTTGGTTGGCAGTGAATTGATTAAGTTCTTCTTGCATGGCAAGTGTCCAACTTTCATCCTTAATCGCTTCACCAACATTCTTAGGTTCTACAGTAGATATAAAACAAAAGAAATTACTTTTGTTTTGTGCTTGTGACCTAAGGGTTCTTTGGTTTAGGTTTCCTATGACATTTTCAATATGATGGTTCTTGGATTCCTTAACATTGACAATTTCATCAACTTCAACTATTTCATCCACAATGTCATCATCTAAGGTTTTCTTGCCATTAACCTCAATGGCTTGTTCCTCATCTAAGTCATCATCCACCAAGGGTGATGTCTTAGTTGGAGGAGGGCTTTCATCGAATGTCACGTTGAGTGACTCTTCGACTTTCATTGTTTCCTTATTTAGGACAATGTAAGCTTTACTATTTTGGGAGTATCCTAGGAAGACACCTTCGTAAGACTTTGGGTCAAACTTGGTGAGGTAATCTTTAGTGTTTAGTATGAAGCACTTGCTTCCAAACACTCTAAAGTAATCAAGAGTAGGTTTTCTACCTTTCATGATTTCATATGGGGTTTTTCCTAAGATAGGCCTAATTAAAATTCTATTGAGTATGTAAGTTGAGGTGTCCACCGCATTACACCAAAACTTTTGCGGAATTGATTGTTCATTCAACATCGTTCTACTCATTTCTTGTAGAGTACGATTTTTCCGCTCTACTACCCCATTTGATTGTGGAGTGCGTGGAGCTGAGAAATTGTGAGTAATACCATTAGCATCACAATATACTCCAAACTGCACTTCATTATCAAATTCCCGACCATGATCCGTCCTAATGGAAACTATTGTACATCCTAGTTGATTTTGGACTTATATTGATCATATTGTTCAAGAGTTGAGATCACATAAATTCAAATCTAAGTTTTAAAAAGTAAACAAAGTTTTCACAATAAAAATTAAAAAGACATAAAACTATTCAACCCCCCCCCCCTTCTAGTTTTCCACAATTGGTATAAAGAGCCACGTCAAACAAGATTTTTAAAATAGACTGTATTTTAAAACTTGAAACGATCTATGGAATCTGAAAAATATTTAGAAGGGCAATCCATGCAAAGACCCCACTATTTGAAAGTGATGGTTTTCTTTATTGGAAAAATAGATTCGAAACTTATGTGAAATCAAAAGAACTTGATCTTTGGCATGTTATTACCTATGGTGATTTTCCTCCTATTCAAAATAATCCTTTAACTAAAATAGATGAAATTGTACCTTTTTAAAAACAAAATGATGATTTGAAAAAGAAACTAGCAAAAAATAATGAGGCTAAAATGGTAATTTATAATGCGTTACCACGCAAAGAATATGAAAGAATTTTTATGGGTCAAACCGCAAAAAAATTTGGGATTCTTTACTAATCACTCACCAAGGTAATAGTCAAGTCAAAGATAACAAAATAGATCTTCTTGTTCAACAATATGAACAATTTACAATTCCTGAAGAGGAATCTATTGATAATGCATTTGCTAAATTTAACACTATTATCACAAGTTTAAAAGCACTTGATGAGACTTTTTCTAGCAAAAATTGTGTAAGGAAATTTCTTAGGGCATTACATCCAAAATGGTGCGCGAAGGTCACGGCTATTGAAGAGTCAAAGAACTTGATTACGTTATCACTCGATGAACTTATTGGCAACTTGAAGGTTCATGAAGAAATTATAAAGAGGGACTCGGAAACGGTCAAGAGCAAGAAAGATCAAATCAAGTCTCTCGCGCTAAAAGCCAAAAAGGAACTTAGTGATGAAGATGATTCAAGTTACGATAGTGAAGACGAAGAATATGCAATGGCCGTAAGAGAATTAAAGAAATTCTTCAAGAGACGAGGAAGATTCACGAGACAACCGCGAGATGAAAGAAGATCGCTTCAAAGAAATAAAAATGATAACTACGGGAAAAGAAAGTGCTTTAGATGTGGAAGCCAAAACCATCTCATTGGCGAATGTCCAAAGCCACCGGGTTATGATTACGAAAGCGCATTTGTTAGTGGAACATGGAGCGATAGCGACAAAGATGAAGCGGACAAAGCAAAAGACGAAAAGTGCCTTGTAGCTCAAGCCACCGATGAAATATGTCTAGGGATAAATTTGGAGCCCGACGAATGGATTAAGGATAGCGGATGCTCGAAGCACATGACGGGAAACCGGAAGCTATTCTCCTCCTACAAGGCATACAACGGAGGTAATGTTATTTTTGGTAGTGATTTTCGTGGAAAAATCATTGGCAAAGGTACGATCTCTCAAGACTCCCTAACTATTGAAAATGTTGAGCATGTAGATAATTTAACATATAACTTGCTTAGTATAGGACAAATATGTGATAATAAGTGTAGGGTTACTTTTACAAGTAAAGATAGCGAAATAGTTAAGGACGGAAAGGTCATAGGTAGAGGAATTAGGAAAGGTGGCCTATATGTTATGAAACTAGGAGATAAACCGGAAGATAAAATATGTATAGCAACCTTAGATGAAAACTCTACATTGTGGCATAGAAGATTAGGTCACGCAAATATGCAACAAATACAATCCCTAGCCTCTAAAGAATTAGTTAGAAACTTGCCTAACCTAAGATATGACCAACACTTTTGCGATGCATGTAAAATAGGAAAACAAGCACATGCTAGTCACAAAGCTAAGAATATAGTCTCCACTACTAGATGCCTAGAATTATTACACATGGACCTTTTTGGTCCATCCGTTGTGCGGAGTTACGGAGGTAATCGTTATACCTTAGTCATTGTAGATGACTATTCACGATACACGTGGACTAGATTTTTAAGTGATAAAACTGAAGCCTTTAATATGTTTGAAATATTTAGTAAAATGATTCAAAATAAATTAGGATGTTCTATAGTATCAATTAGGACGGACCATGGTCGGGAATTTGATAACGAAGTGCAATTCAGAAAATATTGTGATTTAAATGGGATATCTCACAATTTCTCCGCTCCTCGCACTCCACAATCAAATGGGGTAGTAGAAAGAAAGAATCGAACATTACAAGAAATGAGTAGAACAATGCTAAATGAACAATCTATCCCACAAAAATTTTGGTGCCATGCCGTAGATACATCAACATATATAATAAATAGAGTCTCAATTAGGTGAATTTTAGGAAAAACCCCATATGAGTTATTAAGAGGCAGAAAACCTAATCTAAATTACTTTAGGGTATTCGGGAGCAAATGTTTTGTTCTCAATACAAAAGATTACCTTACTAAGTTTGATCCTAAGTCGTACGAAGGAATCTTTCTAGGGTATTCGCAAAATAGTAAAGCATACATAATACTTAATAAACACACTATGAAAGTAGAAGAGTCCTTAAATGTAACATTTGATGAAACTCCACCACCACCTAAGACATTGCCCCTAGAAGATGATGACCTAGTTGAAGAAGAAGCTATTGAGGTTAGTAAAATTGAATCCTTAGGCGATGATAATGTTGATATAACATTAGGAGATAACGAAATTGTAAATGTTAAGGAATCTAAATCACACCCGTTAGATAATATAATAGGAAATCTAAATCAAAGAACCCTTAGATCACAAGCTCAAGATAAAAATAACTTCTTTTGTTTCCTATCAACTATAGAACCTAAAAATATAAATGAGGCATTAAAAGATGAAAGTTGGGTTATGGCTATGCAAGAAGAACTAAATCAATTTAAGACTAATGATGTTTGGGAACTAGTCCCAAATCCCATGAACATGACCATCATAGGAACTAAATGGGTTTATAGAAATAAGTTAGATGAAAATGGAATAGTTACTAGGAACAAAGCTAGGTTAGTTGCCCAAGGTTATAATCAACAGGAAGGAATTGATTATGACGAAACTTATGCCCCCGTAGCTAGATTAGAATCTATAAGGATACTTCTTACCTATGCATGCGCCCTAGACTTTAAGTTATTTCAAATGGACGTGAAAAGTGCATTCCTTAACGGTTTTATCAATGAGGAGGTATACGTGGCACAACCTCCAGGATTCATTGACTTCGCAAAACCTGATTATGTTTATAAACTCAAGAAAGCTTTATATGGACTCAAACAAGCTCCCAAGGCTTGGTATGATCGATTAAAAGCATTTCTTATTAAACATAATTATTCCATGGGAATGGTAGATAACACTCTTTTCACGAAAAAGAAAAGCCCAAATCTCATCATTGTCCAAATATATGTCGACGACATTATATTCGGATCGACTTGTCAGGATATGTGTGATGAATTCGCCAAAATCATGCATGATGAGTTTGAGATGAGTATGATGGGTGAACTTAATTTCTTCCTAGGATTACAAATAAAACAATTAGAAGATGGAATATTTTTTAATCAATCTAGGTACATTAAGGAACTGCTTAAGAAATTTGGATTAGAAGACGCTAAGCCCATGAAAACACCGATGTCTACGGAAGTAAAACTCACAAGAGATGAAGAGAGTGAGTCCGTAGAAAACACTAAGTATAGAAGAATGATAGGTAGTTTACTATACTTAACGGCAAGTAGACCGGATATCATGTTTAGTGTCTGCCTTTGTGCTCGCTTTCAAGAGGATCCCAAAACCTCTCACCTAGAAGCGGTTAAGCGCATCTTCCGATACATTAAAGGCACTATACACTTAGGATTATGGTATCCTAAGGGATCCGGCATAGAAACCATCGTCTATGCGGATTCGGATCATGCGGGAGACTACGTGGATAGAAAAAGCACTAGCGGAATTTGCACGTTCATGGGATGTTGTCTAACATCTTGGTTCTCGAAGAAGCAAACCACTCTTGCTATTTCTACCACAGAAGCTGAATATGTAAGCGCTGGAAAGGCATGTCAAAAAGCACTATGGATGAAACAAGCTCTCGTAGATTATGGCATTAGGTTAGATAATGTCCCAATTATATGTGATAACAAAGGTGCTATAGATTTAAGTAAGAATCCCGTTCAACACTCTAGGACTAAACATATAGAAATACGCCACCACTTCCTCCGTGATAACGTTCAAAAAGGAAACATATCTATAGAAAAGGTTGCATCGGAAGATAACTTAGCAGACATATTCACTAAGCCCCTTAAGCGTGAACTCTTTAACCACTTATGTTTAGGCCTAGGGATGATGGAACAAATTGACTGAATTTTCTGCATTTTTGGTACAATTTTTTTTCCAGATGGGCGGACCCCTTAATGTTATAAAGGCGGTCCCCTTAATTATTAAGGGGACCGGGTTGTCATTAAGGGGACCGGCCATCTGTCTGTAAAATTATTATTTTTTTCCTCTCATCTGAGTCTAGGAATCTGTTTTGCACAAAATAAAAGATTGGGAAATATTTTTCTTGCATAAACATATTTGTAAACAAAACCCAATCTATTTTCTACAAATCATTCTCATATCTAGGAAAACACATGATTATGGGAAATATTTTCTACAAATCATTGTCAATCTATTTTCTACAAATCATTCTCATATCTAGGAGACCTTGATTTTGCTCAATAGATTGGGAAATATTTTTCTTGAATAATGCTTTTATCAAATTATTTTATTTTACTTCTAATTCATTAAGTGTTTGGTTGTGTGATTATGGCAAAAATGAATACATGCTTAAATATAAAATAAATCCTAATATCTTTTAGGATACATTTTCATAAGATTAATTCTGAGGTTTAATTGGGGACAAGTAAAGTTCAAGTGGGGGGATATTTGATGAACTCAAATAAGTACATTTTATTACTATCATTTATCCTAATTATTTGACTTGTTTTATTATATTATGTATGAGGATTGATACTTAATCGTTTACTTTTGTAATTCTCAGGTAAAAACAAGCATTTGGTGAAACTTAGCAATTTTGGACTTATTATGGAGCAAAACATGCAAGAAGTTAAGAGTCTACTGAAATGTACAAGATCAAGACATTCTGCTCCAGATGCGCCGCATCTTGCTTATCACATACGGCGCATCACTATCCAGATTTCACCAGATACGATCCAAGATACAAGAGGACATGCGCCGCATCTACTTATGGAGTTACGCCGCATCTTCTGGCGGTGTACGAATATTCCTGAATATTATAATCTTGGACCCCACGCGAAGTTAAGTCAATGCGCCGCATCTACTTACTAGATGCGCCGCATCTTACCCTCAGACAGAAACTATAAATACCCCAAGACCAGACGAATTCGAAGGCATAATATTATATACGAAGTACAGAAACCTAGGACGAATTCAGACGAATAGGCAGCACAAGACACACCCAAACGAAGATACAAGAGCTGTAAGAAGGTGCTGCATGTGTTTAATTCATTAAGTAGTTTTGTTTTATTGTGTTAGTAAACTTTAATTCATCAAGATTGGTGGCTTGTGTAATGTGACAACGGAAAGATTGCACTCCCTTAAAACTGCTTTCTCATTAATTAAAGTTTATATGTTGATGTCTTTGGTGACTTTTATTAGTGCATTGATAACCTCTGTGTCTAGCTGAGCGTTGATCGGGTCGCCATGCCTCTGCCCTCGCCTATTTATTAGATCGCCTATGCATTCTATCGTCTGTAGAAAAGTAGGAAGAAAGATAAATAGGATAGTCATAAGTAATCATTAAGGGTTTACTCGCCGATAAGATTAGAACCAACGAGAAAGGACTTAATCTCGGTGCGTTGCATCGAACTATACACTTCATATAAAACTAGCAATAAAACAAGTGACAAACTACTTATCTATCAGGACAGATCTTCTTATTGTCTCGAGTATTTATCTGTGTACGTGTGTGCTATTCGCTGATTCGTGCCTATTGGTTTAGTTTATTATTTAATTGCAACCAAATCGTGCCAGTCTCTCAGGCTGAACCCCCTTGCGTTAGAATAGGTTGTATAGCTAACTTAATATATTAAAATACTTATTAGAATAGCTAGATAATACGTTCCACTCTTAGTGATCGACACTCTACTTACCATTATATTCATACTGACCGGGTACACTGCTCGTTAAGTGTGTGTGTTATTGATAAGTCGGCTAAATATAAATTTAAAACTTGAGTAGGCATTAATACTGCTAAACTGCAACGACACATCGCACCGCATCAAGTTTTTGGCGCCGCTGCCGGGGAGTGAATTGTTATTATCTGTTAATTTGATTAGTATTTTAATTAGGTTTTTAATTATTTTTTTTATCTAACCGCTAATTCTGTTGTGTATTAGATCAATTTGCATTCATTGTATTATTTTGCATATTTTCTGTTTTTGTGTGTTATTTGTTTTCTTTGTGTTTATTTTCGTTTGTGTTTTTATTTGTTTTTATTTTTCGTATTTTTTGTATTCTGCTATCGTTGTACTGAGCTAAATCGAACGATACGGCGCATCTGATCTCTCAGATATGGCGTATTGCGTTTAATTTTTATAAAATACAACGCGTTTAATTAATTCGATACGACACATCTTTTCCCCAAGATACGGCGTATCTGTTTTTGATAAAAAAAATTTCTAAACGTTAACGCCATACGACGCATCTGCCTTAGCAAATACGGCGTATCTATTATTTTAATTAAAAACAGTTTTCGAATTATTAAACAGATACGACGCATCGATATCTGTCGATACGGCGTATCTTCTGAATCAAAAAATCTTATATTTTGAAACGTAACGAAAATACGGCGCATTAACTTTTGTTAATACGACGCATTTAATTTTAAATAATTATCGATTTTTGATTATTAAAATTGATACGGCGCATTCTAATTTCTAAGCGGCGTATCTATTTTCTGAATAAAAGTCTGATTTAATTTTAACGATTATAAGATACGGCGTATCCAACTTTTTGGATACGGCGCATCGTCTGCAGATATCAGTTATTTTTATTCTTATATCCGTTTCTATATTCATTAATTTCTTTTATAGCGAACAAATCCTACTGATGATTTTACTTGTGATGACAGATTTTGCTATGGAAGATATGTCGAAGAACGGATATCTTGCTATGGAATTCTTGCTTTCGAACTCATCCATGGAAGTTTATGAAAATGTCAACTTCAATGTACTCGAGATTGATACGGATTTATTCTCTTGGGAGACCCCTCTTGAAGCTGCTTTTAAGGAATTCATGCGTTTATGCAACATTGACAAAGGGGTATTCTCTTATGATGTATTTGTGAGGTACACTGGAGATGAATTGTCGCTCTTATGGCCTATCATTGAATCCAAAGGATTGGCTTGGACTACTATCGAAGAAGATGATGGGAAATTCTATCTTGCATACATGGACTCAAGCAACAAAAGCTGTGGTGGAGGAAATACCCAAATCTCTTACATGCCTTATTCCGAACAGTACTGGGGATTAAATGAGAACTATCTGGACGATGAAAGAATTTATGCTGTGGCGGAGTTACTATTTCATGGCAGGTTGGTAAGATTGATGGACCTCTCCCTCAATGATTGGCTTGAACTTAAATATGGTAGTCCAAAATTTTCCCCTGCAAATGAAGTCAAGCGGATTATGACTTCATGGTTGACACGGAGTTTTAGGGAGCAATTTAACGAGTTCATGGAGATAAAGAGGAAAATGATCGGAAAGACTTGCTTTGACGTTAACCACGATCCTAACGATGTTGATTTTTCAGATTGGTTGGCTAGTAAGTTCAATAACCATAAGAGCATGGATCGAGCTACTAAGGATGCGTTATGGGTATATTGGATGAGAGGTGAAGACGAAGAAGTAGAGAGCGACTACGGGTCGTCACTTCATGATTCAACAATCAATGAGGGCATTGAAGAACTATTCAGAATAGACATTGACGTGTTCGATTATGAGACACCCTTGTGCAAGCAATTCAAGGAATTTAACTACCTTCTTCGAGTCGACGATGATGTGCTAACTGGGGATCTACCAGGATTCAAGACTTATGATGATTTCAAAAACACCTGGTACTACGAATGGAATGACCAAATACCATGGGTTTGGGATAAACCATGGGAATTTGAGCACATTAATCACACCTGTACACCTTTCGTTTTCAAGGATGGAAGTAGTGTTTGGCCGACCTGTGATTATAAGAGTGACGGAACCTGTAATGGGGGAAGTATAATTGGGATGAAACGGGTTGGAAAAGATGTAACCTTTGAAGACTATGAGTGGTATGATAATGTTGAAGACTGCCCACAAAAAGCGGAGGCTTTGCAAGAAAAGGGTAGAATTGAATACCTGAAAGGACTTAAAGGGACATCAAATACTACTTTCTGGGAATGGGTGCATGAACAATTTGATGATTACACGAAGCTTAGTCGACGGCTACAATGGGAATTGGAAAGAGAGTGGGAGGCAATTCAAGATGATGATAACAATAAGTCATTAATTGATGAACTAGATGACTATTTGATTAAGGATCCTTATTTTAAGTTTGTTGATGAAGACGAGGAAGAATTCACCAAAAGAAAGTGTCAACTACTTGGGATCCCTTATAATGAGCCACCCATGATTATTTCTGAAAAATTTAAAATCATCAAATACTCTTTGGGACCAGAGGAGGAATATGTTGCGACAAAGACCAAGAGTTATAGAAGATTAAGCCGAACGGAAGAAAACGTCGCCAAGCTATACGGGAACATCTTTCGGATGAAGGAAGAAGGATGGACCGTGACAAGGACTAAATGATGAGCTGAACGTGAGTCTAACTTGAAGACTCTGGAATAAAGACAAGTGCTTACCGGGAGACAACCCGGATTTATCTTTTTAATTTTCTGTTCTGTGTCGAGTCAGTCAGGCCGCAGAGGATACGGCGCATCCCAATCTGAGATGCGACGCATCTCCTGCACAGGTCATATCTTACTTTATTTTTTCTGCATTTTTTATTTTCGACTTTAAAACTTTTTATCAGTTTATTTCAATGCGGCGCATTCCTGGTTAAGGATGCGACGCATCTTCTATTCTGATCCGTACTTATTCCAGGCTCGATACGGCGTATCTTCTTCAATAAGATACGGCGCATCGACTGACCTGATGATTTTCATTTTAATTTTTATGTTTTATTTTAACTAACTACTAATGTATTATGCAAGTTTGAACCTTTCTTAACTTAGGTGTGTTTCAAAGCCTTGGTGGTATTATAGATTCCTGCATTTCCTGTGGATACATTGATTATGAAGCTTAAACGTTCTCATCCATAAGAAAGATGATTTTTGCTCTTATACAAATGGAGGATCATACCGAGCAAATCTCAGGGGAGTTTTTCTGTTCTAATTCTTTTATTTTCCAGTTTTTAACCTTTGATACAAACAACGAGGACGTTGTTTAACTTAAGTGGGGGGATTGGAGAATTAGAACACTTAACACTTACTTGTCCTAAACTTTTCAAAATATGCTTAAAATGTGCTTAATATATCAAAATTTAAAATTTTTTAGCATGTTTTTGTTTAAAGTCTAAGTTGCATAGCTGCACACATGACGTTATTTTCAAAAATTGTGATTTTTCAAAACTCACAAATCTATGAGTGTGCCGGTGACTTGTAAACTTTAGAACTTGGCTTGTATACTATTCGAGACCACCATAATAAGTATTATTTATATAATTGGAATGACTTGTCTAAATTGGTAAAATTTATAGGATTACACCCAAATAGCCTTATATGTTATGTGTTATTAGCTAACTACACTGGTTAGTTAACCCCGTATAAACCCTTTTGTTACTCTCATTTTTAGAGTAAGATACCCCTAGAAAAACACTCAGAGCCATTCCTTTCGTTTCTTACACCTTTGTTAAAATGTTTCGTTACACCCTTACACCTTAGCCTACCCTGTAGATTAAAATCCGTGGTTGGTTAATTGCTTTAGGCAAAGTGTGTTTCCTTACATTACCTGTGTTCGCGTGCGTAATTCATTATCTATGGTTAGGTCGGGAAATTGCACAATGCAATTGGAGTGAAAGTAAATATTGTATATCTTTGAGTTTATTTTTCGTGTGTTTACTACTTTCACTATTACCGTTATTTCTGAAGTCATGAAAAGTATGGAAAAATTATCCAGAATTATCGTTTTGGTGATGTGGTGAAATTTTACACATCTATGTTTATGTTTAAAAAAAAAAAAAAAATCGAAAAAATAAGAAAAGAAAAAGAAAAAAAAAAGAAAGTTGGATGTTTGTTTTAACCAACTTATGTAAAGTTATGTAAGTGGTCGATATCACCACTAATTGTTGTATATTATATCTATGGATTGAATGGGAGTTGGCAGTTATGGGAACGCCAACTAAGGTTTATTCTTTGATTAAGATCTTGTTGAGTATAATTCGTGTCTACCTAAAGCGTGTGTTTCAAGTGTTAAAGCGTGAGTTATTCTATGATATGATTCTTATTCATGGGATGGTTGGGATAGTGATTAACCACACTTAGGATTTTAATTTATTTGTTTTGTTTATTTTTCATTTTTACACCAATTTGTATCCCAAATATTATCCATACCATATATTATTCTTGATCCAAACCTTTGATTTATTGAGATTAGGGATTTGAGCAATCTTAAGTATCGTAGTCGTGGATTCGACTATGTATTTATGATTTTGTCGCCCTTTTTGATATAATATTATTGGTAAAGATTACTTGGTCCTATCTTTAGCCTATTCGAGTTAAGGATTTGAGCAATTGCAAGTATCGTGTTCGTGGATTCGATCATGTATTTGTGATTTTGTCGCCTTTTCTGGAATTTGAGATCGATAGAGATTAAGGAGAATAATTAACCCTTTAAGCCTAAAAACCCTTTTTACCGCTTTAGACTTGTTATTCCTTGGCTTTAGTGGGGGAGATGTGTATACTTGCCAAGCTTATGATAGAATATTCATCACGACAGGACAGTTAAACGATTAGATTTGCTTTTATCAAATTATTTTATTTTACTTCTAATTCGTTAAGTGTTTGGTTGTGTGATTATGGCAAAAATGAATACATGCTTAAATATAAAATAAATCCTAATATCTTTTAGGATACATTTTCATAAGATTAATTCTAAGGTTTACTTGGGGACAAGTAAAGTTCAAGTGGGGGGATATTTGATGAACTCAAATAAGTACATTTTATTACTATCATTTATCCTAATTATTTGACTTGTTTTATTATATTATGTATGAGGATTGATACTTAATCGTTTACTTTTGTAATTCTCAGGTAAAAACAAGCATTTGGTGAAACTTAGCGATTTTGGACTTATTATGGAGCAAAACATGCAAGAAGTTAAGAGTCTACTGAAATGTACAAGATCAAGACATTCTGCTCCAGATGCGCCGCATCTTGCTTATCACATACGGCGCATCACTATCCAGATTTCACCAGATACGATCCAAGATACAAGAGGACATGCGCCGCATCTACTTATGGAGTTACGCCGCATCTTCTGACGGTGTACGAATATTCCTGAATATTATAATCTTGGACCCCACGCGAAGTTAAGTCAATGCGCCGCATCTACTTACTAGATGCGCCGCATCTTACCCTCAGACAGAAACTATAAATACCCCAAGACCAGACGAATTCGAAGGCATAATATTATATACGAAGTACGAATTACAGAAACCTAGGACGAATTCAGACGAATAGGCAGCACAAGACACACCCAAACGAAGATACAAGAGCTGTAAGAAGGTGCTGCATGTGTTTAATTCATTAAGTAGTTTTGTTTTATTGTGTTAGTAAACTTTAATTCATCAAGATTGGTGGCTTGTGTAATGTGACAACGGAAAGATTGCACTCCCTTAAAACTGCTTTCTCATTAATTAAAGTTTATATGTTGATGTCTTTGGTGACTTTTATTAGTGCATTGATAACCTCTGTGTCTAGCTGAGCATTGATCGGGTCGCCATGCCTCTGCCCTCGCCTATTTATTAGATCGCCTATGCATTCTATCGTCTGTAGAAAAGTAGGAAGAAAGATAAATAGGATAGTCATAAGTAATCATTAAGGGTTTACTCGCCGATAAGATTAGAACCAACGAGAAAGGACTTAATCTCGGTGCGTTGCATCGAACTATACACTTCATATAAAACTAGCAATAAAACAAGTGACAAACTACTTATCTATCAGGACAGATCTTCTTATTGTCTCGAGTATTTATCTGTGTACGTGTGTGCTATTCGCTGATTCGTGCCTATTGGTTTAGTTTATTATTTAATTGCAACCAAATCGTGCCAGTCTCTCAGGCTGAACCCCCTTGCGTTAGAATAGGTTGTATAGCTAACTTAATATATTAAAATACTGATTAGAATAACTAGATAATACGTTCCACTCTTAGTGATCGACACTCTACTTACCATTATATTCATACTGACCGGGTACACTGCTCGTTAAGTGTGTGTGTTATTGATAAGTCGGCTAAATATAAATTTAAAACTTGAGTAGGCATTAATACTGCTAAACCGCAACGACACATCGCACCGCATCAATTGTTTACGAAAGAATGGTAGAATAGGAGGTGTTCCATTTGGATCTCCAGGGTCTTGAATTTTTCGAGGCTTGAAGGGTCCATTCTTAATAGATTGGAGCAGGAGTTTACCATCGGGCTTGGTTTTGATGTAACGAAGCATACGGCTTGTCCATGGAAGATACCCACCTTTTTCAAACATAGGAGGACGATTTTCAGCACCGGCTGCATGAATGTCTTGCTGAGTTGCCATTGATGAAGTTATGTATGATAAAGTTGATCTTGGATCGGTGCAACGATATAGGAGTTGTGTTTGGTGAAAGTTAAATGCAGTTGTTGTAGTGAAATTTTGGTCTTAAAACTTATGGCCGTTTGAAGTTTTGTCGTAAAAAGTCAAACTGAAGTCAATTCCGATGGATATGGCTCAATTCCGATGTATATGGCTCAATTCCGATGGATTTGGTGCAATTCCGATGGATATGGTTCAATTCCGATGGATTAGATGCAATTCCGATGAATTAGGTGTAATTTCGATGGATACTGTTCACTTTTGTCCAATTTCGATAGGTTGTGCAATTCCGATGAAAGTTGAAAGTTGCAATTCCGATGAAAATTACAATTCCGATGAAAATTTGCAATTTCGATGAAATTTTGCAATTTCGATGAAATTTTGCAATTTCGATGAAATTTTGCAATTTCGATGAAATTTTGCAATTTCGATGAAATTTGCAATTTCGATAGAATCTATCTAATTTGTACAAATTAGAAGATATTACCTTAGTCGAAGTATTCCACACACTTATACAAGCAAGGGAATACTGAGTAATCGTTGGATCGTGAAGTAAACGTGTTCTTGATGAATTCCGATGACCAATTCCGATGAATCAATTTCGATGAGCCAATTCAGATGAACCAATTCCGATAAACCCTTAAAAATCCAATTTCGACAAACCCTCAAAATTTCAATTCCGATGGATTAACTGATTCTTAAGAGATCAATATTACGACTAAAAACAAACTTCTAAACAGTTTCTCACGACAAAAAACCTTCAAAAACACTTAAATAACAATAAAGTTGAGACCTTTAACGTTTAGAACCAAATTTGAAGAATTTCGATAATTATCCAAACCTTTATAAATCGATACAAACAAGTATTTTTTGATGTTTTTGATGCGATTTTTTGCCAACACTCACTAATAAGAAGTAGATCTATAAGAAAGACAACAACTTTAACCTAGAAAACGTAAAAATCAAAGCTTTTGGACGAAAAGCTAACGTTTTTATAAAGAATGTTGATGTAAATAATGTTCTAAAAACATTATTTATATCTTTCGATAACTTCACGTTTTGATGATAACAAAATGTGAAAACACTTTACGTTAAAATTAACGTAAACAAGTTTTTAGTCGAAAGATCCCGTTTCTACGTATATCACTCTAGGTATGAACGAACAAATTTACAACTTGATAAATGATCAAAGAAGTGAATTTGTGTTTCAAACTTCACAATTTTAATGTGACAAAACATTTTTTCAAAAGTATACTTTACAAGTTATTTTTGAATTATAAAGAAATGTTTAATTGGAAAAATAAGTTTAAAATTCGTAACAGCTATTTCCCCCCCCCCCCCAAAATCAGCTCCAAACTTCCCCAAATAAACTTTCACCACTAAAAACAAAAATTGTAGCGTTCTTGTTTGGCACGGTACCATGGTACCACTAAATTTAGTGGTACCGTGTAACATTTAGTGGTGCCGTGTCCCTATAACGGTCAGATTTCTTCTGCCTATAAATATCAGCCCTCTTCACAGTTTTTGCGCATCCTTTTTCACACACAACTTTCTGAGTTCAAAACTCTCAACACTTCTTTTCTTCTTGATCATTTAGTTTGGTTTTCTTTTGTTTAAAGAGTGATCCAATCATCCAACCAAGTGATCACCTTCATTCCTCTACTAGTGCAAGAGAAGAACACAAGGTATCAAAGAAGATACAAAGTGTTGTAGTTATAGTTAGTGCACTTGTAACACTTGTTACATACTTGTTGTATCCTAGCATACATCAAGGTCATTTTCTTTTGAGTAGTTTGTGAGAGTAGATCATTGTGATCTTGTCGAGATCTTGGAGATCTCTTGTAGCTTGTGAGCTTGTGAGTTGATCTAGTAGATCAAGGGTAGATCGGGTAGATAGAGTCAAGTGAGAGTAGATCATTGTGATCTTGTTGAGATCTTGGAGATCTCTTGTAGCTTGTGGGCTTGTGTGTTGATCAAGTGGATCAAGGGTAGATCGGGTAGATCGAGTCAAAAGTGTTGATTGTGTGAAGTAGTAAGGATCGTGTGGATCGTGGTAGATTGGTACTAGCTAAGATTAGTACTCGACATTTAGCTTAGTGTCGGAAATAACGATAAGCGACGTTGTACGGTTTTCTCCGCCTGAAGGGAGCTTTGTTGACATAGTGCTTAAAACTCTCGAGTGTGGTACTCGGGGAGTGGAGTAGGGCGAAGAAGAGCTTCGTGACCGAACCACTATAAATCTCTTTGTCCCTGTTTGATTTTTCCATTTCTTTTTATTATATTTATTGTTTATGTTAGTTAGTATTGTTTAGTGTTCATATTGGTGTTTATTGATTTCACAAAATAATCGAATCAAAGTTTTTCACAAGTGAAGTTTTTAAAATGAATTAAAAACTGGTAAAACTATTCAACCCCCCCCCCCTTTTAGTTTTCCACAAAGAAAAACGCAACTTTTTGTAAAACTTTAATAAAAAACGAGACAAAAACACTCCTAAATCGATGTTAGGCGATTGATACCACTTGTAGGACCTTAGATCTAACTCTATCACACAATATATAAAGCGTATTAAGCACGTATGGATTCGTATGGTGACAAGAGTATGTGATGTATGTATGCCGTGTATACCTAGAGAGAGTAAGAGATGAAGAGAATATCTTATTAATAGAAACACACACACTACACACTCAAGCACACACCTCAAATGACTCATTTGAGGTGTTTATATAGAAAGATACACACGCCCTAACGGGCTTTCTATGGACTCGTATGGACTAGGATTGGACTAACTAATACATAACTTCTAACCTATTAGCTTAGTCCACGAGTCCTTTGACAATTCTACAATATTATCTATAACACGTTTACAAAGTTCTTATGGCTAGAATGACCGCCACTTTTCTTTAATGCTAACACTCACCTCCTAAGTACCCACTACTTACCAAAACCTCAGTCACAAAACCACAATCGGTTCTAGCTTCCTAACCTCTACTCTTTGTGACCACATAGATATTTGTTCTATACAAACACCTTTAACCCTCACATCAAACCTCACATTAATATCATTCATCATTACACTCAACCTTTACAACTAAACTTCACTCTTGACAGTGATATTTAGTTTAAGAACCTTCAACCCATCGATCATTACACTCAAACCTTACAACTATCCTTCACTCTTGATCATGATAGTTAGTTCAACAACCTTAAATTCTCACAATCATTATACCCCAATGTGTATAAACTACACAATCACACAAAATCCTTTATACACCAAATCATCTCTAACTCACAACTAGGATCATCCAAAACTAGAATTCTAGAACTTCGTTACCTCAACCCTGTTAGAGATATTCGCCCACAATCCTGTTAGGATCACATGCACATTTTTTTTCTCCTTTGAAATATATCATGCATCTCATTGTCAGTGCAAACGATATATTAATCTAAACCGTCTTTTCCCACCTTTTCTCAAAGGTCAAATCCAACACTTCCCATCTTATGGAATCATTTCCATTCGTATCTAGGTGCATATCATTCTCAGTTTCATTTTTTTTTGTATATCTTCTATCGTGTCTACTTTATGGCATGACTTGTCATAATAGTAATCATTTAGAGTATGTCTTATCAACAAACTATCATTAACACCAATCATCTTAGGTAGATGATTATGTTGTTCAAAAGGTTTGTTAGAATTTACCTTCCCAATGACAACTTGGAAGAAGTCATTTTATGTGTCAGTCAACGAACGAATCTTGTTCTTGTTAGTGTGATTGATTGAACAATTACACCTTAGGTTGTCGGTCAAGTTGTGACTCTCTAGTGTTATTGAATTGCATTACGCATTCACATCTTTGTGTCGCTCAACTTTCTTGGGCTTTCTTCTTGGTTTTTATCCTTTTGACACACTTTCATCACATGTCTAACTTCTTGCATACTTTGATATGCTCATTAAACTCATTTTTTTGTAGCTACGTTTTAACATAGTTTAACCCCTGCATGTCTTGCTATGTGTATTCTATCCCTATAATGTTGCTCCTATTCTTTTATATATTATGTTGCACGAAGCTAACCCTTGATGTAGGAAAAACCTTTGTAAGAATTTGATCCATGGATTCGCTAGAAACAAAGGTAAAGATAGAAGGGAATACAATTACCATATGGGAGCATTGAGCTGGGGGAGCTCGGGAGTATTTGAATACATAGCATGGAATCTTTTTAACAGTGGTGATAGAAGACTTCAATGGGATGATGCATGCTCGCATTTTTTGGGAAGAAAGGAAAGTAGTGTAATAAGCAGGAGTAGGGAGTGAATTCAAGGGAGAGCTCGAGGCAACTACCTTTTTTCTTCGACAAAAGGGGGAGAAGGAAGTGTAAACAGGTTACTTTTATATTTTACTATGTGTCACGGTTTACATATTTGTCATCATCAAAAAGGGGGAGATTGTTAGTGCAATTATTACGATATTTAAACTAAACGGTTTCTTCGGTTTTAATAATGACAAACATGTAACTTGTAATGCATAACGTAAAATGCACAAGTTACTTGTAAACACAAATCATCAATGCATACTTACATCAACATCTCTCGATATCTCAAGTATGCTTCAACAAAGTCGTAGATTTTCATCCTGACGTAAATCACTCAAGGTATGAACAAACAAATCTACAACTTGACTAAGGATCAAAGGATTATATTTTTCTCTAAACTTCACATTTTTAATGTGACAAAACATTTTTTCAAAAATACATTTTACAAAATACTTTTGAGTTAAAAAGAAATGTTTTAATTTGAAAAATAATTTTAAATTCACCAACAGCTATTTCCCCCCCCCCCCCCAAATCAGCTCCAAACTTCCCCAGATAAACCTTCCCCACTAAAAACAAATTTTGGAGCGTCTTTGTTTGGGACGTTACCATGGTACCACTAAATTTAGTGGTACCATCGGGCATTTAGTGGTACCGTGCCCCCTGTAACGGTCAAATCTTCATTGCCTATAAATACCAGTCCATTCCACAGTTTTTAGGCATCCTTTTTCACACACAATTTTCTGAGTTCAAATCTCCTATCACATATACTCTCCTTTGATCATGTAGTTAGTTTATCTTTGTTTAAGAGTGATCCAATCATCCATTCAAGTGATCACTTTCATTCCTCTACTAGTGCAAGAGAAGAACACTTCGTATCAAGAAGATACAAAGTGTTGTTGTGTCAGTGAAGTGCACTCGTAACATTCGTTTCGTACTTAATCTATCACCTTGTTTAGTTAGTTTGTGTGGATCATTGTGATCTTGTGGAGATCGGGGAGATCTTGTGTAGCTTGTGTTGATAGTGAGTAGATCGGGTAGATCGTGTGAAGATAAGGTAGATCGGGTAGATCGTGAGTAGATCGGGTAGATCGTGAGTAGATCGGGTAGATCGAGTGTAGATCATGTGGATCTTGTAGCTTGTGTGATTTGTGAGGATCGGGTAGATCGTGAGTGAGATTGGTACTAGCTAGATTAGTACTCGACATTTAGCTTAATGTCGGAAAATAATGTAAGCGACGCGGTTTATGTGTTTAGGCCTCAAAACACAAGGTTTGTTATGTTGGGCCATAAAACATAACGGGTTTGGTTGTACCCGAAGAAGAACTCGACATCTAGCTTAGTGTCGAAAAATATTGTAAGCGACGTTGTATGGTTTTCTCCGCCAAGAAGGGAGCTTGTTGATTAGTGAAGTAACTCTCGAGTTGGATACTCGGGGAGTGGAGTAGGGCGAAGCGGTTCTTTGTGACCGAACCACTATAAATATTTGTGTTATGGTAATATGATTCAATTATGATAATGTAAGCGACGTCTATGTTTGTGTTATGGTAATATGATTCAATTATGGAATTCCACTATCACTAGTTGTCACAAGACTTTTTGTTGACACTTCTCATATTACGTCAAACTTGATTGGTCATTTGATACAAAAGATTTAAGTTTTTAAATGAAAACGTATTCACCCCCCGCCCTCTACGGTTTCCACAGTCCATGCTAAACGACGACGTTTCATACGGCCATTCACCTAGGCCAAAATTGTGGTCCTGCAACTGTTGATTAATTTTACTATGCACGAAACTTGGCCGGCCAGTCACACCGAGAGTGTGATCTAAGGCATGGCGGGTTATCTATATTATGACCCCGTTGAAATGACATTGTTTCGTTTCACGTATATTAGTTAGCCTAGAATTAAGCCCATAGTTAAGCCCATTATTCGCTGCTGTTATGGCTCAGTACAATTTTTTTTGAATACCGGGATATATGTTTGGTTTAACCCAACTTTTGGGCTTCAAAAATCCCGCTTATTGTTACTTTTATATTTTGCTTAAATTGTGAGAATGGCCGTATCTTGGGGGCTTTTATGTTAACGCAGTAATGTTGGTTGTTCCGGCTTTGTGAAATTGTCATTGGTGTATTCTCAAACAAGCTTGGTTGAGCTTATTTAAAAGAAATACCTTGTGTTCGAGCTTACTATGAGCTCGAGTAGTTAAAAAAAATAACTAAACGAGCTTCGAGCTCGAGCTCGAATAATAAATAGTTACTCGTGCTCGAGTTCGAGCCAGATTTGTAAAACTTATTCGAGCTCGAGTCGAGCTCGAGCCAAGTAATAGTTATTCGAGCTTAGCTCGAATATCCTGAAACTCAACTCAGCTCGGATCCTTAACACCCCTGTGTATAACTTGATATGAATCATCTTTGGTAGGTTGAGTATTTGTTAGACTCTTGGAATCCAACGTTTGTTCTTTTCACAAAAGTAGTATCCATCATTTGTAAATAGTTATATAATGATATATGATCTTAAAAGGTAATATTTGGATTTATTTGCCTATTGTCACACTCTTAATTTTTATTGGGACACTCCATATTATGCATTAAACAGTTGTATTTTTAGTATAAACCGTTTTAACTACCTATACCGTGAGTGTCCTAATAAAAAAAATGAGAGTATGCCAATCACTTCACTTTTATTATAATTTGATTGAATGCGTGAACATTATATTGAAAAACTAAACACGCGTTTAGAAGATAATAAAATAGAATTACAAAAATTGTTAATTTACATTTTCCGAACCCCCTTAAACTCTTAAAGAAATAAACAAATAACATAAGAACTTTTGAACAGCCTAAAAGACAATATTCTTTGAATGAACATTTGAACTACAAAATAAACCTCCCTAATAAGTAAATACCACCATAAACCTAAGCCATCTAAAGAAAAATAAAAAGCCTATTTATCTATCTTTTCTTTCCATTTTCCTCATTATTCCAATATGAATACATCGGTTTGTCCTAACTACAATTGTGCTTGGAGTTGCACGTTATTGGCCGCCATTGATCTGTAACATCTTTAGCGATTTTAAGGGCATCACATGTTGTTCCAAGAAGACCTCTCCGAGTAAACCCGACAGTATATAAACCTTTCTCCCCTTTCCAGCCATTTGGAAAAGGAGTTTTTGGCATTCCGTCGTCCGTAAAAAAGTCACTTCCCTGCATTAATATAACAAGGATCGAACCATAAGATACATTGTCTATATACATAAAAATTTAACAATTTCATATAATGAAGATCTTTGAAGATGATGTCCCAATTTCATACAAGTTTGTATAATTTAGAGTAAATTGCAAAAATCGTCCTTGTGGTTTGGCCAAATTGCACATTTCATCCTTGTGGTTCATTAAGTGCAAAAATCGTCCTTATTTTGCACTGTTACGTGCACTTTTGATCTTTCAAGAGTAAAATTTGGCAAACCACAAGGACGATTTTTGCAATGATGGAGGACCAAAAGTGCACGTAACAGTGCAAAATAAGAATAATCTTTGCACTTAATGAACCACAAAAACGAAACATGCAATTTAGCCAAACCACAAAGACGATTTTTGCAATTTACTCTATAATTTATATACCATCACATACCATACAAATATTTGAAATATGTGGGTCATACTAGATGACCCAATTCAATGAAGGACAAAATAATGAGATCATTATTATATGAACAACACATTTCAATTCTTATTCTTTCTCTAGATAACAGTAAATAAAGAATATTTCCAAGGTAATCCCTATCCCAGAGAAGAAATCACTATAGGCAGAACCAAAATTTTAATAATGATTCATACAACAACCATCAAAAGTTGTACATTACTCTTGATTTAGAAATTTAATTTCTAGTCACTATGAAGTTTATTGAAACCCTTTTGGGCCAAAAAGACATAAAATAAGAGAAATATTACCATGGGAATACTTGTTGATAGTAACACATCATAAAATGACAACAAAAATGTTAAGAGATTCAGAATCATCCAAACATGTGCCATCAGTTTTTCACTTTTTTGGTTACAAAAACCCGTTTTGTAGGCTTGTTAGTAGTGTAAGAGTTGGAAAGTGATATGAGATGGAGAATAAGACTAAAAGCAATTTAAAAAGATACAAGTAGTTAAGATTCAAATATTATACATTTCAAAGGAGGTACAAATTTACAAAGCATGTTCTTTTCTTCTTCAAAACATACAACTACTTCATGCATGATTCAATTGAAAAACAGTATATATTAAGTTAGGTTGTTTCATTATTGGTGTCATGAAATTTACCTTGAGCCAAAATGGGACATTGCTTTTGTACCCTGTTGCCAATATAATAGAGTCAAATGCAATTTCTTGACCATCCATGAATTTGGCACCATTTTTAGTGATTTCCCTCACTCCTTGTTCCACAACCTACAAACATTCCAATAATTAAAAAAAAAAAAAAAAAAGTTTAATACAACTAAATGGTACAATTTTTTAAGGGTGAGTTTATCCGCAAAGGAGGGTGTCCAATCATTAAATGCATCGCTGTCTTGTACGGTGTGCATCGCAAGTTGTACGGTTTGATCAAACCCTCCCTTATATGACAACATAAGAAGGGTATATATAACACATCCCCTTATTAATGCAAGTGTCAGGGAATCTTTCGATAGCTACCTTGATGTCACCAGACTTGATGTGCGATAAGGCTCCGGTGTCGAGCACCGGGGTTTTTCCGGTAGCGTTTTTTAGCTCTAGAGGGCCAGTTTTCGGTCTCCTAAGGCCTAATTTATCGGTGCTTCCAAGTGTTATATTGGCCATAAGCAAGATTAATTTGTCCACAACTCTAATAGGTAGCCATTTGAGAAGTGCCATTGCTATACCAAATGTTGTGAATCCAAACATCTCTCTAGGCAGGACATGAACCTGTAATTTCATTAATACAACCACATAAATATCCAAAAAGTCAAAATACTTCTGAGTTTCAGCATGTGATACAACTATTTTTTGGTCAAGAAACATCTTTTAACAAAAATACCAAATACCCAAATGAAAAAAGATAAAATTTGGTAATTATAACTATAAAAGAAAGAATTCAAGAAACACCCACATGAAAAAAAAAAAAAAAAAAAATAAATATATATATATATATATATATATATATATATATATATATATATATATATAATAATAATATATAATAAAAAAATTGGGGATTTTGTGACTTGAAATGCTGTTGACTACTATTTTTTTTTCCAGCTTTTTTAAAAAATACCCATTTCAAAAAGTGCACTAAAAAGCAAATAAGATTGACTTTGTCACTTTAACATTAGACCAATAATATACTAATCATAACCTCAAGTCCACAAGACCACAACACACACTAAAAAGAAAAGAAAAAAAAAAGTGTAATGATATGATGATGAACTTACAGAGTTTCTAGCAACCATAAAAGGACTTGCATTATTATGCCAAAGATCCAAACTAACTTCCATACCAGAATTCCCACAACCAACAACCAAAACCCTTTTGTTTTCAAACTCACAACCACTTTTATACTCACTTGTATGCCTTACAACCCCTTCAAATTTCTCAATCCCTTGTATTTCAGGCACTACTGCTTCAGCATTTTCTCCTGTAGCCACCACTAGCCACCTTGACTCATACACACAATCTTGTGTAACAACTTTCCAAATATCTTTTTCTAACTCAAACTCAGCACTAACCACTGTTTGGTTAAACTTTGGCTTTATATCAAAGTGCTTAGCATAAGCCACCATGTAAGAAACAAACTCTTTTTTAGTAGGATATTTTGGAAAGCTTTTTGGGTAGCCAAATAATGGTAACTCACAAAACTGTTTAGGTAAATGAAGCTTTAATCTATCATAAGTTTTATATTGCCATAAAGATGCAATGCAATCACTTCTTTCAAGAACAAGTGATGGTACACCATTTTGTTTTAAACAAGCTGCAACTGCTATACCAGATGGACCAGCACCAACAATTATTGGCCCATTAATTTTCTTCAGCATTAACAGTTGATCTTTTTCACAAGAACCCATTATAGATTTACTAAAAAAGATCCAAACCCACAGTTTATTTTAGCAAAAAAGACTCAAAATATGAATCTTTATTTCAAAACCTTGAAAAAACTCTGTTTTTTCAAGAAATGCTCTGTTTTTTTTTGGGATTTTTTTATTGGTAAGGAGTGGGAGTTTAAAAGGGTGTTTGAGTAGGGTTATTACTGACGGTAATTAAATGTAGAGAGAGAAAAAAGAGGGTTAAAATGTGAATATGGAGGCGTGAAAGTTAAGGAAAGGATTTGGTTCACTTTCTCAAGGCTCTTCCTTCTGAGTCTTTTTGTGTACAGAGAAAATTTGAGTGAAGTGAAGTGAAAGGGGGCAAAGTGAAGAAAGGAGGGAAAGCTATAAATACATTTATGTGGATGACCGTTGATTTTATGGTGTGTAGTTGGGTAGAATTTATAAGATAAATTTAGTGATTAACCAATACTCGCATTGTAAGAGCAAAGTGTGTGTTAATGCAAAAGGTGGGTTAACCCTTCATGTTTTTGCGTTAAACCTGCGTTAACCACACTGGGCTTGCACGCTAAGGCTGTGTTAAGTTCTTTCGTTAACGCTTTAATGCAACGTTAAAGCTATTTTGAATAAAATAAAAAATCACTTTTACCCCTCAAACGGATATATAGCCGTTGAGTTTATATTAAAAAAAAAAAAAAAAAAAAAAAAAAAAAAAAAAATCCTTTTACCACCTCAACGTATAAAAACGCAACAAGGATATGATACAAGGCAAGTGAAAAACGTTGAATCGTGATTGCACAAAGTTTAACGCGTATTACAAACGTTCGAAACGCGTAGAAAAAAGTGGAGAAAGTGAGATGGATATCTTTAAACGGGCGAAACAAATGTATCGTGACGAGCACAAAACTGCGCTGTTTAACAACGAGGAGGCTTGTGAGGTTTTGCGTGATCATAAAAAATGGGACGCGCCGGATCCGCTTGATTTAATCGGCGATGTCCCAAGCCAAATAAACGAGGCGTTATTTGGTCATGATGAACAACCACGTCCGATGGGAAAAAAACGTGCTTAGAAGAAAGCCAAATTCGAGAGCACGACAAGTACCGGGGGAGCTAGTACCGGAGGAACATGCTCGTCAAGCCAATTCACAGAGACTATGACAACCGAGTATCGTATAAAACGGGAAACCGCCCAAGCGGCGTATCGGGTGGCCCAAGTAAAAGATGAAACGATAACAAGGTTGGAAGAGATGGAATTTTTTATGATTGACACTGATGGCAAGGATCCAAACGTTGTGGGTTGGTTCAATGAAGAAAAGGACCGAATCATCAAAAAATATAACTTGCAACCTTGTCGCTAGATTTAATTGTATTTTGTAATTTCCTTTATGTTGTAGTTTGCTTCTTCTTTTTTTTTTTTTTTTTTTTTTTTTTTTTTTTATTTCGTAATTTTTTTTCTGTTGTAATTTATTTTTTTTTTTTTTTTTTAAATTTCGTATTGTAATATTTTTAAGAATTAATGTTATGTTTTTTAATAAATAAAGTATTAGTTTTAGTTTAGGGGCTGAATTTGAAAATAGTTGAGTTAAAATTGAGTTATGATAAGGGATGTTTTTTTTGAGTTAAATGTGAAAAGGTTAAATCTGATTTGGCGCTGACGTGACACTGGATGAAAGTTTAACCCGGGTTATGTCACCCTTTGCTCTAAAGTGTTTGTACTCACGCGCCTAGGTATGGTGTCAAAGTTAGTCATCAACTCGGTTTTTACTAGCTCTGCAATGCTATAAAACTAGGCCCAAAGGTATTGTGTGTATGAAAATCAAAATGGTTTTGTATTGTATTGGTTTTGTAGCAACCTATAGTATTGTATTAGATATTTGTATCTTGATTTAGTAATGATCAACAATTGACTTGGATACAACTTTAGAGATCATGTATTAGTACTTGTCAAGAAATAGAATTGTAACATGTATCTTGGACTCTTGGTTACACAAAATATATAGTCCATCCGTCTCAAAATTATTGTCCCATAACAAAAAGTACATTCTTTTAGAAAAACATCACTATCACTACTTTATCTCTCTTACTTTTTTGACAAATGACAAGTTTACCCTTAACCAATTAATTAATACTTCATTAAAGTTTGTAATATTAATTTCAACCAAGGGTAATATAGTAAACTTACAAAACTCCACTACCTATTCACTTTCTATTTTTGGTATGAGACAATAATTTTGGGACGCCCGAAATGAAAAAATGAGACAATAAAATTAGGACGGAGAGAGTAGTAAAAACACTTTAAAGTACATTCGGATTATATGCATAGAGTTATAGCAAAACACTAGAAAGTTTGTTTTCAAAATTTTCTTTTGTCTAATTTCAAAAGATATAACATGTTCAATGTTTTGGACTATGGAACAACGTGATAGTTGGCGGGAAAATATTGTCTCCCAAAAAGGGTACTGGTGGTAGACCTAACAATGAGCGCGACTAACTTGACCCGTGCCATTTGTTATGGTTAAAGTCATATCAACTTGTGTAGACATACTGAATGAGCGCGACTAACTTGACGTTGTTATTGGATTTCACGAATCCATTTAGTTTGATGTGTTCAAGTGATTTCTTCCATTAGATTTTTATGGTCACTATAAAAGTTATGTATAAAATAGTGTTGTATTTCACGTTTGTTGGTTATTTCGAGTATCCAATTAAACTGAGGGTGCGTTTGGTATGTAAGTGGGTTTGGTATAGGATTTGATATTGGTTTGGTTTGAAAGAAAAGTATGAAGGGAAAAGTATTAGAGGTGTAATATAATACTCCCTCCGTCTCAATTTGTTTTACAGTTAAAAAATAAAAACTGATACAAAAATTTATTATTAATTTAAAATTAAAAATATCATTGTTGTAAAAAGTGGCCCACCAGATATGATAAAAAAATGAATAAAAATTATAAATGTAACTAAAAGACAAAAGTGATATCACATAAGTCCAAGCCCATTCATTTATTTTTTTTTTTTATTATTATTTTTTTTTTGTTCAGTAAACCACCCATTTTAGATATATATGAGGAAATACCAATGTTTTAAAAACCGGACCGGACCGGCCGGTTCGACCGGCCTCCGGCTGGTCGGCCGGTTTAAAAAACCCCGGTTTTTTATAGTCCTGTTTACTGTAGCGAACCGGCCGGTTTTTCCGGTTTTGGCCGGTTTTTCCGGTTCGACCGGTCCGGTTCAACCGGTTTTGACTTTTTGACTTTTTGACTTTTTTTTTTTTTTTTTTTTTTTTTGTTGGGCGGTTCGGCCGGTTCAACCGGTCCGGTTCGACCGGTGACGGAAGCATGGCCGGTTCGACTAAAAAACCGGTTTTTAAAATATTGAGGAAATACCAAGTTTAATTTAAGGGTGTGATAGGTAAATATCAAATCCATTTTTCCTACCAAACAATTGTTTTTCAACTCAATCCATTCCAAACAGTACAAAAGGCGGATACCAAACGCGCCCTGAATTAAGACGATATATATAAATAAAATACATTGCAATATGGCTAGGTGACCTAGATTTCGGGTTCGTAGTCAAGTATTTGTTGGTCTTTTTGGAGATTATAACAAGTGCAAGGGAAACATATGAAGGTTACAGAAGTATGGCTAGGTAGTACGTCGTATGTGCATCATCACATTTGATTATTTGAATGTTTGACTAACCAGAATGTCACCATTAGATTTTATCACGTTCTAGGACAAAGACAATTGAAAAAGATTTAGGCAAGATTTTTCTGGAACAAGATTTAGGCAAGATTTGTTATATGATATACTATACAAGCCCCCCTACTGTGTAGGTATTGAATGCGCATACAGCATACTATAAATGATAAGTTAGACCACTTCCAACAATAACCCAGCTTTAAACTTTAACGGTGTGTTCTCAAGTTTTGTAAAAGGGAGTAAAGCCAAGTAAAGTGATAAAAGTGTGTTCTCAAGTTTTTTTGAGGAAGGGAAGTAAGTGGAAGTGTGGAAAAAGGGAGGAAAGTGGTAGTGTTTTTTGTGGCACAACTTTCATCCCATATATGGGATGAAAGTGAAGGAAAGTGAGTGGGTCCTATTATTTTCTTTACTTCCATTTCATTTACTTTCATTTCACATCATTTTCTTTACTTCCTTTTCATTTACTTCCATTTCACTCTAAAAACATACTTGAGAACACAGTGTAAGGCACTGCCACGTCAGCTTTAACATACTCACCCTTAACTCAGCTTTAACACACCCAACAATAACTCAGCTTTAACACACCTTAACTCACGTTTATATCAAATATTTTTTTTACACAAACTACCCTTAAAAGGGGGCAAAGTGATTTTTTTTTTACGCATAGTACCCTTAACGCAACGTTAAGGGTTTAACGCTGCGTTATAACGTGGCCTTAACGCAGCTCGTCCCAACAATTAACGCAAGTTAATGTTGGATTTTTTGCTCTTTAACGCAAGATTGCGTTATCCATTGGAAATGGTCTTAGATACTTGGATTTAGTGGGTAGATTTTGGTTTTATTGGACTGATCCAATTAATAAGGTCAATATTCATCTTTGA
Source organism: Artemisia tridentata subsp. tridentata (assembly GCA_021014915.2). Lineage (NCBI taxonomy): Eukaryota > Viridiplantae > Streptophyta > Magnoliopsida > Asterales > Asteraceae > Artemisia > Artemisia tridentata. The sequence continues at coordinate 290,787,425 of CP139505.1, read as the reverse complement.
ATGTGTGATTTTGTGAACTATCTCCTTGCCATGCAATTTAAGCTAAACAAGATTCGATTTGCTCGTACTTCGCACCGGGTAATGATGCAATGGAGTCGAGCCAACTCGTGCAAACCTTCCAGTTTCGGCGCGTAAAGTTTATTACTCTAATTGAATCTGTATTTGCACTTTCATCATTTGTATATTATATTGCCTAGTATCGTATCAACTAATCAAGTTGAGTTGAGCTCACAATATCAATTCGATTAACATGAACTTAATTTAATAATGCAATCCCAACTCTAAAACTGAAAATATTATCGTAATATCTGATCCAGTTAAGTTAACTCAAAATACTGATTCATATACTACCTTCACAATACCATTACAATTTTAATACTTAAACTTGAGCCGAGCTATGCTTAAGTCGAAAATATTAATTGATTGATCGAGCTAAAGCTTAAAAATAAAGGTCCGGTGAAGCTCTAATCGAGGTAGTTAATTTCCTTTTAAAGTGTAGTCTAGTTGAGTTTTACTAAAATTTATAATATTAACGATGCTAATTATTTTGACACGATTGATCTGAAGCTAACCACGCAATCTTTTTGTTTGCTAAATAAATTTTGATATTTGCATATGTTTGAAACATAAAAAAGAAATCGGGCATGCAATGTTAATGGCAACAAAAACTAACATTTCATGATACAATCAACATATCACAAATCTAGTTTTCATGTTACCAATCCAACATAAAACAAAGGATCCTACCGAATGAACCTTTAATCCACTAAACCGATATAATAGAAGCTTTTGGTAAATGTGACTAGGTTGATGACCTATTTGTTAGAAAATGGGTTTTGCAAATTGAGTTTTTGCAAAATGTGGACACTATTTAATATATTTATATGTTATATATATTTATATTTCTGGGCCAAAATGGGTTCGAATCTTCTGAACTTATGCGAGCCTGCGCGACCTGCGGACATGAATGCAGCTTCGAAACCTCGCATACGTGCGAATCTTTTTGCTGCAGATTTCGTTTCCAGTTTTAATAAGTTTCCAGACTTTGTATCCATTTAATTTTAGAACTGATTTAAACTTTGAGAACAAGTTTATACAGAATCGGTTTTATATATAAATGGAAGATATCAAATCGTGTTAACAGATTTGCAAATCTTTTATTATTAGCTGATATTTTATCTTGGTGACCAAGATAGGTTTAGGCTATATAATAAACGTTTTGTTCATTCAGTTTTATATACAGAAAAATAAAACGCATCTCCTATAGCAGACGATTTCCAGCAGTCCTTCGATCGGAAACACGCTTCGCTTCAGTGATCTATCAGGCAAGTTGTTATGTCCGGTTGTACAACAGCTTTGGACGTTGTACCCTGGGAAACAGACGGCGAATCTGTTTTAAGAGAATCGTGTTTAACACGAGCCTCGTGCCACGACCTTTACTGCTTTATATATTTATCGTTCATAGTGTCTGACTTCTGCTTCTACCATTTTCTGTCTGTTTTTAATTTTCTGTTATTTACTGTTAATTATATTCCTTGTAATATGATTTTATTAATAAAAAGTGTACACCATTTTCCACAGTCTTAAAACAGATTATGTGTAACATAATTAAAACACTTTTCTTAAATCGGATTAATTTTAATTAACAGATTTATAAATGTTTTTCTTTCGAAACCAGGATTGAGTTTCTTTGGAAAACCAGTTTTTAAATACGATTTTAATTAACAGATTGGTTTACAGATCTTAAACGATTTTATATGCTGTTAATTTTATCAGTTTATATTGAAACCAAGATTGAGTTTCTATTAAACTGATCTACTTTATTTGGTCATTTATTCGATTTAATTAAATCTAGATTCATTGAAACCAAGATTGAGTTTCTTTGAAGCAAATTCGGTACAAGTTAAGAGAAGTCATGATTGAATTTCTTAGATACCGATTTATAACAGTTGATTTAACTGTTTGTGTTTGTTGAATTTTCAAGATGACAATTGATGCTACTCTTGTGAACGTAACTGGTGCGCCGGTTACCAACATGGTTGCTAATCATGCTGAGAAACCAGATAAATTCAATGGGTAGAATTTTAAGAGGTGGCAACAGAAGATGTTCTTCTATCTCACTACTTTGAACCTTGCGCGGTTCTTAAAAGAGAATCCACCTCACGTGGAACCTCCTGCACAAGGTCAATCCTCTAATCAACAGGCTGTTCAAGCCTTAGAAGCATGGAAACATTCAGACTTTTGTGTCACAACTATGTTCTGAATGGTTTGGTGGACTCTTTGTACAACGTGTACTGCAAGACCAAAACTGCCAAAGAATTATGGGAGTCATTTGAACGCAAGTACAAAACTGAGGATGCTGGTACAAAGAAGTTTGTGGTAGCTCGTTTTTTAGATTACAAGATGGATAATTCAAAGAATGTGATGAGTCAGGTTCAAGATCTGCAAGTTTTGCTACACGACATTCATGCTGAGGGAATGGCCTTGAGTGAAACTTTTCAAGTTGCTGCTATCATTGAAAAGAACCTCCAAGCTATTTAGAATTTAAGAACTACTTGAAGCATAAGCGAAAGGAGATGAGTGTTGAAGACTTGGTTGTTCATTTTAGTATCGAAGAGGACAACAAGCTGGCTCAGAAAAACACTTATACGTTTGATTCTGCCAAGGCAAATATGGTTGAGCATGCTTCGTCATCTTCAAAGTCCAATGTCAAAGGTAAAGGCAAGGCAAAGGAAAGAATGACAAGAAGAGCAAAGGGAAGTCTGAGTACCTTGCTCCTAAAGGTGCAATTGTGAAACAGAAGTTCCAAGGTGTGTGCTTGGCCGGGTCACTGTGCTACTAATTGCAAGATGCCAAAGCGGGTGACTCAACGCCAGGAAAATATGGTGAATGACGATGTGGACATGATTGCTATGGTGTCTGACGTCATTGCCATGATCTCTGAAGTTAATCCAGTAGGTTCCAACAACAGGGAATGGTGGGTTGATACTGGGGCTACCCGTCATGTGTGTGCTGATAAGAGTATGTTCACTCGTTCAGAGCGGTTGACAATGGAGACAAGTTGTACATAGGCAACTCTGTAACTACTGATATCAAGGGTGAAGGTGATGTAATCTTGAAGATGACATCTGAGAAAGAGCTCAAGTTGACTAATGTCTGGTATGTTCCAGAGATTCGCAAGAATCTTGTGTCTGGTTGGCTGTTGAACAAGTTTGGGTTTCGTCTTGTTTTTTAGTCTGATAGGTTTGTTCTTTCTAAGAATCAAATGTATGCTGGTAGGGGATATGCACTGAATGGTATGTTTAAGCTCAATGTAATGGTTGTTAAGAATGATATAAATAAAATGAATTCATCTACTTACTTGATTGAGTCTTCTAATATGTGGCATGGCCACCTTGGACATGTAAATTTTAATTCAATGCGTCGTTTGATTAAATTTAATTGCATACCTAATTTTCATATTGACTCAAAATATAAATGTGAAACTTGTGTTGAAGCCAAACTTACAAGATCATCTTTCAAATCAGTTGAACGAAAAATAGAACCACTTGATATGATACACACTGGCATATGTGATTTGAAATCACTACACACAAAAGGTGGCAATAAGTACTTTATCACGTTTATTGATGACTGTACAAAGTATTGTTATGTTTACTTGTTAAAAAGTAAAGATGAAGCTATAGACAAGTTTGTTCTATACAAAAACGAAGTTGAGAATTGACCGGATCTACACACACTCCTTGTGTTAGATGTGATACTAAGAATTATACGTAGTCTAGCACGCGGAATTTACTAGCTAGCACTTAGAAGACTTTATGTGTTTTGTGTGATTTGAATGAAACGACGAATGAACACAGAATGATAAGCTTCAACTTCAACGATTCAATATTATTAGAATAATAATACGAGTGATCTCCTATCACTAGGGTTTACAACCTTGAATCTCTATCAATTAATTCGTACTTCTATATCTCTGTATGTTAACCTAGGCAATCCTTTTATAGACCAAGGATTCCTTTACAAGATAACTATCATTCTAATCTTATACGATATACACAATATATTTTCCATAATTATCTATTATATAAATCATAAACATAAACCGTACTAACTTCTTCACTCAGCAGTCCTAACTGCTTACGTCTTCAAAACTCTTCAGCAGTCTTAACTTCCATCTTCAACAGTCCTAACTGTTACCTTCAACAGTTTTAACTGCTAAAGCTTAATTTCCTAACAATCCTCCCCTAAACTTATGATTTCTATCCAAATCACTAAGTTTCTTCAAATTAAGCTTCTTCTTCTTAATGCTGAAAATTCTTTCAAACACCTATCAAGCAAATCTCTTAGATCTAGCTTTCACTTCTTGTGCAAGGTTGAATATCTTTGTTACTAGCATATCGGCCATCTCAGATTCTTCATTAGCTTCTAGTTTAGCATATGTCAGCATTGTCAAAACACCTGGTCTGAGTGGATAATCTTTTTCAACCAGCATATAGATCTCTATTCCATCCTTGGTAGACACTCTGTGTACTCCACACATTCCAAATAACTTCCAAGTGATGTCCTTGACTTGTGCTTGAAATCTCCATATCGACTCTCCACCATCTGGTTCATAAATTCTCTTCAAATGAACCCATAGTTCTTTATCTTTATCTTCAATAGGATCTTTATCTCTAAATTTCTCTTTCACTAAGCTCCATAGTTGATTTAGATCTTCTCTGTCAAAGCCTTTGAGTAAATCTTCAAACAACTTGTACCTTTCAAAGATATCTCCAAGTCTGATAATCTTCCATCCTTTCATTCTTCCATCAGTGAACACTTCCCAGTCAATGATTGGATGTTTTACCTGCAAAGGTTTAATATAAGAAAACTCTGGAACAATCATCATCATACTTCTGATCTTCTCATTTGTTAACCCTTCTTCTTCAGACTTTTGTTTCTTTGTAACTTCTGATTCCATAGTTTCTGATTCCCTCTTCTTACCTGTTTTGAAACTTCTTCTTGGAGTATTCAAAATAGCATAAGTTTCATAGAATTCTTTTTCAATTATAGCATAAGATTTTCCCTTGAAGTCATTCATAGAGTAATTTGCTGAGTTCTTCAAATAATGCTTCATAGACTCAACAAGTTCCTTCTTTGTTGGCAACTTTGTCTTGTATCCTGACTTCTGTCTTTCTCTTATCCTCTGAATCAGATCTTCCCATGTTGCAACTCCATTCTTTTTGAGTATAAATTCTTTAAGCTCCTCTGTCTTTTCTTCTTCATTCAACTGTTTGTCTTTAAGAACCATTGAAGCTTGAGCTCTTACAATCACATCAGAATCTAACACATATTGTAACTATTCATTGAACTCCTCTTGATTTACTTCTTTTGATCTTTTTCTCTCCATGAATTCAACTATATTTCTTATATCATCAGCAGCCATTTTTCTTGCAAATTCCTCATCCTGAGCAATCTGAGCTTGTTTAGCTTCTTCACTAGCCAAATCTTCTTCTACCATTTGCCTTGCAACTTCTGCATCATGATCTATCTGTTCTTGAGTTTTTGGTTTCAATCTTTTAAGCCTTTCAAGTTCTTGAGCAGCAGCCACTTCTTCAGATGTCATTGGCTTCTTCCCTTTATCTGCTCTTCTTCTTTCATAAACTTGTTCAGCAGAAGTTTCATCAGTTGGAACTGCTTGATGCTCTGTCTCAGCAGTCTGAATTATTTCATGCTCTGTCTCAGCAGTCTGAACTGCTTCAACATTTGGAACTGCTTGATGTGTCTCAGCTGTTTCTTCTTGAACATAACCAGAACCTGAACCAATATCAAAACCTTCATCTTGTTCAGAACCTTCTTCATACCTCCCCTGAGAACCTGATCTATCCTTATCTTTACTAAATTTCCTCCCCTGTTTGGAAGAATTTTCACCATCCCCTTCTGAACCATCTAAATCATCATCATCATCAGAATCATCATCCAATATCACTCTTGCCCTTTTCTTCTTTAACTGATCTTCAAGCTTCTTCACCCTTTTTGTTAGCTTGGTATAGACTTTGGAAAACATTTCTTTATGAGATTTCAGCTCCTCATTGCTCTTCTTAAGCTCCTCCTCCAAGGTCTTTACTTTGTCAACTAACTTGGTACATATTTCCATCAATTCAGTTTGTGAAGAGCTACCCTCATCACTTCTAGCTGTGTTACCTGCTAGGAGAGGTGAATCTTTGGGCAAGGATCTAGTCACAACCCTAGTTAGACTAGGTTTAGACCTTCTCCTATAAGTGATAGGTGGTTGTTGGGTTATTTCAAATTCTTGAGTGGATGTGTGATGGGGATCAATTGGAACTGCTGAACCTTCACCCAACTCAGTTTGAAGCATTTGAGGAAACAGTGGAACTGGTTCCCCTTCAAAAAGCCTACTAGCCATAGCCATATTTTGAAAAACCTTTGATTGTAGACTAGGCGTAGCAAAAGTTTCAGTTGGTTTTGTAAGCAGGTATGTCTTTTTACTTAAATTTGTTTGAACAAACCTAGGATACATTAAAAACTTTGTTTTACTGTCAACATTTGATGCCATACCCTCAAAAATATATTTTGAAAAGTTAAAAACTCTGTTTGTAGACAAGCAAATGAGAGCAATAGCAATATTGCTACTGAACTGCTCCCAAGCAGTCTTTTTAGGACTTAAACAACATAGAAGAGTATGTATTAAAAATCTCCATTGAGGTGAAAAACATCCTTTTTGAAAAGTCAATTTATGTTCAGATGTATTATACCCCATTTTTGTAAGTTCTTCCCAAATTTTAGTATTTAGCATGGTGTGGATACCATCTGAGTCATTTAATTTAAGATGTCTCCTAAGAATAGACTCGGTAACAACAAATTTAATGCCATCTACTTCAGTATGAATTTCTACATCTCCGTCATCACTTGTCAAGACAGATGAATTCTGCCATAACTGTGTGATGTGCGAGACATAAAGAGTAGGAGAAACAGTTAGAGCATACCTTATGTTAGAGTGGTTGAGAAAGTCCACAATCTCATAAAACTTTGGCCCATCTCCTTGCTCTGTTTTCTCTAAAAACGCAACCTGGTTGTGACGCTTAACAAATTCCAATTCAACCATTCTTAATGATGAAAAATGAAAGATTTTAGCAATACAATGATCTTGTAAATTGGAATTGAGGTTTACGCAGTCGCTTGGGGTTTATAGGTACTGTTTAGGGTTTTGCGTAATATGCGTATGAGATAAATTATCTTTAGAAAGAGAATAAATAAAATTATGGTAAAAAGATAATTATCGTCTATAAAAATCCCTATAAGTATCCTAAGAATAACGGTTTTACCCCAACGGCTAGAAAATTAATTACTGACAGATTTTTACAACGGCTAGTTGAGCCGTCCCAACTTTGTACTAACCGTACCAACTGTTGAAAAAAATTGTTGAGCCGTACGAACCTTTTGAAATAAAATTTTAAAATACCATGGTTCAAACATAGTTTTTAGCAAACTATCAGCTATCAACGGATTTGATATGTCTTTACCAATAGCCGTTTGCTTTGGACTAGCCAACTCTTCACACTTAGATATGGTGAGCTGATAACCATACAATTTTTGGTAAATTGTCAACCATCAACGGATTTGATTAGTCTTTACCAGAAACCGTTTGCTCTGGACTAGTTGGTTCTTATGTGGATAAGACATGGTGAACCAAGTACCATTTGTTGTATGCAAAGATCACATACTAATCTCCAGAACACCATTTAGTCCAAAACATCAAGCATTCATAATCCCTTGGTGTTTTCTCTCCAATCCTGCAATTGTTAGTCCAAAAACAAAGAAATAAGATACAAGCATACGACTAACAATGCATATTACAAAGAAAAATTAATTTTCTTGTAGAACCCAAGCCAAAACAGACTTAGGCTTTTCTCTAGCATCAACATAATTCATTCTTTTCAAAACAGTCTTAGCACCATTGGGTTTAATAGGTCTCCATACCCAACATGCTGATGCATTCACTCCATTACCCATGTTTCCCTTAGCAGTGTTTTTATTCACACCAGTACCAATTACTATGCTAGCAGTTGGAACTGCTGGCTTGGTAGTTGTTACTTTAGGTTTCCAAACTTGATTTTTTACAACTGCTTTGTGATGAAAGGGTCTATTAACAGTTTTTGGTGCTGATTTGGAAAACATTTTTGCACCTTGAACTGTTGGCCTTGGATGAATTTGTTTCATAGGTCTGACAGTCTGAACTGCTGGTCTAGCAGTTTGAACTGCTTTAGGTCCAGACCTTAAAAGAACTTATCTAGGTATCATTCTATCATTCCTAGGAAAAGATTGAGGTCTTGCTATGCTCAACCTATGATTTGTATATCCAGATACCCATTTATCACAATAATCTGCAAGATGGTCAAAGCTACCACAAGAGTAACAAGCTTTCCTATAGCAAACAAAATCCTTTCCTAATTGGTGAGATTTGAGGTCATTCTAATTCCTTTGGTTACCTCTTGGCTTGTTTGTGGTTCTATACATTTCTGCATACCTAACTGTTGGTCTAAAAGGTTTGGCATTTGATCTAGGCCTAACAGTCTCAGGTTTAACCATCTTTGGAACTTTTGGTTCCTCCACTTTAGCACTAACAGGCTTAACCACAGCCTGATCATCCTCATCATCAGAAGTCCATTCCTCAATAGTTGGAGCATCTGAGTCCTTAGGTGAGGATCTATCAGAAGACACCTTGTCCTCAGATAGTGATTTATCACTTGCACTTTCAAACACAGGTTTATCAACTACATCCTTCTTGGGTTGAGGACCATAGTTAAGCACTGGTAATTGAAATTCAGGGAGTCTTGTGTATTCTAAGTCTACACCTGGGGGTGTTGGAATTCCTCTATAGGGAGGTGGAACTGTCTTATATCCTAGGCCTGACTTAGCTTTATTAAGAATCTGAGTCTCAATTATCTTTAGAACACCTTTTGATGTGTATTCTAGTGTGTATACACTCATCTGAATGTTCTCCTTAGCTTTCTTAACCTGTTCTAGCTCATGTTTCAACACAGTAATTTCATTCTCCCTAAGCATTAAGTCTCTCTTAACAATAATCATATCATCAGAAAACTTAGACTCATTACTTTGATAATGAACAATTTGTTCTTCTAACACAGCTAAAGCTCTCTTATGATTTGCTAAGCTAAAAGCAGTTTCAACTAGTTCTTTTCTCTGATTCTCATATCTTGTTTTAAGTGTTTCTAGATCTTTTAAAGCTTCACAAGATTTAGAACATTTTGAAACTTGTACCTCTGAATCTGAGAATGCCATGAGAGCAACCTCTGTAGATGCTTCTGCTTCCTCCTCTGCAATGTAGCTCCAGTCAAATCCTAAGCCATCAATGGCAACCATGGCTTTTGAGCTTGAATCAGCAACCTCCACAACTCTTGACTTGTTTCCATATGCTCTACTCTTTCCATCTTGTTGGCTTGGCAATCTGCACTCCTTTGAATAATGACCTTTCTTGTGGCAGTTGAAGCACTCAATCTTGGACTTGTCATACCCTGCAACATCATTACTGTTTATGACAATCTTCTTGCCAGTATTCTTCAAGAATCTCCTAGCTCTCAAACTGAGAAGAGAGAGCTGCCACTTAATATCTATCTCTTCAATATCATCTTCATCAATCTCTTGAAGATCTGAATGAGTCAACATACTTCCATTGTGCTGAGTAGTCAGGAAAGCACAATAAGTATCATCATTCAAAAGTCCACTAGTACTGCTTGAGGTGCTAGCAGTACCAAGGTTTGCACTAGCAGTACCAACTGCTCCACCAACTTGCACTTCTTCATCTGGACTTGAGGAACTGGGAGTTGATACAAAGGCCAAATTCCCTGAGCTTGAGCTTGAACTTGATCCAGCAGACTTCTTAATCTCATGTTCAACTATCTTGAAATTGCTATAGAGATCCATTAAGCTCATGGAATCTATATCAGGCTTGTTTTTCCATACTACCACATGCATAGCCCATTCAGAAGGTAGACTCCTCAGAAATTTGGAGTTGAGATCTTCCTGAGGCATCTCAATTCCTAGAACAGCCAATTGACTCACCAACTTTTGAAGCCTATTGAACATATGATCCAACGACTCATTACTTGTTGCTGTAAAGTTCTCAAACTGATGCTTGAGAAGGGTCTTCTGGGTTTTCTTGGTGGCTTCATTCCCACCATATCTTGCAACAATAGCTTCAAAAAGAGATTTAGCACACTTGAACTTACTAAAATTCAGCAACTGATCATTGGGAATAGTCATCAGAAGCAAACTTCTAGCCTTAACATCATTCTTGTACCTTGCCTTCTCTTCATTAGTGGTTGGCTTTGTCTGCACTGTACTCTCAGATTTACCATCAACAACAGTTGTTGTTGTTACAGGTGTAAAAGAGTTTCCATCTTCAATGATCTCCCACAGTGCATAGTCTTGCACTTGGAAAAACTGCTCAATACGAAGTCTCTACATGTCGAACTCATTAGGTTTAAGCATAGGAAGCTTAGCAACAATGTTGGTTGTGGATGGTGTTGTTTCCATGTCCATCTTTGTTCTTCTCGGATCTTCTAAATCAAAGTATCAGTGAACCTGGCTCTGATACCACTTGACCGGATCTACACACACTCCTTGTGTTAGATGTGATACTAAGAATTATACGTAGTCTAGCACGCGGAATTTACTAGCTAGCACTTAGAAGACTTTATGTGTTTTGTGTGATTTGAATGAAACAACGAATGAACACAGAATGATAAACTTCAACTTCAACGATTCAATATTATTAGAATAATAATATGAGTGATATCCTATCACTAGGGTTTACAACCTTGAATATCTATCAATTAATTCGTACTTCTATATCTCTGTATGTTAACCTAGGCAATCCTTTTATAGACCAAGGATTCCTTTTCAAGATAACTATCATTCTAATCTTATACGATATACACAATATATTTTCCATAATTATCTATTACATAAATCATAAACATAAACCGTACTAACTTCTTCACTCAGTAGTCCTAACTGCTTACGTCTTCAAAACTCTTCAGCAGTCTTAACTTCCATCTTCAACAGTCCTAACTGTTACCTTCAACAGTCTTAACTGCTAAAGCTTAATTTCCTAACAAAAATCAACTTAATAAGAAAATCAAGGTTGTGCGAAGTGATAGAGGAGGTGAATATGTGTCTCCATTTGCTGATTTATGTGCCAAACATGGAATCAGACACAAATTCACTGCTCCTTATTCACCTCAACATAACGGTATCGTTGAAAGGAAGAACCGTACCATGAAGAAAATGGTTAATGCCATGTTGATAAGCTCTGGTTTAAGCCAGGACATGTGGGGAGTGGTTTATATAGAAGTCTTGATATTTGCTATCAAATTCCTTTGGTTGGTTTTACTCCAACACCTATGTGCGTGCGCGCAGGGTGGGGGGGGGGGGGTGCAGATTTCAGGATTTATGAGCCAAAATTAGGTTCGAAGCTTCTGAACTCATGCGAGCCCGCGTGACCTGCGGACACGAATGCAACTCCGAAACCTCGCATACGTGCGAATCTTTTTGCTGCAGATTTCGTTTCCAATTTTAATAAGTTTCCAGATTTTGTATCCATTTAATTTTAGAACTGATTTAAACTTTGAGAACAAGTTTATGCATAATCGGTTTTATATATAAATGAAAGATATCAAATTGTGTTAACAGATTTGCAAATCTTTTATTATTAGCTAATATTTTATCTTGGTGACCAAGATAGGTTTAGGCTATATAAGAAACGTTTTGTTCATTCAGTTTTATACACAGAAAAATAAAATGCAGCTCCTATAGCAGACAATTTCCAGCAGTCCTTCGATCAGAAACACGCTTCGCTTCAGTGATCTATCAGGCAAGTTGTCAGGTCCAGTTGTACAAAAGCTTTGGACGTTGTACCCTGGGAAACAGACGGCGAATCTGTTTTAAGGGAATTGTGTTTAACATGTGCCTCGTGCCACGACCTTTACTGCTTTATATATTTATCGTTCATAGTGTCTGTCTTCTGCTTCTACCCTTTTCTGTCTGTTTTTAATTTTCTGTTATTTACTATTAATTATATTCCTTGTAATCTGATTTTATTAATAAAAAGTGTACACCGTTTCCCACACTATTAAACTAATCTAAACATATATAATAAAAGTTTTGGTAAATGTGGCTGGGTTGATCACGTCATATGTGACGAGTCAAAAAGGATAATATGGGATGTAAAGTTGAAAAATGTGAAAATAATAGATACATTAATGTGAACATAATTTCAAAATGTTATTTACTTTCTTAAAATATTTCACAAATTTTTAATTTCACATATTTTAAGTATTAAACTTTAAATGCTATTTATATTTAAAATATAGTAACAATCGACATAAACATGTAAAACACACACATAAATACGTATTTTTAATATGCAAAGTTATATTCTTTATGTTTGTATTTTCGTCACGTTTAATACCAATATAAATATATAAGTATTTACATACTTAAAACATTCATTATTTATGTAAAACCATATATGAGGTGTAATAGTTTTTTAAAATATTTCAACATACAATTTGCATTCTTACTTAATATGAATATTTATAATGTGATTATAATTATAGAATGTATTAATTAATCAACATGGCAATAAGTTTTTAACATATTATCTTCATTCTATATGTTTTTAATTTATTTGATTTCATGTTGATTACAAGATAACTTGGTTAGCTTTCACCAATAAAGTGTTATGACTCATTTTTACATATTTTTACCTATTAAGCAATCAGAAGTGTTGATCCCAGTTGAGCAATTGATCTAGTTAGTTATCTTATATGTGAATCTAAAACAACAAGTATAGAAACTGTCTTGACTTGTAAACTATTAAACACAACGCCAAATATTATGTTTAATCTTAAGAAGAACAATGAATGAAACATTAGAATTCTCAACAAACACTTCAATATATTGAATATACGAATACTCAAGAGTATTAGGGTTTACAACCTTGAAGTGAATCGACTCTAACAATGATACGTACTAAACTCTAACCCTAGAATCTCCTTTTATAGACTAAGGAGTCCTAGTCAGTTTACAATAGCTTTCTATACAAGCAAAATCTTTTAGAATCTATTCTAAACTTATCTAACACATACTATACATAGTTTATCTCTTCAGCAGTAGTATGAATTACTCTAACAGAAGTATCTTTTACTCCAGCAGTAGTATTCTTGCAGCAGTAGACTCTTCAATACTAGCAGTAGTATAGAATACACTAGCAGTAGTATGACACTTAGAGTATTTTCCTTTATGCACCATAAGCAGTTGTATCATTCAGAGCAGCAGCATCTCTAAACCCAACAATCCTCCCCTAAACTTGATATTTTCTTCCAAAATCATCAAGTTTCTTTTAAACTTTAACCTTCACCAGGAGGATGCTTCCAAACACATTTACTCCTTTTGCTTAAGATCTGGGTTGAGAATTTCTTTATACTTCTTTAAAAGTTGATAAGATTGATTTTGAAACCAAAAGTCTTTCTGTATCTGCAACATTTCAGGCTTCAACATCTAATGAATTGTTGGGAATTATATTTTCATAGATTTGATGGTACAAAACAAGAAGAATGAAACATGAAGAAATACTGAAATGATAAGCAAAATACGCTGAGTAGATACTGCTGCTGGTACAAAACATATTCTGAAAACAGAATTGTTCCTGCTTGTAGTGTATCTGTTCCTGCTGGTCTGTTCCTGCTGGTAGTGTAACTGTTCCTGCTGGTAGTGCACTGTTCCTGCTTGTAGTGTATCTGTTCCTGCTGCTAGTACAAACGAAGCTGTTGCTGATCAGTGAGTCATACTGCTGCTGGATGGATAAGGATGAAGAAGATATTATCTATAGATAATATCTAGATATTTGTTCAGTTAACAAAGTTGTAAAACAAGATATATGTTGTATCTTAATGACTGACACATAACAAACAAGTAGTAGACAAAAGCTTATCAACTTTGTAATGATCTCCTTTGTACTATAAAAAGGAGATCACACCCTTAGATAAAAGTGTGTGTCACTGTGTCACTATGTGAACACCAGTATGTTTTACAAGTGTTTAGTATGCTTAGAATTTAAACACCAAAGGGTGTCAAAATGTAAAACATCAAATAGTGAGTGTGTGTGGGAACATCAGACATGGGGTCTGATGTTGTTTAGTTTTGTTAAGCCTCAAGGTAATCAAGGTTTTCCTTGATCTCTGTTATTGTTTTAGAGTAACCGTGCTATATTTGATCACATAGCATTGGGGCTGAGTTTAATAACAAAGAGAAAGTTTGGCAAAACCTTGTTGTGATAGTATTGTTTCTTTCATAGAATATTCCGTCAATATTATCATCATGCTAGTCATAGACAAAATCCTAGATCAAAGGTGTAACAACCTAGAGTCCATAAACGATCACAAAACTTATTGTTAGTAACCTCTAAAATAAGTTTCCACAGTTGGTATCAGAGCGGGGGGGGGGGGGGGGGGGGAGGGGGCTCTGGATCTAGGAAAAGAAAAGGTTTTAGCTAAAGAAAGAAGAAAAATTCGGATCTGGTTCGTATTTTCGTAACTCACTGCAGGGCTGTTTTCAAAAGGCGATAACTCCTTCGTTAACCGTTGGATCGGGCTGAAATTTTTACTGGAGGTTCTTGGTATATCAAGGTAGATTCTCACTGGAGGGATCTTCAATCTGAGCCTTAGGTTGCAAGATATGCATCGTTGAAAACTGCTGCAGAAACAGTTGAGGTATGGTCGAATTTTTGGTTTTCTTTCAAAGTTCACACACAGAAGAGAGTTGGATCTTAAAAGAATAAAGGCTTGATTATCAAGTTATTATTGGTGAAAAAGATTATTTGTTGCTTATTTGAAGTTAAAGTTGAATTTTTCAAAATTGTGTTCTTATCATATCTTAAAGTGGTTGACTACACTTTAAAGATAACTTGTTCGTTCGTTCAAGTGACTACGAATTGACAAACACTTAAAGGAGTTACATTGTAGTGCTCAGTGTCTCATTGGAAATGAGTTTATTGTCAAGAGACTGAGGTCTCCCTATACATGGGTATACGTTTGAAGTCAGTTTTAGTACAAGACATAAGACACAAGATTGGTTTATTCTCCTTCATCAACAAGTTAGTAATGGTTGGTTTTTCTTCATCAGTCATAAAAGCCTACAGGTTTGAAGAATCAAGAAATGGTTAACATATGGGTTTCAGGGGAAGCTTAAATGTTCAAGTGTTTAACCATTTATTGTATTTGTGCAACACCACAAGGGAAAGTTATTGATTTTTATTACTGTTGATTAGTATTGCTACTGATGGTTTAAAATTTTACTGTCTCAAGTTCATTTTTAGTGCGGAAAGCTTAATGGAGGGTAATTTGAGATATTAGAAGGATATATTGGATTTGTAATATTAGTTTGTAATTGTAAAGATCATATTTGTAATATTCTCTATTTGTTGATAACAAAAAGGGGAAGAGATGTGGTGGATAGCATAGATTAAGGGGAAGATAGTATGGTTTCATTCATGGTGAGATTTAGTTATCTCAATTTCTCTACTTCGTCTAGGGAAATTCGTACAAGAACGTGTTTGTTTTGTAATCATCAAATAGGGGAAGATTGTTGGGAATTATATTTTCATAGATTTGATGGTACAAAACAAGAAGAATGAAACATGAAGAAATACTAAAATTATAAGAGAAATACGCTGAGTAGATACTGCTGCTGGTACAAAACATATTCTGAAAACAGAACTGTTCCTGCTTGTAGTGTATCTGTTCCTGCTGGTCTGTTCTTGCTGGTAGTGTAACTGTTCCTGCTGGTCTGTTCCTGCTGGTAGTGTAACTGTTCCTGCTGGTAGTGCACTGTTCCTGCTTGTAGTGTATCTGTTCCTGCTGCTAGTACAAACGAAGCTGCTGCTGATCAGTGAGTCATACTGCTGCTGGATAGATAAGGATGAAGAAGATATTATCTATAGATAATATCTAGATATTTGTTCAGTCAACAAAGTTGTAAAACAAGATACATGTTGTATCTTAATGACTGACACATAACAAACAAGTAGTAGACAAAAGCTTATCAACTTTGTAATGATCTCCTTTGTACTATAAAAAGGAGATCACACCCTTAGATAAAAGTGTGTGTCACTGTGTCACTATGTGAACACCAGTATGTTTTACAAGTGTTTAGTATGCTTAGAATTTAAACACCAAAGGGTGTCAAAATGTAAAACATCAAATAGTGAGTGTGTGTGGGAACATCAAACATGGGGTCTGATGTTGTTTAGTTTTGTTAAGCCTCAAGGTAATCAAGGTTTTCCTTGATCACTGTTATTGTTTTAGAGTAACCATGCTATATTTGATCACATAGCATTGGGGTTGAGTTTAATAACAAAGAGAAAGTTTGGCAAAACCTTGTTGTGATAGTATTGTTTCTTTCATAGAATATTCCGTCAATATTATCATCATACTAGTCATAGACAAAATCCTAGATCAAAGGTGTAACAACCTAGAGTCCATAAACGATCACAAAACTTATTGTTAGTAACCTCTAAAATAAGTTTCCACATGAATAATTTCTTTATTGAAGTTCAATGCAAGATAATCTTTTTCCACCAACATGTAGATAATCACTCCATGAGCATTTAAAATATGAACACCACAAGACTGATATAAATACCATTTTTGAACTGTATTGTGTTTTAACTTCATCCACTCAATATCTCCATCATGTGGTTCAAACATTATCTTTAAATAGTAACAGATTACCCTTTCATACACCTCCTCTGGTCTTGTATCACCATATTTTTCTTTGTATAACCTCCAGAGGTTAACCACATCATCTCTATCCATCCAAAACAGAATTTGTGAAACCCTAATAAACCTATAATACAAACCATTGGTTCTTTTAAACTCCCAATAGGCTTCACTTCCATCCTTGATTCCAGAAGTATATGAGATGATTGGATGTTTGGCTGTTAGAGGAACTGCATTAATGACCTCAGGTTCTTTATATTTAGAAAGAACTGTAAGGGCCATCATTTTTTCTCTATCATCTTCAGATTCCTCCTCATCATCAACTTTTTCTTCATTCTCATGCTCTGACTCAGAACTCTGCCCCACTGCTTTGGATCTATCAGCTTTTCTTTTCTTTCTTCCAATACACTTTTGTTTAACTCCAGCTCTTTTAACACCTGAGCTTGAAGTTTCTTTCTTTTCATCCACCTTTTTCACTTCTACATTCTCTTTCACAATCTCAGTCTCCATCACTGTCTTTGCCTCCTTAACCTTATCCTCTGATCCCATAGGCACAAACTGATTAATTTCTCTTCTTGCTTTTTAATACATCTTGGTGATTTCATCATCAGAGTATGGCTTCAACTGAACAAGTTTGTAACCCTTCATATTTATCAGGTATTGCTCAAAGTATTTCCTTCTTTGTTTCACAGTTGGTTCTTTGAGCAATTTTCTTTTTCTTCTTTCAACAAGATACCATTTTTTCTTTCTATTCTGAACTTCTTTAACCATTGAGTTCTTCCTTCTTCATTGTATGTATCTGCTATTTCCTCTTTAACAACTCAATATCAGCATCACCCTTGATTCTTTTGTTAGGAATATAAATATTTACATGAAAGACTCGGTCACCCCGAGTATCTATTTAGCATTTAAGTAGCTCGTAGGCTTATTAGTTTTAGTTTAGTTATCGTAAGAATAGTTTAGTCATAGTAGTATTTGTGGAGTTGGGTTGGGTCTTTACCCACTGTCAGCTCACTCCAAAGCCCATGGTGGCATCATATCAATTGTATATATACCCTTCTCCATCTAATGGAGAAGGTTGGTTGTTTCAGAATACACACACACCATAAGGTGTTTTTCTCTCACTAGAAACTTCCCACTCTACTATCTCTCTCTCTAACTCTAACCATGAAGAACATGTTCTTCCATAACCCAAGACCTCCCGAATCCCACACAATCAACATAAACATGATCCTACAATTGGTATCAGAGCCAAGGTTATGTTATATCATTGATTTTTGTGGTGTTCGAATATGTTTGAAGCTATTTTTTTTACCGTATTTTCTTCGGATCTGGAAATTGTTTTTCCATCTTTTGTGGTTAACAGTCTTGAAACAGTCTTTTGTATCCTACATATGGTCAAAAACAGTCTATTGCTTAATTGTTTCTTGTGCCTTTCTTAGTCCCAAGATATAAGATTGTTGTGCAACTCATCTTTTAATGACTTTTTGTTCCATACCTGTGAATCTTTGGTCAATATATATGGTCTGAATAAAGGTCGAAAACTGGTCAAAATAAGAAGGTCGGAATTTTTGGTCGGAATCTCGCCGGATTTCTTTGCTGCGGTTTCTGTCAAAAAGAGCAGTTTATTGGTTGCGTTTTGCCTATTTCCAAAACTGCGTTTTGGTTGTTTACTTGAAAGGGGAAAGGGACATACTAGTACGAAAGTAACTGGTCAACTGCGGTTTGAGTGGTCAACTGCAGTTTAACTAGTCAACTGCGGTTTGAAGTTGCGTTTTGATGACCAGCATTGCGTTTTGATATACAAGTTATTGCGTTTTGAAGATTTTTTAATTTTTATGAAACGTGATGCTGCCAAAACTTCAAGAAAAGTTGCGTTTTGTCAAATTAAGATGAAGATGAGACTATTTGACCACATTGACTACAACCAAATACATATCAAACGACTTCAGCTTACACATTGTCAGTCCACTAAATGATAAAGAAAAGAAAGAGACCACAACCAAACTACCTCAGACCTCAGTTCGAATCCTTCACAAGCCAAGAGTCTTGCGTTTTGCCTAAGAAGAATATGACCAGACCACAACCAAACATACCACAGACTCTTCATGACCTCAGTCCAACAGCCATAACAAAATCCAAATCCAACAACTAACCTAATCTATAACACAATCATAAACCCTCACAAGTCACTACCTACTCTCTCACTATTCTAAACCGCATTGTTCACAACAACTACAAGATCTCAGCCTCATCTCTTTCGTTTTAGTAAAAAGATATATCATGACATCGAAGGTTAAGCACACGAAAGAAAGTATCATCATCGATCTTTGTTGAAGCATAGCTTCACTTAATTTCTGAAACACAGAAAGAAAATATTTATAACAATGGTGTTATAATCATTTTCTTTGGTTCGTTCAATTAAAACACAAAACGAAATCACAACAAACATAAATTAACCTAACCGAGACCTCAATCAGAGATCTTGACGCCGTGAGCAGAAATATATCATTCGTCACAATACTCCTCCGTGTCTTCTGATTGAGAGACCAAAAGAAGTGGCTAAGGTTATTTGTTTTTTGTGAAATTATGCTTCGGATATAACGACTGATGGGAAGAGTGAGTATGTTCTTGTGTTTGTGATTCAGTTTTGGTGAAAGGATGAAGTTAGATTTTCATTTGAGGGAGAGAGATGAAAGAAGGGGGCGGAGTGTTTTCTGTTTAGGGTTAATGCAAATGAAAAATATTTAGGGTTAAGAGTATGTTATACCTGTTAAGTTAGCAGATATGGATTTGGATCGGGATTGTTAACTGAAGTTAAATGGGCCTACATGATTTTGATTGGGCTTATTACTTTATTAGAATGTGAATGAACAAGTGTGAGTACGCTTTGTGGACTGACAAAAAATGATATCCTAAATTTTTGGTTTAGTGTCATATTTCGCCAAAATTTTGGATAATATGTTTTATATGAGTGGTAGTTTGGATTATAATTTTCACGGGGATACATATTTCACGGCTAGTATTTGGGTATATGAATGTCAACGTGAATACGGGGTTGATTTGGTATTACTAATTTAAGATTGAAGTGGAATTTCACGAAGGCGCGTACTTATTTTTTATTGAAGTCGGGGATGGTTGGATGCATGACTTTCAATGATAACTTGCTCGTGCTTAAGATTTAAGTTGAAGACTTGGTTTATCTAGTTTCCAGAAGTCGGGGTGGATGGTTGAAGACCTGGTTAACTATCACTTAAAGGAGTTACATTATAGTACTCAGTGTCACACGCTGAAGACGATGTGGATAATTGCAAGAGGTGATGAAAGTCTCATACTTTGTCGGGATAGTATTGAGTACTTAGAGATTTGCATGGTGCACAAATTCTCTACACCGTTCTTCCAACAACAGTGCAAGCTTAAGTAACAAATTTGGGGAATTCTACTTCATTTTCTAGTTAGGTATATCGGGTTTACCTCACCAAGTGGTCACAGAAATAGCCGACAGAATAACGTAGTTGGTTAAAGAGTTGATTTTTCAAGATGTTTGCTTCAGACAAGATCTTCTCGTATATATGGTCGTACACGTCAATGATGCTTCCTATTGTTCGAAACCATCATGGGGGAGAAACATGTACTTTGATGATATAAGGTCAACCTCCAGGGGGAAGTAGTTTATACTACTTTACTTAGTATGGTTTGTGAAGTATTCTACATATGGGAGAAGAATGGTTACTGATCTCTTGCATGTCAACCCAAATAGATATTCACCAAAACCAAATTTTTCATAACACATTCAATTTGTTATTGTCTCACGGTTTCTTCTTGGTTTTGTAAAATCCCGCGAAAGAATCTATTTCTCGGTTTAAATCATAGATTTGTAAAATCCCGTGATGATGGAACTATCCTGGAGAAAGAAAAGTGCATTTCCGGATCTTAATTGATTCTGGTGCTACGGTATCAACCTCGAAGAAGGGATAAAGTGTGTACTTCATGTATTGTTTGATTTTTGAGATACTTCATGACATTTTGGTTATAACAAAGTTTTACGGGGTTATGCGCTTTTGACAATGATCAGGATAAAACCATTATCAAATTTCATTTAAAAGATCAAAAAGGGCTAGATCTGGGCATTTGAACCACAAGATGTGACTACGGCGTTAATTCACTATTATTTATTTGTGGTTGAAGTGAAATTTCACGGGTGCGTGTACTTAGTATCGGAAGATATCGGGGTTGGTTGGATGCATGATTATTCGAGATCCTTGTTCGATCTTATAACCTTTAGAATGATTACGGCTTGAGTTATCTAGTTATACCTGATGTAAGGAGTTACGTTGTTGTGCTCACAGAGTATAGCTATCACTTTAAAGGAGTTACGTTGTAGTGCTCAAGTGTCACAAAAAGCTGTGGATAATTCGAGAGAAGTTCATATACAGTTAAGGATGGTTGGATGGGTATATGATTCTACCTTTATTGAAATTCTCAGTATTGGTTCTTAGTCAGACAATAGTGCAAGTTTAAGTCACAAGTTTGGGTTATTTTACTTCAATCTCAAGTTCATCATATTGGGTTTTCTCCATCAGTAGTCACGACAACGAGCCGACAGAATGATAATGGGGTTGGTAACGAGTTAGCTGAGAGAAGTAGAAAAGAGAGTTATGACGTTTGAACACATCAGTTCAAGCCTCGTTCTTCAATGACAATGATGTTTGAACACATCAGTTCAAGCCTCGTTCTTCAATGATAAATGACGTCTGTTCACATCAGTTCAGGCCTCGATCTTCAATGTCAAATGACGTTTGAACACATCAGTTCAAGCCTCGTTCTTCATCGATAATGAAGTCTGTTCACATCAGTTCAGGCCTCGATCTTCGACGACAAATGACGTTTGAACACATCAGTTCAAGCCTTGTTCTTCATCGACAATGACGTTTGTTCACATCAGTTCAGGCCTCGCTCTTCATCGACATATGGCATCTGCTAAAAACACTCTAGGCCCCGTTCCTCAAAGAAAAGAAAGGCGTACGCTTGAGTGCGCTTTATCTTCAAAAGAAGAGAAATCTTCTTGTTTATGACCATTCTCATCAATAAGCTTCATGCTCTTCCCATGCTCATTCAATCATCATGTGGATCAACGTACATTGGAGTATATTCTTATTCACTTGTTCTATCAAAAATGGCAACCTCATATGCAATTTTTGAGGGGGAGAAGTGTAAATAAACTAAATGTCAGTCATCAAGTGGATTTACTTATCGTTGATTGTATTCTTATTCACCCGTTAAATCAAAAATGGCAGTCATATGCAATTTTTGAGGGGGAGAAGGGTGAATAAACAAAATGTCAGTTATCAAGTGGATCTACTTACCGGTGATGGTATTCTTATTCACTCGTTCAATCAAAAATAGCAGTCATATGCAATTTTTGAGGGGGAGAAGGGTGAATAAACTACATGTTGATCGATGTTTGAGAAATGGCCATACGACTAATTGGCATCTTCTCACGGGCTGATATAATCAGTGATAAAGTGCTTCTAGTTAATGCTTCATGTACACATCATTATGCTTCATGTATACATCATTATGCTGATTTCGATTAATCGTAACCATCAGGGGAGAGAAATGTGTACACCAAGGACGCACAACGAGTTCACATGATCGGGTTTAATGTCTTATGAAACAAATTAAAGATGATCAATGTTTCAACTTGTTACTTTGGTATTTTCATTTCATGTGTATGTCACGGGCTGATTAATCGTAACCATCAAGGGAGAGAAATGTGTACACCAAGGACGCACAACAAGTTCACGTGATCGGGTTTAATGTCTTATGAAACAAATTCAAGATGATCAGTGTTTCAACTTGTTACTTTGGTATTATCATTTCATGAGTACGTCACGGGCTAATTTGTTATATGTAAAATAACTGGAATGCATTTGGTGAGAGGAAGATGTTGATATTCTATTCCCCAAATGGATAATCCTGAAGAAGGTCGAGTCTACAGTCTGTTCTACCTTTTCCGCTGTGTGTTAGAAGACTAAAGACGACATGCATTTGGTTATCAAAAGACTTCTTCATATTCTGGGCATTCATCAGAAAGGTTGTCAGTTTGGGGGAGAGCACTAATTAGGGGAGAGTGAAAAGCCAGATTTAATCCCTAATTAAATGTGCTCACATTGTTCTTCAGCAAGTAAAGTGATGGCAGCCGAGAAGATTCAGGAAGCTGAGGAGTAATGGATTTGCTTCATATACTTGTATATATTACCTTCATATATCCTTGTATATATTTAAAACCAAAAAGAAAATAGAAAAATATAAAACCTATAAAAACCATAAAAATCAGAAAAACACAAAAATACCAAAAATAGTTCCTCTAAGCATGTCTTTTGTTTATCGATAAAATTTACGGTCCTAGAAATGTCATTCAATAATGACACGGGACTTTAAATGAAGCTCGAGCAGAAGTTAAAATAGATTGTTAAAACATGTCATGATGGTTTGCTATTACTTCAGATATGCAACCCGTTTTTCGAAAATGAGGAAAGCACGTCGCCAAAAAGACGGCTGTTCCTAGCAACGGGTGAAGTTCACCCGAGCACGGATTACTTCATATCCGTGCATCCCCAATTTGATGTACGCTTCAGTTCATCATTTCTCGTATAAGAAGAGAAGTCTTCTTTACATCGCAAATACTTTTCCATCTATGATTCTTCAGGAAAGTATTTGTGCTAAACTTGGTGGTACCATGATTTTTTTTGGAAATCAACCAGACCTGAAGTTTTTCATAAAATTTGTCACTCAATCAATGACTACAGCTCTTTAAATAGAAAACGGGTCATTGATTGAGAGGGAGAGTGATTTCAAAATTTATGATGTCTGACACCATGTAACCTTTGTACATAATAAGTAGTGAATCCCCCTCTTAGATTGAGGGGGAGCATTAGTATGTTCCATTATCAGCACATATTAAACCTGACCACATTTTCTCCCATGTTTTCTAAACTTATTTAAATCAATTGGGATCACAAATCTCAAAAGGTTTGAAATTTTTGATCGAGGGAGAAAATATGATTTAAATATGAAACCTGATAAAAATGTGATCTTTTGGACTCAAGTGTGGGCTCTCTCATATGTGCTAAACTTTTTCATATATCGATGCACATATTGAGGGGGAGCGAATGATTTGTGATGGCAATTGTGGAAGAATACCAAAGACCGACCATTTTACTTAATGTACTAGAGTTATAAGGATGGTAAGGTTAGGTATCAGTTCCCACGATCCCGCCAGAGCCGGAGGGATCTACCCAGGGACAATCCACTAGTTAGTGTAGAAGTCCTTAGGTATGATTAAAAAAAAGAGAAAAGTGAGAATAAGGGAAGAGTGCTGACTGAGATGGAGCTAGTACTGGAACAAACCCAACAAGGTGCTAGTGATGAAGTCTCGATAAGCGCTGAAGGGTTGAAGAATGAAAAAGAAATGTAAAGATAGGCAGAAACTGGGTCAATACATATGCTGTCAGAATCACTCAGTTGATTGCTGACATTGAAGAAAAGTATCATAGACCCAGTGATACGCTGCACAACCCTCCCTAGCCACTCAAGGTCCCTCAAAGGACTCTTGTTTCATTTTTCATTGAGATCAATACATTCCTATCGCGTCTCTCACTCCGAGTTAGATGATATTGAAAAGGTAGCAGTCCTCTCCAGCCTCCGATCACTAAATCAAAATGCACTATTACGTCTAGAGCCAAGAGATCATCCATAAATCTCATTAGGACACATTTCCAATATGCTTGATGTTTCATACACCGTGAAAAGTAAGAAAACATATATTAAGAGTCCTACGCATTATCCTTGTGGTATTGCCAGAACATCTGAGTGATATGTAAAGTATTCACAATGAAGATGGAAATCCTTCTAGAGCTAACATCAAACAAGCTCTTGGTGGGTGACATGTGAGATCCTTCATGGATCAAACTAGTGACAACTGGAAAGAAACGATGGGGCGATTCACATTTGAATCAAACTTGTTCCAGGAAATGGATTGACGGATGCTTTTGGAAAACCTTTCAATGTGCTCACCAACTGAGTTTCGAGCACATTGATTGTGAAAATTTTCAAACAAAAGTGTTTATGACAGAAATGTGATTCAATTTATAAAACCCTCGTCGTGTTGCATAAAATGTTTATCCAGTGACACGCGAGTGATTTTTCTAATCAATTTCTCATCAATCAGTGGGTATTTAATTCACTGATTCACTCTACCGTGCTGTCTGCTTTAAGACGTTCCGGTATAAGAACATGCTTAGTATGATGATTCAGACATTAATTTGTTGGAAGACTGATTACTACAAGCTGGAAAGTTCTGTCAAAGAGAATCTTCTTTAAAGGGGATTCTACCTGATCACAGGTCGGTCCTCACGGAACCGAAGGTTAATCCAACCACACCGAGCGAATGACAAAGCCATATTCTTTCCCCAACTTTATTTCTAACTGTTTTATTTCAGATTCATATAAAGATGGTGATGGTGGTACCTGATTCCAGCAGAGACGTGTCAATCCACACTCCATGCTCACACTTCTAATTCATTATCAAAGACATCATGATAGCTGAAAGACCTACAACACAACTTCTGCAACTCTGATGATAGTTATCATGATCCAGAAAAGTGTGAGCATGCCAGTCCAAAGGTCACAAAAATCGCATGGTGGCAATATTACATCAAGGATGATTTGGAGATTTACTGTGGCTGATGATCTCAAAGCAAGCTCAAAGATCACACAAGCCAAAGGAACATTAATCGCAAGATCATTGCTTGAAGTACAAAGATTAAAGACCTTGAAGAATCAAAGACTACGAGCTAGGAAATTAAATTCATGTTATTGAATGCTAGAATTCAAATTGTAATTTCCGGGGTGACCTCCCTTAGGGGGAGATTGTTAGGAATATAAATATTCACATGAAAGACTCGGTCACCCCGAGTATCTATTTAGCATTTAAGTAGCTCGTAGGCTTATTAGTTTTAGTTTAGTTATCGTAATAATAGTTTAGTCATAGTAGTATTTGTGGAGTTGGGTCAGGTCTTTACCCACTGTCAGCTCACTCCACAGCCCATGGTGGCACCATATCAATTGTATATATACCCTTCTCCATCTAATGGAGAAGGTTGGTTGTTTCAGAATACACATACACCATAAGGTGTTTTTCTCTCACTAGAAACTTCCCACTCTACTATCTCTCTCTCTCTAACTCTAACCATGAAGAACATGTTCTTCCATAACCCAAGACCTCCCGAATCCCACACAATCAACATAAACACGATCCTACATCTTTCCTCATCCCAAGCATCCAATAAAGATTTTGTTTTGGCCTCATTTTCAGCATGTTTCTTTTGTTGTTCCAAGAACTCTTGATTCTCTGGTTCAAGCTCAGCAGCCAACTTTCTTGCAGCCTCTTCATTAAATGCAATTTGCTTCTCTTTGGGCTAGAACTCAAAAGGTATGTCAGGTTCAGGTTCAGGCTCTTCAATCATTATCCCTTTACCTTTTCCTGAATATTGATGTGTTTGAGCAATATTCTTGGATGGGAGAGAGGGTTCTCTGATCACTACACCTTTGGTAGGTGCTTTTGGAAGTTGTGGTAGTAGTTGTGGTTGTACTGCTTCTTTTGATTGTGATCTCTTCAAGAAAACTATTACTTCAGCCATACTAACATCATCATCCAATATCTTAGCAGTAGAATCTTTCTCTGGTTTAGCAGCAGAATCTTTTTCACTAGCAGCAGAAAGATTTTCACTAGCAGTAGAAAGATTAACACCAGCAGTAGTATCAATCTTAGCTACTTCTCCACTATCACCAGCAGCAGAACTTGAAGCAACAGCATTAGCCAATCCTTTTATAGCTTCCACCATAACTTCAGAAGCTTTCACAAGCTTGTCAGCATCCAAAGTTTTTAATTTATCCACTAGCTGCTCCTTGTTCACTTCTTCAAGCACAACCTCATTTCCTTCTTTGTCAGCCACAACAAATTCAGCAACATTATCACCACTATCCACATTCATATCCATATCCAAATTTTCTGCAGCAGCACTTTCAACATTAGTAGCCTCAGCCTCCCCTGAATCCTTGGTCTCATTCCTTCCCTGTTTGGGAGCATCCTCCCCCAAACTACCATCCTCAGAGGAGCTTATTCTCTGTGATGTACCCACCTTCTTCAATCTCTTAAAGTGAGTAGTTCTTGACCTTTTGCCTTCCAAATGTTTAACCCTCAGCTTCAAACCTTTGATTTCATCACCCTGAGTAGCTGTGAGTTATTTTAGGCCAAGAACCTGTTCTTCAAGCTTGGTACACCTTGCCATCAATGCTTTTATTAGTTCCATACTATCCTCACCACTTCAGCTTGTGTTACCTAGCCAGAGAGGTGGATCACTGGAATTGTCATTTTATATATGTTGGTCCATCAATTCATTAGTTTCATGTCTACCCTCATCACTTTGGGATGTATTACCTTCCCTGAGAGGTGAATCATGGGATGTAAACTCAGTATCAAACCTAGTTTGATCATCTGAGCCCCCCAAATTAGCTATTTGGCTGGGGTTACCATCACCTGCTTCTAGTTCAAGTGAACCTTCAGCATTAGATGTTGCCTTGTTTGGGGTCTTATTGATGTTACCACTGACCTGCTTTGCTTCTAAGCTAGCAACAGTAGTGGCAGCCCCTTCCAACATGTCACTCACCACACTTGTGACAGCCTCATCTGCTACAACCATCCTAACACTAGCCTGAGGTAGCTCAGTGTTCTCATTTTGTGTATCCCTAAGGGTTTGGGTCTTTTCTGGTTGTGAAGATGATGTATCCAAAGTGGGTGTGTGTTGGGTAGCAGTTGTGATTTCTGCACCTTCACCCTGATTTTGAGCCAATGACAACATGTATGGAAACAATGCTGTCACAGTCCCGGAAAAATCTTTGCCATTCTTTTTCAAGTATGAAAACAATTTCTTTTGAAGTTCAGGGCAAACAAATTCTCTTTTATGAACCTTAGGATTTGAAAGTTGTTTGTTCATAATAAGTTGCAGAAACCTTGGATAAATGCAATAATTTCCTTTTACATTCTTTTTCAAACCATCCATTATCATATTTGAAAAATTAAAAGGTTGTCCTTTAGCCAGACAAATCATAGCAGAAGCCTGAGTTGTACTGAATTCATTCCAACCTGAAGTTTTAGGACTTAAACAATGTAGGATGGTATGAATTAAAAACTTCCATTGAGGACAGAGAAGACCTTTATAAAATTTTAAACCTTCAACTTTCTTCTCATACCCCATGTTTTTAAGTTCTTCAAAAATGATAGAATTTTCAAGACATACTATTTCCTCATCATCTGCAAAGTGAAGAGCTTCTCTCACAGATGATTCAGAAATAAGTATCTTGTGGCCATCTACCTTAGCCTTTAACTGTTCTTCCCCATTTGTATTTATGGTCTTGACAGTAGACCAAAACTGATCAATGTGGGATACAAATATAGTAGGTTTTGCTGTTAATGCATACCTAATGTGAGTAGCATTAAGAAAATCAATTACCTCAGCAAATCCATCAGCTTCGTTAGGCTTTTGAAGAAAAGCGATTTGATTGTGACTATCAAAAAAGATTCTTGCCGACATTGGGAATTAGGGTTTTGATTTGGGGGTTTTAACATCAGATGTTAAAAATTGTGTTAGGGTTTGAATTAGAGTGATTTATGAGCGCATAAAACCAATTATGTGGTCGAATTAGGTTTTTATGAGCGCCAAAGTTACATAACCGTCCCTGCACTTACAAAACGAGCAGTAGTATCCCAGCAGTTACAAAACGAGCAGTAGTATCCCAGCAGTAGAAAGTTTTGCCTAGCAGCAGAAACTTTGTAACTAGCAGTAGAATATCTGCTAATTTTTCCAAACACCTTTTTCTCTTCAAACAAGCATTCCCCTTTGACTTTTCCTGCAAAAGATTAGTCCAAAACAACAAAAACACAAGAAATAATATGCCACAATAATCACAATTCACAGTTATACTTAGCAGTTGTATAAGCAACAAGCAACATAACTAAATATAACTAGTAACACATATCATAGCAAGCAGCAGAAACAACTTATTGACTAATAACAGTACAAATATTTACAAAACATTACAAGAACACAAAGAGATAAGAACTTTCAAAGATTTATCATTCCAATACTAGCAATTAAGAATTGAAATCTACCCACATCAAAACCTTTTGTGAACAAATCTGCAACATCATTGTCAGTATGGATTTTAACAATTTGAATTAATTTCTTCTCAAAACAATCTCTTATAAAATGATGTCTTATCTCAATATGTTTTATTTTAGAATGAAAAACAGGATTTCTAATAATGCACATTGTACTGTTATTATCAATATAAATTTTGGTGTGCATAAAATTATACCCATAGTCCAGTAATTGATTCTAAATCCAAAGCACTTGACCACATCAACTTGAAGCCGCTACATACTCAGCTTCAGTTGTAGAATTTGCCACCACAGTTTGTTTCTTGCATTGCCATGAAATCAACCTATGTCCAAGATATTGACATCCTCCAGTTGTTGATTTCCTGTCTAAACATGCTCCAGCATAATCACTATCTGAGTATGCCACCAGATCAAAAGGTGAATCTTTTGGATACCAAAGGCCCAACCTAGGTTGACTCCTTAAGTACCTAAAAATTCTCTTTACAGCATTCAAGTGTGACACTTTAGGGGAAACTTGAAATCTGGCACAGGCACACAGAGCAAACATAATATCTGGCCTCGAAGCTGTAAGATACATCAATGAAATAATCATTGATCTGTATAAATGGACATCAACTTCTTCACCATCTTCATCTTTGACTAGAGGCTTGTTGGACTCCATGGTTGTTTTAGCAGGCTTCACATCAGAAAATCCAAACTTCTTCAAGATATCAGTCACATACTTATCTTGACTGATAAATATGCCATCATCCTTTTGTTTAACTTGAAGCCCTAAAAAGAATGTGAGTTCACCCATAGAACTCATTTGAAACCTGTTATGCATTAGCTTCTCAAAATCATCGCATAACACCTTGTTGGTTGACCCAAAAATGATATCATCCACATATACTTGAACTAATAAGATATCCTTTTTGTCTCTTTTGATAAACAAAGTCTTGTCAATTCTTCTTCTACTAAATCCATTGTTCAACAAGTACTTTGATAAGGAGTCATACCAAGTTCTAGAAGCTTGATGCAAACCATACAATGCTTTCTCCACCTTGTAAACTCTATCAGGATAATCAGGATCTTCAAAACCAGGTGGTTGTGAGACATAAACTTCTTCATCAGTTGTCCCATATAAGAAAGCACTCTTTACATCCATTTGATACACTGTGAAGTTCTTATATGAAGCATAAGCTAAGAATAATCTGATAGCTTCTATCCTTGCAACAGGTGCAAACACTTCTTCATAATCAATACCTTCTTCTTGAGTGTATCCTTGAGCCACTAATCTTGCTTTGTTCCTGATCACAATGCCTCTTTCATCCCTTTTGCATCTAAAACCCACTTTGTGCCAACTGCCTTTTTCCCATTAGGCAAATCAACCAAGGTCCAAACTTCTTGAAGCTTAAACTGCAACAACTCTTCTTGCATAGCTTCTACCCAACTTGAATCTTGTAATGCTTTATGATGCGAGCGTGTGTCGTTGCGGTTTAGCAGTATTAATGCCTACTCAAGTTTTAAATTTATATTTAGCCGACTTATCAATAACACACACACTTAACGAGCTGTGTACCCGGTCAGTATGAATATAATGGTAAGTAGAGTGTCGATCACTAAGAGTGGAACATATTATCTAGTTATTCTAATCAGTATTTTAATATCCTAAGTTAGCTATACAACCTAATCTAACGCAAGGGGGTTCAGCCTGAGAGACTGGCACGGTTTGGTTGTGATTAAATATAAACTAAACTAATGAGCACGAATCAGCGATTAGCACACACGTACACAGATAGATACTCGAGACAATAAGAAGACCTGTCCTGATAATTAAGTAGCTTTTCACTTGTTTTATTGCTAGTTTTATATGAAGTGTATATAATTAAACCTTTCTCGTTGGCTCTAATCTTATCGGCGAGTAAACTCTTAATGATTACTTATGTCTATCCTATTTATTAAAGAGACGCTAAAACAAATAGGCGAGGAAGGGGCATGGCGACCCAAGCAATGCTCAGCTAGACACAGAGGTTATCAATGCACTAATAAAAGTCACCAAAGACATCAACATATAAACTTTAATTAATGGGAAAACAATATTAAGGGGAGTGCATGATTTTCCGTAGTCACATGACACAAGCCCATCAATCCTGATGAATTAAAGTGTACTAATACAATAAAACAAAACTACTTAATGAATTGAATACATGCAGGACCTTCTTACAGCTCTTGTATCTTCGTTTAGGTGTGTCTTGTGCTGCTTGGTCGTCTGAATTCGGCTCTAGGGTTCTTCTATCTTCGGTCTCTGAGTTAAGCTAAGTGTCTCGAAATTCGTCTGGCCTTGGGGTATTTATAGTTTCTGTCTGAGGGATAGATGCGGCGCATAGAATTGTTAGATGCGGCGCATTGACTTAACTTCGCGTGGGGTCCAAGATTAATATATTCAGGAATATTCGTACACCGTCTTCAGATGCGGCGTATCTTAACTTTGTATGCGGCGCATGTACTTGGATCGTAACTTGTGAAAACTTGATAGTGATACGCCGTACGTTAGAAGTATAATGCGGCGTATCTGGAGTAGAACGAGCTTGATCTTCTGGATTTCAGTAGGCTTTTGACATCTTGCTTGTTTTGCTCCATAATTAATCCAAAATCGCCAAGTTTCACATAATGCTTGTTTTTACCTGAGAATTACTAAAGTAAACGTTAATGTATCGATTCTCATAGATAATATAATAAAACAAGTCAAATAAATAGGATAAATGATGATAATAAAATGTACTTATTTGAGTTCATCAAATATCCCCCCACTTGAACTTTACTTGTCCCCAAGTAAACCTTAGAATTAATCGTATGAAAATGTATCCTAAAAGATGTTAGGATTTATTTTTATATTTAAGCATGTATTCGTTTTGTCATAATCACACAACCAAACACTTAACGAAGTAGAAACCAAAATAATTTTTAATGTAAAACAATTCTAAATCGTTTAGTTGCTTAGTTGTGACGAATATTCTATCATAGGCTTGGCAAGTATACGCATCTCTCCCACTAAAGCTAAGGAATAACAAGTCTAAAGCGGTAAAAAGGGTTTGTTGGTTAAGGGTTGATCATCCTTTTTAATCTCTATCGATCTCATATTCCAGAAAAGGCGACAAAATTACAAATACATGATCGAATCCACGACCACGATACTTGCAATTGCTCAAATCCTTAACTCGAATAGGCTAAAGATAGGACCAAGTAATCTTCACCAATAATATTATATCAAAAAGGGCGACAAAATCATAAATACATAGCCGAATCCACGACTACGATACTTAAGATTGCTCAAATCCCTAATCTCAATAAATCAAAGGTTTGGATGAGGAATGAGATAGGGTATGGATAATATTTGGGATACAAATTGGTGTAAAATGAAAAATAAACAAAACAGATAAATTAAAATCGTAAGTGTGGTTAATCACTTTCCCAACCATCCCATGAATAAGACTCATATCATTGAATAACTCACGCTTTAACACTTGAAACGCACGCTTTAGGTAGACACGAATTATACTCAACAAGATCTCAATCAAAGAATAACCTTAGTTGGTGTTCCCATAACGGCCAACTCCCATTCAATCCATAAATATAATATACAACAACTAGTGGTGATATCGCCCACTTCATACAAAACTTTACAAAAAGAAATGGTGTAAATTTGTAACAAAATTTGTTAGGGGCATGTTTAAACCTTGGGTGAGCACGAGGCATCATGTAAGTGATGACGTTGCTTCCACTTTTAAAGGTGATCTTTCCTTTAAATCTTTTAGCGTTAATTTCGACCTCCTTATAAAATGGTTTCCCAACGATCACGTCACCCATCTCAATATCACGATAAGCATCAATGTTTTCCACCACGGTGAAATTTGTAACAATGGTTAAATTCCCGACAAAAATAGGTACATTCATGAATATTCCAACTACGTTTTTCCCTCTATACTCAATTTTGTTTTTCATTATAGAATTATAGAAATCTTTTGACATTACATTAATTGGTAAAATAGGGAAAAAGTTGGCACTAACCTGTTTAAATCCTATCATGCAAGGAAATTGTAAATTATAAGCACAATCTACATGGATCTTTCTACCATAATCACAGAAACTAGGATATCCTTCAAATTCATCATAATTCCTAGTGTTGATCATATTGATTCTAGGTATATCCATAATTTCTCCTTCTTCAATTTCGGGTTCAAAATCCTCCATAAATTGCTCATTGATTCCTATTGGTAAATTAAGATCATTTAATTCTATGTAGTCTCCACTATAGGTCTCAAGTGATTCATTATTTACCAAGGTTTCTCCCATAAACCTAGCTTCAAGATCGAGGTCCATACGTTCTCTTAATCCTAGCACATAGACGCCTCTAATTATGCTCTTAGCAGGATTTTGGCACTTATAGACTAGTTTATTATTCCCTACCTTTAATGAGATTTTTCTTTTAAACACATTAATCTTAGCATGGGCGGTAGACAAGAAAGGTCTTCCAAGGATTAAAGGAATCTTAACATCCTCGGGCATATCTAATATAACAAAGTCTACGGGGAAAACAAACTTCTCAATCTTAACTAGCACATTTTCAGCAATCCCTTCAGGTCGTTTTACCGTTTTATCAGCCAATTCAATAAGCAGCTTAGTTGGTGCTAATTTTCCTAGTCCTAGGGTAGTGAATGTCTTAAGGGGCATAACACTAACGCTAGCTCCTAAGTCATCTAATACATTATTGAAAGGTATGTCATTAATTGAACAAGGTAAAGTAAAACTTCCTGGGTCTTTTTCTTTATGAGGCAAGGCACGTAAGTCGGTTGCAGAGCTCTCTTCTTTCATTGTAGCCTTGATCTCCTCTTCAATCTTTGCCTTCTCTTTGAGTAACCTCCTTAAACTGATTGAAGAATTAAAGAAAAATTCGGGCTTTGCAGTATCATTACCATTCATCAATCTTCTAGGAAAAGGTATGTTTGGCGTGACTTCTTCAGTAGTGTTTGGGCGAGAAGTCATGTAAAACCCAAAATTTTCATTCATTTGAAATTCCCTTTTTGCCCCTCAATTTTTTTTTTTTTTATTTTTATTTTAAGAGCACACAGTGAATTACACAAGAACATTATATTTTTAACCTAAGTATGAGAATTAAATACATGTCATTTAAAACATTACGTTATAATTAAATTTCACCTAAGGATTATAACGACTTAAAAATCTGAGGCTTCTTTAACGTTAAACACGAAATTTAGCTAAACTTTAAAACGATACGTTAATATTTGAAAATATGAAAACATGAGATACTAAACTATACAAAATAGAAAATCAACACAACTTAATTAAATAACTTTCAAGCATACCCCACGTTATGAAGTTATAGGGACCAAATTATATTACTTATTTTGGTGCACATTCATATTTTTAAATGGCAAATATAGTCACCCAAAGATCACTCCATATATCACGGCACTTAACCGAGAATTCCGGTCCAATCATATCTTCAAATCCACTTATGCATGATATTATTAATTTTACCACACGTCTAAATGGATACAATTAGCACCGAGTTTTATTTTAAAAGTTGTACACCAATTATAGTTCAAGATCAATGAGAATTTTGAAAACAACTTGGTATTCTCTTAAGTCCTATTACTCGGCCCATTCCAGCCGTCTTCTTTTAGTTGTCACCTATACCAACCAAATATTAAACACAGTAAAACACACGTAAAACCCTAAACTCTACCCATACATTGGCGGCTACCCTTTCTGTTTATCTTTCTATACGATTCAAAAGGGCTAGCAGAAGAAGACTCTCTTGGTGGCCTGATCGCGAGTTATACAACAGGTTCAAGAGGTGTGATCGTGGTTTATTCGGTTCGCTTGTTCCCTCTTGTGATCACGCTACGAGGGTATAGTATCGATCTTGTTTCATTCCTTTTTGTTCGATCTCTTTATAAATATATACATGTCGCTTAATACTATATAAATCCGTTTATTATACTTATATGTATACGTTATAACGTCACACGAAATCACCCATAATACTCACATAAAATAACGACCATATCAAGTATAAATGAAGGCTTATGAATCTGAAATTGTAAACGTATAGAGAGTGTGTTATATGGACTGGAATGGTTGTGTCGTGGTTATCGCATGGGTGGGCAGAAGAAGGATTCTTGTGGTGTCGTACAGGGCTGTAAAATGGGGCGAGATCCATGCGAGAAAAACGGGTAG
Source organism: Artemisia tridentata subsp. tridentata (assembly GCA_021014915.2). Taxonomy (NCBI): domain Eukaryota; kingdom Viridiplantae; phylum Streptophyta; class Magnoliopsida; order Asterales; family Asteraceae; genus Artemisia; species Artemisia tridentata. The sequence goes on along the minus strand of CP139505.1, from coordinate 290,752,136 downwards.
TGTGTGTGCGTGTAATGTATGTCAATAGTGTGGGAAAAAGACTAGTGTCCTTAGTTGGTTTTGGGTCGATCAAGGTTAGCACAAAACATCCATGGGTAGTGGTTATGTAGTGTGTGTCGAGAGTGTGTTTGGTTTGTTTTGGTCTCGCCAAGGGTTCGTTTCGTTAAATCTGTGAATGAATGGCTTATAAACATTCGGCATAAAATCATAAAGATGTGAACAATTATATATGTCAATCTCATATCTGTTTTGGGACCCTTCGTAGCTGTGTGATATACGTTTCTATCTCGGCTTTGCGATACTCTTTTCAAAACCGAAAATAGACATAAGTATGTATAACATGGGTTGATCTAACCAAAGTCAGTGTGCGAAGCTCGCGATCATAGTAGAACATGTTGGGTCGTTTGGCGTTTAAACATGCTAACAAGTTAGAGAATAATATAAAAGCATGATCATGGTGATATGTTGTGGTCGAATATGGTGATATATCAACTGAACATAAATGAAATAAAATGGCTTTGGAGTTGTACTTTATGTGGCATGCAGACCAATGAGAGCCAAATGAAATAAAATGAGATAATATACTTGGGAGCAAATTTTCTTAAAAAGGGTTCGAAAGCATGTAAATATATGTTGTGTAGAATTTGTATTAGCGTGTGAATCAAAAGCTAAAAGGAAACTGAGTATGATGTCAAAATGGCACGTTAAAAAAAAAAAAAAAAAGAAAAAAAAAGAAAGAGAATTGTGTTTGGTTCGAATAAATAAATAACCTACCAAAAATAGAAAGTCTCTAAAAATGGAAAGCATACTAAAAAGAGTAACCAAATTCATACGAAATTAAAGTAACATTCGATTATTAATTCGTATAGGTTCCGTGAAGCGGGAGTGGTCCGGTGTATTGTGATCTGTCTTTGGTTGTTTTTGCTATCGAATAAGGTACAGATATTCTGACCTTTCTTATAAGGTTTCTCATGACTCTTCTACATCTTTGATTTGTTTAGCTTCTGATTTGATACCCTTTGCTATGATCCCTTTGTTATGAACCTCTTATATGAACCTTTGCTATGAAACTTTGATTATGAACCTTTGATATGATCTTCTGAATCATTTGATATGAACCATTTGATATGAACCTTTTGATATGACACTCTGATTATGATATGATATCTGACTCTTAGTTTGATACCCGAGCCAAAATATGTTCCCTAGCCATGAAGGTAACATGGCCGTGTCATTGATGCACCAATGGCATGACTAGTGTGTAGCCCTAGTGATTTGGTTACACCGTCCCCATTATGATATGATATGCGCGCTTTATGATTTGTTATGGCCAATATGATTTGTTTGGGGGGCGAATGGATGCATCCTAGATATGTTCTGATATGATATGATATGCTTTGATATGATATGATATGGTGACTGGGGCTGGGTGCAATCCACTCCTTTCACAAAATATGGGAGCTGATCACTCCAACTGGTACATGAGGACACCCCTCATATTATCGGCTTATTTGAGAGGCATCCCCTCTATATGATTATGATATGCTATGATATGATTTGTTATGATATGGGCTCGTGGTGGATGACTGTCCTAACCTTTACTCTTGCACCTTTACTTACATCTTATTCATTATGCTACTTCTGTTCATTTCCGTTTACTTTCATTTTCGTTTATTATATATCTGTTCACTGGGCTTTTTAAGCTCAGCCGCGTTTCTTTTCCGCGGCAGGTTTTAGTTTGGAAGCTGGGTATGGGTGAAGAGAACCTTGGACTTAGAAGACCTTGATAGCTACTCTGGAGTATAGATGACTAGAAGTTATTGTATTTAGAATTAGTAGTTATTGAAAATTTTCATTTGAAACCTTGAATATTCAGCAATTCATTTGTAACCTTTGATAATCCTTGTATTACTATTGAATGTATGCTTTGTTTTGATCTGATATGAAACCATTAATGTGATACTTCTACCCTTGCCGGGTTGGGGTGTTACAGTGCATATGGCCTTGACATGATCTCTTGGGTTAGTTTCAGTTGAGCTAGGTAAACTTCCGTATCCCCTTTCTTGAAGAACCTTGCTCATTTGTCCGATTTGTTGTTCCAATGCTTTGATCGAAGCTCCTTGATTTCTTGTTATAGTATCCGTTGAGGCTCGGATTTCTTTGATCATAGCAGTGTTCTCTTCATGTCTTTTAGCAGCATCGGCCATAATTTGCTTTAAAGTGTCATCGAAAGTCTGCCTCCTTTCTTGATAAGTGGGATTGTAGTTGTTCTTTTGATAGTATCCCGGAGCAGCTTCCCTAAATCTTCCTGAAGGTCGGAATGGTTGTCCAAATTTTGTGTAGTATGCTTCTTCAAAAGTCTCACTTTCATTCTTATTAGGGCAATCTTTAGTGTAGTGAGGTCCTTCGCATTTTTCACATCCAACTTGGGCAGCATAAACTTTCTCATCACGCTTCTTCATCTCTCTACTAATTTTATCCAATTAAGCTTGAATTGCAGCAAACCCGTCAAAATTAGTGCTGCTCTTAGATCTAGCAGAGGTTCCGTCGTGCCATTTTTGAGAGTGATCAGCAGCTTCTTGGATAGCTTTTCTAGCATCGGCTGCACTCATTCGGGGCACAGCTCCCTTAGCATCCAAGATTTGTCTAGTAGGCACGTCCAATCCTTGATAGAACAATATTATCTCCTGCATTGGACTTAGATAATGTTGAGGGCATTTCATCAATAAGTCTTTAAATCGTTCCCAAGCTTGATAAAGAGTTTCACCAGGCTCTTGCTTGAAACTGTTGATAGCCTCCATCTTTTTAGCAGTTTTAGCAGGTGGACAATATCTTTTCAGGAATTTGCTCTTCAAATCTTCCCATGTTGTGATTGACCTAGCAGGTTCATTCCTTAGCCACTTATTAGCATCTCCTTTAAGCAAAATCGGAAAGATTCTTAGCATAAGTTGATCGTCAGAGACTCCTTCTGTAGTAAACAAATCTGCAATCTCGAGGACTTTTTCAACATGTTCATTAGCATCTTCATGTTTTGTTCCACTGAAAGCATTTTCTCTTAGCTCCTTGAGAAACTGACCCTTCAACTCAAACTTTAACTTTTCATCAAACTTCGGTCTAGCAACTCCTGAACTGTAATCAGCACGGGTTTTGTTCATGTATTCCTCCATAGTAGTGTTTTCCGTCATTGTTTCTGTTTCTTCTGTCTCCTTCTCTTCAGAAAAGTAATCAAGCTCGAACGAACTTGAAATTTCAAAGCTTTTTGTGTTGAAAAGCCTTTTAAGCGAATGTAAGGCTCGTTAAGGATCTTCGTAAGGTTTAATCAAGTTCTTAGTTGAACTCCTGGTCATGCACTTCCTGAAACCATCACAAAAGCATCAGTAGGGTATGTTCAAGAAAGTATGAAATCAGAGAATTAACAACGAAAACGGAATACGAAAAATAAAAGTTGCTGATATCTGTAGACGATGCGCCGTATCCAAAAAGTTGGATACGCCGTATCTTATTACGTTAAAATTTAATCAGACTTTTATTCAGAAAACAGATACGCCGCTTATGAATTAAAATGCGCCGTATCAAGTTTAAATTATCAAAAATCGATTATATTTATTAAAATTAAATGCGTCGTATTAGCAAAAGCTAATGCGCCGTATTTTCGTTACGTTTCAAAATACAAGATTTTTGATTTAGTAGATGTGCCGTATCGATAAATATCGATGCATCGTATCTGTTTTAATAATTCGAAAACTGTTTTTAATTTAAATAGAAAATACGCCGTATCTGTGAAAACAGATGCGTCGTATGGCGTTTGGGTTTAGAAAAATTTCTTATTAAAAACAGAATACGCCGTATCTTGGGGAAAGATGCGTCGTACTCGAATTTATCAAACGCGTTGTATTTTGTAAAAATTAAACGCAATACGCCGTATCTGTGAAAACAGATGCGCCGTATCGTTTGTATTAGCACAGTACAACGATAGCAGAATGCAGAAAAATAGAAAAAGAAAAACAAAAAATAAAAAAAAAATAAAAAGAAACAAAAATTACAGAAAATAAAAACACACAAAAACAGAAAATATGCAAACTATACAATGAATGCAATCTATCTAATATATAACAGGGTTAGTGGTTAGAATCTAAAAATAAACTAAAAAGAAAAACCTAATTAAAATACTAATCAAATTAACAGATAATAACAATTCACTCCCCGGCAGCGGCGCCAAAAGCTTGATGCGCGCGTGTGTCGTTGCGGTTTAGCAGTATTAATGCCAACTCAAGTTTTAAATTTATATTTAGCCAACTTATCAATAACACACACACTTAACGAGCAGTGTACCCGGTCAGTATGAATATAATGGTAAGTAGAGTGTCGATCACTAAGAGTGGAACGTATTATCTACTTATTCTAATCAGTATTTTAATATCCTAAGTTAGCTATACAACCTAATCTAACGCAAGGGGGTTCAGCCTGAGAGACTGGCACGGTTTGGTTGTGATTAAATATAAACTAAACTAATGAGCACGAATCAGCGATTAGCACACACGTACACAGATAGATACTCGAGAAAATAAGAAGACCTGTCCTGATAATTAAGTAGCTTGTCACTTGTTTTATTGCTAGTTTTATATGAAGTGTATATAATTAAACCTTTCTCGTTGGCTCTAATCTTATCGGCGAGTAAACTCTTAATGATTACTTATGTCTATCCTATTTATTAAAGAGACGCTAAAACAAATAGGCGAGGAAGGGGCATGGCGACCCAAGCAATGGTCAGCTAGACACAGAGGTTATCAATGCACTAATAAAAGTCACCAAAGACATCAACATATAAACTTTAATTAATGGGAAAGCAATATTAAGGGGAGTGCATGATTTTCCGTAGTCACATGACACAAGCCCATCAATCCTGATGAATTAAAGTGTACTAATACAATAAAACAAAACTACTTAATGAATTGAATACATGCAGGACCTTCTTACAGCTCTTGTATCTTCGTTTAGGTGTGTCTTGTGCTGCTTGGTCGTCTGAATTCGGCTCTAGGGTTCTTCTATCTTCGGTCTCTGAGTTAAGCTAAGTGTCTCGAAATTCGTCTGGCCTTGGGGTATTTATAGTTTCTGTCTGAGGGATAGATGCGGCGCATAGAATTGTTAGATGCGGCGCATTGACTTAACTTCGCGTGGGGTCCAAGATTAATATATTCAGGAATATTCGTACACCGTCTTCAGATGCGGCGTATCTTAACTTTGTATGTGGCGCATGTACTTGGATCGTAACTTGTGAAAACTTGATAGTGATACGCCGTATGTTAGAAGTATAATGCGGCGTATCTGGAGTAGAACGAGCTTGATCTTCTGGATTTCAGTAGGCTTTTGACATCTTGCTTGTTTTGCTCCATAATTAATCCAAAATCGCCAAGTTTCACATAATGCTTGTTTTTACCTGAGAATTACTAAAGTAAACGTTAATGTATCAATTCTCATAGATAATATAATAAAACAAGTCAAATAAATAGGATAAATGATGATAATAAAATGTACTTATTTGAGTTCATCACTTTATAAGCATTTTGGGTTCCACTTGTGACAGAAAACAAGCAAACATGCAATTCTGAAGGTCTTTGTGGCTGTTTCTTTAATGAAGAGATTGAGCAAAGAAACCTTGTTCCTTCAAATCTTTAACCATTCTCCTTGTTTGAACAACAGACTTTGGCTCTCCAAGGATCTGTTCCTTGGGATGATTCTTGTGAACTCTTGTAGTTGGAATAGGACTGACTGGTACCTCATCTTCCATATTGGTTAAGTCAACCTCTGCACTAAACCCATCCAAAGCTTCATCATCTGTATCTTCATAGATATTAATCAAACAAGACATATTAGGATCATCAGGATAGTCATCATCAGCAAAAGATCTTACATCTTTGGCAATAGTAGGAAATTTTGGTGCAGTAGTAGAAACACAAGGCTTAGCACTAGTAACTTTTGGTTTAGCAGTAGAATCATAGTTACTGCTGCTAGTTTTTATTTCCCTTGTTTTCAACATTTGCTGATTCATTATTCTGCACTTCATCAACAATTTATGGTCCTTCATTAACCACTTTTCCAGCATCAGAAGGTTTAACCCCACCTTCTGTATCTCCTTTTGGTACTTTATGAACAACATCATCTTCTTGTGAACTCTTTCTCTCTTTCCCTTTGGCTGTGAAAGTTGGATCAAGCTTCCATTTTCAATCAAAAGAAATTCCTTTGCAGATTCATTCACCTTAGCTTGTGTACCTGCATTAGAATCAGCTTTTGTACCTGCAGACTTATTAGTTGTACCTGCAATCACTGGCTCATAATTCATGCTTTTGGTTAGTGAATCAATATCAAACAGCCAGTCAGGTCCACTTCCTGCAACATTAGTTGTGGTTTCACTAAACCTAACATGCAAGTTTTCTTCCACATACCTAGTTCTTTTATTGAATACCCTAAAAGCTTTACTATTGGTCAAGGTTGCAAAAATCGTGAATCGGTAGTCGGGCGGTCGACCCCCCTGTAGCTTGTAATCAGTCTAGGCGGGATTAATCGGTGATTAATTGGATTGGCATTTTCAACAAGTTTTCTGTATTTCTGGCAAGTTTTAGGTATTTTCGGTAAATTTTAGGTATTACTGGCAAGATTTTTCTTAAAAAACATCTTAAAATAGATATAAACAACAAGTATAAGTTATTAAACAATTTTACGGCGAGTTTTGGGTATTTACAACAAGGTTTAACGGTGTCGGGCAAGCTTGACCACCGTTGACCGTCATTAACCATCATTGACCATGGTTGACCGAGTTGTTTGACCGATTTACAAAAATCGAAAAGGTTGGTGGCCTTGTAGCACCTAATCGGCGATTTATCAGCCTTGTAGGCCTTGTTTTGCAACACTGCTATTGGTAGAGTATCCAACAAAGAATCCTTCATCAGCCTTCTCATCAAACTTGCCTAGTTGATCAATAGTATTCAAGATAGTAACAGGACACCCAAATGGTTTTAAGAAATCTATCATAGGTTTCCTACCATGTAACAGTTCATAAGGGGTCTTGTTATGAGGCTTAACTACTTTACTCCTATTTTGAACAAAACAAGCAGTGTTGACTGCTTCAGCCCAAAAAGTAGTAGGTAATTTTGATTCAGACAACATAGTCCTTGCAGCCTCAATAAGTGTCATATTCCTCCTCTCAGCAACACCATTTTGTTGAGGAGTTCTAGCTACACTAAACTGTCTTAAAATACCTTTTTCCACACAAAACTGGTTCATAACTGTAACACCCTAGGCAAATCCTACATCGGCTGTGGCCTGGAGAGATGCTGGGTTCATAAGATTACATTCGCCTTACAATGACACAACGCGTTTTGTGGTCTACTGCGGGTGGAGTTCTTAGGAACTGGCAGTTAAGCGTGCTCATGTGAGAGTAGTACTGGCTTGGGTGACCTGTTGGGAAGTCTTCAAATGAGGCCACAAAAACAAAGCCGTGAGCCTGCGGGCAAAGCGGACAATATTGTGGTCTGAGTAGGCGGGATGATACAAGTGGTATCAGAGCCACTCCTGAGCCGTTCAGGATGGTGGGGCAAACCTCATCGAGGACGATGAGTCCCTAGGGGGGTGGGTGATTGTAACACCCTAGGCAAATCCTACATCGGCTGTGGCCTGGAGAGATGCTGGGTTCATAAGATTACATTCGCCTTACAATGACACAACGCGTTTTGTGGTCTACTGCGGGTGGAGTTCTTAGGAACTGGCAGTTAAGCGTGCTCATGTGAGAGTAGTACTGGCTTGGGTGACCTGCTGGGAAGTCTTCAAATGAGGCCACAAAAACAAAGCCGTGAGCCTGCAGGCAAAGCGGACAATATTGTGGTCTGAGTAGGCGGGATGTTACAATAACACTATTCTTAAACTCAGTTCCATTGTCACATCTTATCACTTTAACTTTATGATTTACTAGGTTTTCAACTCTTGTTATAAAAGCCTTAAGAATGCTAGAAGTTTCATCCTTACTTGAAACTGTTGCTAGAAAGAAAACCAATCTACTATAGCATCCACTGTCAAATATGCATTTGTCCTTTAATTCCTCTTGTAGATTGCCCTGCACATAAAATAAGAGAATCAGTTTCTCTTGAGGACCCAAGCCATTACTGACTTGGATCTGCCTTGTGCATCAACATAGTCAAATCTCTTTAAATCCATTGATGCACTGCTGTTTCTGGAAACATGATCTAAAACTTTTATTTTTGGTTTTCAGACCCAACAAGCTGAGGCCTTTACTGCATAAAAATGGTTGCCCAAAACAGTGTTTGTTATCAATTTTGGCTCAGCAGTAGAAACTGCTTTTGCCTTAGCAGCAGAAACAGCTGTATTATTTTGAAAAGGCCTTTGTGGAGGAGCAGTAGTAATTGACCTAGTTGCACCAGATCTCATCAATACTGCCCTTGGAACCATGTTTTTGTTAGCATGAGGGTGAGTCTTTTTAGAAAAGTTTTTGTGGTTCACCCTTTTGTGTTGGTTCCAAACTGGTTTTTGGTAGTAGAAACATTTTTCTTGTAGGTGCTCAAAACTACCACAATGATAACAAGCCTTTTTAACTAACTGAAAATCACTACCTAACTTTTGAGAAATTAGGTTGTTCCAGTTTCTTTGTTTACCTCTAGGCCTGTTATTAAACTTTCTAGGTTGCTTTCTAGGTTCATCATTATATTCAACCATTTTTCTAGTGATTCTATTACCTAACACAGGTTTCATAAACTTAACTTGTTTAGCCTTTGATTTAACTGTTTTAGGAAATTCTTCCTTTTTAACCTTTGGTGGTGACTCAACCTGTTCCTCGTCACTATCTGACATCCAATCTTCAACTATTGGTGCATCAGAATACTACTTTTCAACCTTAGGTTTTTCATTACTAGCCTCACTAGTTTCACCTACAGGTTTGCTATCAAGTTCACTTATAAAAGACAATTCTTTCTTAGGGGGTGCAGAGGCACTCTTAACTGGAGGAGCTACATCATTATATCCTATGCCACTACCTTTCCTCATTAATTAACTCTCAATAGACTTATGCACAAGATCAGATGCAAATTGCTGTTTCTCAACTCTAACTACATGTTTTTTTTCCCAATCAAAGTTGCATCTTTTTCTTGTTCAGCCTCTTCTAGCTTTTTATTAAGTATATTTATCTCCCTGTTTTTAATAAAAAGATTACCTTCTAGTATATGAATTCTATCAACATACTCTATCTCATTCTGTTTAAGAAATTCAAGCCTTTGTTCTACAGATTTTAAGCCAACTTTATAACCTAAGTTATCTAGTTTGAATTTCTCAATTTCAACTCTAAGACTTTCATTCCTAGACTTAAGCTCTTCAATAGTATCTAAACAAGATTTAAATGAACAACTAGAATCATTAGATACCTCTGAATCAGAACCAGATGATGAATAAGCCATAAGAGCAAAGTTGTGTCCTTTGGGTCCTTCTTCTGCCATAAAAGCAAAGTTGGGTCCTTCCTTAGCCTGATCACTCCAATCATAATCTCCTAGACCATCACAAGACACCAAAGCTGTAGTAGTCTTGTTATCTTCAGTAGCAGCCTTCCTTGAACTTTCTCCATTCTTCTTAGGTGCCCTACATTCCCTTGCAAAGTGACATTTTCTTTGACAGTTTTAGCACTCAATCTTGGACTTATCAAATCCTATGTTGTTTTGTCCTTTAAATTTGAGCTCCCTTCCTGTCTTCTTCAAAAACCTTCTGGCCCTCATTGTCAGCATAGCCATTTGCCACTTCAAATCAATTTCTTCAAGATCATCAAGATCAATTTGTTCCAAATCCTGATTCATAATTGGAGTACTGGTAGTAAGATCAGCCAAGTAAGCACAAATAGCAGCATCACTAATGTTATCACTGTTTGTTGAACCAGCAGTAGAAACATTAGTGCTAGCAGTAGAAACTCCATAAGCAGCAGTAGAGTGAGTTTCCTGAGTGTTGCCAGAACTTTTGTTGTTGGAGGACACAAAAGCTAGGTTTTGTGCATTAGAGGATGAACTAGATGACCCTTTCACTTCAGATTCATACACTTTCAGGTTGTTGTACAAATCATCTAAACTCATTGTGTCAAAATCATCTTTGTTTCTCCAAACCACTGTGTGCATACTCCATTCAGATAACAAACTTCTCAGAAACTTAAGATTGATATCTTTTTGAGGAACTAGAACCTTCATAAGTGCTAATTGACTTATAAGCTTCTAAAGTCTGTCATATGTAGCATCAATATTTTCAGTACTTGAGGCAACAAAGGTCTCAAATTGATGCTTCAGAAGATTTTTCCTTGACTTCTTGGTACCCTCATTCCCACCAAATCTTAGCTCAATTGCTTCCATTAAAGACTTAGCATCCTGAATATGACTAAAGCTCAATTGATACTCATTAGGTATGCCTATTATGAGAATACTATGAGTCTTGATCTCCAACCTTCTTTGAGCCTTGTCATCAGCAGATTTAATGGGTACCGGTTTCCCATCATCAGCTTTTGCTGGTAAAGTATCACCATTCAGAATGACTTCCCACATTGAGTAGTCAAGCATCTTGATGTATTGTTGTATTCTCATCCTCCAAAGCTCATACTCTCCAGGCTTGAGCATGGGCACTTTTGATGCAGTCACCATGTGTGTTGATTCGGATTCCATGACTTGAGTAGATTTTGAACAGATCTGAGTTAACAAAAGTTCTTCTTGATCACAGCTTCTAGATCACAAGCTCTGATACCACTTGTTGTTCCCAGTTGAGCAATTGATCTAGTTAGTTATCTTAGATGTGAATCTAAAACAACAAGTATAGAAACTATCTTGACTTGTAAACTATTAAACACAACGCGGAATATTATGTTTAATCTTAAGAAGAACAATGTATGAAACAGTAGAATTCTCAACAAACAGTTCAATATATTGAATATATGAATACTCAAGAGTATTAGGGTTTACAACCATGAAGTGAATCGACTCTAACAATGATACGTACTAAACTCTAACCCTAGAATCTCCTTTTATAGACTAAGGAGCCCTAGTCGGTTTACAATAGCTTTCTATATAAGCAAAATCTTTTAGAATCTATTCTAACCTTATCTAACACATATTTTACATAGTTTATCTCTTCAGCAGTAGTATGAATTACTCTAACCGCAGTATCTTTTACTCTAGCAGTAGTATTCTTGCAGCGGTAGACTCTTCAATACTAGCAGTAGTATAGAATACACTAGCAGTGGTATGACAGTTAGAGTATTTTTCATTATGCACCATAAGCAGTTGTATCATTCAGAGCAGCAGCATCTCTAAACCCAACAAGAAGTGATATTGTCATTTATTTTGTGTTTGATGTTTTATATTCATATAAGAAACACGTGTCGTTCATTAAATAATCATTTCTATCATGAAACTATCTCTTCCATCGGACGGGTCTTAAAATCTAGTGTAAAAATATAATAATAAATCAAAATACCAAACTATCCTTCATTTAAGCTATTAAAAGACCATTATAAGCTAATATTACTATTCATTTAAAACTTTTTCAACAATTAATAACAAGGGTTGATAAAAGGTTATTTTCTTTGTGCGAGTCGTTAGTCTTAACTGAAATTGATCCTACTTACGATCAGATTTTAGGAAATGTTGATTTCATTGTTGTTGTGTCTCGCTTGATCTGACTAGATATTGATCACATTGCTTTGTGGTCGATTAAGCCAATTTTTTTTTTGGTAAATCATCATCGTCATTCTAAATATGGATCTTAATTGTTCGACTTATACTTAGGAGGCATTTGCCTATTTGGATCACTTTGTTTATGTGTATTTTTTTTATGAAAGAGTTCATCGTTTGCGAAGTCTACAATTACTAAATTAGTCTCCAAAACAATGATGAGCACATTGAATATGATTTAATGAAGATATGTTCATAAAAAATAAAGCGTGTTTCAGATTAAACTAAAAGAAGCGAGAGCAATGGAGATTCAGATGATGAAAAAGCCAAACTCAACGATAATATGAAAGCATCAAAAAAAAAAGAGGGGAAACATAAGAGGATAAGGCAAAAGAATTTGCGTCACATGTACGAAAAAAAATCACATGTTTCTTCTAAACATCTTGTTTATGCAAAGCACATATAGCATTCCAACAAAGACGTTAATATTTTGCAATTTCTTTCACCATATCCTCTGTTGTTTACCAGCTTTCTTTTGATAAGTACATTGTATCAATGATCATGGCTTTTTAATCAACTGAATTTGAAGTGCAATCGCATAATAGACATTGTCATTTTCTTCTCAAAACCGAAATACATTGAGCATCTTTGTCATCGCTTTCACTTCTTTTTAATCTAATATGAAACCCATATTCTTTTTGATGAAAATATATTCATTTCCATTAAATCACAATGACTTTGGCCATCATCATCATCATCATCATCATCATCATCATCAGCATCATAATCATTTAAGTCAGCAAACTCTGGAAGTTTGGACCCTTTTACCTCGAACCCTGGAGGTGGAGAATGCCATATGTATTCTGTCACTAATGAAGTTAGTGAAAATTTACTTCCAACAGTTATTATTTACCGTTCGTACATGCAAATAATAATAGGTCTAAGCCATGACAAAATAATCTAAAACAAATTCATAAACTTTTTGTGTAGTGATAACGTACCTAAAACAAACACCCTTTTACCGTACATAAATTAACAGAACACAATGATATAAAAAGATTATTTTTCAATCAAGAAAACACCCAAAAAGATTAACACAAAAAACCCCTTAAACACCAAAAATACAATAAAAGTACAAAATTTTTATTAAAAATATTTTTTTAAGCAACAAAACAACCACATACATGATAAAAAGCTAAAACAAACAGAAAAAGTCAACTAAATAACTGATTACTTCCATCTTGATTTTCTTTGTATGCCTCCTTAGGTAAACTGCGTCGATTTGTCAACAATAATACCTTGACGTTTTGATCTTAAACACCACTTTTGGGACCAAAAATTAGTTTGATTTAGTGTATTTATGCTTTGGCTAAGATATAAAGAATTGGCTACCAAAAGTGGTTGCATTTTATGCCATCCAGTTTTTGCCAGACCATAATTACAACCCAATAGGTGAGCAAATCATCATAGCCAAGCAACTATTATCTGAATCGGAAAGGTGATTTGCATAAAAGGGTAGCTGATGAAATCATATGCGTAAAAAGAAAAAGCAGTCATTTTATGAGTCTTATATTCATAAACAACGAAAAAAAGGATCAATTGGCCATGGATTCAAACTTACTATGTTGCCTCGCCAATATGCAAATAATCTCACTTTGTCCCAAAGTCACTGAAAAAACATTTAAACTTTATCATCACAGCCTCCTACATTACCCTTTTATACAAAAAGCAACCTTAAAAAACTGTTTGTAAACACAGTCTTTTCCGCCACACACTGTTCTGGTAAGATATAAGATTATATGTTACTGTGCATGAAGGTTGGAGAAACAAAGAAACGACAAATTCGATGTAGCTTAATTAATATCCCATCTACGATCATAGAGGTTGCTAATCCGAGGTTTCCTTGCGCTCAACCATCCTTTTAGGTTTGGCTACAAAGCAACATCCTCGACAGATCATGAATATTAAACAAAGGTTACAGTACTTATGAAATGAGCACTTATGACCATAGCTTATACAAAGCTCATACACGGCTCATAACTGTGATTCGTAAACAGTCTCTACACTTATCATCATAGTTTATAGGCAATTAACACACAGCGTATGAAACAACCACACATGAAAACACTTTTAGTTGGGGCTGCTAAATGTTGTCGTCTTTTTGGACTATTAAATCAGGCAATATACGTGTCCTGTTCAATAGTTCAATGATAAATTTGTATTGATAAATTAGTTTTTAGCTTGCGATCATAGAGGTTGTTAAGGCGAGCAAAACTTGCACCTAACCATTCTTCCATTTCTCGCAGCAAAACAACACTTATTAAATCAACACTTATGACTACAAATTATATATAAATAATACATATAATTTCAAAAGATATTGTATCATAGCATGATTAAAACATCAATTCTGCACAACGAAATAAAACACAATTCATACAACTTATAATCATACACAACTTATAAGAACTCAAAACAACCGCAGTTTGCTCAAAATGAGGCTATACAGACAACATCTATATAAAAAAAATACAAACACAAATCCACAGGCCCCTTACCATTTTGACTGCAGTAATAGTGGTTGCTAAGCCGAGAAAATCTCGCACTCAACCATCCTACCATTTTACACAGTAAAAAAAATTGAAAGATCATTACGGCAAAAAAACATAGCTTATAGCACTGATGAAATCAACATTCATGACCAAAAACTTATACGCATTGCACAAAGATCATATGACCACAAAATCACACAAACTTATCATTTTGACTGTGATAATAGTGGTTGCTAAGCCGAGAAAATCTCGGACTCAACCATCCTACTATTTTACATAGGCTAAAAAGATAACAATAAATTGAAAGATCATTACGCCCCAAAAACACACAGTTTCTAGCACTTCAACATTCATGACCACAACTTATACATATTGCACAAAAATCATAGGACCACAAATTACACAAACTTATCACTTTGACTGCGATAATAGTGGTTGCTAAGCCGAGAAAATCTCGGACTCAACCATCCAACTATTTTACATAGGCCAAAAAGATTAAAATAAAAAAAAAATAAAAAAAAAAAATCGAAAGATCATTGTAGCACTTACAAAATCAACAATCATGACAGTAGCTCATACACATTGCACAAAATCATATGACCACATATAATACAAACCACATAAAATCAGCGAAATAAAGCACAACTTGTAGCACATCATATAAAATCAACACTTATAAACACATAGCATACTTATCACAAACCATATACAAAAAAAAACACACATATCCAGAATTACACTAATAGCATACAAAACTAAAAAAGACACAGAAATACCATATGTCAACCAATCAAATGGCTATGAAACATCCTCGACGATTGTTAAACCACCGAAAGCACTAAACATTCACCACCATCGAAGCTACTAAACATTCACCACTCTTTCAATTCAATCCATATTAATGAAACCACCACTGTGCCTATATTTAGAGAGAAAAATGAGGGTTGCATGTATTTTGATAATGTGTGGATCTGAGAGACAATTTAGGGTTTAGACACGTAGATCTCAAAGATGACACGTATCTTGCCTGATTTATTAAGGCTAACCACTCGACTGCCTAGTTTATAACGAAAACAGGCCATCAAACAAAAAAGGATGACCCAATTACAACCCATAAACCAAAATGGCCCAACACACAACCAAACGACACACCCAAAACAACAAAAAATGACATATCATACAACAAAACGACGTTGTATCGTATGTTCTGCCTTCAATACGGCGTCGTCCGCACGCCTAATGTATAATAGAGTAATATCCTAAAATATTTGTTTGCACTTATTAATTAATATTACTATGTTTTAATTTGAGCCATCGTAATCAATTTCTTCATGTGACGGTTACGTTGGTAGTTCATGTGATTGTTATTTTTTTTAAGAAGATAGTAAATTGATGCAAAATCTGGATGCAACATAAAATGAAGAAGATGAAGAGTAGTTGATTTGTCAGATGTTTTATCATTTTATCTATCTTATTTGTACAAACTGGATATGTTGTGATGCGCTACTAACACAAATAGAGGATTACGATTGAAAATGCATAATCTGGAATTAAAAAGTCTCAAAATTGGTGCAAAGGTGGCAAAAGTGTTGCAAAAGGGTATTCTTAGCTTTTAGAAATAAAAGTCGCAATTTTAACAATATGACACAAAACTAAGTCAAGTTAGAAATAAGTGTCATCTTATGTCACAGTTTTGAAAATTTTTCAAAGTTTCTTAGATTTTTTAGAATGCGTTACTATGGTTATTTAAATATCTGATAAATGTTGATTATAAATTGTGATTTAATCATCTAAACGTCCTGTATATGCCAAGTTGTTGCTATATCATTTGTAGAAAAAGATTTCTCTGGCTCTTCCAGCTTATATTTGTAGAAAAAGAGTAGAAAAAGATTTCTCTGGCTCTTCCTCGGAGTTCTGTTTCTTAAAAAATTGGTCGTTCGAAAAAAGAGTAAAAGACGACCCACATGCAATGCCAAGATTCAAATATTTATTAATCATTACTCACTCACTCACTCGCTTCGATTCGTACAACTTTTGTCGGAAAAAAATGGTCCAGACGTTGGTGTAAGTATATACATATTGGTGACAACCAAATATTACACTATCTATGCCCAATTGATCCAATAAAGTTCCTCCAATCACGCCTTTTTCATATTGCAATCATCAATATTCTTGTCTAGTCTCAAGCTGACGATGGAGGCTCTCTCTTCGCTCCGTGAATAGGTCGACCATCCGATGCCACACCACATGACTAGTGAATTTTACTAGCCACGCATGTGTGGTACGATAAAGGTCACTCAATAAAGCACTTGCTATGTTCATGTGGCTCCCATTTTGGGAGCATTATGATCCTTTTGCATGGTGTTCGGGCACAAGATATTTTGGACACTTATCCTTCCAACAATCCTAATAACTTGAACTTCTTTTGGAATAACAGTTATCTTACACAGAATCAAAGTGGTTGTGTCACACTGGTATCCATTTGTGAGAATGCTCTTTTAGGCCACCAAATGGTTGTAGGTTCAAGCCCTAATAAGACAGATAAAATAAATTTGTTGTGTATATACTACGAGACATAGTTATCGTTCAAAATAAATAAATTATCTTACATAGAACAATAGAGTCACTAGTCCAATCGGGACTTTTCCCGGCGACAAAAAAAGGGTCGTGCCGGCGACATAACGTCAGCACGTAGTGAATGCCGACGACAGTTCGAAGGCGGTTGATAGTCGAGAATCCCCCGTCGGGACTTACTGTGCCGACGACATTTCCCGATGCTCGTGTGGGACCCACAGCCATTTTCAGTCCAAGAATTTTGGCATTCGACAAATATTGTACCGACGACGTTAAACCTAATTAATAACTTAATTAACAATACGGTCAACGAAAGTCAAACCGGTCAACGAAAGTCAGAAAGTCAATGAAATTCAAAAGTTAATTATATACCGACGACACTCAAAACGGTCAACGAAAGTCAGAACAATCAACCAAAGTCAAAATGGTTAACGAAAGTCAAAAGTCAACGATAGTCAAAATATTTGCTCAAATTTACCGACGACATGTCGTCGGTAACTTATAATACTGCTGCTGCACAACAGCCTGCACAGCAGTAGTTTTCCAGATTTTTTTGGGAAAAAGTCTACACAACCCAAACCTGTATACCACCAATACCAACATGCCAATATCCCAAAACAAGTTATAACGGCTAAGACACTTATATATAATCGCTAAACACCCTCAAATACATTAAAACGTTTCAAATTCGACAAAACGGGTGTTATAATCTACGAATCAAGCTGCCAATACCACAAAAGTTGCTATATCCGCAATGTTCAAGTCGCTAAAATGTTAAAGTGTACGATAATAACATACGGATGAGTCAATAGCATACGGATGGACAAAGTCGAGGTGTTAAAGTGTTAAAGTGTATAAAATACGGATGAGGATCAATAACATACGGATGGAGAAAATGTTAAAGTGTGCAAAATAACCCATACATATACCTCATTGCCCCTCGTCATCATCGGGACAGCCATCATCCTCGAGATCGCCACTGCCCGAGCAGCCTGCCTCGCCGGCGCCACTCCCACTGCCCGAGCCTTCCTCGCCCACGCCACTCCCACTGCTCGAGCCTGTCTCGCTTTGAGAAGGCAGCTGGCTCATCAACTGGGCCCAATCGGGGTTAGCCTGTAACACAGTCATAATTTGAGTGAGTTTGCGCTTATTGTCCTTAGCATCTTCTTCAACTTCTTTGATCTTGGAATCTTTCTCGGCCATCATCTTGTCAATCTCGGGCCCACTGTACGAACCGGGAGGCGGCATGGGTATCTTTGTCTTACCACTGCCTGCTAACACCCTACCCCTACCGGCTATATAACCCTGCTGCTTGCCCTTTAAAACCATGTCAAGTATCTCTTCCTCTGTGTAGGCTATCCAAGTAGGCGTGTTAGCTCCCAGATCCCGCAGTTCGCACATCTCTTCCTATGTAGTTGAAAAAAATGATAAAATTAATATATTACTCGGGTTACTACATTATGTTTCAATAAATCATTAAAGTGCGTGTAACAAAAAAAGCGGTACTTACGTATTGAACACGGGCCTCGTCCTGCAACCATACACCGTCCTTGCAACGCTGGTCGTGGAAGCTCTGTATGAGGGACGGGTACTTACGGTTCTCACTCCTCTGAAACTGTATATATATATATATATATATATATATATATATATATATATATATATATATATATATATATATATATATATATATATAGACACACACACACACACATGCATATAATGTGAAACAAATTAAAAACGACAAATCAAACACCATATATATAATGAACAATATTTAAAATAATCATAATGTGTCTTACGTATTCGTGTCGAGATGTGGCCAATGACCGAGATCCGTGGCGGCTATAGACCTTGTTCTTTTTCCTATTTTCCTTATTGACTTTGGCCCTTTTGCCGTTCTTCTCCTTGAGGTAGAACTGAATATGCTTCTCCCACATAGACGGCTCCATGTTCGGAGGAGGGTTTCTAACATAATAACAAAAACAAAAAATTAACATATATCAATTGCTAACATATTAAAAAAATTAAGAAATATCAAAAAATTAACAAAAATAAAAAAATTTACCTTCGTATCTCATCCATCTTGTCAGCCCCACCTGGTATTGTCCAGTGATCTCGCTTCATGTCATGCTTGTTGTCCCAATAGCGACCTGCGAGATAATTGTTGATGCCATCTCTGATGGTCTCCCACCGGGGTGAACGCATGTGGGTCCTTACATCAAACATTTTCTGCAATCAAATATAACTCAAATAAATTTAAATAAATAAACAAATTTTTTGATTTTTGTTAATTTTTTGATATTTGTTAATTTTTTTAATATGTTGGATAATATATATATTTGTTAACTAATATATATAGATAAATAAATAAACAAATTTGTTAACTAATTTTTTGATATTTGTTAACTAACGAGGTGTTTAACCCGCGCGTTGCCGCGGGAGGTTTGCATATGTAATTTGGGCATGTGGCGACGATGGAGCAGATGTGGCGATGATGGAGCTGTATGGGTAATATGCATAAATGGTTTTGATGTTAATATATTAAGAAACATTCATACAGGCCAAATATTGCATAAAACACATCAGTTTTTGCTCCTATGGGGGCAAATGTTTCACAAAACAGATACATGTTTTTACACATATTTGAGCCATTAAAATTGGGCAAATGCTTCGCTGCGGAGTGTTTGAAATCGACATCTCTAAGACACCCAGGAATTGAGTACACAACAGAATCCATACGACATTGAGCCATTAAAATAAGAATTATGTCTTAACACTGATAATTGGTTCTAGTAGATTTTCATTCATATCAAATACATACAATACCAGTTTGTGGACATATACAGAAACGTTATAAATGCATACAATAACAGAGCCATTAAAACTTGATGCGCGTCATTCTCTTATGGCTTTAAACTCCAACTTATCAACACTTCCTATCCTTGCAGCAATATTTTTCCCAGTCTATACAAAAGCCACGTTCAGCTGCCATCCGTTGCCTCATACCAATGTAAAAATTATTGTTCAACAGCTTCTAGTTGTTAATTGTGATATTTCTGTGATCTTGTTACGCTCTACACGACATTTCTTGAGGATGTGGCCATCTGATAATAATGTGACAGTTAGATACTAAGTATATATATATATACACAAGTTATACACAATTGACTCCCCAAAATCCCACATTCTTTTAAGAAAAATCAGCATTTACCTGATGTTATCATGAAAAAATAGTCACTTTGGCATTTACTTCAATTAAAGGTCATATTCTCAGTATGAATTGCATCGCATATGTGCAAATGCTTCAAAATCTGGTTGACCCACTTCACTCCTGCCACGCATATATGGGTAAGGTCGAGAATCTCAGTATGAATTGCACCGCATATGTGCAGAGCATCAATTGAACGAAAGGTTTGGTGGCTCATTGATGAACTCAAATAAGTACATTTTATTACTATCATTTATCCTATTAATTTGACTTGTTTTACTATATTATGTATGAGGATTGATACTTAATCGTTTACTTTTGTAATTCTCAGGTAAAAACAAGCATTTGGTGAAACTTAGCGATTTTGGACTGATTATGGAGCATAACATGCAAGAAGTTAAGAGTCTACTGAAATGAAGAAGATCAAGACTAATCTGCTCCAGATGCGCCGCATCTCACTCTCGACATGCGCCGCATCTCTATCAAGATATCACCAGATACGATCCAAGATACAAGAGGACATGCGCCGCATCCAATCATGGAGTTACGCCGCATCTTCTGGCGGTGTACGAATATTCCTGAATATTATAATCTTGGACCCCACGCGAAGTTAAGTACATGCGCCGCATCTACTTACTAGATGCGCCGCATCTTCCTTCAGACAGAAACTATAAATACCCCAAGACCAGACGAATTTCGTACGGATTATAATATAACCTAAGTCCGAACAGAAGAACAAAAGGACGAATTCAGTCAAGGAGGCAGCACAAGACACACCCAAATCAAAGATACAAGAGCTGTAAGAAGGTGCTGCATGTGTTTAATTCATTAAGTAGTTTTGTTTTATTGTGTTAGCAAACTTTAATTCATCAGGATTGGTGGCTTGTGTAATGTGACAACGAAAGATTGCACTCCCTTTAATACTTGCTTTCCCATCAATTAAAGTTTATATGTTGATGTCTTTGGTTACTACTTATTAGTGCATTGATAACCTCTGTGTTTATTAGTGGCTTGCGGGCATTTGACTGCGGGACATAATGTGGCTCCCACGGTTATTACTAAATTGATCACTTAGGAATAACTTTTAGACATAAGTAATCATTAAGGGTTTACTCGCCGATAAGATTAGGACCAACGAGAAAGGGTTAACTACATACACTTCATATAAAGCTATCAATAAAACAAGTGACAATCTACTTAATCATAAGGACAGCCCTCTTATTGTCTCGAGTATTTATCTGTGTCCGTATGTGCTACTTGCTGATTCGTGCCTATTGGTTTATTTTATTATTTAATTGCAAACAAACCGTGCCAGTCTCTCAGGCTGAAACCCCCTTGCGTTAGGATATTAAAATACTGATTAGAATAACGAGATAATACGTTCCACTCTTAGTGATCGACACTCTACTTACCATTATCTTCATACTGACCGGGTACACTGCTCGTTAAGTGTGTGTGTTATTGATAAGTCGGCTAAATATAAATTTAAAACATGAGTAGGCATTAAAACTGCTAAACCGCAACGACACATCACGCGCATCAAGTTTTTGGCGCCGCTGCCGGGGAGTGAATTGTTATTATCTGTTAATTTAATTAGTATTTTAATTAGGTTTTTCTTTTTATTAGATTAATTGCATCATTGTACTATTTTGCATATTTGTTGTATTGTGTGATTAATTGTTTTCTTTTATTTTTGTGTGTTTATTTTCGTTTGTGTGTTTAATTTTTATTTTTATTTTTCGTATTTTTCTGTTCTGCTATCGTTGTACTGTGCTAAATCAAACGATACGGCGCATCTGATCTCTCAGATACGGCGTATTGCGTTTAATTTTTTAAAAAAATACAACGCGTTTAATTAATTCGATACGACGCATCTTTTCCCCAAGATACGGCGTATCTGTTTTTAATACGAATTTTTTTTTTTTTTTTTTTTTTTTTTTTTTAAAAAGAAATAAAGTAATACGACGCATCTGCTTTTGCAGATACGGCGTATCTGTTTTTAATAAAAAAAAAATTTCTAAACGTTAACGCCATACGACGCATCTGCTTTAGCAGATACGGCGTATCTATTATTTTAATTAAAAATAGTTTGCGAATTATTAAACAGATACGGCGTATCGATCTCTATCGATACGGCGCATCTTTCTGAATCAAAAATCGATATTTATTTTTAAACGTAACGAAAATACGGCGCATTAACTTTCGTTAATACGACGCATTTAATTTTAATTAGAAAAGCTGATTTTTGATTAATTAATTCGATACGGCGCATTCTTAAATTCTAAGCGGCGTATCTATTTTCTGAATAAAGTCTGATTTAATTTTAACGTATTAAGATACGGCGTATCCAACTTTTTGGATACGGCGCATCGTCTGCAGATATCAGCTATTTTTATTCTTATATCCGTTTCTATATTCATTAATTTCTCTTCTAGCGAACAAATCCTACTGATGATTTTACCTTGGATGACAGATTTTGCTATGGAAGACATGTCAGTTAACGGATATCTTGCTAAGGAATGCTTGTTTTCAGATTCATTCAATGTACTCATGATCGATGCAGATTTATTCTCTTGGGAGACTCCTCTTGAAGCTGCTTTTAAGGAATTCATGCGTTTATGCAACATTGACAAAGAGGTATTCTCTTATGATGTATTTGTGAGGTACACTGGAGAAGAATTGTCGCTCTTATGGCCTATCATTGAAGCCGAAGGATTGAACTGGACTACTATCGAAGAAGATGATGGGAAATTCTATCTTGCATACATGGATTCAAGCAACGAAAGCTATGGTGGAGGCAATACCCAAAACTCTTACATGCCTTATTCCGAACAGTACTGGGGATTGAATGAGAACTATCAGGATAATGACATGAATTATGCTTTGGCGGAGTTACTATTTCATGGGAAATTGGTAAGATTGATAGACCTCTCCCTCAATGATTGGCTAGAACTCAAATATGGTAGTCCGGAATTTGCCCCTGCAAATGAAGTCAAGGAGATTATGACTTCATGGTTGACTCGGAGTTTTAAGAAGCAATTTAACGAGTTCATGGAGATAAAAAAGAATATGATTGGAAAGGTTTGCTTTGACGTTAACCACGATCCTCACGATGTTGATTTTTCAGAATGGTTGGCTAGTAAGTTTAATAACCATAAGTGCATGGATCGTGCTACTAAGGATGCATTATGGGTATATTGGATGAGAGGAGAAGATGAAGAAGTAGAAAGCGATTATGGGTCGTCACTTCATGATTCAACAATCAATGAAGGCATTGAAGAGTTATTCAGAATAGACATTGATGTGTTCGATTATGAGACACCCTTGTGCAAGCAGTTCAAGGAATTTAACTACCTTCTTCAAGTCGACGATGATGTGCTTACTGGAGAACTACCAGGATTTAAGACTTATGACGATTTCAAAAACACCTGGTACTATGAATGGAATGATCAAGTACCATGGGTTTGGGATAAACCATGGGGATTTGCGCACATTAATCACACCTGTACACCCTTCGTTTTCAAGGACGGGAGTAGTGTTTGGCCGACCTGTGATTATAAAAGTGACGGAACCTGTAATGGGGGAAGTATAATTGGGATGAAACGGGTTGGAAACGATGTAACCTTTGAAGATTATGAGTGGTACGATAATGTTGAAGACTGCCCACAAAAGGCGGAGGCTTTACAAGAAAAGGGCAGAATTGAACGCTTGAAAGGACTTAAGGGAACATCGGATACTACTTTCTGGGAATGGGTGCATAAACAGTTTGATGATTTCACAAAGCTTAGTCGACGGTTACAATATGATTTGGAAAGAGAGTTATACTAGATTAAGTCGAACGGAAGAAAACGTCGCAGAGATATACGGGAAAATCTTTCGGATGAAGGACGAAGGATGGACCGTGACAAGGACTTATTGCTGAGCTGAACGTGAGTCTAACTTGAAGACTCTGGAATAAAGACAAGTGCTTACCGGGAGACAACCCGGATTTATCTTTTATTCTGTTTTCTGTGTCGAGTCAGTCCAGGCCGCATGAGGATACGGCGCATCTCAATTCTGAGATGCGACGCATCTCCTGCAATGGTCATATCTTATTTTATTTTTCTGCATTTTTATTTTCGACTTTAAAACTATTTATCAGTTTATTTTAATACGGCGCATCCCTGGTTAAGGATGCGGCGCATCTTTATTCTGATCCGTATTTATTCCAGGCTCGATACGGCGTATCTTCTTCCATAAGATACGGCGCATCGACTGACCTGATGATTTTCAGTTTTAATTTTTAAGTTTTATTTTTATCTAACTACTAATGTATTATGCAAGTTTGAACCTTTCTTATCTTAGGTGTGTTTTAAAGTGTTGGTGGTATTATAGTTTCCTGGATTTCCTGTGGATACATCAAGTATGAAACTTTAACGTTCTAATCCACAAGAAGTTGATTTTTGCTCTTATACTAATGGAGGATCATACCGAGCAAATCTCAGGGGAGTTTTTCTGTTCTAATTCTTTTATTTTCCAGTTTTTAACCTTTTATACAAACAACGAGGACGTTGTTTAACTTAAGTGGGGGGATTGGAGAATTAGAACTTAACAATTACTTGTCCTAAACTTTTTCAAAAATTATGCTTAAAATGTGCTTAATATATCAAACTTAAAATTTTTTTAGCATGTTTTTGTTTAAGATCTAAGTTGCATAACTGCACACATGACGTTATTTTCAAAAATTGTGATTTTTCAAAATTCACAAATCTATGAGTGTGCCGGTGACTTGTAAACTTTAGAACTTGGCTTGTATACTATTCGAGACCACCATAATGAGTATTATTTATATAATTGGAATGACTTGTCTAAATTGGTAAAATTCTAGGATTACACCCAAATAGCCTATTATTTGTTATGTGTTATTAACTAACTACACTGGTTAGTTAACCCCCGTATAAACCCTTTTGTTACTCTCATTTTTAGAGTAAGATACCCCTAGAAAAACCCTCAGAGCCATTCCTTTCGTTTCTTACACCTATGTTTAAAATGTTTCGTTACACCCTTACACCTTAGCCTACCCTGTAGATTAGAATCCGTGGTTGGTTGATTGCTATAGGCAGAGTGTGTTTCCTTACATTACCTGTGTTCGCGTGCGTAATTCATTATCTATGGTTAGGTCGGGAAATTGCACAATGCAATTGGAGTGAAAGTAAATATTGTATATTTTGGAGTTTATTTTTCGTGTGTTTACTACTTTCACTATTACCATTATTTCTGAAGTCATGAAAAGTATGGAAAAATTATCCGGAAAGAAAGTTATAGTGATGTGGTGAAATTTTACACATCTATGTTTATGTTTAATAAAAAAAAAAAAAAAAAAAAAAAAAAAAAATCGAAAAAATGAGAAAAGAAAAAGAAAGAAAGAAAAGTTGGAAGTTAGTTTTAACCAACTTATGTAAAGTTATGTAAGTGGTCGATATCACCACTATTTGTTGTACTATATCTATGGATTAAATGGGAATTGGCAGTTATGGGAACGCCAATTAAGGTTTATTCTTTGATTAAGATTTTGTTGAGTATAATTCGTGTCTACCTAAAGCGTGTGTTTCAAGTGTTAAAGCGTGAGTTATTCGATGATATGAGTCTTATTCATGGGATGGTTGGGATAGTGATTAACCACACTTAAGATTTTAATTTATTTGTTTTGTTTATTTTTATTTTTGCACCAATTTATATCCCAAATGTTATCCATGCCCTTTATTATTCTTTATCCAACCAAACCTTTGATTTATTGAGATTAGGGATTTGAGCAATCTTAAGTATCGTAGTCGTGGATTCGGCTATGTATTTATGATTTTGTCGCCCTTTTTGATATATTATTATTGGTGAAGTTTGGACCTATCTTTAGCCTATTCGAGTTAAGGATTTTAGCAATTGCAAGTATCGTGTTCGTGGATTCGATCATGTATTTGTGATTTTGTCGCCTTTTCTGGAATTTGAGATCGATAGTGAAAGAGAATAATTAACCCTTAAGCCTAAAAAACCCTTTTTACCGCTTTAGACTTGTTACTCCTTAGATTTAGTGGAGGAGATGTGTATACTTGCCAAGCTTATGATAGAATATTCGTCGCGACTGGACAGTTAAACGATTAGATTTGCTTTTATCGACTTATTTTATTTTACTTCTAATTCGTTAAAGTGTTTAGTTGTGTGATTATGAAATGAACGAATACATGCTTAAATATAAAAATAAATCCTAACATCTTTTAGGATACATTTTCATAAGAGAAATTCTAAGGTTTACTTGGGGACAAGTAAAGTTCAAGTGGGGGGATATTTGATGAACTCAAATAAGTACATTTTATTACTATCATTTATCCTATTAATTTGACTTGTTTTACTATATTATGTATGAGGATTGATACTTAATCGTTTACTTTTGTAATTCTCAGGTAAAAACAAGCATTTGGTGAAACTTAGCGATTTTGGACTGATTATGGAGCATAACATGCAAGAAGTTAAGAGTCTACTGAAATGAAGAAGATCAAGACTAATCTGCTCCAGATGCGCCGCATCTCACTCTCGACATGCGCCGCATCTCTATCAAGATATCACCAGATACGATCCAAGATACAAGAGGACATGCGCCGCATCCAATCATGGAGTTACGCCGCATCTTCTGGCGGTGTACGAATATTCCTGAATATTATAATCTTGGACCCCACGCGAAGTTAAGTACATGCGCCGCATCTACTTACTAGATGCGCCGCATCTTCCTTCAGACAGAAACTATAAATACCCCAAGACCAGACGAATTTCGTACGGATTATAATATAACCTAAGTCCGAACAGAAGAACAAAAGGACGAATTCAGTCAAGGAGGCAGCACAAGACACACCCAAATCAAAGATACAAGAGCTGTAAGAAGGTGCTGCATGTGTTTAATTCATTAAGTAGTTTTGTTTTATTGTGTTAGCAAACTTTAATTCATCAGGATTGGTGGCTTGTGTAATGTGACAACGAAAGATTGCACTCCCTTTAATACTTGCTTTCCCATCAATTAAAGTTTATATGTTGATGTCTTTGGTTACTACTTATTAGTGCATTGATAACCTCTGTGTTTATTAGTGGCTTGCGGGCATTTGACTGCGGGACATAATGTGGCTCCCACGGTTATTACTAAATTGATCACTTAGGAATAACTTTTAGACATAAGTAATCATTAAGGGTTTACTCGCCGATAAGATTAGGACCAACGAGAAAGGGTTAACTACATACACTTCATATAAAGCTATCAATAAAACAAGTGACAATCTACTTAATCATAAGGACAGCCCTCTTATTGTCTCGAGTATTTATCTGTGTACGTGTGTGCTACTTGCTGATTCGTGCCTATTGGTTTATTTTATTATTTAATTGCAAACAAACCGTGCCAGTCTCTCAGGCTGAAACCCCCTTGCGTTAGGATATTAAAATACTGATTAGAATAACGAGATAATACGTTCCACTCTTAGTGATCGACACTCTACTTACCATTATCTTCATACTGACCGGGTACACTGCTCGTTAAGTGTGTGTGTTATTGATAAGTCGGCTAAATATAAATTTAAAACTTGAGTAGGCATTAAAACTACTAAACCGCAACGACACATCACGCGCATCACTCATCAACTCTCCGTTAGTAACTATTATACTTGTCTATCAGAAATTTAGAACTGTGAACTTACTTGATATGGAGAGGAGACATACTATTGAAAAGGACCATGGTGTGATTTTGGTTTATGTTCTCATCAAGCCACTCTTCCCATGTCCTAGGCGTTCTTTCTTACGTCGCAGGCTCTAATAAATCATGTGTGTCATTGTCATTAATCAATAAAAAATAAATATTCAAATGTGAACTTCTACCTAACATCATTTCAGTTAACTGTACGCGAAATTTAATTTTTACCTTGGCTGAACTGTTATCAGGTACGTGGTGCAATTGTGCATGAGTAGCATCTTTTTTCTTTAGCTAAATAACTCCCCTTTCCATCACCAACTTCCCCTGTTTCTTATGAAGTCCTTTACATATCTCCTTTGCAGTCGAAAACTATTGCCAAAATTAGATCCCAACCCCATTAACACACCCCCTGAACACACCCACTAAACCAACTCACTCAACCCAGTCACTGAACTCATCTCCTGAACACACCCTCCATCCCCTGAACACACACACACTGAGCTTCTTCGACAACGCTGTCCAATATTTCATAAATCTGAATAAATTGATACAAAAAAAATTCATAAATAAGAAGAAGCGAGATGATATGAGTTAATGCAACCAAACCAAAGCACGAAGCATACCAGATGGTGCAGACCACGGAAACCCCAAACTTCAAATGTATATTCCAGTTTTTTTCCCTCACAGCATCTAAACCGTCTGTTATCTGAAATGAGAAAAATAAAAATTCTCTAAATAGATAATGATGGGTTAACTGCTTATAATGGAATAAACAAACAGTTGAAAATAAGCAAATTAGTACTACTTATATTTTTTAAGCGGATAAGCAAACACATCAAACAATCCCAAACACTTCGTCATTTACCTTTTGAAATATGCCTATAAGCACCTTTGTTCAGTGAGGCTGAAAAGTAAGTACGGCATGTAATGGGTAAAACCGGGTAGCTTCGACATTACAATCTAGTGGCATCTCCAATCGCCTGCAGCCTGATTCAAAGCATATCTAAATTATAGAATTTAGAAAATAGACAAAAAAAAAAAAAAAAAAAAAAGAAAAAAAAAAAAAAAAAAAAAAAAAAAACGTGTCAAGAAGCTCACCTGGAACATGATAGCATAAACATGTTTTGACCAGCCCTTTAAACAAGTAACACCTTCCTGGTCTCTATTGCGCGAACAGCAACCCATATCGCGACTGGCAAAACAAAAACTTCCAACCCTTAGCCACTAATTATATATTTATCAATAATCCATGACTGAACATAAACTTCCAACCCTTAGCCACTCTTGTTTCTTGTCTTCAACAGGATAATGTTTAAATGGTCCGAAATGGCTCACCTGCACAACTTTTCCAGCTTTATGTTTAAATTAACCCCTGCAAGTACAACACTCATTTTAGGAACCATTAATGCAAATAATGTGTAAAGTAATGTGCTGTAAACAAAAAAAAGATTATCAGGTTCACAACTACATAAGGCGATATTTTTTATATCCAAAAACACTACGAAGCCAAATGCGTGAGAATCACTATTACAGGTTCACAACTACATAAGGCGAAATGAAGTGAGTTTTCACTTAAAAGTCAACCATAATTACACATTTAAACTAATTATCTTATATTTCAAAAAAAAATAATCCGGTTTTCATGGTAAGAATTTCTAGAATATATAGTTACCTCTTTAACTTGGTCACAAACCATCGCGAACTCCAACGGAGGCCAACTCAACTTGTGCTACATATACAGCGGCACAGTCACCGCAACCCCGCTGGCTCCCTCAACCAAATTCAGTTGACCTATCTATGAGCACTCCTTTATACAACAATTGTCAAACCCTAATCATAATCAAACAAAAGAAAAAACTCAAGGTTACCGAAGTGTTAAACGAAACACATAAACTGAAACTTTTGAAAGAAAAACAGAATGACGACGGAACGATCTTAAAAAAACTTACCTGAAACCTAAAGATCTTTCTTCTCTACTTCCAATAATCAGAAACTGAAACCACATGTATCCTCTTACATTGATCATTTGACGAAATCTTCCACAAATCAGATAAGCAGTCTTACCACTTTCCTTTATCTTCTGAACCAAATCTTTTATTCCAGGAGAATGCCTACCAATTACAACAGAACATGTGAATACAAAATATTAAACCTCTTCTTGTTCCCTAACTGATCTTATAAAGTAAGTTAAAATACCTTGCGGGCCTCTTTTGAAGGAACTCCTGGACACGCGCCAATTAAGGTTTGAAGAGATCCAGTCTAGCGGCTAATGCTTATTCAAAACGGACAAATCCGACTGTTGCTAAATTGTGCGACAGGTCATTCATACCTGCAAAAATTATAAAGCGTCAAAGGTTACCGTCGCATGAATAATCATCTAAATAACGTATAGAACAGTTTTAAATCTTCAAATAACTTATAAGTTGATAAATAATGTTGTCTATCTTCTACTTCCAAACCGTTTTTATATCAATATGAGCGTATGAACCTGATAAATAAGGTAAGACAAACCCCCCAACAATTAAATAATCACTTCCTAAATCCCAGCGTAACTATTTTCATCTCAATTTAGGTATTATGAACGACGTCATTTATAGGAACATATAAAATCAGTTTATACACTTACGACCATAGCTTATACACAGCTTATGACCACACCATATATATACAGCTTATACGTAGGTTATGACGACAGGTTCGCTTACTTTTCTTTCAGCTTATTCAGTGGCCTATTAGGTTATTTTAGTCCGGTTATATACCATAAGCCTATTTTTTTAAGGCTTCTTCCTCAGTTTATATGTTCATTTTTCATTTTACAATTAAATTCTAATAGTAAAGAAATCCACAAATTACAAACGAATGCATCTATATTGACAAAACCAAAAAAAGATTAAATTTTTGTTATACCTTTGCACAGCAAAAAACCTGGTATCCCCAGCAAATCGAAAGGCAGACGAACCAAACCTGACACATTTTTGACCATCTCATAATTTTTGCCCAGTTCATACTGGAAAAAAATAAAAAAAAATAAAAATGAAATTAGGCAACATTCATACCTCATAAATCTTCACCATCTCATCCTTCATACTGCCATAAAAAAAAATTAAATCATCAATAATTACCAACATTACTAATGAAAAAAAAAAATCCAAAAAAAGAAAGAAAAAAAAAACGAAATTAAACAAACATCGTTAATTTTTTTCTTCTAATTCAATAATTACCAACATTACTAATGAAAAAAAAGCTATGATAAAGCTATGATAAAGGAATCACTGCGTTTTGTGATAAAGGGAAAAATAATTACCAACATTATCATAGCTTTTTTTTTTTTTTTTCCTTTTTCATCGTTAATTATTGAATTAGTGATTCCTTTATCATAGCTTTTTTTGCATTTGTATTACACTAACCCTAACTCAGATCTAAAAGTGTGGATATAACCGACCGAGAAACTGTACACACAACAGCTGGCATAAGAAGAGCCATAACAAAAAAATAATATAAACTTAACTATTCATACCCCTGTAGCTCCCCTCACAGAGCACTGTAGTTACAAAAAAACCCGCAATCTCGGATCGGAAAAATTCGGGCTGTGTTACCGGATTCGCAGCTGTCGGATCTCAAAGGAAAGAAGAAGATGTGAGGGAGAATGAATAGGGCGGGGCACCAATAATAAACTGGATCCTTGAAAAAAACGGGTAGCAAATAAATTTTGGGCGGGTCGCGCCATAAATGTATAATAGATATAATATATATAGATGAATAAATAAACAAATTTAAATAAATAAACACATTAAAATATATAAACACTATAACAAAACAATATAAAAAGAAAATGAAATAACCGACCCCGAGTCGAGGAAAGATAGGCGACTTCTTTTCGGCTTCGATTGTGTGCCAGGAATCATAGCACATCGGGAACTCCCTAATCAGCTCACCAACGTAGTTACTGAACCACTTAGCGTTGTCGCCGACATGAGTGATTGTCCCCTAATCATTGAAGTCAAAGTCAATAGGCTGCGGGCCGAAATCACGCACGACATTCTTGAGGGCTACGTTCTTGGTGGCTTTACGCATACTCGTCCTGCCACCGCCATCCCTCCCTGCACTGCCCCTACCCCTGCCCCTGCCCCTGCCCCTTCGGGGTTGTGATCCTACAAATTGAAGTGAGTGAAAACACGTCATAAAATAACAAGTAACCAAATACAAATGATCAAGTTTAAGTTTCTTTTAAAATAATCCAGAAATTCTTACCACGGCAACCGCTCCCAAGACGCCGCCGGGGGGGGGGGGTGGTGGGTCACCGGCACCGTCACCACCGTGACCGCGTGCGACTGCTGCTGCCATCTGTAAAATTACAAGTTAAATAACATATAGAAATTCATTAACAAATTAACATAAACATGCACACATTCAAATACATACACATTCTAATAAATATACACATTTAAATAATCCATAACAATTTCATTCAAATAAGTGTCGTTTTACAAGGTACAATTTAAGATCAGTCTGCTAAATCATAATCACTATCATAAACAACATTAGTCGCAACTTCAACTTCAACTTCATCACCAGAATTGTTTGCGACTTCATTATCAGAAGCTGCTAAATCATATGGATCGTCGTCTTCATCATCAATAAAATCATCGTCGTCATCAACAGGAATGATTGTTGGTGGTGGTGGTGGTGCCTCAACTAACGTTGAATGACCATCGATATTCAAGGTTTGAAATTCCAAATCATTCAAATTAGCAGACAGTTCGAGATCAGATGAGTTGTTGCCATGTATCACATCATCATCGTCTTCTACCACGATGACATCCCAGGTTGTGTTGTGATTCACATCTTGGACGACCTTCCAATGGAGTCGTCGTCTGGCAGGTTCTTCAAGGTAGAAGACTTGTTTTGATTGTGTTGCGAGAATGTAAGGTTGATCTTCAAACGCATAACTACATGCCCAAATTTGTGTCATGTTGTTTCTAGTGGTAAAACGTTGGACTCTATGGTTTTTGTTGCATGTGTCGAACCACTTAACTCGAAACAACACAACTTTGAACTGGGTATACGCAAACTCCAGAATTTATTCTAGCTGACCATAATACATTTCTCCTTTCTTCTCACTAGGTGAACAAATTCCGCTGTTCTGAGTTGTACGTTTTATATCGCGGCTGTGTACGACAAACTTCACACCGTTGACTACGCAAGAGTTGAGTGACATTGGGGTCGGTGATGGTCCACAAGCCAAAGCGAATAAGTCGGGAGTACAGCTTGGGTCATTGGCTATGTAAATCATACGGATCTGTGAAAAAAGATAAGAATAGATAGAGATGAGTAATAGTCGTTATTTATACAGGGAAATACATACAATAAGTTTATCTTTGTCTAAAACCAGCTAGCAAATTCTTGCGACATGTCGCTATCAGGAAATTCCCTGAAAATGTTCATGATATTAGAATAAATCGAAAAGA
This sequence comes from Artemisia tridentata subsp. tridentata, assembly GCA_021014915.2. Lineage (NCBI taxonomy): Eukaryota > Viridiplantae > Streptophyta > Magnoliopsida > Asterales > Asteraceae > Artemisia > Artemisia tridentata. The sequence continues at coordinate 290,718,930 of CP139505.1, read as the reverse complement.
TAACTTGGGAAAAATAGATTTCAAAATAAAAACGCGTACCTCTCGAACGCGTTCAGGTACGTTTCGATCTCAGGACTGTTGTGAAGTACATACCATATCACTTTCTTCATTTCTTGGAGATCTAACCAAATCAATGTCTCTTTACCAGACTTAGTACATAGTGATCGGAACACCTGGAAATCACTTGTTGGGCGAGGACAGTCCTGATTACGGTCAGGACAATTAAATTTCATCCCAACACCCCGAAAATAACGAGAACATAAATTTAATGCTTCGTCTGCAACATAACCCTCCACTATTGAACCTTCCGGCTTAGCTTTATTTCGTACATAGTTTTTTAGCTTATTCATGTATCTTTCAAATAGATACATCCACCGGAATGAAACAGGCCCGCCTTCAAGAGCCTCTTCAGGTAAATGCATAACCAAGTAAATCATAATGTCAAAAAAAGCAGGAGCATATATTTGCTCGAGACTGCACAAAATATTGATCAACTGGTCTTTAGCTTTCACCATTACATTCACCATCAAAGTTCGGGCACAAATTTGCTTAAAGAATAAACAAAGCTCGATTAATGGTTTATAAGTCTGTGCGTCCAAGTATTGCTGAAGTCCATAAGGAAGTTACCGTTGCATCATTATATGACAGTCATGAGACTTCATGCCTGTTATATTGTTATCATCTTTGGTCACTTTTGACTTGAACTTGGATCCGAAACCATCTGGTAGTTTAATAAGTTTTTGATGTATTGACAGAACAGTTTTCTTTTATTGGGTGTGAGGGAGTACTTAGCATGTGGCTTCAAGCACTTCCCGTTTTGTTTGTTTTCGAGCCACAACTCCTGTCGAATGCCCAAAGCTTGCAAGTCTTGTCTTGCCTTAGCGGTGTCTTTAGATTTGTCATTCATTAACAAAGTGTTCAAGATACTCTCCAACACAATTTTTTTTTCAATATGCATGACATAAAAATTATGTTGTAGAGAAAGAGAAGACCAATATTCAAGCTCGTATAAAATAGACCATCTAGTCCAGTTCAGTTTGGTTGTATGATTACGTTTTATCTTCCCACCCCCATAATCTGGATGTTTCCTCGGCACATGTGTGGGTAATTTCGCAAGTTGAGTCAAGATAATAGCCGGAGTATCTTTTCTAGGAGGATCTCTATCATCGGTTTCACCATTGAATGTGTAACACCCCAACCTAAAAAAGGCCTAAGTGTAACATTATGGTGTCAATCAGAACATATGAATGCAAGCGGAGGACTCCTTATTAAATACTAAGTCAAGAATTACAAGGACTTATGAAATATAACCCGAACAATAATCTAAATACAATACATATCCAAAGCATAATGTCTACAATCATAACTCCAATAATGGAATCTAATCATGGGTAGGTCCTCTATCTTCTACTCTCAACACTCATGCCCAGCATCCCGATTATAACCTGCCACAGAGAAAAGAAAATGTGGCTGAGCTAACGCTCAGTGAACAGATATAAACAAATGAAAGGTAATAAGCGTATACGAAATGAATAAGCGAATGAATCCAAGAGAACCTGCTAAACAAGATGTCAAACAGAATATGAAACATATGAAAGGAATCAAAGCATAATAATGAACATAAAGTGGATATCAATATCAAAGGAAATGCCCAACAAATCATACAACCAATTGTACATGGAGTAGCTAGCTTGATATACCAAATAGTGAAATGGGGTGTATTGCACACACTCAAATTCATTCACAAGCATATATCAAAACTGAGCTAAGTACCTAGGATGCATCCATACGCTCCCTTCAAAACAGAGATACATATGCCAGTTCTAGACTAAACATACATATAATAAACACGGGCCAGGTGCGCCATATATACAGCTATATAAACAAATGGGAATGCTGTGGACAACAATCCACCTCCATAGATAGTGTCAATACCATTGGTGCATCAATGGCAAGGCCATGGACTCTCCATGGCTGGCTACAAATATGGGCAACATAATAGGCATAGTACATGCAATCTAATGATATGGGATAATTATAAACTATCCAACTCAGATAATAGCTATATGAATGGAATATGGCATGAAACGAATAATCAAACGAATACTGAACAAACATGGATCAAAGCATAACAGTTAACAAATATAAGGAAATCAATGAGTCATGTGAATCCTTAAGGATAGAATACAACCAGATTATGTAATTGTGAAAATCATTTAAATGTTGTTTTCATGAAAGTATTCTTTTAAAAACCGTTTTCATAAGAGTCATTAAGCCTTCATATAAAAAGTGGTGTTACCTCGTAGTCATAGAAGTCATTTTAAAAATAGTATTTCCCAAAACCATCATCAAGATATATATGTTTTTCATACAAGTCATAATATCTAATGGATTACAGAATATCAAAGGATTCAAATGTGAATATTGAAGTCACGAACGAATCAAACCATATCATAACGAAACGAGTCATGAAAAAAATCCTTACTGAAAAAGGGCAGAATATTTGTACTTTATGAGATTGAAAGCAATGAAAAAGAACACAAGGAAAGGTGGATCACTCCTTCTTCACCGAATCTACACGAATTATAATCATATATTACTTATACGCTTATTTAATATCACAACGGATTTTAAGTATTTATTAGCTCATTCATTAATGCGTTTTAGGGGTTCACATGTCGAATAGTAAGTATTCATAACATAGGTTTAAAAGTATCTTGGATTGGTTTTCGAATGAATTAGGAGCAAAACATGTTAGGTTAAACCAAACCCTTAGCTTATGTTATAATTCAGATTTTATCGCGTTCAGGTCCCTTCGTTTATGAATTTAAAACCATACTTATGTACTTACTGAGGTGCTCAAATAATTATCATAGATACTTATACATGTTAGGTAATTACTGTAATTTTTCTATATTTTATTCATTAGTACAAGCATATAAGAAAAATCACTCTTTACACGACTGTCTAGAAAAATAACTGCTTAAACACCTAGAAAGTTTGTATTTGGTTAACCCAGTTGAACCTTTCAGAAAAATCCAGAAAAATGACAGTAAGTCATATACATCTTAAAAAGTCTTCATTTCAAATGAGACCTCTTAATTCCTTACTGTTTGGAAATTAAAATTCAAAAACACCAGTTGAATTTTCAGACTCCTAAACTCAGGATTGACAACAAATGTTCTAAAAATCAGAAAGTCAGCTACCCGACCTCCAAAAATTATGAAATTAGATATTCAGATAGTAAGCATCATGAACTTAATTTTAGACTCAATAATTATGTTAAAACATGTTGTTATCATTAAATTTGACCCCTTGCAATTCGACCCAATTTCTGGACAGCATGCAACACGAAAATTTACAAACAAACTTAACTCTTTTAAAACAATCTTTCCACACATGTTTTAGATAACTTTAGACATAGGTTAACACTTGTTTCAGCATATTTTAGATCAACACAAACCCACACACACCACATCATAACTAACGAGACAAAGCATGCACACGAAATCCATATAAAATCATAGAACCAAATCCTAACCCCTCGTTGTAATTTTTTATACGCCCCTCTTAAATTCAATACCTTGTGTTTCCCTTTAATACCAGCCACATTAAATGTTCATTAAATGATTAGATGAAAGTTTAATTGATTGCATACTAGGGATGGAATAATGATTAGGTCGACAAGAAGAATAGCGAGGCTCGACTCACAAGTTTTTCACAAGTCTTAATATCATATGTGGTGTATAAATTTTATACTTGTTATATATATACATGTTAATGAGACCAGCAGCAAACACAAGATTAAAACGAGAGTATAACATGAATCTAATTAGGTTTTAGGGCTGATATGATTTGTATAACAATTAGTGGATGACAAAGTGAATCATGTGTACCTTAGGGCTAGAACGAGAGGGAAACAGGGACAAAATCTAGAGCACACAACCCATAACCGATTTGACAGAAACTGGAAACCCTTAACCACCAATGAAACGATGACCAAATGCTTCAATCACCTTCGACCTCTAAACTTTGTGGAGAGAAAATAAACTCCTGGAACTTTTGTTAATTGTTTTCTGAATGTCGTATGAGGAGAGGAAGAAAAAGAGGAGAACCGGTTTCTAGATAAATTAGAGGAGCATGTGTATGAATTAGGAAACAAGTAAATAGGATTGATTTTGTTTAAATATGTGATTGACGTGATTATAGGAAAGGAATGGGGTAATTGGAAACATGCCTTAATATGAATTCTTTATAAATTTCGAATCATGAACAATATTTTCAAAGACTAGGAATCGGTCCAATACAACATATTAACGTGTGATATATTCTTAAGAAGCATAAGGTGTCGTCTTTCATACAAACTTAGGTTAGGATATTATATTTTGTAACTTTAATTCATAACATATATTTTAACATATTTCATTCATTATCAAAACTTAGGTTAAGTTCAAAATACAATGAAAAATATTAATCCGGATTTTAGGGTTTTACAGAATGTCTTATAGTCCCTCCTCTATTTATGTTTTTTTTTAAGAATCTTCTATGACCAACATAAGCTGTTTTGCTTAACACACGCCTAGCCGGAGTGTCTACTTTAAATGTAGGGCATGCGAAGTAACCTTGCCCACTCCAACCAGACAAACTACTTCGAGCAGGAAAATCATTGATGGTCCATAAAAGCATCGCTCTCATGTGGAATTCTTTTCCTATAAAAGCGTCCATAGTCAAGACACCTGGTTTTTTCCATAATTCTTGTAGGTCATCATTCAAAGGCTTTAAGTAAACAACAATGTCCATTGCCGGTGATTTAGGGCCAGGAATCAACAACGTCAGCATCAAAGAAGTATCTTTCGTGCATAACCACGGAGGAAAGTTGTATGTTGTTAATATGACCAGCCACATGCTGTAAGTCTGACTAAGGTTGCCGAACTGATTGAAACCATCAGCAGCCAACCCTAATCGAACGTTTCTTGAGAATATTCATTGTCAAACTTCTTCCATGCTTTACCATCAACCGGGTGTTGCATCTTACCGTTTTCTGTAGACTTTCCAGTAGCATGTCAAGTCATATGTTTTGCAGTGTGAATAGACTTGTACAAACGTTGTAGTCTAGGAATGATAGGAAAGTAACACAACACCTTGTTAGGAACTTTCTTCCCCGTTGTGTTCTTATCTTTCCATCTACTCGTTTTACAGACCGGACAATACTCCAAATCTTTGCCATATTTCGCCCGAAATAAAAAGCAATCATTTTCACAAGCATGTATCGACTCGTACCCTAACCCGACCTTTTTAAATGTCTTTTTTATAGCATAGTATGACAGTGGGAGATTGTAACCTAACCTGGGCGAAAATATCTCCTGGAGAAATTTTAGCGTATTGTTAAATGAAGTATCACTCCATTTACCGCTGACCTTGAGATGTGCAAACTTTGCCATAAAATCCAATGTAGTCATAAAGTCACAACCCGGGTATAGAGCCTGGTTGGAACTAGTAAGTAACTCTTCGAACTCGTTACGTACAGGAGGTGTCGTTGCTTGAGTCGGCTCGTTACTTGTCTCGCCAATATTTCCTTGAGTTGGCTCATTTTGTTCATTATTCGGAGGAATATTAAGAATATCATTAAGGCACGCACCCATGTCACTCATCTCACGTTGTGTTGTGTTATGTACTAACCGCGGAGGATCCGGTTCACCGTGATCGCGCCATTGTGTATAAGTTGGGTCCCTCCTATGGTCGCGTATGTGGTTTTTAAGATCATGGAGAGTTACCCATCCAACATTACGACAAAGATGACATGGACATTTTATTTTTCCGTAAGTATTCAATAACGGCTTGCAATGATCGAGGAATGCGGCAAGACCATCAAATTTTTTTTTGAACAACGACTCTCTAAACGGGTCCAACTCTTATCAATTATCATAACTGCATTTTTATGATGGAATGAGTTATTATATGCACTTAATTAAACGCATTCAAAAGATTCGACACAAACACATATAACTGTGGAATTATTACGAGTTGTTTTGTTCACCTAGTGGAACTATGGAAGGCAATCCTAACCCACTCTTTGAATGATTTGTCTCATATATGAATGCATATAACTGATTTACTATTTGAGAAAATTTCCGCAGCATTTCCCATAACTCCCCAAATATGTGAATTAAAGACATATTCGTAGGAGTAAAGGAGAAACACTGTCGAAATCATCTCAAATAGTAAATCAATTATACGCATCCATATCCTAAATGAGACAAAACATTCAAAAAGCAGTCCCAAACAGTGGACTTTCCGAAATTAATTTCTAATAAATTAATTCCAGACGGGTTTTCTATAGGATGATTAAATTTGGACGGGGACTTTCCAAAATTAATCACTAAAATCCTAAAACATTCCCGAAAGTCTAACAATCAAATGCCATTCAAATATTAGCCAAACGCATACAAACCAAACGCATATGCACAAAAAGACTAATATGTGTCAAAGACTATTTAAACTCTTTAAGAATACTTTTTACTTTACTAAACGCTTATTAATATTAGTCCTTAAATGAAACTTTTAAGAAACAATCCCATACAGTTTAAAAAAAACAATCCTATACAGCCCTATATAAACATAATCAATAAGCGATCCTAGACAACCCCGGGCAATTTCATTTAACAATCCCATGCAGCACCCATATGTAATTACCTATTAATATACTAAACGCTTATTAATATTAGTCCTTAAACTATCAAATTAAACTTCTTAGGGGGTGTTTGGCTAACCTTATGGGCTAAAATTAAACTATCGAATTATACTTAATCCGCAAACTACTAGTTAATCAGTCACATTTCACAAACATATATAAAAAACATCATACTATCTCGGCTGCTCAGCTCTCGGCTCTCGCTCTTGGGCTGTGGTCTCTCGGGCTGTGGTCTCAGGACTTACTTCTCGGGCTGTGGTCTCGGGCTCAGGCTATATAAAAAGAGAGCACATTATATCGGTTGCTTAAAATTAAAGTGCTAAAACGTTTGACGGCGACATGTCGCCGGGGTACCAAAAGTTAAAAATAAAATAAAAAAGAGACCACATTACCTATGTCTCGGCTGTCTCAGCTCTTGGCTGTATAAAAAAAAATAAAAAAAAAATCAAAAGATTAGCAATTGCTACATAAATTAACACTTAAATTACATAAATTAATAAAAATAAAAAAATAGCCAAATTAAAAATACCTTCGTTGGGGAAGAAGAAGAAGTGGGGAAGAAGAAGAGGAAGAATTGGGGAAGAAGAAGAGGAAGAATTAAACGGAAGAATAGGAGGAGGAGAAGTGCAGAGTGGTGCTCGTGTGGTGGTAAGCTGTAGTGGTGTGGTGGTTTGATGTGGTTTGCAGTGGTGAAGTAGTGGTGGTGTAATGGTGGTGCGGTGGTGTAATGGTGGTGTGGAGATGCTAGTGGTGGTGGTAATGTAGTCGCCGGCGAGACAATAATTGAGATAGATCAATTTTTTTTCTAAGTGTTTGACCAGATATGCTTTTGTGTACTTTTTATTATAGCTACTATTAGTCCCGACGACATGTCGTCGGGACGAATAAAATACTTTTGTCGTTTTGTTGTTTGGCGGGATAAGTGAAATTTTTTTTGGGGGGAGGGGGGGTGTTTCCCAAATAAATACCGACGACAAGTCGTCGGTATGCATTATATATTAAACAAATTTATTTCTTATTAATACTTTTATTTAATATATAATTAAAATTAAATACTTTAATTTAAAATTAAATACTTTTATAAAATTAAAAAAAAAATTATTTAATTTAATTAATTTTATTTAATATAAAGTTAAAATTAAATACTTAATATAACATATAATTAAAATTAAATATTTTATTTAATGTATAATTAAAATTAAATACTTATATTAGTTTACGACGTGGCTTCTCCGATGGTTTACGACGAGGAGGTACATGGTTTCTTGGTCCAGTAGAAAGGTCGACGAGGAGGTACACGGTTTCTTAGTTTATGACGTGTCGATATGTTATACATATACAAAACATGTTAAACGGATGAGTCGAGGTGATATGGATATACATCCCAGGTTAAACGGATGAGTTAAGATGTTATGCATATACATAATATGTTAAACGAATGAGTCGATATGCTATAGATATACATAACATGTTAAACGGAAATGTCGAGGTGTTATGGATATACATCCCATGTTAAATGGATAAATCAAGATGTTATGGATATACATAATATGTTAAACGAATGAGTCGATATCACTGGTACAAAAAGTGGTACTGGTTACTCCAAAAATGTGAGACGATATGCATATTGTCACACACGTTTTTTTTGCTGTGTGTCAACAAAGATCGCGCCACCGTAGGTGTCCTACGGTGACATAGTTGAGTTCGTGGCCTTTTTCATTGAAAAAGAGTGACCAAAATCCGAATATGTGTGAAAAATTAGGCACAAATTTTGTTGGATTAATCAGTATTAGTGATCGTAAACACTTTATAGTCACACGAATGGTTTTTGAGAGTAACTATTGTTCGTCCTTTGGCCACATAAATATATAATATATGTGACATTTGAGATGATTTATTCAAGTGAATGTGTATTTTGTGTGACTATTTCCCGTCCTGTGGCCACATGAATATATAATAAATGTGACGTTTGTGATGATTTAGACACACAACGAGTGTTGTTTTTTTAGTTAGTCAAATACAATTTAAAAAAAAGTGGCTAAAAGTGTTAATAAGTGTGACCATATACTTTTTAAAATCAATTAAAAGTATATTTTGTGTGACTATTGTTCATCCAATTGCCACATGAATTTTATGCTTGTGTGGCCTTTTGTAATATTTAGTCACACAAAGCAAGTTTGTTTTGCGTATTTAGTCACATTCAATTAAGCAAAAATTGGCCAAAAGTGTTAATAAGTGTGACCATATGCTGTTTAAAGTGAATAAATGCGTATTTTGTGTGACTATTGTTCATCCAATGGCCACATGAATTTTTTGTTTGTGTGGCCTTTTGTAATATTTAGTCACACAAATCATGTTTGTTTTGGGTATTTAGTCACATACAATTAAGCATAAACTGGCCAAAAGTGTTAATAAGTGTGACCATATGCTGTTTAAAGTGAAGAAATTTGTATTTTGTGTGACTATTGTTCATCCAATGGCCACATGAATTTTATGTTTGTGTGGCCTTTTGTAATATTTAGTCACACAAAGCAAGTTTGTTTTGGGTATTTAGTCACATACAATTAAGCAAAAAGTGGCCAAAAGTGTTAATAAGTGTGACCATATGCTGTTTAAAGTGTAGAAATGTGTATTTTGTGTGACTATTGTTCATCCAATGGCCACATGAATTTTTTGTTTGTGTGGCCTTTTGTAATATTTAGTCACACAAAGCATGTTTTTTGGGTGTATTTAGTCACATACAATTAAGCATAAAGTGACCAAAAGTGTTAATAAGTGTGACCATATGCTGTTTAAAGTGAAGAAATGTGTATTTTGTGTGACTATTGATCATCCAATGGTCACATGAATTTTATGTTTGTGTGGCCTTTTGTAATATTTGGTCTCAAAAGTGAGAGGATTATAAAACACTTAGGATGTTACTCCTTTATAATGTGTTTGAGATACTTTGAGTGTATGCAATTACGTGTGCGAAATCTACTTAACCACACTTAGAAGAATGTTGGTTTGATTAATGGAATAGTAAAGCTTGAATGAACAATGAACACAATGAGATTAACACCAAACGATTCAATATTATTGCTTGAATAATACGAGTGATCTTACTATCACTAGGGTTACAATGACCTTGAATCTTAACAAAACTCTATGACTGATATATATATAATCGTATAACCTAGAATCTCCTTTTATAGACTTAAGGAGTCCTTTACAAGATAAATATTCTACCGTATAACTCTAACTAATTAAGATATACACAAAATCTATTCCATACTTATCCTTAATACAAATGTTTATCCATGCAGCAGTACCTTCTGTTATACTAACAGTACTAACCTAGCAGTTTGTACTGTTAGTTATATCTCAGCAGTCTTCATTCCTACACTAGCAGTTTGTACTTTTAGTGCAAATCTCCAGCAGTACTAAGTTCCTAGACATTTAATTCCCAACAATCCTCCCCTAAACTTGTGATTTACCCTAGATCATCAAGTTTCTTAGAATTAAATGAGGATGTGAGGATTCTTCCAAACACTACATAGATAACATTAGTCCTCTGGCTTTTCTTTGTTCTGAGAGCTGCAATATCTTTCTGATTAGTTCATCTGCTATTTCAGACTCTTCTTCAACTTTAAGCCTTGATGATATCATAGCCTTCAAAACTATTGGTCTGAGTGGATAATCCTTTTCCACTAACAAAGAAATTTCCAAGCCTTCTTTAGTTGAAATCCTATGAACACCACAGTTATCAAAAAGCTTCCAAGTGATGTCTGAAACTTTAGCTTGAAATCTCCAAATAGCTTCTCCTCCATCTGGTTCATATAACCTTTTCATCTCAACCCATAATTACTTATCTTTGTCATCTGTAGGATCTGAAGTCTTAAATCTCTCTTGAACTAAGCTCCATAATTTATCTAAATCATCTCTGTCAAAAGATCTAATCATATCTTCAAAGAATTTGTACACTTCAGTTTTTCCTCCTACCCTGATGATCTTCCATCCCTTGATTCTTCCATCTGAATACACTTCCCAGTCAATGATTGTATGCTTTGCTTGGAGTGGATCAATGTTAAGGGATTCTGGAATAACCACTATCATACTGTGTATCTGTTCATCAGTCAATGTTTTCTCATCCTTCTCAGCTGATTCATCCTCAACTGGTTCTTCTTGAACTGATTCTTCCTCAGTTCTTTGCTTCTTCAGATTCCAACAATTCTGCTCCTCTTTTCACACCTTTACTGGGTTCAGTTTCAATGATTGCACTGTCATCTTTCAAATGCCTCTGAATTCTTGCATAAACTTCAAAGTATGCCTTTTCAATTTCTTCATTAGACATCCCTTTGAAGTAACTTTCCTTCCAGTAATCCTGATGCTTCAAGAAGTTCTTTATAAACCTTAACTGCTCACTTTTTGAAGGAATCTTCTTCTTATAAGCTTTCTTTTTACTCTATTTCTTTCTGATCTCCTCCAATAAATCATTAAGAGCTGAATCTTGTTCTTCTATGGTATACTTAGATCTTTCATCTTCTTGAAGTTTTTCAGCTAACTTCTGATCTGCAAGAACCTGAGCAGCAGTTTGTTCTGCTTTAGTCTGATACATCTCTTCAACCATAAATCTTGCCATTTGTTCTTCATCAGCTACTCTAGCTAATTCTTCTTCATGGAATTTCTAAGCCAATTCTTCATCAAGAGCTAACTGAACTTGTTCCTTCTTGGACAACTGTTTAGTAGATGGTTCTTGCTCTGTCATTATGGCTTTTCCCTTATCTGCTCTTGAAATTCTTGGTTTCCTTGAATAAACTGCATTGGCAGTACCTTGATATCCAACAGCAATCAGATCCTGAAGATTAGCAATACCTTGAACACTGGCAGTACCTTCTTCAAACCCAGCAGTACCTTCATCCATCTAAGCAGTATCTTGATCCATCTGATCTACTTGCCTCCCCTGAGAGTCATACTCTTCTTGAACCAAAGTAATATCAGGATCCTGATCCATCTGGGCAATCTTCCTCCCCTGTTTGGAAGATTCCTCACCATCATCTGTACTTGGACCCTTGGATGAACTAGAAGAAGAACTTGTTGAAACCACTATCTTTGCTGATCTTTTTCCTTTGAGTTTCTTGATTGTTGTCTCTAACTTCTTCACTTTGAGAACCAACTTTGTGTAGACAGCCCCAAAATTCTTCTTGCGGCTCTTGAGTTCAGCTTCCAAGTTACTTACTTTCTTAGAAAGTTTGGTACAAAAATCCATCAATCCATTGAGTGTCTTGCTGCCCTCAACACTTCCTGATGTGTTACCTTCAGGGAAAGGTGTATCATGGGGCATAGACTCATAATCCATCATATGATGAGTTTCTGAGTCACCCTAAGTTTCCATTTGGCTAGGGATTCCACCAGGAGTACTAGGTACTGCTGGTGTTGCCATGGATTGGGTCGTATCTATGTTACTTCTATCCTACCTAGCTTCTAAGCCAGAGACAGTAGAAGTAGCCCTTTCCACACTGACAAAGTCAGCCTCATCTGCTACATGTGTGGGAGTAGGAACTCTGTACTGAGGTACATCAGAGTCCTGTCTGGATAGAGTCCTATGCGTTGATGAAGATGGTTGTGAAGATGAGTTTTCTGATGTTGTGGGTGTGTGATGGGAGACAACTGGGCTTGTTGCTCCTTCACCCTGAGCTTGTATCATAGAATCAAAAACTGGTACTGCTTCCCCACCATACCCTCTTGAAGCAATTTTCATGTTACTAAAGAGTTTTTGGGTAAGTTTGGGTGTTGGATAAACTGTTTTGTGTGGAAGCAGTTGATGTTTGTTCAAAATAGATTGGATGAACCTTGGATACATCAAAAAATTTGATTTAGTATCAACATTTTTAACCATACCTTCAAAAATTAGTTTAGAAAAATTAAAAATTCTATTACTACTGAACTGTTCCCATGAGGTTTTCTTGGGGCTAAGACAGTGAAGGATGGTATGAATAAAAAATCTCCATTGAGGGCCAAAACGACTCTTTTGAAAAGTTAAAGCTTGAGATTCAGTGTTGTACCCCATCCTGGATAAGTTTTCAAATATTTCAGTGTTTGGCATAGCACTAATACCATTGTCATCACTCAGATGGAGATGCCTCCTGAGGGATGATTCAGTAATAGTGATGGATTTGCCATCCACTTTAGCATTAATCTCTTTGCACCATTTTCAAAGGTTTTGACAGTAGCAGTCTGCTAAAACTGTTTGATGTGAGTGACATAGATAGTGGGATTTAAAATTCAAGAATACCTTGTATAAGAGTTATTTAAGAAATCCATCTGATGAAATGCTGTGTCATCCTCTGCTTTTTCTAAGTAAGTGACTTGATTGTGTTTGTCATCAAAGGATAAAGAAGCCATTTTATTTTCAGTAAAAAGTTATTTGACCGGTGGGAATAGTGTAATTTTAGGGTAGAAAGTAGAAGAAGAAAGTGAATTGAGATATTATTAAAGGCTTGTTAGGGTTTCTATTGGACCGACTTGAAGAAAAAGTTAACTTTTGATTTAAGATAAGGTTAATATAATAGAATAAAAGTTAAAATATCCAAATAAGAAAACCCTGGAAACAAGGAATTTGAGCAGTAAAAACCTCAACTGACTTTCAACGGCTAGTTTCAAAAAGCTGTTATTTCGCACCAGTACTAACGTCTATTCAGCAGTACAAACTAAGCCTACCAGTACTAACTTTAGGCCTAGCAGTACAAACTTTTTAGAAAAATTTGACTCAGTAGTATGAACTTGATTTTGATTAAAAACCATACTACTAACAACCATTTGGAAGGGATTAAGTGTAAAGACAAACACTTAATCAAGATTTCGGTTTAATGCAACCTCTAGTTGTATGAAAACCAATGTTTTCAGTTATAAATAACTGCCTGTGATCAGATAAACGCATTCAAAAAGCTCTCTTGATAGGGTTTCCAGCTCGTGCTAGTTGTTACCTCTAACACAAGTGTTAGATTCACGTTTGCTCGCTGTTCTTTCTATCAAATGTCCTTAGACTAGCTCATTATACTAATAAAAGTATAAAATGATAGAAAGTGAGTTAAGTAAGCTAATGTCTGGCTAACTAAGCCATCAATACAATACAAAACATCATAATTAAGTTTCAAGAAAGAAGTTTTAAAGAATGAATTAACTTAGGTATAAACATTTGTTAATGAATTCCTAAACTCTGTCCATCATTACCTATTATGTCAGCAACTTGAACCACCAACTTCTGCTCACATAATGCACTTGTAAATCCTTTATGCTTAATCTCCATACCTGTAATTGTTACTCCAAAACCAAGAAAACAAAGTGCAAAGCACTTGCCTCATAACAGTATAAATATATGACTAACAATATGAACAAAAACAGACCAAATTTGTACTAGCAGTACCAAAATATACTTAACAGTACAAATGACAAACCTAGCAGTACAAATCCAATTTAAGTATAAAAACACACAGTTTGAAAAATATTAGGGTTAAGCATCCCAGTACTTGCTACCAAGTATTGAAACCTTCCTACATCAAAGGCTTTTGTGTGAAGATCTGCAAAGTTTTGATCAGAATCAATTTTAACCACTTGAATCAACTTTTTCTCATTGCAGTCTCTAATAAAATGATGCCTAATTTCTATGTGTTTTGTTTTAAAATGTTGCACTGGATTTTTAATTATACAAATTGTACTGCTATTGTCAATATATATCATGGTGTTCATAAAGTTATACCCATAGTCAAGAATCTGATTCTGAATCCAAAGCACTTGACCACAACAACTTGTAGCAGCTACATATTCAGCTTCAGTTGTAGAAGTTGCCACAATTGTCTACTTCTTACATTGCCATGATATAAGTCTGCATCCAAGGAATTGACATCCACCAGTTGTTGATTTTCTGTCCAGGCTTGTACCAGCATAGTCACTATCTGAATATGCCACCAGGTCAAAAGGTGATTCCCTAGGATACCACAGACCCAACCTAGGTTGACCCTTAAGGTATCTAAAGATCCTTTTGACTGCAGTTAAGTGAGAAACCTTAGGAGTCACTTGAAACCTTGCACAAGCACAAACAGCAAACATGATGTCTGGTCTTGACGATTTAAGATACATCAAGGACCCTATCATAGACCTGTAAGTGTGCACATCCACACTTTCTCCATCAGCATCTTTAAGGAGATGTTTCTCAGGATCAATTGGTGTGCTTGCCACTTTAGTATCAGCAAACTGAAACTTCCTTAGAATCTCTGTCACATATTTATCTTGGCTGATAAATATGCCTTCACTAGATTGCTTTACTTGCAGACCCAAAAAGAAAGTAAGTTCCCCCATGGAACTCATCTGAAACTTATCATGCGTAAGTTTCTCAAACTCTACACACATCTCCTTCCTTGTGGATCCAAAAATATTATCATCCACATACACCTGTACTAGCAAGATATCCTTCTTGTTCTTCTTAATGAATAAAGTCTGATCAATCTTGCCCCTTTGGAGTCCATTCTCTAGCAAATAGGAAGCCAAAGTCTCATACCATGCCCTTGGTGCTTGATGTAGTCCATAAAGAGCCTTTACAACCTTGTATACCTTATCAGGATATTCTGGATCAACAAAACCTAGAGGTTGAGAGACATAAACCTCCTCTTCAATAGTACCATACATGTAACATCCCGCCTACTCAGACCACAATATTGTCCACTTTGCCCGTAGGCTCACGACTTTGTTTTTGTGGCCTCATTTGAAGACTTCCCGGCTGGTCACCCAAGCCAGTACTACTCTCACATGAGCACGCTTAACTGCCAGTTCCTAGGAACTCCACCCGCAGTAGACCACAAAACGCGTTGTGTCATTGTAAGGCGAATGTTATCTTATGAACCCAGCATCTCTCCAGGCTACAGCCGATGTGGGATTTGCCTAGGGTGTTACAATCACCCCCTCTTAGGGACTCATCGTCCTCGATGAGGTTTGCCCCACCATCCCGAACGGCTCAGGAGTGGCTCTGATACCACTTATAACATCCCGCCTACTCAGACCACAATATTGTCCACTTTGCCCGTAGGCTCACGACTTTGTTTTTGTGGCCTCATTTGAAGACTTCCCGGCTGGTCACCCAAGCCAGTACTACTCTCACATGAGCACGCTTAACTGCCAGTTCCTAGGAACTCCACCCGCAGTAGACCACAAAACGCGTTGTGTCATTGTAAGGCGAATGTTATCTTATGAACCCAGCATCTCTCCAGGCCACAGCCGATGTGGGATTTGCCTAGGGTGTTACAATACAAGAAGGCACTCTTGACATCCATCTGATATACTGTGAAGCCCATGAAAGAAGCATAAGCCAAGAATAGTCTGATTGCTTCAATCCTTGCTACTGGTGCAAAAACTTCTTTATAGTCTAGACCCTCTTCTTGTGTATACCCCTGGGCTA
Source organism: Artemisia tridentata subsp. tridentata (assembly GCA_021014915.2). Classification (NCBI taxonomy): domain Eukaryota; kingdom Viridiplantae; phylum Streptophyta; class Magnoliopsida; order Asterales; family Asteraceae; genus Artemisia; species Artemisia tridentata. The sequence continues at coordinate 290,702,809 of CP139505.1, read as the reverse complement.
CAAGTCTAACCTTGTTTCTGATCACAACACCCCTTTCATCCATTTTATTCCTAAAAAACCATTTGGTGCCTATTACCCTCATACCCTTGGGTAAATCCACTAGTACCCAAACCTTCTGAATCTTGAATTGGAGAAGCTCCTCTTGAATTGCTTCTACCCAGCTTGAATCTTCTAAGGCTTTGAGAACATTTTTGGGTTCAGATTGTGAGAGGAAACACACAAATAAACAAGTGTTGGAATCTTCATGCTGCTTTGATTCATACACAGTACTAAGAAACCCTTGTTGGTCTGAAGTCATAAGTTGCTTCCTTGTCTTCACTCCAGATTGCATATCACCAATCACATTGTCCAGGGAGTGAGCTTTGTGAATCCTTGTGTGTGGTGTAGTAAGAACTGCATATGTAGGTGGAAGATTATTGAAATATACCTCATCTTCTGAGAAATCAGCAGTATTGGTATTTGATGGGCCAACAGTATGAAGATTTAGCCTAGCAGTACCATCTTGTGGCTCAACAGTACAATCACCATTAGTATTGTTATTTGGATTCTCTTGTTCCTCAGCTCCATCTACAATGTTTTCACCTTCAATCCCTTCCTTAGCATCATTAGTAGAAGGTTCACCATTCATTGAAGTTGAATCCACACTTGTCCATATTGGCATCAGTACATGATCTTGATCTTTCTCCTTACCCAAGCCTGCTTCATTTGTTGCATCATCAGCTTCTGAACCTGCAAAATCATTAGAAAAAGGTTCCTGCAACAACTGGCACATAATTCATTGATTGGGTTAGAGTCTCAAGGTCAAACAGCCATTTTGGACCTTCACCTGCAACATTAGATTTATTTTCTAGAAATTCAACATGCAGGTTTTCCTCAACTTTTCTAGTTCTCGTGTTGTATACTCTAAAGGCTTTGCTATTAAGAGAGTACCCAACCAAGAATCCTTCATCTTCTTTACCATCAAATTTGCCTAGATGGTCTAAGGTATTCAGAATAGTGACATGACACCCAAAAGGTCTCAGAAATCATAATGTAGGATTTCTACCTCTAAAAAGCTCATATGGTGTCTTGTTGTGAGGTTTGACTACCAAAACCCTGTTCTGCACATAGCAAGCAGTATTAAATGCTTCAGCCTAAAAAGTGATAGGCAACTTAGAGTCAGTTAACATGGTTCTATCAGCTTCTATCAGTGTCCTATTTTTCCTCTCAGCAACCCCATTCTGCTGAGGAGTTCTAGCAACACTAAACTCTCTTCTAATACCTTTTTCTTTGCAAAACTCATCCATAACTCTATTTTTGAATTCTGTCCCATTTTCATACCTAATGACTTTTACTTTCTTATCCACTAGGTTTTCTATCTCAGTAATAAATGTTTTAAGTATGCTAGGTGTCTCATCCTTAGAACCTAAAAAGAAAACCCATGTGAACCTGCTATAGTCATCAGTAATTACAAGACAAAACCTCTTATGCTTAATACTACTCACAGAAGTTGGGCCAAATAAATCCATATGTAGCATAAACAAAGGTTGATCAATAGAGTTAAAAATCTTGGGCTTACAAGAAGCCTTGTGTTGTTTTCCTTTGAGACAGGCAACACAAGTTTGGTCATTTTCAAATCTTTTCTGAGGCAAGTCTCTTACCAAACCATCCTTAACAATTTTATTAATGGTTTTAAAATTAATGTGACCAAGTCTTCTATGCCATAACATAGATTCATCCAATGTGGCCTTTGCAACAAGACAAGTAAGAGCCTCTTTAGGAACAATCTTCTTCATATCAACACTGTACATGTTGCCCTTTCTTGGAACTTTGAGTAATACATGACTTTCATCAGGAAACTTAAAGTCTGGAGAAAGCACAAGACATTCAGTGTCAGTAAAAAGAACCTTGTTCTTTTTGTCACACATTTGTGAGATACTAAACATGTTATACATAAGTTCCTGCACAAAGTACACATCTTCAAAATCTAATTTACCGGTTTTAAGTGTACCTTTACCAGTAATTCTGCCTCCTATTCCTCCCCTAAAGGTAACATATCCTCCATGCAATGGTTGAAAGTTTGAAAGATAGGACATCTTACCTGTCATGTGCCTGGAACACCCACTGTCTGCATAACCTTGATCTTTATCATCTTCTTGTGAATGTCCCTGCACATGAAATAAGGAAATTAGTTTCCTTGGGGTACCCAAGCCATTACTAACTTGGGTTTGCCTCGTGCATCAATATAGTTAAATCTTTTCAAAACAGTTGATGCACCATTGGACTGGATTGGTCTCCAAATCTAACATGCTGAGGCCTTAACAGCATTAGCCCTTTGATCCCTAGCAGTGTTTTTAAAATTGCCAGTACTAACTGCTTGGCTAGCAGTATTAACTACTGGCTTTGCAGTTGTAGCCTTTGGTTTCCAAATTTAATTTTGTACCACTGCTTTCTTTTGAAAAGGCCTTTTAGCAGTTGTTGGTGCATTCTTGAAAGTTGTTTTTGCACCTTTAACTGCTGGTCTAGGGTAAACAGTCTTATAGGGTCTGGCAGTACTAACTGCTGGTCTAGCAGTATTAATTGATTTTGGGCCAGACTTCAATAAAAGTGCTCTGGGTGTCATTCTAGCAATATTAGAGCGAGTTTTAGGCTTGTTTAAGTTCACCCTATGGTATGAGTTCCCAGATACCCTGATATTCCAGTAACCATCTTTCTACCCTGATGGTTACCACAAAAAGCCTCAAGGTGGTCAAAACTACCACAAGTGTAACAAGCCTTCTTATATAGAACAAAGTCATCACCTAGTTGGTCAGACTTGAGGTTATTCCAGTTCCTCTGGTTACCTCTTAGCTTGTCAGTGGATCTATACATCTCACAGTACCTAACTGTTTCCCTAACTGATTTAGCATTTGATTTAGACCTAACAGTTTCATCATTTGCCACCTTAGGAACACTGATTCCTTCTACTTTAACTATATCAGGTTTAACCACAACCTGATCTTCCTCATCATCATCAGATGTCCAGTCCTCAATGGTTGGACCATCTGAATTCCTATCAGTGGATGCCTTGTCCTCAGTGAGTGAAGTATCACTTGCACTCTCAAAAGGTTCACTGACTTCTACAGGCTTATCAACAACTACATTCTCTTTTGGCTTAAGACCATATTCTGACTTAGGTTGTTGAAATTCAGGCAAACCTGTATGCTCTAGGTCTATTCCTGGGGCTGCAGGAATTCCTCTGTGAGGAGGTGGAACTGTTTTGTTCCCTAACCCAGACTTAGCTTTGTTGATTAACTGACATTCAATTATTTTGTTTACACCCTTAGAGGCATATTCTAAGGTTTCTACACTTAATTGAATATTTCATTAGCCTTTTTAATTCTATCCAACTCAGCTTTCAAAAGACTAATTTCAGCATTCTTAAATGACAAATCCCTTTTAAGAACTGCTATATCATCAGCAAAACTAGTCTCATTGTTCTTATAATGCACTATTTGCTCCTCTAGGACTGCTAAACCTCTGTTATGATTTGACAAATTGTAATTTGTTTTGTTTAGTTCAATCCTTTGTTCATCATAGTGTTTCCTTAAAGTTTCTAATTCTTTAAGTGCAGTACATGATTTAGAACAACATTTAACAAACTGTACCTCAGAGTCAGAGAAGGCCATAAGTGCCATCTCAGTAGGTGCTTCTTCATCTTCTGCCATAAAACTCCAATCAAATCCTAAGCCATCAATAGCTACCATTGCTTTTGAGGTTGACTCAGCTTCTTCCACAACCTTGGGCTTGTTCCCATAACCTTTGCTCCTGCCATCCTGTTGCCTAGGTCTCCTACATTCTCTTGAAAAGTGCCCCAGTTTGTGGCAGTTGTAGTATTCTACCCTTGGTTTGTCAAAACCAGCAGTATCATTGCTGTTGATGGTGATCTTCTTTCCAGTTCTTTGGTAGAATTTCTTAGCCCTCATAATAAGAAGAGAGATCTGCCATTTGAGGTCCATCTCCTCTAAATCATCATCATTGATTTCCTGGAGGTCTTCATGAGTCAGCATTGACCCATCATTCTGGCTTTTCAGGAAGGCACAGTAGGTTTTCTCATCTAAAATACCAGTAGTACTGCTTGATGAACTAGTAGTACTAACATTGGGATTAGCAGTACTAACTCCCACAACAACCTTCACTTCTTCAACTGGACTTGAATTACTAGGAGATGACACAAAGGCCATATTCCCAGTGCTTGAACTAGTTCCTCCAGCCTTCTTCACATCCTGCTCAACAATCTTGAAGTTGCTATATAAGTCCATTAGACTCATAGTATCAATGTCTGGCTTGTTCTTCCAGACCACCACATGCATAGCCCACTCTGCAGGTAAACTCCTCAAGAACTTGAAGTTCAAATCTTCCTGTGGTATATCCACACCAAGAACAGCAAGTTGGCTAACAATCTTTTGCAGCCTGTTGAACATGTGATCCAAGGACTCATTGCTGGTTGCAGTAAAGTTCTCAAAGTTCTGCTTCAAAAGAGTCTTTTGTGTCTTCGTGGTGGCTTCATTCCCACCAAACCTAGCAATAATTGCCTTAAACAATGTCTTAGCATCCTTGAACTTGCTGAAATTCAAGAGTTGATCATTTGGAATGGTCATCATCAGCAAACTTCTGGCCTTGAGGTCATTCTTCTTTTGAAGCCTCTCTTCTGCAGTTACTGGAGAGGTCTGCACAACTGTCTCTACCTTACCATCAACTGTTGTTGTAGAAGTTGAAGGCTTGAAAGAGTTTCCTTCTTCAATAATTTCCCAGAGTGCATAGTCTTGCACCTGAAAGTACTGTTCTATCCGCAGCCTCCACATGTCAAATTCATTCTGCTTGAGCATTGGCAATTTAGCAGCCATGTTTGTTTGGGTAGTTTCCATGTCCATTACTTTATCTTCTAAATCAATAGTATCAACCTGTCTCTGATACCACTTGAGAGGATTATAAAACACTTAGGATGTTACTCCTTTATAACGTGTTTGAGATACTTTGAGTTTATACAGTTAAGTATGCGGAATCAACTTAACCACACTTAGAAGAATGTTGGTTTGATTAATGGAACAGTAAAGCTTAAATGAACAATGAACACAATGAGATTAACACCAAATGATTCAATATTATTGCTTGAATAATACGAGTGATCTTGCTATCACTAGGGTTACAATGACCTTGAATCTTAACAAAACTCTATGACTGATATATATAATCGTATATGTAACACCCCGACCCGACAATGGTAGAAATGTCACAATGATGGTTCCATATCAGAATAAACTCAAGCATTTGACATTAATAATACAATAGAATTCAAGGGTTACAAAGAAAATTCTGAAACTACAAGGTTACAATTTAATAATTTCTATTCTAACTATAACTGCTTCTAATCATCTTCCATAGCTATTAAGGTCTTCTAAGTCCAAGGTTCTCTCCACTCAACCCAGCTTCCAACTAAAACCTGCCGGGGGAAAAAGAAACGTGGCTGAGCTACGAAAGCTCAGTGAACAGATATAACGGTACAAAGCATTAGTAAAAGGAATAGTGAAGTAAATGAAATAACACAAGGCATAACAAGAGTAGGAATGAAAATGAAAAGGTTGTCAAGAGATATTTACAATAGGTAGGTGTAAAGTAACCGTAACCCACCACCAGCCCAAGTTCAATTCAAGTCAAGTCAAGTATCAAGTCGAGCATTGGTTATAAGGTAACAGAAACAGAAATCCATTACGAGCCCAGAACAAATCCAATCAAGTCAAGCAAGGTGTACGGAGGGGTGACCTCGGTACCAAGTACAATATGAGGGGATACCTCCAAGGGTTGGAGTTGCAAGCTCCCAAGAGTGAATGACGTGTATCGCACACACCCATCATGTCACTAAGTAATACAAGTAATCAAGTCAAGTCAAGTCAAGTACAAATCTAGGATGCATCCATGCGCCCCTGTAGGCTGCCACAATGTCTTCATCTACGCGCAAGTCAAGTATCAAGTCATGGCAGGGACGGGATAGGTATCACTTTCCTACCCAAAAGTCAAGTCATCGGTGCATCAATGACAAGGACATGAAACCCTCATGCCTAGTATGGCTCGTAATCTCAAACTGTGGGTCAAGGTCAAGGTCAAGTATCAAGTGTACAAGTCAAGTTCAAGTTTCACGTTACATATCAATGGGTTCAATTCACATGCTCAAGACAAGAGATCATAGCAAAGGTTCAATTTAAAAGTTCATTTAAAAGAAATTCTTTAATAATGATTTTAGTAAAAATGATCTTTCAAAATAGTTTTCACAACAATGGTCTTTCAAAACAGTTTTTCATAAAGATAGTCCTTAGAATAGTTTTCAATAAGCTAGTTTTAAAAAAATGGTCTTCTTAAAACATTTTGATGTAATCAAAAAGGTTTTCTTATCAATTATCATATCAAGGAAATCGAGGTTCAAGTCAAAGTTCATGGCAAGGTTCATATCAAGGTTCATAGCAGGAGATCAATGCGGGGGTTCACTATCAGGAGGTCAATATCAGAAAAGTCAAATACCAGAAGGTTCATAACAACTCGTTAAAAGAAATATTTTTAAGATGGTTTTAATAAAAGCGATTGTTAAAACAGTTTTCATAATAAAAGTCTTTAAAAGAAATGTTCAAAACCTCTTCATATGTAACTAAGAAAAACAGTTATAAAATCCTATGAACCTTCAAGTATCCAAGGGTCTTAATTAATCAGGTTACCAGGTAATGAACAGGTCATGTCAAGTATCAAAAGAAACATAGCAGGGTTCAAGGCAAGGTTCAGAACAAGGATCAAGACAAGAGTTCGAAACGAAGATTCAAAACAAGGGTTCACAATACAAGGGAACATAGCAATGGCTTGGGGAAATCCTAAACGAATCAAAACAAGAGACCAAGAGAAATGAAGGCTCCTTACAAGAAGGGCAGAATATCTGTACCTTATTAGCAAGCAAGAACAAAGACAAAAGCTGATAGAGACCAGATTACTCCTTCCTCGAACCTAAGGAGTAGAAGATAGAAGTTCAAAGGATTCTTAGTTATCTTTCCATTTTATGTAAGTTTCCATTATTAGTAGGATTTCAATATTACAATTTCAGGTTAAGTCATTACTTAATATCATTATGGAATTAGGGTTTCTTTTTATCATCGTATAATATCTTAGGGTTAATTATGACAACTTCCATACTTTAGGGTTTTAAATGTAAATATATAATAGATAAAGGTTTAAAGTGAAAATATTATAAATTACTCTTTTAGCCCATAAGTTACCCATAATTACAACTCTAGTCCCTTAATGTTAACCATTTACAATCTACACCCTTTAGTTACTAAAATTACAAGATAAACCTTATAGTTACATGATTTACAATTTAACCCTCACAATATTCATAACTACATCACAAGCCCTTATATTTACTAAAATACAGAATATACCCTCACATTATCATATGGTACGAATTACACCTCTATGTTTCACATATTTACATATTTAATCCTTTTTGTTTATAAACTTATAATTAAATCCACAATTACCAATAATTACATATTAAGCCCATAATTATCCAAAATCTCATATTACCCTCCTAATATCATTATTTACTCATAATAACTCTAAGTTTCTATAATTTACACTTTTAGTCCCTCTACTTAATTAATTTCTACTTCGAACCATTAAATAACCAATAAATCATTATCTTGCAAATTTTACACTTAAGGACCTCATCTTATAATTTTTATACATTGGTACTGATCTAATTAACATTACAAAAATATCACACAAGTTTCAAAGTTGGCAAAACACACCCTTCTAATTTTATTTTCTAATCGATTTGCACTTTTAAATACTAAACCCTAACCCTAGTTCTTCCAATCATTAACCAATCATTGTACCATCATTATACTGCATTTATTAACCAAAATTCATCATAAAAACCTAACCCTAAATCGTTACCCTTTGCTTCTCTATTTTTCTTTCTTTTTCTTTTCTTAATTCGATTTTCCACATTGACCGATTATAGAATAATTCGACAAGAGGTGATACAAGCTTCTATAAATTCAAGGACCATTTTTCGAGTGTTATATGGACTGTATAGGATCTAATAAAAATATATTCAAGGCTCAGAAAAATCTGCTTGGTCGATTTAAGGATTTAGTTCGATTTAGCGTTCTTGTGTTCGTTAATTATCAAACAATTAAACAAGCATGCATGGGTTGGTTTAGCTATTTTATATAGATCATATAGGATGTATATAAGTGTAGAAAAATACCAAAAATAGTTTAGATCAGACGCATGAGCTAGAAAGAATTTTTACCTCTCGGTAATGGAAAACGAGCAAAGAAATTCAACAACTCACGAACCAAGCTTCTTAAATTCGAACCTCTATTTTTCTAGACTTCTTAGCACTTAATGGAACACAGGAAAATTGTTGTTGCTGCTCCAGAAAGTTTGAGTGAATCGAATGGGATTTTTGTGGTGTTTTAGGATCGATTTTTAGGGATAAATAATGGGATATCTATAGAACCGGTTATATAATTATTAGGAGAGGATAACTTTTGGTCCAAGTTATTTTAATAAGGTTAAAAATCTGATCTCTAATTATCTTATTTATATTTGTAGTATTTATCCCATATTTAATTAGTTTTTAATTAAGAAAATATAATATAAAGTATAAAAAATATATAATCGGTATTTTATACATATATAATTATCACAATTATTTTTGTGACATGAAAATGGAAAAATGTTCAAGTACAAAATATTTTACTTCATATGATATTCGTTTCCAAGCGTTTGGGATTAATTTGGTGTTTTAAAAAATAAATAAGTGAATTTTAAAGTTTCAAGGGCAATTTGGTAATTTTGCATGATTTGAAATTTCGGGTATTACAACTTCTTCCCCCCTAAAAAAAATTTTCGTCCTCGAAAATTGCGGGGAACAGAAAAGAGATAGAACGTAACTCATACGGAATGCGAACAAGATTTCAAATCAATTTAACTGCATCAACAGTAGAGAGCTCTACAAGAGTTCAAGATTTATAACCGAAATCAACAGAACGCAAAACGAGAGTCTAAACTTATCCAGGTATCTAATGAACAAGGGCAAAGTGTACGAACATGTAGGATGAACCTAAAGTCTCTCTAATCACGGATAATCCAACAGGAATCAAGTTCTAAACTTCTTAGGTACTTCCCAAGACATCCTATGGCCACAATGAGGGCACGTTATATGGTGTAAGTATTATCACGTTCATAATACCAGCACCACATAAATATGCCTTCATGATGATCATACTTTATCTCGAGTCGTAAGCAGAACAATCTATCTTAATCCACCTAGTATTTCTATAGTCTCGGAGGTCATCAAGATTAAATGTCATAACAAGGCAAGAATCAGAGTGATGCGGAAACAATGATACCTAAATGCCTTATAGTCTACCCATTCCTCACCGGTCAAAACTTAAATTCATACCAGGGAATCCTAAAGCAAGTCCTCAAGGTATTCTCCTATGTTCTTACAGTGGAAGCCAAATGGTCCTAAACTCACAGGACAGGGTAAATGTATTACAAGTCGTCAGCCCGTTGCTCTGATACTATAAATTGTAACACACCGACCCGACAAGGGTAAAAATGTCACAATGATGGTTCCATATCAGAATAAACTCAAGCATTTGACTTTAATAATACAATAGAATTCAAGGGTTACAAAGAAAATTCTGAAACTACAAGGTTACAATTTAATAATTTCTATTCTAACTATAACTGCTTCTAATCATCTTCCATAGCTATTAAGGTCTTCTAAGTCCAAGGTTCTCTCCACTCAACCCAGCTTCCAACTAAAACCTGCCGCGGGAAAAAGAAACGCGGCTGAGCTACGAAAGCTCAGTGAACAGATATAACGGTACAAAGCAGTAGTAAAAGGAATAGTGAAGTAAATGAAATAACACAAGGCATAACAAGAGTAGGAATGAAAATGAAAAGGTTGTCAAGAGATATTTACAATAGGTAGGTGTAAAGTAACCGTAACCCACCACCAGCCCAAGTTCAATTCAAGTCAAGTCAAGTATCAAGTCGAGCATTGGTTATAAGGTAACAGAACCAGAAATCCATTACGAGCCCAGAACAAATCCAATCAAGTCAAGCAAGGTGTACGGAGGGGTGACCTCGGTACCAAGTACAATATGAAGGGATACCTCCAAGGGTTGGAGTTACAAGCTCCCAAGAGTGAATGACGTGTATCGCACACACCCATCATGTCACTAAGTAATACAAGTAATCAAGTCAAGTCAAGTCAAGTACAAATCTAGGATGTAAGATCCCACGAAAATCCATCGTATTAATCCTTGTTAATTAATAATAACCTCGAGTTACCATTTAACAACACCCATTTTTACGGGGAAATTTAAACTTTTCTTTTATTATTACCCCATTACGTTTTGACAACATATATTAAATAGTGACACGTACCTTGAAAACTTAGTGTTTCACAAAACTCCATCCACACTAAATTTATGTTACACAAATTACACATTATAGTTAAAACTATTAAACCTATAACTTGATACTTTAATCACATTTATATTTCATTAACTACATTCATTTATGCAAAACATATTTCATTACACAAACCCCATTTAATTAAGCCTACAACCCAACCTACTACCTACCTACAAATATCTTCTATACAATATTTTGATGTCGGTAAAATATGCATAACTGTCCATATAACATCAATAATTGTTCAAAATACGCATAGCTGTCCATCAAACCACAATAACCCCAATGATTGATTCAAAAACTTCTATAGTCAATGAAAACGTGTTATATATTTCTTCTATAAGATACCTAACTCAACATCTCTACCACACACTTCCTTTTAAACACAATACACAACTTAACTATTATACATATTACTACTCTTGTGAAATTAAAAATGCTAACTACTCTTACCCCATGTTTATTCGTTTTGTTAAAACCCACGATTACAGCTCACTTTGGCACATACTTAAAATACATGCCGACACTAGAGATAAGCCAACCTTGTGAAATATCCAAGATATTTTTTCTTTGCCAGCAAAACATTGCCACCTCTCCAATTACTGCTCACAAACAGTAGGTACCAATGATTGTTTTGAAGCAACGTGTATAAACTTTTTCTATAAAACTAACCCAATCCTATTCTTATCCTGACTCCCTCTCACCTCACTCTCTCTCTAAATTTTCCGGTCATCAAATCCGGCCCCCACCATCACACCGCCGCTCACCTTACTACACCGCCACCACCACTATGATCCCCTCATCATCCCCATCATTTCCTCATAATCCACGCGCCAAGAAACTCACTCAAACACCACGATTAAACCACCACTGCTGCCGCTATTTTTAAGGAGTTTGTTGGTTCGAGTCTTTCCAGTCACCACGCGACACCGCCGCTCTGTTCTTCTCCTTCTCGTCATGGTAAAACCGAGAATCCCGTCATTATATTTTCTTTATTTATTACCGATTATTATTGCTCTGTTTTCGTGGATCTATAACGGAATTAAATCGATTTGAGTTAACTATCGTGACTATAAAACGAGGCTGTTGAATCATGATTTAAAAATCGAGTGAAAACGTTTTTAAAAATCATTCGTGTGGTAAGATTGTTAACAGGTTTTGTTGATTCGGTTTTGTATACGGGTCGGGTTAAAACCCGACTAGCAGTTCGGTTGATGTCTCCAATGGAGACTTAGTTATATAATAGTTTGATCTTGATTTGATTTTTGGTCTCGATATAGTTTTAGCTGCGTTTCGGACAGAGACCGAGACCACTAGGGTCTCGGTAATGTTCTTGGCAAATACTTGTAGTATTGTTGTTGGTTGTCATTGTTAGGTTGTTGGTCTCGGTTCAGCAAGACACCAAGGGGTGTCGAAATGGTGTGAAACTTTGTTTTGCTTCTTATAATGGTTATGGTTATAATTTGTTGTAGTTGTGGTTTATGCGACTTCGGTTAGAGTCTCGAGTTAACAGCCGCAAGGGTGCGTGTATTTGCGTCGGGTTGTGGTCTTGGTTACGGGTCCGTACGACCCAGTGTATACTTATTTTACTTCCGACCCGGTTTGTGTCTTGTGTGACAGATTCAAAATTTGCTTATTCTAAGTGACTTATTTGGTGTTAATTGGATTTGGGAATGGATGGGCAATGGGCTTAGTAGCCCATGAAAGAGGGCCATGTTTGCATTTGTGTTTGTATTAAAATGAGTGGATAGTGGGCTTAATAGCCCATGACATGGGGCTAAAGTTTTAAAACGGGATTGGATCAGTTAAATTTACCTAAGTAATTTGTAGTAATATTTCGAACTATTAAACGTGAACTAACGATATTTATTTGATTTGACATTAATACATATTAGTACATTTCGGGTTGAACTTGGAATCGTGACTTAAATTTGAATACGGTGAATACGGACTTTGACTTGGACGTTTGGACAATTGTGAATCGTTATCGGACTTACAAAATTAGATATCGGATTCATTGAACATTTTGAGACGGTATTAAACTCGGACTGGACACAAAACCTTCAATAAAACCTAAACTAATATTTACGAGGTTAATAATGGGACATAAACTTGCTAAATATTGTAATTTCAGTTTTGGTTAATCCAAGTCTCGATGACTCGAGAAAAACTAGTTTTATTAACTAAACTCATTTTTATTATAAAACATCATTGTCTTATACCAACTATTTGGGAATAACGGGGTAAATGCCGAAATGTACAAACTAGTTATTTTATTTGAGGTGTTTATTTGACTTTAGCTTCTAAGTTGTCCTCATTGGTTTGAGTTCTCGTCAGTATCCTCTTGAGTTAGTTGATGTCTATTCTTTTTGGCGTGAGTTGTACGTCGAGTCTAGGTTATCTTACCACACCACACGAAACATTTAAACTAAGCTTTTGATAAGTTTTGAAAACTGAGTAATCCACGAAAACTACGACACTTTGTCTTTTATAGACTTTATTACTTTTGCGAGATGTATTTTGAGATAATCGTATACGTACTAGGTTGTGCCGGTCCTAGACCGTTGTATATCGTCGCGCTGTATGTTTTGAGACCGTTGTGATATGCTCTAGATGCCAGTCGTGTCAGTGTGATCTTTGCTTTGCTGTGGCTAAGGTGAGTCGTGGCCCCTACTTTTCACACTTGTTTTTAATAATTCTTTTGGGGGAGATACATGCTTTAACTGTTTTATATTACTTGAAAACTCTCATGAATTGCTCAAAACTATCAACTATGCTTTACCTATTTGAATTATACTTGAAAGGAAAACATGCTCAATATATGTGCAAATTGTCTGTTTAGCTTAAACACGGAACTTGAAACATAACATCTCTGAACTACTTGATGTAACATGATACTGAGGCTTACTGTATGCATTCATGTGACAAATGAATGAACTGTTACTTATTATAATATTTCTATATTCCACTGGAAATAATTGCCAAGATCAGATTACATGTATTTTATGAACCTTGAGACCTATATTGCCTAAGCACACTTTATTGCCAAAAAGTCCCTTTATCATGAGCCATTAATCACTGCGGTGAGCGCGAATATAGCAACAGCTTCGAAACCTGTTGGAGGACTGACAACCTATCCTACTAATACTGTTACGGAATGCTTAATCGCTAGTCGTATTAGTCGCGATGCGCTATATTTGAGAAAAATAGGAAGTGGCAAATCACCTATTACACGAGGGCATAAACTTTCGTCATTAATTTGGTGAACACTCCGTTTTACGGTACTCTGTTAACGTTTTGCGTGTCATGAGGCTTAAGGCAATATAACTTTATGAATATATGAATGTTTCATATATATCCTAGGATACAGCTGTATTTAGAAGACCACCACTTTACACTGATAGACTTCAGATTCTAGATGATCATTCCCACTATGTGATACAATTATGAATTCCGTACTTGAACTTTAACTGTTATCATAGGGGATTTAAATGAGAATTCTGCACAAATTAACCCAACATGCTTGGTATATCATTATATTTAAAAGACTGATACAACAGTTTATATTGAGCATATGACAACGTAGCTCATCTGCATTCATAACTTGAAACTTATGATTTTGGTGATCATACATGATTTACTTACGAATTTTATACAACTCAACTTATTATTTATTTCATGAAGAAATACTATTTATTTCAACAATCACTATACACCTTTCAAAGAAAGTTATTATCTATCAACCTCCACGAACTCACCAACCATTGTGTTGACATTTTAAGCATGTTTATCTCAGGTAATTAACGGAGCAGGACAAGACACGGAGCGGGCATCTTTTACTCTGATAACTTAAATGGTGTAAAATCGAATATGTCATTCCTTTCAAATTATCACATCTTTTATGGGATTTTCAAATCAAATATTTCACTTTGTATCAAGGATATTATTTTGAATGACATATAACTTTCAAACGCCCTTTCCGGGCCGTTTTTCTGAAATTTTAACTCGATCCTCACCGTAACACCCTAATTATTTTTCCGCTGCCACAAACCAAATTAGGGGGTGTTACAGTTTGGTATCAGAGCCTATGGTTATAGAGAATCAAACATTTTAAAACATTGAACTATAACCACACTTTCAAAATGAATGATTTTACACCATACCATTTTACGCCCTCCGTGTCTGCAGACTGCCGTGCTCAATACATTACCTATTAAGATTATGTTGCACTAATCTTTACATGCTTGATAATTACTCTTCACACATTACACACTGTATTATTTCACACTTACCGTTACGCTCTTAACGTACAAAATACTTATAATTATTATTTTCGGCTACTACAGTACCATGTCTTCCAAACCTGTTAATATTACCAAGGCTACCCTTCATACTACTCATACATCACCTTGTTATCATATCACTACGGATGCTAAAAATCCCTATGTACTAATATCTCAACCCCAGACTAATACGGAACTTACTCACATACCACTCTCATTATCACCAATTCACTCACCATTACATCAGAAACTTAGAGGAACTGCTGAATCTTATCCCTTGAAGAGTTGATTGGTTGTCCAACAACATTCGAGGTTAGACAAAATTCACACTAAGAAACGATTTGAAAAGAGATTGAGCCAAATTCTCCTTTAACTAAACTACCACACCCATATGCCCCGGAAACTCGACACAGAAAAGTTAGGATTTTAGTACCTTACGAACTCGAACCTTTTATGACACTAAATTGGAGCTACCTCAATGGACTTATTAAGAAGATATACCTATGTTTAGTACCAATTATACTACCATTTTCATCTTATTTCACCCTTAGACATGATCAGGATAATGTCACCATACTTTACCACCACTACTATCATCATTCCTTTCACGTCGGTTGGACCCGACTACTCGTTAAGACTACTCACCCAAACTTACCTGTTTACACTCCACCAACGGGAGTTGACTCCTAGAGAGAATTTACCCTCTCAGGTCTCCCTCGTCAGTATTGTTTCCACCTGTTTTCACTCCTCTAAACCCGAGTCCTCAAGACTGGATAGAACTTTAGGACAACAGTTACCCATACACCTACTCCTCCCACCAACATGACACGACTGGAGCGTCATAAAGAACAGATTGATACACTCCTATTAACATCATTGACAAAACACCACTCACAACCAACGACACCCTACCTGAACTTTTGTCCGACAAGATGGACTTCTGGGATGGACTGATAAGGTTTCAGTCAGAGATATTAAGAAACACTCCCACATGGCAATCCTTACAATGAGGAAAAACAGAGATTTATTAACCTGCTGCATGGAACATTAATAAAAGACCTTGTATCGTTGGCTTTGTAAAACAATCGATCAAGTTATTAATGTTATGATGTTTACATTAATTATACCCAGACTTACTACAATATCATCTACGATTGTTACGATTCCTCATACCTGCCATAACTAGGCTACGACCATAGAATTCTCTAAGACAAAATTTCGGAAGAAAACTTGATGAATGAAGAGAAAATTTCTGAACTTCGGCTTTTGTGAATGAAACAGTTTGTTCCCTAGCAATCCCATACCAAGAATTAAGCATTTATCTTCGACATTACCCAGACACATCGTGATTTAGGGTTCACAACTGGTTAAAGTTTCACATTGTGACCACATTATTAAGACTAGTATACAAATACCTTGTCACTCAAATTATTCTGACATGGCCATTTGGTGGATTTAAATCCGTTTTTCTTGAGATATTGATAGAATATGGCCAGCATAAGCATTACAAATACTCCACTAGCACCAACCACAACCTTGACTCTTAAAGCTATCCAAAAGTTAGTTACCAATACTGTTGCTGTGATATTCAAGGTAACTATAGTAGCTTGTCCGAGTAGCAACAAAATAGCAAGAAAAGAAGAGGAGACGACTAAGTTCTATAAGCATATCAATGAAAGTTTCACGAATTTTAGACCAACTCACTTTAAGAATATAGAAAAAGGTGACTGAACCTACTATTACCATTACCCAAGGATTTTAGACCAAAAGTTAAGCGAGACACTGCAAGAATCAATGCCCAACCCAGAATATCACTTAGGACAAGAAGACAAGTGAAAGAAAATGGAAACTCTTTAAAACCTTAACAACGCAAAAGGATGACACCTATGTTTAAGCAGAAGATAAATTCCTATTGTGGATAAGTAAACCCTAGTTTAAAACCTTCTAAGTTGTAATTTCTTTTATACTTTACCTTAAGTACGATGGATGTAACCTAAGTGTATCCACTACCTTCCTACCGTACGAAGACTCTACCTTGTAATATTTCTGAAATAATCATGAATCCACGTCTATTTCAATCTCTATTCTATTATCCCTATACATAGTCATTATGTAACAATACCCTGGCACCACTTTATAAATTTGACTTAAACACCAACTCTGACCAAACAATAGATTATCACCACTTTGTAAGAAATTCTCACCCAAAACTTAAGTTTATACCAAAGGTATCCTAGTATCACTTTAAAAATTCATGACTTATCCTCGGGATATGAACAAAAACTTTATAATTAATTTGAAAATAATCAGAGGGTGTCCGACTTTGTGACGGAACCATTATAATTGAACAATATAAAACACTTTGAAGAAGCATAAATATCACGGTGACTGAGCCAAGCATTACATTATTTGGTCCTCGAATTATACATAGCCTGATCAACTATGTCTAATTTAGGAAGAATCATGTCATGAATGAAACAGTTATCCTTCAGATTTCATAATAACTTCCATCCAAAAGCAAAATCTTGAGACAAAGCAAACATCACTTTTGATCAACCACAGATAAATACCTGCACCTATTATCCACCATTCTTATGATAAGAGACTGACAAAAGTACAAGCATTAGAAACCTAAGAATTCACAAAGACTTATGAAAAGCGCAATTAGCAAGAAATCTTATTAGAATACACGGAAATTAGTGCATAACTAGCAACGATAATGCTAAAGTTACAACTACTTATTCCAACCTTCCTACTACCTATTTTCCATACGCCATATCCGCGATAAGGGCTACAATCACCAACGGAATGACAAACATTAAAATCACGACCAAATATTGAGAGTCTTCGTCCGGAGTGTACCTCAAGTAGATAACCACAAGAATAACGTACACAATTGCTAGCATAATTATGAAATGCATCAGTACTTGACCTATTTATACTGTGATACGTATTTTTATATACATCTATATCTGTTCTAGTTCTAGTCTTAGTCCAAATCATTTTATAATACGTATTTCTATACACATTTATACTTGTTCGAGACTATGTTAGCAATGGGTTGTAAACACACAGGTTGCAGGCCTGGAATGTGACGGGCTTGGAACTGAGTGGATTTATAACGCCTTTGCTGGGAAACTCTATTTACTTACTGGTAGAAATACTTTACCTGTTTATCAAATACATGATTGGTAGTATACACTGTTCACTAGCCGTTAAATTTCCACAGTTCCTGACCGTTGTTCTCATTATTCTAAACCTTTAGGTTTATTAATTAACCAAACATTCGAATTTATTCCATATAGCATGAGTAAATCTAATTAGATCTCGTTTCCTCTATTTTCGGATAGAAACCTCTCGACAACATTCTCCATAATCTCTCACCTCAGAACATCACATTTTTCAACACCTATCGCAGACTGAACTTCGGGACGAAGTTCAAAATTTAGGGGTAGATACTGTAAGATCCCACGAAAATCCATCGTAATAATCCTTGTTAATTAATAATAACTTCGAGTTACCATTTAACAACACCCATTTTTACGGGGAAATTTAAACTTTTCTTTTATTATTACCCCATTACGTTTTGACAACATATATTAAATAGCGACACGTACCTTGAAAACTCAGTGTTTCACAAAACTCCATCCACACTAAATTTATGTTACACAAATTACACATTATAGTTAAAACTACTAAACCTATAACTTGATACTTTAATCACATTTAATTCATTACTACATTATTTATGCAAAACATATTTCATTACACAAACCCCATTTAATTAAGCCTACAACCCAACCTACTACCTACCTACAAATATCTTCTATACAATATTTTGATGTCGGTAAAATATGCATAACTGTCCATATAACATCAATAATTGTTCAAAATACGCATAGCTGTCCATCAAACCACAATAACCCCAATGATTGATTCAAAAACTTCTATAGTCAATGAAAACGTGTTATATATTTCTTCTATAAGATACCTAACTCACCATCTCTACCACACACTTCCTTTTAAACACAATACACAACTTAACTATTATACATATTACTACTCTTGTGAAATTAAAAATGCTAACTACTCTTACCCCATGTTTATTCGTTTTGTTAAAACCCACGATTACAGCTCACTTTGGCACATCCTTAAAATACATGCCGACACTAGAGATAAGCCAACCTTGTGAAATATCCAAGATATTTTTTCTTTGCCAGCAAAACATTGCCACCTCTCCAATTACTGCTCACAAACAGTAGGTACCAATGATTTTTTGAAGCAACGTGTATAAACTTTTTCTATAAAACTAACCCA
The DNA here is from genome assembly GCA_021014915.2 of Artemisia tridentata subsp. tridentata. Classification (NCBI taxonomy): domain Eukaryota; kingdom Viridiplantae; phylum Streptophyta; class Magnoliopsida; order Asterales; family Asteraceae; genus Artemisia; species Artemisia tridentata. The sequence goes on along the minus strand of CP139505.1, from coordinate 290,683,709 downwards.
ATCCTATTCTTATCCTGACTCCCTCTCACCTCACTCTCTCTCTAAATTTTCCGGTCATCAAATCCGGCCCCCACCATCACACCGCCGCTCACCTTACTACACCGCCACCACCACTATGATCCCCTCATCATCCCCATCATTTCCTCATAATCCACGCGCCAAGAAACTCACTCAAACACCACGATTAAACCACCACTGCTGCCGCTATTTTTAAGGAGTTTGTTGGTTCGAGTCTTTCCAGTCACCACGCGACACCGCCGCTCTGTTCTTCTCCTTCTCGTCATGGTAAAACCGAGAATCCCGTCATTATATTTTCTTTATTTATTACCGATTATTATTGCTCTGTTTTCGTGGATCTATAACGGAATTAAATCGATTTGAGTTAACTATCGTGACTATAAAACGAGGCTGTTGAATCATGATTTAAAAATCGAGTGAAAACGTTTTTAAAAATCATTCGTGTGGTAAGATTGTTAACAGGTTTTGTTGATTCGGTTTTGTATACGGGTCGGGTTAAAACCCGACTAGCAGTTCGGTTGATGTCTCCAATGGAGACTTAGTTATATAATAGTTTGATCTTGATTTGATTTTTGGTCTCGATATAGTTTTAGCTGCGTTTCGGACAGAGACCGAGACCACTAGGGTCTCGGTAATGTTCTTGGCAAATACTTGTAGTATTGTTGTTGGTTGTCATTGTTAGGTTGTTGGTCTCGGTTCAGCAAGACACCAAGGGGTGTCGAAATGGTGTGAAACTTTGTTTTGCTTCTTATAATGGTTATGGTTATAATTTGTTGTAGTTGTGGTTTATGCGACTTCGGTTAGAGTCTCGAGTTAACAGTCCGCAAGGGTGCGTGTATTTGCGTCGGGTTGTGGTCTTGGTTACGGGTCCGTACGACCCAGTGTATACTTATTTTACTTCCGACCCGGTTTGTGTCTTGTGTGACAGATTCAAAATTTGCTTATTCTATGTGACTTATTTGGTGTTAATTGGATTTGGGAATGGATGGGCAATGGGCTTAGTAGCCCATGAAAGAGGGCCATGTTTGCATTTGTGTTTGTATTAAAATGAGTGGATAGTGGGCTTAATAGCCCATGACATGGGGCTAAAGTTTTAAAACGGGATTGGATCAGTTAAATTTACCTAAGTAATTTGTAGTAATATTTCGAACTATTAAACGTGAACTAACGATATTTATTTGATTTGACATTAATACACATTAGTACATTTCGGTTTGAACTTGGAATCGTGACTTAAATTTGAATACGGTGAATACGGACTTTGACTTGGACGTTTGGACAATTGTGAATCGTTATCGGACTTACAACATTAGATATCGGATTCATTGAACATTTTGAGACTTGAGACGGTATTAAACTCGGACTGGACACAAAATCTTCAATAAAACCTAAACTAATATTTACGAGGTTAATAGTGGGACATAAACTTGCTAAATATTGTAATTTCAGTTTTGGTTAATCCAAGTCTCGATGACTCGAGAAAAACTAGTTTTATTAACAAAACTCATTTTTATTATAAAACATCATTGTCTTATACCAACTATTTGGGAATAACGGGGTAAATGCCGAAATGTACAAACTAGTTATTTTATTTGAGGTGTTTATTTGACTTTAGCTTCTAAGTTGTCCTCATTGGTTTGAGTTCTCGTCAGTATCCTCTTGAGTTAGTTGATGTCTATTCTTTTTGGCGTGAGTTGTACGTCGAGTCTAGGTTATCTTACCACACCACACGAAACATTTAAACTAAGCTTTTGATAAGTTTTGGAAAACTGAGTAATCCACGAAAACTACGACACTTTGTCTTTTATAGACTTTATTACTTTTGCGAGATGTATTTTGAGATAATCGTATACGTACTAGGTTGTGCCGGTCCTAGACCGTTGTATATCATCGCGCTGTATGTTTTGAGACCGTTGTGATATGCTCTAGATGCCAGTCGTGTCAGTGTGATCTTTGCTTTGCTGTGGCTAAGGTGAGTCGTGGCCCCTACTTTTCACACTTGTTTTTAATAATTCTTTTGGGGGAGATACATGCTTTAACTGTTTTATATTACTTGAAAACTCTCATGAATTGCTCAAAACTATCAACTATGCTTTACCTATTTGAATTATACTTGAAAGGAAAACATGCTCAATATATGTGCAAATTGTCTGTTTAGCTTAAACACGGAACTTGAAACATAACATCTCTGAACTACTTGATGTAACATGATACTGAGGCTTACTGTATGCATTCATGTGACAAATGAATGAACTGTTACTTATTATAATATTTCTATATTCCACTGGAAATAATTGCCAAGATCAGATTACGTGTATTTTATGAACCTTGAGACCTATATTGCCTAAGCACACTTTATTGCCAAAAAGTCCCTTTATCATGAGCCATTAATCACTGCAGTGAGCGCGAATATAGCAACAGCTTCGAAACCTGTTGGAGGACTGACAACCTATCCCACTAACACTACAACAAAAGTGGCTTTTTAGGACCCTTTGTGTGGGACGCTATGATAATGGAGTCCTAAAAAACTGTTTAATAGGACATATGAGCATTTAGGGTCCTTTTTAAATATTTGCTACTTAGGCAATGTCCTAAAAGTTATATAATAGGATGGTCGATGATTTGGGGTCCTATTATCATATACCTTAATAGGACGCTTAAAATATGGATCCTAATAAATTACTTTATAAGACATTTAGTTGTTGGTGTACCATCATGTGATAGTGTAATACGACACTTGATCACTAGATGTCCTATTATCATATACCTTAATATGACGCTTAAAATATGGATCCTAATAAATTACTTTATAAGACATTTAGTTGTTGGTGTCCCATTATGTGATAGTGTAATACGACACTTGATCACTAGATGTCCTATTATGACATAACCTTAATAGACGCTTAAAATATGGATCCTAATAAATTACTTTATAAGACATTTAGTTGTTGGTGTCCCATTATGTGATAGTGTAATACGACACTTGATCACTAGATGTCCTATTATGACATAACCTTAATAGGACGCTTAAAATATGGATCCTAATAAATTACTTTATAAGACATTTAGTTGTTGGTGTCCCATTATGTGATAGTGTAATACGACACTTGATCACTAGATGTCCTATTATGACATAACCTTAATAGACGATTAATAAATGGATCAAAAAAATAGTTATTAAAATTTATTGTTGTTATTATTGAAAAGTGTAATACGGGCCTTTGACACGTAGTGGTTTTAACGATTAACCTTATAAGACATTATGTACATTGGTTTTTATGTCACATAAGACATCATTTTAGAGTCATATAAAAAACATTTTTTTAAAATTAATATCTTGCAAGTTGGTTTTTATAACTTGAACCTTTAAGGAGCATTTTGTCAATGGTTTTATATTCAATCACCATAATAGGACATTTCATTTAAGTCATATAACATTCATTTTTTAGAACGATTATTTGCAAATGTTTTATTAAAACAAATTAATAGGAAACCTTTAAAGATTTATATCACTTGTCTTTTAACAATTTAACCATTAATAGGACTATTGTATAGGTATTAATATCATAATTATTTAGAACACTTATTAATGTATTATGTAATAACATTAGCAAATTGTGCAAGAACTTGAGGTACCATACATTGATTTCAGTGTGTCTTAAAACTCATAACTTTAAAAATTGGTTTTATTTTACACGCATTTAGACCTCATTTTAAGTTTAGTGTAAAGAATGCATCTGTGAAGTGGCAATACATATGAATTACTTAGGTGTGTACTAAAACTCATACACAAAAGAAAATGCACCAAAAATAGCCACTTTTTATTTAACGGTGGTACTAAAACGTGAACAATACAATGAAAAAATACTTAGTGTACATAAACTACATACACGAAAACTGGTAAATACGACCAAAAAAGCATTTTATATACGGGGGTACTAAAAAACGGATGAAAACGTGTAAAAACGGACGAAAACGTGTAAATACGACGAAAACGTGTAAATACGGACGAAAACGTGTAAAACCGGAAGAAAACGTGTAAAAACGGACGAAAACGTGTAAATACGGACGAAAACATGTAAATACGGACGAAAACGTGTAAATACTGAGAAAAACGTGTAAAAACCGACGAAAACGTGTAAAAACGACGAAAACGTGTAAAAACGGACGAAAACGTGTAAATACGAACGAAAACGTGTAAAACGGATGAAAACGTGTAAAACGGACGAAACTGTAAATACGGATGAAAACGTGTAAAAACGACGAAAACGTGTAAATACATGACGAAAACGTGTAAATACGGATGAAAACGTGTAAATACGGACGATAACGTGTAAATACGGATGAAAACTTGTAAAAACTGACGAAAACGTGTAAATACGGACGAAAACGTGTAAATACGGACGAAAACGTGTAAATACATACGAAAACGTGTAAAAACGGATGAAAACGTGTAAATACGGACGATAACGTGTAAATACGGACGAAAACGTGTAAATACTGAGAAAAACGTGTAAAAATGGACGAAAACGTGTAAATACGGATGAAAACGTGTAAATACGGACGAAAACGTGTAAATACGGATGAAAACGTGTAAAAACGACGAAAACGTGTAAATACATACGAAAACGTGTAAAAACGGATGAAAACGTGTAAATACGGACGATAACGTGTAAATACGGATGAAAACGTGTAAAAACGGACGATAACGTGTAAATACGGATGAAAACTTGTAAAAACGGACGAAAACGTGTAAATACGGACGAAAACGTGTAAATACGGACGAAAACGTGTAAATACATACGAAAACGTGTAAAAACGGATGAAAACGTGTAAATACGGACGATAACGTGTAAATACGGACGAAAACGTGTAAATACTGAGAAAAACGTGTAAAAATGGACGAAAACGTGTAAATACGGATGAAAACGTGTAAATACGGACGAAAACGTGTAAATACGGATGAAAACGTGTAAAAACCGACGAAAACGTGTAAATACATACGAAAACGTGTAAAAAACGGATGAAAACGTGTAAATACGGACGATAACGTGTAAATACGGATGAAAACGTGTAAAAACGGACGAAAACGTGTAAATACGGATGAAAACGTGTAAAAACCGACGAAAACGTGTAAATACATACGAAAACGTGTAAAAACGGATGAAAACGTGTAAATACGGACGATAACGTGTAAATACGGATGAAAACGTGTAAAAACGGATGAAAACGTGTAAATACGGACGAAAACGTGTAAATACTGACGAAAACGTGTAAATACCGGCGGAAAACGTGTAAATACGGACGAAAAACGTGTAAAAAAGGACGAAAACGTGTAAATACGGACGAAAACGTGTAAAAACGGATGAAAACGTGTAAATACGGACGAAAATGTGTAAATACTGAGAAAAAAGTGTAAAAAGGGACGAAAACGTGTAAATACAGATGAAAACGTGTAAATACGGATGAAAACGTGTAAAAACGGATGAAAACGTGTAAATACGGACGAAAACGTGTAAATACGGATGAAAGCGTGTAAAAACGGACGAAAACGTGTAAATACTGACAAAAACGTGTAAATACGGACGAAAACGTGTAAAAACGGACGAAAACGTGTAAATACGGACGAAAACATGTAAAAACAGACGAAAACGTGTAAATACGGACGAAAACGTGTAAAAACGGACGAAAACGTGTAAATACGGACGAAAACGTGTAAATACTGACAAAAACGTGTAAAAACGGACGAAAACGTGTAAATACTGACAAAAAATGGTAAAAACGGACGAAAACGTGTAAAAACGGACGAAAACGTGTAAGTACGGACGAAAATGTGTAAAAACGGACGAAAGCGTGTAAATACGAACGAAAACGTGTAAATACGGACGAAAACGTGTAAATACTTACAAAAACGTGTAAAAACGGACGAAAACGTGTAAATACGTATGAAAACGTGTAAAAATGGACGAAAACGTGTAAATACGGACGAAAACGTGTAAATACTGACGAAAACGTGTAAATCCGGACGAAAACCTGTAAATATGGACGAAAACGTGTAAATACGGACGAAAACGTGTTAAAACGGACGAAAACGTGTAAATACGGACGAAAACGTGTAAAAACGGACGAAATAATTTGGTTAAGACCATATGTCGATCCGGTTAATCAATCCGGTGGGTCTGGGGTAGTAAAAGAAGTAACTCCACGTCGTCCTGATCCGGTTAATCAACCTGGTGGATCTGGGGTTACTCCACCTCGTCCTGATCCGGTTAATCAACCTGGTAATGACGAGGAAAAGAATGAGGATGAACAGGCGAAGGACTTTGACATGGATAAGGATGATGAGACAAAAAAGATGTTTATTGATGAGGAAGAGATCAATAAAGCTGCTGTAGAGCTGGAATTGGAAAAGGAGAGGGAGGAAGAAGAAAGGCTGGCTGAGGAAAAGGAAGACGACCGTCATATTCAAACACCACCAACCACTCCTCCACATTCTCCACCAATTGTCCATGAATCACCTCTAGTGTCTCAACAAGCAAGAAAACAAAGAAGATAACTAGGCTCAAAAGGGATGATCTAATCTCCTAAGCGTCTGAAAGGGTGAAAAAGTCCGCAAAGCTGGAACGTACCAAGAAAGCTAGTGTAACAACCGACAAGTTTCCAAAATTTGTTCTACGAGCCAAAATAACTATTTTGATATTCCTTAGCTTTTAAAACTCTTTGAACTTGTTTTGGATTGAATAACAATGGATATCTTGTTAAAACTTGAGAGTTATTCATTTATCGAGCCAACATAACCTAAAACACGCGAAACGAATCGAATTTGCCAAATAAATTAATTTCGATAAAGTTATGCATATTTATACTCGTTCTTATCAGAAAAATTATTTCGGGAATAATGAAGCAAGTTTCATAATTTTTCGAGTCTGTTTGGTACGTCGAATGGGTCCCACATTGTTTATGCCAAAAGTTTTACCCAGTTGGCAGTTTATACCCCCGCCCAAAATTTACCCCCCGCCCCCATACTATGATTTGGCCAGGTTTAGTCCCTCACAGGGTATAAAAGGCGAAATTTTTTTATATTTTATTCATTTTTACACACTCTCACACACATCTCTCTCACCCCTCCCCACCTCCGTCCGGCCACAATTCTGGCAGCCACCGTCGATGGAAAATTTTCCGGCGAAACCCAAACCTATACCATTCGATAGATCAAGCAACGGAGACCCTTTCTGGAGAGTATGAGACCAAGAGGAGCTCGTTTGATCATGTTTTGAAGCCACCACATCCGCACACCACCATCACCACCACTCGCCACCACCCTTTTTTTCCCTCCTCCCTCGTTGGTAAAACACTTGAACCATTCTTTTGGTAATTCCTTAAGACTATACTAGACATTTGGTAATTCTCAAAAGGGTGTTGGTGTATCCATTTGGTAATTCTCAAAAGGGTGTTGGTGTATCCATTTGGTAATTCCTTAAGACTATATTAGACATTTGTTGATAGTTAAATACTTAATCATACTATATAGTGGTCAAAGGTTGTAATTATTATTGTGACATCCCATGATGGAATGGTTGCAATTTTCATGGACGATGGTATATCTTACTGATCTTAATAAAAAAGCTAATGCTAATACTTATAGTCAATAGTCAGGAGATTTATATATGGTCACAGGTATAACTAGGAACGAGCTGGGCAGCCCGCGCGTTGCAGCGGGGTGAATTGCCATTAGTTTCTTGCAGGCATTTTTTGCATCGTTAGTTCCCGACGGGTGTTCGTTGCTGCGGAAAACATTTACAAATGACTATCATGTAGCAAAAAAATTGTAAAGATGGTTGTTCTCAGACTTTTACGCATGTAAGCATCCAGAAAGTTAATCCCAATAGTAATAGCTTTGAGGGAGGACTTATTAGAAATAGGAGAAGGTTCAAGAGATGAGATTAAGCAGAGAATGAATAAATGGATTAGGATTTTTATTATCCCAATCAATACATCGGACTATTCTAAGCCTTTCTGGAGATTATTAACTCTCGACGCGCCTTGTAACTCCACCACGCGCCACCCACGCTTGCTGCCACCAACATTGCGAGCTACCGCCCTTTCACCCTTCATTTTCTCGACGGTAACACTCACCACACGCCGTTCTCACTTTATTTTCTTCTCGGTAAACTTTTTCACGCGTCCCTATCCCTTTTGTTTTTCTAATAAAAATCTATTGTTTTTGATAAAAACCATGTGGAACTCGTTTTTTGACCCTCATTCGGTCGCGACTCGTTTGTCACTACCTAGAAAACGCAAAACGAATCGAATTTGCCAAATAAATTGATTTTTGAAAAGATATGCATATTTATACTCGTTTTTATCATAAATATTATTTCTGAAACAATAACGCAAGTTTCATAATTTTTCGAATCCATTTGATACACCTAATGGGTCCCACAGTAATTTTAGCAAAATTTAACCCAATTGGCAATACACACCCCGCTCAGAAAGTTTACCCTCGCCCCCTTCACGTTTGGTTTTGCCCAAGTTTAGTCCCTTTCAGAAAGTTTAGTATTTAAGGGCTGAATTTTTATTATTTTATTTAAAAACACACACTCACCCCAAATTCTCTCACTGTCTCTCCCTTTCTTCTCCGGCGCACCATCTTTTCCGGCAACTCCGCCGCCAGGAAATTTTCCGGCAAAATCAGATTTTCACACCAATCGATAGATCAACGAACCCTCCTCCTTTCTGGAAAGTTTCACCTCCATCCGAAGAGCCTAGCACCGCCAAACGCCACCACCACCACCGCTATCCACGCCGTTCTTTCACAAAGCTTCTTATACTTCTCCTCTCTCTTATAAGGTACGTCACGCGCCTCAGTCTTCTCTTATTTTTAATTTAAACGAAACCCTAGTTTCGTATAACTTTTATTGTCATTTAAACATAATAAAAACTATTCGAATCAAACATAAAACGTGTGGATCTAAGCTGTTAACACCGTACAAACCATGGCTAGTCCGAGTCAGGTAACTCACCGAGTCAACTCGTGTTGACTCCGGTTAAATCGTATATAACCATGACTCAGTAAAAAGGTTGGTTAAACATTTGAGGCCTATGAACTTTATGTGTAATTCGTTTTTGATTCTTAGTTTATGGGTCCATATGTGAATAAATCTGTGCTATATGTTGGAAATACTATTTTTGAATGGTTCCTAAATTTATTATTATTTTCTTTTCAAATAAAGTTTTCTGAAAATATTCGGAAAAAAAAAAAAAAAAAAAATTTTGATTATTTTTTATGTTTTATTGTTCTTGTGTTAATTCTTTTGATGTGGTATTATATTTTGGTGAGATTGATATTGATTTGAGGTCCGTTTGGGTTGTTTCTGTTCCGGCAGTCGGCATATAGCCGAACCGTGACTCATGGCGAGTCACGGCGAGATGAGAGTATTTAGGGTTAGTGTTGTTGTGTTGAATTTGGGTTTGCGTTGGAACATTATATTTCATGTTGCCAGTTTCAATTGTTTAAAGATTCTATTGTTTTGTTTCTTTTTGATGTGCTAGCTGAGAACACACAAAGATGGTGATGGAAGTTTCTTGAATTTTTTCAATGTGCAGGATAGTATTTGGAGACAGTGGAGAAGCATCTGAAGTTGCTATCCGAGCCAAGATATATGCTGATGCAAGACCTGTGTTATATAAATATATATGAAATTTTTGGATAGTGTATCTTTCTGGAAAATGTATGTATCTTTCTGGATAGTGTATAATATATTATATGTTTTTGTATGTATAGACAAATAGATAATTAGTGTGTACAGTAGAAGAAACAATGTAATGTAAACATATTAATCCACTTCTTAATGACACAAACAGTGTGTGAATAGTGAAAAACAGTACAATGAACAGTACTAATCACTCTAAAACTTAACTATCAGCCACACATTCGCCTCTTAATCACCCTATTAATGACTTTTCCAGATTTTTTCCCCCCTTTGACTTTCGTTGACCATTCCCATCTTTAAATATAATGTATAATTTTAACCAGGCTCTTGGTACAATCTCTCATCTCTTATTGTTATTTTCAAGGTTGGGATCTGCGAGTTACCATTTCATCCAATCAGCTCAGAAGTCGTAGGAGGTGTTGGAGGAACGTAAGTTGTCAAATCTTTGTTTCAGTTTTACTCATTTGGATTTTATTTTAGGATGATGTGTGAAGCAGCAATCGTGGTACTCATGTTTCTTTAATTAATAGTCATAACTCAATGTGATCGTGCGTGCTATAATGTTTACATGTGGTGCAGGTGTGTTATTCGTGGGTGTGTTCCTAAAAAGATTTTGGTCTATGGAGCAACCTTCGGGCCTGAAATTCAGGTGATATTGAGCTTCTAAGCAAAACTAATGAATTAGATGATCTTTAATATACTGGGTTCTTTATTTAAGTTCTCTAGGTGCTGCTAAGATAAATTCGTAATGGAATGGAAATTCAAATTTTTCTTGATGTGATTAATAGACCCCCCTTTTTTTGGTGCTGTTCAAGTTCTCTTGGTGCTTACTGATCCTTGTTTCAACATGTGTAGGGCGCAAGGGAGTATGGATGGCAAGTGAGTGAGAATGTTGATTTTGATTGGAAAAAGCTACTACAGAAGAAGGTATGTTACAATATTTAGCGGGCTGTTTGTTTGAGCTTAAAATCCATTGAAAGGTTTTGTTGCTTAATTTAAAAAAAAAATTATATTCCTAGTTTTACTGTGCCGCCGCATAGATCGAGACCACAGAAGTGTTTCTGGAGCATTTGGAGTTAAAGGGAGCTCGTTTGATCGTGTTTTGAAGCCACCACAGCCGACAACCACCATCACCACCACTCTCCGCCCCCCCTCTCCTTCTTTCTCCCTCGATTGGTAAGCCACACGCCACCATCTTTGTCATTTATTATTTTTTTTTGAGTGTAGGTGGTATTATCATTGAAGTCAGTTTTGTATTGCTTCCTAAGGGGTCTTTGATATTTGATTCATTGATTTTTTTTTGTCTTCGTTTTGCTTTTGTTGTATGGATATGTTAGGTTCGTTACTTTGTCTTGGTCTCGACATTACGAGACACCACAAGATGATATTTTTTCTGAAGTAATGGTTAAAGATCGAAATTGTGAAGCAGTCATGGTGGTATAGACGAGGATGGTGTGAGGTAAACGTTCAAGTACCAACAAAAAGAGATGAAATGTTGGTGAGACCATATGGGTTATTTGCCACAATTGAAGACTGTGTTGGTGCAACCATAGCATGGCCTTGTCCCTTTATCTCGGTATGTCTTTGTTAAACTTGTGATACCAATAATTTTAATAACATGGAACTTAATGCTTATACATAGATGTATATTTGTAGGTGGTCCGTGACGATTGAGAAAGGATGCATGATGACCCTGGACTAAGCTTCTTGTTGCTTTAATTCTAGTTTAATGTTACAAGACTTTATGTTGGATAATGTCTATACCTTATTTATGTTTAGTGCTTTTGTTATGACAATTGCTTATTTGAAATACAATTTCGTTTTATTCATTTAATAATTAGTTGATCTTTTATTCATATCGTAATAATAGAGTGTGCATGCTGAAAATAGCGTCCTATCATATGATTTGTCAGGACTTTGAAATTGTCCTATTAAACTTATTAATCGTCCTAACAATAAACTTTTAAGGACGCTTAACATTGTAAAAGTGTCCTAATATGTTGTTATTAGGACGTTATTTAGGTTGTTAATAGACATTTTATACGACCAAAAAATTGGTTTCATAATCTTCTTTGAGATATTAGAACCCTTTTCTTGGTGTTAAAGTAACTATAATGGTATATGATAACCGTCCTAAGAATTAACATTAAAGGACGCTTGTATGTGTATCAAAAGATTAAAAGTAGGTTACCACATGTTAGAACATTGGAAAAGTGTCCTAATATGTTTTTATTAGGACGTTATTTGTGTTGTTTATAGACGTAAAATGCGACCATAAAATTGGTATCATAATCTTATTTGAGTTATTAGGACCCTTTTCTTGGTTGCTAAAATAGCTATGATGTTACATCGTAAGCGTCCTAACAATACTTTTAGGACGTTTTTATGTGTTTCAAAAGATTAAAAGTAGGTAATCACATGTTAAAACAATGTAAAAGTGTCCTAATATGGTTTTATTAGGACGCTATTTGTGTTGTTCATAGACATATATTACGACCATAAAATTGGTTTCATAAGGGTTAGGACGCTTTGGACCTATTACAACCGCTCGAGATGAAACGCTTTCATCCTTGGTCCTATTAAATGAAAGGTCCTAAAAAGTACCATTTTATGACGCTTATGGGGGTCCTAAAAAGCCATTTTTCTTGTAGTGTAATACTGTTACGGAATGCTTAATCGCTAGTCGTATTAGTCGCGATGCGCTATATTTGAGAAAAATAGGAAGTGGCAAATCACCTATTACACGAGGGCATAAACTTTCGTCATTAATTTGGAGAACACTCTGTTTTACGGTACTCTGTTAACGTTTTGCGTGTCATGAGGCTTAAGGCAATATAACTTTATGAATATATGAATGTTTCATATATATCCTAGGATACAGCTGTATTTAGAAGACCACTACTTTACACTGATAGACTTCAGATTCTAGATGATCATTCCCACTATGTGATACAATTATGAATTCCGTACTTGAACTTTAACTGTTATCATAGGGGATTTAAATGAGAATTCTGCACAAATTAACCCAACATGCTTGGTATATCATTATATTTAAAAGACTGATACAACAGTTTATATTGAGCATATGACAACGTAGCTCATCTGCATTCATAACTTGAAACTTATGATTTTGGTGATCATACATGATTTACTTACGAATTTTATACAACTCAACTTATTATTTATTTCATGAAGAAATACTATTTATTTCAACAATCACTATACACCTTTCAAAGAAAGTTATTATCTATCAACCTCCACGAACTCACCAACCATTGTGTTGACATTTTAAGCATGTTTATCTCAGGTAATTAACGGAGCAGGACAAGACACGGAGCGGGCATCTTTTACTCTGATAACTTAAAGGGTGTAAAATCGAATATGTCATTCCTTTCAAATTATCACATCTTTTATGGGATTTTCAAATCAAATATTTCACTTTGTATCAAGGATATTATTTTGAATAACATATAACTTTCAAACGCCCTTTCCGGGCCGTTTTCCTGAAATTTTAACTCGATCCTCACCGTAACACCCTAATTATTTTTCCGCTGCCACAAACCAAATTAGGGGGTGTTACATAGGATGCATCCATGCGGCCCTGTAGGCTGCCACAATGTCTTCATCTACGCGCAAGTCAAGTATCAAGTCATGGCAGGGACGGGATAGGTATCACTTTCCTACCCAAAAGTCAAGTCATCGGTGCATCAATGACAAGGACATGAAACCCTCATGCCTAGTATGGCTCGTAATCTCAAACTGTGGGTCAAGGTCAAGGTCAAGTATCAAGTGTACAAGTCAAGTTTAAGTTTCACGTTACATATCAATGGGTTCAATTCACATGCTCAAGACAAGAGATCATAGCAAAGGTTCAATTTAAAAGTTCATTTAAAAGAAATTCTTTAATAATGATTTTAGTAAAAATGATCTTTCAAAATAGTTTTCACAACAATGGTCTTTCAAAACAGTTTTTCATAAAGATAGTCCTTAGAATAGTTTTCAATAAGCTAGTTTTAAAAAAATGGTCTTCTTAAAACATTTTGATGTAATCAAAAAGGTTTTCTTATCAATTATCATATCAAGGAAATCGAGGTTCAAGTCAAAGTTCATGGCAAGGTTCATATCAAGGTTCATAGCAGGAGATCAATGCGGGGGTTCACTATCAGGAGGTCAATATCAGAAAAGTCAAATACCAGAAGGTTCATAACAACTCGTTAAAAGAAATATTTTTAAGATGGTTTTAATAAAAGCGATTGTTAAAACAGTTTTCATAATAAAAGTCTTTAAAAGAAATGTTCAAAACCTCTTCATATGTAACTAAGAAAAACAGTTATAAAATCCTATGAACCTTCAAGTATCCAAGGGTCTTAATTAATCAGGTTACCAGGTAATGAACAGGTCATGTCAAGTATCAAAAGAAACATAGCAGGGTTCAAGGCAAGGTTCAGAACAAGGATCAAGACAAGAGTTCGAAACGAAGATTCAAAACAAGGGTTCACAATACAAGGGAACATAGCAATGGCTTGGGGAAATCCTAAACGAATCAAAACAAGAGACCAAGAGAAACGAAGGCTCCTTACAAGAAGGGCAGAATATCTGAACCTTATTAGCAAGCAAGAACAAAGACAAAAGCTGATAGAGACCAGATTACTCCTTCCTCGAACCTAAGGAGTAGAAGATAGAAGTTCAAAGGATTCTTAGTTATCTTTCCATTTTATGTAAGTTTCCATTATTAGTAGGATTTCAATATTACAATTTCAGGTTAAGTCATTACTTAATATCATTATGGAATTAGGGTTTCTTTTATCATCTTATAATATCTTAGGGTTAATTATGACAACTTCCATACTTTAGGGTTTTAAATGTAAATATATAAAAGATAAAGGTTTAAAGTGAAAATATTATAAATTACTCTTTTAGCCCATAAGTTACCCATAATTACAACTCTAGTCCCTTAATGTTAACCATTTACAATCTACACCCTTTAGTTACTAAAATTACAAGATAAACCTTATAGTTACATGATTTACAATTTAACCCTCACAATACACTTAAGGACCTCATCTTATAATTTTTATACATTGGTACTGATCTAATTAACATTACAAAAATATCACACAAGTTTCAAAGTTGGCAAAACACACCCTTCTAATTTTATTTTCTAATCGATTTGCACTTTTAAATACTAAACCCTAACCCTAGTTCTTCCAATCATTAACCAATCATTGTACCATCATTATACTGCATTTATTAACCAGAATTCATCATAAAAAACCTAACCCTAAATCGTTACCCTTTGTTTCTCTATTTTTCTTTCTTTTTCTTTTCTTAATTCGATTTTCCACATTGACCGATTATAGAATAATTCGACAAGAGGTGATACAAGCTTCTATAAATTCAAGGACCATTTTTCGAGTGTTATATGGACTGTATAGGATCTAATAAAAATATATTCAAGGCTCAGAAAAATCTGCTTGGTCGATTTAAGGATTTAGTTCGATTTAGGGTTCTTGTGTTCGTTAATTATCAAACAATTAAACAAGCATGCATGGGTTGGTTTAGCTATTTTATATAGATCATATAGGATGTATATAAGTGTAGAAAAATACCAGAAATAGTTTAGACCAGACGCATGAGCTAGAAAGAATTTTTACCTCTCAGTAATGGAAAACGAGCAATGAAATTCAACAACTCACGAACCAAGCTTCTTAAATTCGAACCTCTATTTTTCTAGACTTCTTAGCACTTAATGGAACATAGGAAAATTGTTGTTGCTGCTCCAGAAAGTTTGAGTGAATCGAATGGGATTTTTGTGGTGTTTTAGGATCGATTTTTAGGGATAAATAATGGGATATCTATAGAACCGGTTATATAATTATTAGGAGAGGATAACTTTTGGTCCAAGTTATTTTAATAAGGTTAAAAATCTGATCTCTAATTATCTTATTTATATTTGTAGTATTTATCCCATATTTAATTAGTTTTTAATTAAGAAAATATAATATAATGTATAAAAAATATATATATCGGTATTTTATACATATATAATTATCACAATTATTTTTCTGACATGAAAATGGAAAAATGTTCAAGTACAAAATATTTTACTTCATATGATATTCATTTCCAAGCGTTTGGGATTAATTTGGTGTTTTAAAAAATAAATAAGTGAATTTTAAAGTTTCAAGGGCAATTTGGTAATTTTGCATGATTTGAAATTTCGGGTATTACAATCGTATAACCTAGAATCTCCTTTTATAGACTTAAGGAGTCCTTTACAAGATAAATATTCTACCGTATAACTCTAACTAATTAAGATATACACAAAATCTATTCCATACTTATCCTTAATACAAACGTTTATCCATGCAACAGTACCTTCTGTTATACTAACAGTACTAACCTAGCAGTGAATCTTCATTCCTACACTAGCAGTTTGTACTGTTAGTGCAAATCTCCAGCAGTACTAAGTTGTTAGACATTTAATTCCCAACACAAAGCATGTTTGTTTTTGGTATTTAGTCACATACAATTAAGCATAAAGTGGCAAAAAGTGATCTAAGATGATCCTAATATGAGTTATTATCAGTAAAAGTATCCTAATAACAAGAGTGAGTGAACTAGTGTGCGGGATTAATCAAAAATTTAAAAATGTAGCTGTTGATCCGTGTAACCAAACGATTACACAGGCGGATCCCTATTTTTGGTTCCGCCTGATCCGTCAGGTTGTTTTTGGCGGTACCAAAAACTTGGACGGACGGAACCATATTTTTGGTTCAGCCATATCTGCCGATCATAAAAAGTAAACAGTGGGCATTTTTGAAAGCCCAAAACTAGTTCAAATCCCATAAATTTCCCTAAAACATGTGTAATTAATTAGTTGTGATTGAACAATAACAAAAAAACAAGTATTAACACAAGTAAGCATATAGATTAAACCAAGGATAATGAACTTACTAATAATGGAAATTATGCCAAACAGTGGCTTAAGAGTAGAAAATTGATAACATCAAAATGTTATCGCCCTGCATGATCACGTTAATTCACATTGTTGTTTAATGATAAGTTAATATCCTACAATCTTAAAAATACATCACATCATTGTTTAAAACCAATTGTACCAAACACTCATTAACCTCTCATTGCCTGTCAAGTTTCTTGTTGATCTTCGTTAGGAAACGCCTGACGCACTTGAACATCCCTCTTGTTTGCTTGAACTCTTCAGTTTGTTGTTCAATGGGTGGAAGTTGGTTCATATATTCAAGAGTTGGAAGCCTAAAGTTTGGGAGTCCGTCATCTTCGCTCATAGATGATGATGATGAGGAGGTTGGTGGATGAGGACATTTTCCTTTTAATTTGGCTACTGTCTTATCACTCAAGGGTACAAATGTGTGGGGAATGAGGGAGTAGTCGGGCCAAAAACCTCTAGCATTTGGAGGTATAGGTGCAAAGGCTCTAAAAAGACGGGTGAGAAACATCCCGTATGGAAGAGCGGTGGTTCCTAACATTGGTATGTCGGCCATCCTCTTGGCGACATAGTAGGAAAGATTGAAAGGTTGGTGAGTTGACAAGCAATAGAGCATGTAGCATAGGAAAGCATTGATGTGGTCTCTATTCCCTATGGTGCATAAGACGTTGGCCCGAAGAATTTCTTCCCATTTCTTAAATTGTGGCCTAAGTTCGTTTAGCTCCATGCCAAACGGGTCTCGAAGGACCTCACTGCCTTGTTGGGTGGTTCTAGTGTGGGAAGTTCTAGGGCGGAAGAGATGGTCTCGGATAATCTCTTTTGATGTCAAAGGAGTGTCGTATGGAGGCATACGATCGACAATAGAATCAAGGGTTGATAAAGACCATTTATCCGAATAAAGGCAAGTACCTTCACACGGAATTCCAAGGACTTCCGCAAATTGGTTTAAGGGAATGTTGAATTGGGATTGATTGACTTTGAAATGAATGGAGATGAGACCATAATCATTTGAGCTACGAAGAACACTAGCATAAAATTCTAATATAAATCTAGGACATATTGGTTCGTCAATGTCCAAGAGGCAATCAAATTAAATGGTAGCTAGTTGTTGGCGAATGTTGGTTCCTTCTAGAAAGGAACGGTCTAAGGTTCTACCCTCGTGGACATATCTCTTCTCTAAGGCCTTAAAGATTTTTACTTGTTCCGGTGTAAGTCTGTTGGGAATAAAATGATCAAAGTCAAAGAGCCTGCCAAGTCGATGAAGAGCCTGCTAGTTGATTTTGTTATGTACGAAGATGTTCTACCAGTACCTTCTGGGTAGAAGGTACTGCTAGCTAATGAAGAGCCTGCCAAGCTTATGTCAAGTCGATTAGATATTTTGTAATAGATATTTAGTTGAATTATTAGTCTTTGTACATTGTTATACGTTATGTAGAAGTAGAATAGTCTTCTGTAGTGACAGAAGAATATATCAGAGTGTACATGGGTAGTTGTATTTAATTGTAGGCGCCAATATAGTCAAAGTATAGTATTATATTCATCTACTTGACAACATGTAATAAGATATCCTTATCCTATAAAAGGATATCTTAGTCACTACTTCATACAGGCATCTTTTACAACCAATAACCAAAAACAAACTATCTCTCAAGTAACTTAGTTACTTCAAATCACAAATCCTTTACAATCAAAGATTCAAGATTACTTTGTAATCCCGGTGATATTTAGATCATCCGTATTATTTCATCAATAATATTGAATCGTTTTGTGTTAACCAAAGTTGTGTTATTTGTTCATTGCATTCACACGTTTACTTAAACTCACCACCTTGTGTTCTTTTAAAGTGTGTTGTAGTAGATTCCGCATACTAAACACATTCAATACATAAATATCTCTCAAACACATTACTAAGATTCATATCCCAAGTGTTTGAACTTCGAACAACAAAACGTTCCACAAGTGGTATCAGAGCTAGGCTTGATATTTACTAATTTAAAAGAAAAATGGATGTTGAACATATTCAAACCAATGTTGCAGCTAAACTTCCATTACTCAAGCAAAACGAGTTTGAAATGTGGAGACTAAGGGTTGAACAATACTTTCAAGTGCAGGACTATGCACTTTGGGAGATCATTGAACAAGGCAATTCATTTAAACCCCAAATCACCACTACAACAGTAAATGATGCTCTTGTAACAAGAATACAAGAACAACCATCAAATGCAGATGAAAAAGTTCAGAAGAGAAATGATCTAAAGGCAAGGAGTATGTTACTGATGACTATTCCAAATGATCAACTTCTGATCTTTAACAAATACAAAGATGCCAAAACCCTTTTTGAAGCAATTGTGGCTAGGTTTGGTGGTAATGATGCTACCAAGAAAACACAGAAAACCCTTCTCAAACAACAATTTGAGAACTTCACAGCCACAACCAATGAGTCTTTGGACAGTATGTTCAATAGACTTCAGAAGCTTGCAAGTCAGTTAGCCATCCATGAAGTGATGATAACTCAAGAAGACCTAAACTCTAAATTTCTTAGGAGTTTACCTTCAGAATGGTCTATGCATGTCATTGTATGGAAGAACAAGTCAGATATTGACCAGATGAGTCTCAATGATCTCTACAACAATTTCAAAATTGTAGAACATGAAGTAAAGAAGACTACTAGGTCAAGTTCTGGAAATATGGCTTTTGTTTCATCCCCAAGCATCTCAAAGGTTGATAATGAAGAACAAGGTAGCAGAGAAGAAGGTACTGCCAATACAACCTTTGGTACTGCTAGTACTTCTGGTAGTACCAAATCCATATTAGATGAAACAATTGGGTGTGCTTTTCTTACATCTCAGCACAATGGGTCCGTATTATCATTTGAAGACCTTCAAGAGATTCATCCTGATGATCTTGAAGAAATGGACATAAAGTGGCAACTTTCACTTTTAAGCATTAGAGCCAAGAAGTTGATGATGAGGACTGGCAAGAAGATTCTGATAGATGGAAATGAGCCTGCTGGCTATGATAAGTCAAAGGTGGAGTGTTACAACTGCCACATGAAAGGTCACTACTCTAGAGAGTGTAGAAGACCTAAGAAGCAGGATGACAAGGGTAGAGGGTTTGACAACAGAAATAAAGAAAGCTTTGAGAAGAAAGGAAGCTTTGAAAGCAAGAGTAAGGTTGTTGAAGTTGCAGAGCCAAAAGCAATGGTTGCTATTGATGGCATGGGTTTTGATTGGAGTTTCATGGGTGAAGATGAGTCAACTTCTGATGAATTGGCTTTGATGGCATTCTCCACCCCTGAGGTACAAATTATCAAATGTCCTAATGATTGTGAATCTTTTAAAGAATTAAAAATCATAAGTAAAGCTTATGATACAGAAGTATTAGAACATAGAAAAACCAATCAAACCTTATTTGACCATAAGTGTGGTATGTCCAAGCTAGAAAAACAAATCATTCACTATAGAGAAAATGAACTCACATTTTCTGATGCTAAAGGTGCTCTTAATAGACAAATATTTTTGAAAGATACAGAAATTGAAATGTTAAGGACTGAGTGCACTAAAGTGACATTGGCTAGAGATAATATTCAACTGACTGTTACTAAATTGAAAAATGCTTCTGAGTGTACTAAGAGCATAGTAGAGAATCAGTTGAATAAGAGAATAAAATCAGGGATAAGATACAATGAATGTCCACCTCCTTATAGAGGAATTCCATGTCCCCAAGGTAGTGATCTTGTTGTATCAGGTTTACATGAATTTGTTAACAAACCATTGGATAAACCTGTAGTGATAAGTGAACCTTCTGAGAGTGCTAAGAATGTTCCACTCTCTAAGGTGCTCACTGATAAGAGACCAGATGTCCTAATTATTGAGGATTGGGTATCTGATGATGATGAAGATCAGACTATTCCTATCAAAGGAATCAAAGTAGGACCAACCAGTCCTAAGAAAGTAGAAGTTAAAGCTAAGGCCAAAACTGTTTTGAAGACAGTTGAAAGTTGTAAAAATTGTAATAACAAACCTAGGGGAAGCCAAAGAAATTGGAACAACCTAAAGTCACAACAACTAGGTGATGACTTTGTTATGTTTAATAAAGCTTGTTATTATTGTGGTAGCTTTAATCATCTTCATGCTTACTGTAATAAATGGGTTTCTGGGAGTAAATCAAAGTCTAAAACAAATGTTACTCACCCCAGAAAAAGTTTTGTTAAGTCTAACACCACAAATGTTAAACATACTGTTAGACAAGATAAGCCTGTTATTGCAAAACCAACTGAAAAGGGTACAAGAAACACTTTCAAAAGTGTACCAAAAGTTGAGAAAAATCCTATTCAAAAGACAAAAGTGGTTAAAACACAAAGTTTGGAGTCCAAAAACCAAAGGTCCTGCTAGACCAAAAGGTCCTGCTAGACCAAATGGTACTGCCAAATTTGGTATTGCCAAAATTGGTACTGATAGACCAAAGACCACACAATGGATTAGAAGGGAAAGTGCTGTTAAGTCCTCAGCATGTTGGATTTGGAAACCAATCCAATCAAAAGGTGCATCAACAATCCTGAAAAGGTTTGATTTCATTGATGCAAGAGGCAAACCCAAGTCTGTCATGGCTTGGGTACCCCAAGGAAACTAATATGTTTATTCATGTGCAGGAACATTCAACTGATATTGAAGATCAAGGATATGTTGATAGTGGGTGTTCAAGGCACATGACAGGCAACATGTCATTCCTCTCAGATTTCAAAACATTTGATGGAGGATATGTTACCTTTGGGGGTGGAATAAAAGGAAAGATCACTGGTAAAGGTACTATCAAAACCAGTAAACTAGATTTTGAAAATGTGTATTTTGTGAAAGAACTTCAGTTTAATCTTCTTAGTGTCTCACAAATGTGTGACAAAAAGAACAATGTTCTTTTTACTGACAATGAATGTATGGTTCTTTCTTCTGATTTTAAGATGCCTGATGAGAGTCAGATACTTCTTAAAATTCCAAAAAGGAACAATATGTATAGTGTCAATTTAAAGAACATTGATCCCAAGGAAGGTTTAACTTGTTTGGTAGCAAAGGCCTCATTGGATGAATCTATGCTTTGGCATAGAAGGCTTGGTCATATAAACTTTAAAACAATCAACACTATTGCAAAATATGATTTAGTAAGAGGTTTACCCAAAAAGATTTTCCAAAACGACCAAACTTGTGTTGACTGCCTAAAAGGCAAACAACATAGAGCTTCTTGTAAGCCCAAGACCCAAAACTCTATTACTCAGGCTTTACATATGCTTCATATGGATCTCTTTGGTCCTACTAATGTGTGCAGCTTGAATGGAAAAAGATATTGTCTAGTTGTTACTGATGATTATAGCAGATTTTCATGGGTTTTCTTTTTAAGATCTAAACATGAAACTAGTGAGATACTTAAAACCTATATCACTGAGGTAGAAAACCAATCTGATAAAAAGGTTAAGGTCATCAGGTGTGACAATGGGACAGAGTTCAAGAATAGAGTTATGGATGACTTTTGCAAGGAAAAAGGCATAAAAAGAGAGTTTAGTGTAGGTAGAACACCTCAGCAAAATGGAGTAGCAGAAAGAAAGAATAGAACACTTATAGAGGCTGCTAGAACTATGTTAGTAGACTCTAAGTTGCCTATTTCATTTTGGGCTGAAGCAGTTGGTACTGCTTGTTATGTACAAAACAGGGTTCTTGTGACAAAACCACATAGAAAAACACCTTATGAACTTTTCTTTGGTAGAAAACCATCTTTAAGTTTTATGAGACCTTTTGGTTGTCATGTCACTATTCTCAATACCAAAGATCATTTAGGCAAATTTGATGGAAAAGCAGATGTTGGCTTTTTGATAGGGTATTCCTTGCAGAGTAAGGCCTATAGAGTGTTTAACACTTGCACTAGGCTAGTAGAAGAAAATCTTCACATAGAGTTTCAAGAGAAACTTACAAATGTGAAAGGAGTTGGACCAGATTGGATGTTTGATGTTGATAGGCTTTCAGAATCTATGAATTATGTGCCTGTTACAGGTACAAATGCTAATGAAAATGCAGGTTCTGAAGACAATGTTGAAACTCCTAAAAATCAAGATTACATATGGATGCCAATTTGGAAAAGTATGGATCTATCTTCAAGTGAAGAAGGACCTTCAGACACAACAAATGAAGACAATGAAGAAGATCAAGGAACTCAGAATCAAGAGAATCAAGAAAGTGGTGCTAATGACAATGGTACTGCCAGTTCTTCAGATGGTCCTGCCAGTTCAAGTATTGGTACTGCTGAGCCATTGAATATTCAAATAGATGATTCTTTTCAAGAAGAAGTTGGGATTAGTAATCTTCCAACTACATATGAAGTTCCTAAAACACCAAACACTAGAATTCTCAAAGATCACTCAACTGATGATGTGATTGGAAGCATAACTTCTGGTGTTAGAACAAGATCTCAAGTTGGTTTATCTCAAGTCTTATCTTCAGATGAAGAAGGGTTTATCTCCTCTATTTATGAAGAAAAGAAGAATGATAGTTCCAATATATGCTTGTTTTCATGTTTTCTATCTCAGGCTGAACCCAAAAACATAAACAAAGCTTTGGATGATACAAGTTGGGTGGAAGCTATGCAAGAAGAGCTTCTCCAATTCAAGATTCAGAAGGTTTGGATATTGGTTGATTTGCCTAGAGGTCATAGGGCAATTGGAACCAAATGGGTGTTCAGAAACAAGAAAGATGAAAGGGGTATAGTGATCAGAAACAAGGCTAGATTGGTAGCACAAGGATATACTCAAGAAGAAGGGGTAGATTATGAAGAAGTGTTTGCTCCAGTTGCAAGACTTGAAGCAATTAGGCTATTCTTGGCTTATGCTTCATTCATAGGCTTCACTGTCTATCAAATGGATGTTAAGAGTGCATTTTTATATGGTGAAATTGAAGAACCAGTATATGTGTCTCAACCTCCAGGCTTCATTGATGCTGAGTATCCAGACAAAGTTTACAAGGTTACCAAGGCTTTGTATGGTCTACACCAAGCTCCAAGGGCATGGTATGAAACATTGGCTTGTTTTCTACTAGAAAGTGGATTCCAAAGAGGCAGGATTGATCCAACTTTGTGTATCAAAAGAACAAAGAAAGACATCTTGCTAGTGCAGATTTATGTTGATGACATAATCTTTGGATCAACAAACCAAGACTTGTGTGTAAAATTTGAAAAACTTATGCACAGTAAGTTTGAGATGAGTTCCATGGGGGAACTTACTTTCTTTTTGGGTCTTCAAGTGAAACAATCCAAAGAAGGCATATTTATCAGTCAAGATAAATATGTAGCAGAGATCCTAAGAAAATTTAATTTTGCTGATTCTAAGGTTGCAAGTACACCAATGGATCCAGACAAAGGGCTACTCAAGGATGCTGAAGGAGAAGATATGGATTTGCACAATTATAGATCTATGATTGGGTCCTTGATGTATCTTACATCATCAAGACCAGATATCATGTTCTCAGTATGTGTATGTGCAAGGTTTCAAATACATCCCAAGATCTCTCATCTCACAGCAGTCAAAAGAATCTTTAGATATCTTAAGGGTCAACCTAGGTTGGGTCTTTGGTATCCAAGAGAATCATCTTTTGAATTGGTGGCTTATTCGGATAGTGACTATGCTGGTGCAACACTAGACAGAAAATCCACAATTGGTGGATGTCAATTTCTTGGTTGCAGACTAATCTCTTGGCAATGCAAGAAACAAACAATGGTGGCCAATTCTACAACTGAAGCAGAATATGTTGCTGGTGCAAGTTGTTGTGGGCAAGTTCTTTGGATCCAAAATCAATTGCTTGACTATGGGTACAATTTTCTTAACACCATTATTTATATTGACAATAGCAGTACTATTTGTATCATTAAAAACCCAGTTCAACACTCAAAAACAAAACATATTGAAATCAGACACCATTTCATAAGGGATTGCAATGAGAAGAGGTTAATTCAAGTAGTTAAAATTGATTCTGAAAAGAATTATGCAGACCTTCTCACCAAAGCTTTTGATTTAGGTAGATTCAAATATCTTGTAGGAGGTATTGGAATGATAAATCTTTGAAAAACATGTGTTTTTGTTCATAAAATTAACTGGTATTGGATTTTAAACATGGTACTGCTAGTTAGTCAAAAGGTCCTGTTAGTTCATAATTGGTCCTGCTGATACAAAATTGCTATGTTTTGTTCATATAAAGGCTTGAATGTTTAAAATGCTATAGATCAAGTGCTTTGCACTTTGTTCTTTTGGTTTGCAACTAACACATTTCAGGTTGATAACAAAACAAGAGTTCTTCCAAACAGAAAGGAGCAACAAAAGTTAAATTCATTTCAAGAGAGATAACAATCTCAGGGGAGGAATTAATAGCCCAGAATGGAAGAAAAACCAATTAGTGAAAGGAAAGACAAGAGCATACAAGATGATGCAGAGTTGAAAAAGATAGAGTTAGATCACATATCTAGAAGGGATGAAGCATTTCTCAAAGGAGAAAGTTCTATCTAGATCAAACTAAGAAAGGTTTCAACTCAAAGGCATGACATTAGATGATTTCACTTGTTGAACCAATCATCCAAGATACACAGCATCATTGCCTTTCCAAATTTCCTCCATCCAAGGAAATTGCACCATCTTTGGGCCATCATGGCTTTTGGTATTCAGCTCACCAAGTTTTCACAAACTTAAGAGTTGGCTAGTCCTTAAGAAAACGGCTTTTGGTAAAGACAAATCAAATCCGTTGATGGTTGATAGTTTACCAAAAACTATATGGGTGTTAACTAACCATACTTAATTGTAAATAGTTAGCTAGTCCATAAGCAAACGGCTTTTGGTAAAGATAACTCAAATCCGTTGATAGCTGGTAGTTTGCTAAAAACTATAAGGGATTTTTATAAAACTTTCAAAGGTACTGTTAGTTCAAAATTGGTACTGCTAGTATAAAAAGGTACTGCTAAATAGCCGTTGAGCCTGTCAGAAAAAGTTTTAGCCATTAGGCCTGGTAGTTAAAATTAGCCGTTGGGGTAGTTATGTAATTCACTGATGATTATATTATATTATATTTTACATATAAAAGATCTTTTTAACCGCCTTTTCATTTACTTATTTTAATCTTTCTAATTGTCGGTTAAAAGTAATTCTCTCATATCTTCTTTCATCAGTCACTATCATAATTCACCTACACCTTTCATCTTCTACCAGTACTACCAACAAATCCCACCAACATATTCAAAATTTTCATTATGGCTTCCACAGTTGTTCTAGATTTTGTCCAACGTCACAATCAGTTAGCATTTTTAGAAAAGTCAGAGGATAATGCCTCATTTCATCAAGTAGTGGACTTTTTAAACAACTCCTACATCAGGTTTGCTTTGCTAGTCAATCCCACTATTTATGAAAATCAAATTTTGCAATTTTGGCAATCTGCTAAAATTAAAACTTCTGAAAATGGGGAACAAAGAATTAAGGCCAAAGTGGATGGTAAGCATTTGACTCTTACTGAGTCATCCATAAGAAGACATCTTCATTTGGATGATTCTGATGGTATTAGTCAATTACCAGATACTGAAATTTTTGAAAATTTACAAAGAATGGGGTATCATGCTGCGTCTAACAAACTCACTTTTCTGAAAAAGCATCTTACTCCACAATGGAGATTTTTGATTCACACAATCCTTCACTGTTTGAGCCAGAAGAAAACCTCTTGGGAGCAATTTAGTGGCAACATGGCCTCTGCTCTCATTTGCTTAGCAACAAACAGAAAATACAACTTTTCAAAATATATTTTTGAAGGATTGATAAACAATGTGAATAGTAAAACAAAGTTTTTGATGTATCCAAGATTTATTGGTTGCATCATTGGAAAACTACAACATGTGTTGCTTCCCACAGACTCAATTTATGACACACCAAAACTTTCTCACAAAGTATTTTCAAATATGAGAATTGGTTTTAGAGGGGAGGAAGTTCCACTTTTTGATGAAATGGTACCACAACATCCAGAAGAACCCACACCATCTGCTGATACACAATCATCCAGTTCCTCACATGGTTACATTTCACCAACACAACAAACAACACCAATACCATCTCCAGTACCATCTGAAACACCACCTCCATCACCCCATCATATATCACAAACCCAATCACCTCAGACAATGCAAGAGCTGAAAGATAAGGTGAAGTTCTTAGAGAATGCTCTTAAAAGTCAAAATGAAAGGTTTTCTAAGATCAACATCAAATTGGTCAAGAGGGTCAAGAAATTGGAGGGTGAAGTGAAGAAGTTACAGGGTAAAAAGTCTGCAAAGGTTGTTTTATCCAGTTCTTCACAGTCAGATGCTGATAGGATAGATCACTCTTCCAAAAAGGGGAGGAAGGATAGGTCTGAAGATGAGAATGAAGAGGAGGAACAGGCTCAATTTGAATTCCATGATGGAACTCAAGTTTATGATGAAGAGCCTGTTGGAGCAGGGCAAGAGCCTGTTGGAGCAGGGCAAGAGCCTGCTAGGGCAGAAGAAGAGTCTGCTAGGAGAGAAAGGCTATTGGCTATGGGGTATAAAGGGTCTGCTGAGAGAGTGTACAAGAGAAAGAGGGTTTTAATTGCTGATGAGCAATCTTCTGCTCCATCACAAGATTCAACTCCAAAGGATAAGGGCAAAGGTATTATGATTGAAGATGAGCCAAAGTCCAAGAAGTTGAAAAGAACTCAGCAAATTCAGATGGCTTTAGGAGAAGAAGAGGCCAAAAGAGTTCAAGAAGAAGAGCTAAGAGCTAATGAAGCTTCAAGAATGCTTGAAGCAATGAAAGAGCAGAAAGATGCTGAAGAAGCTGCTCAAGCTCTTATTGATTCTCAAGCTGCACAAATATTTGATGCACAACTACAATGGATTATCTCTATTGATCCAATTGTAAGAGGTCAAGCCTCTGTGTATGTGGATGATGAGTCTCTCAGTGTAGAAGAGAAGACAGCCAAGCTTGAAGAATTCATCACCAAAAAGTATAGAGAAGAAGCCTTAAATGATGTATTTCAGCAGATCATGCAGTATAAGGAGAAAGGGTTTAAATTGCCACATGATCAGAAAGAGCAGATGAAGTTCTTCAAGTTATATCTGAAAAGGTCAGCAAATTGGAAGGATCATCAACTCAAAAGAAAATCATTTGAAGAGTTGCAGCATCTATACATTGAAGCATACAAGAAGAACCACTGCACTCCTCCTGAACACACACAAGAAAGGTCTTCAAAGAAGAAGCAAGATGCTCAGAAGAAAGAAGTAGCAAAATTGGACACAGAGCAAGTAAGTAAAATGTTGATTACTTTGCCTACTATCATACATGCTGATCCAATTAGGTCTAGACACCCTATAATTGATTGGGAAATACACCATGATAGATTTGGTAAGTCATGGAAAATATCAAGGGTTGGGGGACAGTCTGCTATCTTCAAGAATTTTGAAAATTTAGTTAGAGCATCTGATAGAGCAGATTTGGAAGAATTGTGGAATCTAGTACAGATTAGGCTAGCCACAAATTCTAGCAATGATGTTAAGGAACAGGAATTATGGGTTGAATTCAATAGGATGTTTGATCCTGATCCCAAAGATGATTATTGGAAGTTTCCATATTATGATCCATCTACAACCTGGGAATTCCTAAGTCATTGCAGTGTTCATCATTTGTACACATCAAGTGGGATTGAACTCTTTATGTTGGCTGAGAAAGAGTATCCACTTAGTTATGAAGTGCTCTCAACTATGATCTCCAAGAGATTAAGGTGTGACAAAGATGATGAAAACTCAGAAATTGTTCAAAGTTTGCTAAGGAGCATATTTGAACAATCTGAAAGAAAAAAGAAGGATAGGAAGTAAAGGTTTTTGGAAGAGTTCTCAAATCCTCAAGGTATGTATTTTATTCATCAGAAACTTGTGTATTTTAATGGAAATAACAAGTTTAGGGGAGGATTGTTGGGAATAAAATGATCAAATTCAAAGAGCCTGCCAAGTCGATGAAGAGCCTGCTAGTTGATTTTGTTATGTACGAAGATGTTCTACCAGTACCTTCTGGGTAGAAGGTACTGCTAGCTAATGAAGAGCCTGCCAAGATTATGTCAAGTCGATTAGATATTTTGTTATAGATATTTAGTTGAATTATTAGTCTTTGTACATTGTTATACGTTATGTAGAAGTAGAATAGTCTTCTGTGGTGACAGAAGAATATATCAGAGTGTACATGGGTAGTTGTATTTAATTGTAGGCGCCAATATAGTCAAAGTATAGTATTATATTCATCTACTTGACAACATGTAATAAGATATCCTTATCTTATAAAAGGATATCTTAGTCACTACTTCATAAAGGCATCTTTTACAACCAATAACCAAAAACAAACTATCTCTCAAGTAACTTAGTTACTTCAAATCACAAATCCTTTACAATCAAAGATTCAAGATTACTTTGTAATCCTGGTGATATTTAGATCATCCGTATTATTTCATCAATAATATTGAATCGTTTTGTGTTAACCAAAGTTGTGTTATTTGTTCATTGCATTCACACGTTTACTTAAACTCACCACCTTGTGTTCTTTTAAAGTGTGTTGTAGTAGATTCCGCATACTAAACACATTCAATACATAAATATCTCTCAAACACATTACTAAGATTCATATCCCAAGTGTTTGAACTTCGAACAACAAAACGTTCCACAGAGTAAGTCCCTTAGTCTTATGGTGTTTTGGGAGGTAGTTAAGGGTGTCCTTGTGATCGTAGAAAGTCGCGGGAGGCATGTGTGGAAAAACTAGAAGGGGGGGGGGGGTTGAATAGTTTTACCGGTTATTAAGTTGTTTCAAAAACTTTACTTTTGAAAAACTTTTATTCGATTCTTGTGTGAAAACAATCAACACCAACATGAAAACTAAACAATACTAACTAGTATAAACAATAATTATGAAGAAAAGAGATGGAAAGATCAAACCGTGACAAAGAGATTTATAGTGGTTCGGTCACGAAGCTCTTCTTCGCCTTACTCCACTCCCCGAGTACCACACTCGAGAGTTCTAAGCACTATGTTACCAAAGCTCCCTTCAGGCAAAGAAAACAGTACAACGTCGCTTATCCTTATTTCCGACACTAAGCTAAATGTTGAGTACTAATCTTAGCTAGTACCAATCTACCAAGATCCACACGATCCTTTCTACTTCACACAATCAACACACTAGACTCGATCTACCCAATCTACCCTTAATCCACTTGATCAACATGATCTACTCTCACAAGCTCACAAGCTACAAGAGATCTCCAAGATCTCGATAAGATCACAATGATCTACTCTCACAAACTCTCAAAAGAAAAATGAACTTGATGTATGCAAAGATACAACAAGTATGTAACAAGTGTTACAAGTGCACTAACTATAACTACAACACTTTGTATCTTCTTGGATACCTTGAGTTCTTCTCTTGCACTAGTAGAGGAATGAGGGTGATCACTTGGTTGGATGATTGGATCACTCTTTAAACAAAAGAAAACTAAACTAAATGATCAAGAAGAAAAGATGTGATAAGAGTATTGAACTCAGAAAGATAAGTGTGAAAAAGGATGCCCAAAAACTGTGAAGAGGGCTGGTATTTATAGGCAGAAAAATTCTAGCTGTTTTGTGGACACGGTACCACTAAATGTCACATGGTACCACTAAATTTAGTGGTACCGTGCCAGACAAAAACGCTCCTATTTTTTTCTTTAGTGGTGAAAGTTTATTTGGGGAAGTCTGGAGCTGATTTGGGGGGAAAAATAGCTGTTATGATATTTGAACTTATTTTTCCGATAAAACATTTCTTAATTATTCAAAAATAACTTGTAAAGTATATTTTTGAAAAAATGTTTTGTCACATTAAAAATATGAAGTTTTAAACACAAATTCACTTCTTTGATCATTTGTCAAGTTGTAAATTTTTTTGTTCATACCAAGAGTGATTTGCGTAGAAATGGGATCTTTCGACTAAAAACTTGTCTACGTTAATTTTAACGTAAAGTGTTTTCACATTTTGTCATCCTCAAAACGTGAAGTTATCGAAAGATATAAATAACATTTTTAGAACATTATTTGCATCAACAATCTCTCCCTTTTTGATGATGACAAAACATAAACTCATTTTAAGTTAAAATTAATTTTAACAAGTTTTAATGAGTTTACATCCCATTTCTCCCCCTTTTTGTCGAAGCAAAAAGGTTGCTAAGGCTCCCCCTTGATGTATACTCCCCCTCGTTTGGAGGACACCAAAGAATCAAGCAATGATTCTTGCTACAAAAAAAGTTAGATGACAAATATACAATATCTAACATGTAGCAATCACGACAAATATCCAACCACAAACAAAAAATTGCCTAAGTAGCCAAACACCAAAGAAATAAAATACACCAACTACATAACATGCCTATCCATTCATTAAAAAAAATGTCATACATAAGTATGACTACAACATAAAAAGAAAAACAATCTACAAGAAGCACATAGAAATTTTAAGTGATATGAGGCCCTAAGATTTGCTTCAAAGACAAAAGGGATTATAAGTTTTTATTTTGGAAACTAAACATGAAGATGTTTAGTTGGTTGGGCTATTGGTTGGTGGAGGAGGTGGTATGATGGGTCCTTGTGATGGTGTGAGGAGGTGTTCAAGGTAGGAGAACATAAAGTTCAACTCATCCCTAAGGTTGAAGATGAGGTTTCGGTTGTGATGACAACATTCACAACTTAGGCCATGTGGCTCCAAAGGATAAAAAATGGGATGACCCATTAGTGGTTGTGGTGATGGAGAGGCGGAAGATGATGATGTGTTGGACCCAAGCTCAATATGAGTTGTAGGAGATAGGGTGAAGGTTAGTGCTAATGGTTGAGGAGGACTAGGTGGAGGTAAAGGTGTGGTAGTCCTAATGGTGGAAGATGATGATGAGGTAGGCCTAGTTGAAGTGGCTTTTGATGGAGCCAAAGGTGTAGAGATTGATGCAGTTGAATTGGTTATTGGTAGTGGTGTGTGAATATCTTCATCATCATCCAATGTAAGATCAATGAGAAGTATCTCATTGGGTGGTTTAATGTTTAGCCTAGGTTTCTTTGCTTTGTGAGAGGTGGTAGCCATGGTAGAAGACATGGTGAGTTTATGATGAATGTGGAATGGTGAGGAAGATCAATGCATGATAAGGGCTTAAATAGCCAAATCAAAGCATGCAAGGATGGATAGGATGGTGAGTTTAGGGAATTGGGAATGTTGGAATCAGCACAAGTTTGCATATTCCAAGGGAAAGAAAGTCAAAAAGTGAAAGCAAACAGCTAAAAACGTCTACCCAGGGGACGGTACCACTAAATCACCCACGGTACCACTAAATTTAGTGGTGCCGTGCCCTATTTAGTGGAGTCGTGGCCTGCTGTTGACATTTTTACCAGTTCTGCAGGATTTAGGCTGCCTAAATGGGTAATCCTAGGCGTACTATTTGCAGCAAATCCTATTGCCTCAATTCACTAAAGAATAATCACATAGTTTTCCTAACATTATCCATAACTAGCAAAAAACAAGAACATGTGATAATCTAGAATTAGGCTACTATTAAGCATGCATCATATCAAGTAATTTGATCATCTAGTGCATGCAAGGAAAATGTAAAATAAAAGATATGAGCTAGATAAAGCTCATAAATATAATCAAGCATTAAGCTTCATTAATTAAACAAAGTAGCCAATGCCAAGTTAGAAATACTAAGTTAATTCAAACTTGTTAATGTTAGATGGCCGTAGCCAAGACCCCATTAATAATAGTTTAATACTACTTGAGTTAGTAATACTAATTAAGTTTGTATAGTCTAATCTCTTAACTTCCCCAACTTCTTAATCTTTTTCCGATCCCCTTGAGTGCTTTTCCAATAGACTTGAACCCCCCGATCGTTGGCTCATGCATGGACACTTGTCGGTTGTACATCGTCGTTTGCCTTCTCATCACCGCATTCAAATTGGTGTTGTTGTAAGGAAGGTCGGTTGTTGGTGTGAACAATGACGTGTCAAGGTTACGAAAGAAAGTGTCGGGAGTGGGAGTACAAGCATGAGAAGTTCCTTCTTCGTTCACCTCATCATCATCCTCATCCATAGGGTGAGATGACGATCCATGTCCGAAGGAGGAAGAAGATAAAGTAGCATCGGAGGTGTATTTATGACCACGTTTAGCCCCTTCACTACGTGGCTAAGTGCGGCGTTGTGGTCCACCAAGAGGTTTCATAACGGGATCAACAAGAAAATAGTCCCTATTATTAAGATGTGGGTAATTTGCCATAACCCAACGGAATAGACGAGTAAGCAACATACCATATGGCATGAGCTTATCGATCAGACTGTGAATGTTTGCCATTCTTTTTGCCATGTAGTATGCGAGGTTGTATGGCTCCTCGTTACTAAGGCAATAGAGCATATGGGCAAGACTTGCCGGAACATGATCCCGGTTGCCCGCAAGACACAAAACGTTTTCACGTAGAAAGAGTTCCCAACTTTTAAGATCGGGAAGGAGTTCTTTAAGATAGATGCGATTGGGGTCGAGATGAACTATGGACCCATCACGTTTTTGGTGCGTGTTGGCGACTCGATGGATTTGGACGTGTTGTTTTATGCTTTGAAGGTCGGGGATTTCGGTAAGATAGGGACCTTGACTTTCAAGGTGATACTGAAGTGACTCTAAGGAATGGTCTTCTGTGTAGGCACATTGACCATGGGAAGGAACACCTAGAATGTCCCCGAGTTCGATGATGGATAAAATGATATGTTCATTTTGAATCCAGAAATCAAGAAAGACATTACCCTCAGGATCATTGAAGGTACGAACACGACTGTGGAATTCGAGGATGAAACGAGGAAAATTTTGATCATTTATTTTATATAAACAATCAAATTGGATAGTAGGAAAGCATGCTTGGATGCCATTCAAAGGAACAAAATAAGCATCGACTACACGACCTTCGTGTATATATATCGATGCTGGACTCTAAGGAGATAAACTTTTTGCTCATCGGAAATGTTTGGGTCATCAATGAGAGAAGGGATGTAAGATTTGGTATCTTGATAATCGATACGAGGCATTGTTACCTACAAAAATATAAGTATGTATATGTTAATTTGTTGCATTTTGATGATCACATTTCTAGTGTGTGTGTGCTTAAATGCAAACAATGTGGAGGTGCGATAATCTCGACTCTAAAACAAAACTAATGAGATTACCCAAACGCTCATAACTTCACTTTTGCTCAATCAAATATATCGAAGAATACACATTAATTATGTAATTCGATAAATATTTGTGAGATCATGTATGCATGCAAAAACGTTTTTAGTTTTCATCAACAATGCACGAAAAATGTTTCATGATCCTAGATGTGCAAATTTTTTCGAAAATAATGGAATTGGGGTGTTTGGCAAAGGCAGCAATTCGGCGCCAAAATTCTTAAAGTTGAAAAGCTTAAATATTGATGACTCCTAATCCGATTTTAAGTATCCTAGACATGATTCCACTAAAAATATTTAATCGTATTCCGATATAAATAGTGAAATTTGGACTAATATATATATATAATATAAGTGGGTTTATGCAAATCCTATGATTAGGGAATCATGTAATTTATACATTGTCTAATCCTAGACCTAATTGCATAAAACTTCAATCAAAACTGAAAGACCCCAATTCAATTTTATGCATAATAAAAACCCTAGACTCAAATTGAAAAGAAATTAAGGTTAATTAACTTACAATTGATGGTGTAGTGACTGATATTCAATAAGTGCAATGCCTCGATCTTGATTCACAAGAGTATAGTAGGATTTGAGTGTGGTGTTCGGTTTTGACAACAAAATAGAAGTAGGTATTTTGTTTTGAATGAATGTGCAGACGGAAAGAGGGAAGAAAATGGGTTAATCAGACACACGGTACCACGGTACCACTAATTTTTAGTGGTGCCGTGCCACTTTAGTGGAGCCGTGCATGTCTGAGACCCATTTTTGTTCAATTTTGAATTTTGACGAATTAATCTTACTTAATTAGTAAGACTTTTTGACGCGAGAAAAAAGTTTATACCTAATAAACTCTTTTAACGAAAACGATTAGGTGAGATGACAAGAAATGACCTTAGTATTTCCGTAGAAATGCATAAGTAGCCATTAGTGGAATACGAGGGATGACTTTAATATTTCCAGTGAAATATTTAGAAAGTCATGAGACGAGACAGAAAAGATGACTTCAATATTTCTAGTGAAATATTCAAGTAATCATACGAGGAACGTGAAGGGCGACTTAATATTTCTAGTGAAATATTTAAAAGTCATGAGACGAGACGTAAGGGATGACTTCAATATTTCCAATGAAATATTTAAATAGTCATGAGAGGAATGAAAAGGATGACTCAAAAAGTCATGAGGCTAGATGTAAGAAATGACTTCAATATTTCCAGTGAAATATTTGAGTAGTCATAAGAAGGATGTAAGGGATGACTTAATATTTCTAGTGAAATATTTAGCAAGTCATGAGATGATACGTAAGGGATGACTTCAATATTTCCAGTGAAATATTTAAATAGTCATAAGAGGAATGTAAAAGACGTATTTGAACACATAGGAATTGTTAAATTCATGGAATGTGTTCCATCATTCTTAGATCTAGACGAAGATAGTTAGAGGATTCTCGTTTGAGAAGTTTGATTAGGAGATCGACGATGTTGTCCTTTGAGGGAAACTTTTCTAGGAAAATGATTCCTCTTTGGACATTATCTCGACGGAGGAGATGACATACTTTGATTTGCTTCGTACATGAGCAATCCACGGGGTTCTTGGTCAAGTCAATTTGCACCTCGGTTGTCGCACTTCATAGGAATGTCGTTGTGATAGATGTCGCAGTCGATTATAGCTTGTTTCATCCATAGTGCTTGTTGTCATGCCTTTCCTGCGCTTACGTATTCGGCTTCGGTCGTGGAGATAGCAAGAGTCGTTTGTTTCTTGGAGAACCAAGAAGTTTGACAACAACCTATGAAGGTAAAAACATCACTCTTTCTCTTTCAATCCACATTATCTCCCGCATTATCAAAGTTGGTATAGACAAGAGTTTCTACACCAATCCCCTTGAGATATTACAATCCCAAGTGTATAGTGCCTTTAATGCATCGGAAGATACACTTAACCGCTTTAAGGTAAGAAGTTTTGGGATCCTTCTTACAAGCAAGCACAAGGGCAGACACTAGACATGATATCGGGCCTACTTGCCATTAGGTAAATTAAATTACCTATCATCTTTGAGCGATCATTGTACATACTTGTCACGCATGATCTTTGAGCGATCATTGTACATTTCTGGACAAGTTGAGTTTGTCGTCGACAAATATTTGAGCAATGGTGGAATGTGAATTTCGTTTCTTTGTGAAAAGCATGTTGTCAACCATTTTCATGGTATATTCATGTTTATGTAAGAAAGCCTTTAATATGTCTTACCAAGCTTAAGAGGCTTGTTTAAGAACATACATTGCTTTCTTGAGTTTATAAACATGATATGGTTTTTATGGATCAACAAATCCTGGTGGTTGTACTAAATATACCTCCTTGTTGACAAAACCATTTGGGGATGCACTTTTCACGTCCATTATGTTAGTTCTTACTAAGTTAGATTCTAAGAATACTACATACTTGACATGTCTACTAACAAGGGGGTTTTAAGAAAGCGTACCTTAGCCTGAGGTGTTGCCCTTAAAACTAGAAGACTAGACTACCTTTGTTGAAAGCTAAGCAAGATGAGACAGGACTTGACTTTGCCTCACATGATTAGTGCAAACACTAATCATACTTCATTCATCGGACTTCAAGTTGCTTCACAACCATATCTATCTAGCAGGACAGAAGCTCAAACATTTGGTCCCCAATATCTCATGGGTCCAAAGTTGTTAGTGTTAAACATCCCATGCATTTGTTGCATTTGGTTGGGATGTTGGAATGGAGGACACATTTCCCATGGTAAGTAACTTCGTGGTTGACGGTTATTCCAAGTTACGGGAAAGTTACTTGGATAACTTTGTCTTCTAAAGTTACCACTCGGTAGAGGAGTTCTTGACCGAGGTTTAGGAACATTTGTTCTTCTAGGTGAAGGAGTCTTTGATCTAATATCAGGTTTTACAAAACCAAGTCCGGGGGTTGACAATGGTTTGTAAAAACTTTTGACTTCCTTTTTACTAGCAATAGGTACTTCTACATTATTAATAACTATGTGACTCAGTTTAGGACTTAATTTATTTTTTAAAATTGACCCAGATCTGACTTTAGCACCAGACGGTACCACGGTACCACTAATTTTAGTGGTGCCGTCTGTACCTTTAGTGGTACCGTCATCTGCTATTTCAGATTCTCCAGGCTTTACAAATTTTACTTGTTTAGTACCACTTGTAGAAGCTTGGTTTGGGTCAAATCCTAAGCCTGCACCGGCATGTTCACTAAACCTAATGTTTTCAAGCATATCATTAAGTGCATTTGTTCCTTCTTCAAACTTAATGATCCTTAACGCATTTTCTTTGAGTTTTTCATTTTCTACTCGAAGAGATATGCATGTCCTACATCCTACATCTATTTCTTTATTTTTCTCAAGTCTTTTAACTTGACCATTTAGTTCTAAAACTTGCACTTCTAGTTCATGCAATTTTGCTTTTAGTGTTTTGTTCCTAGTTATGATTTTAGAACTTACTTCACATAGTTTATTATATTCGTCATATAATCTACTGTCATCTATTAACGAATTATCATCACTATAATAAGAAGAGTCAGAATGTACCTCATTCGAAGCCTGAGCCATTAGACATGTTTCATCGTTGGGCTTTTTCTCTTCTTCTTCACTGCTATCACTCCAAGAGCCTCCTATGAAAGCTCTTTGGTTGTTGGTTTTCGGTGATTTAGGACATTCTCCTATGAGGTGATTAGAATCTCCGCATCTAAAACATCTCCTATCACTTTTTCCTTTCTTCTCATCTCGGTTCTTTTTTGACGGCTTCTTATCATCACGAGGTTGCCTAACGAGCCTACCTCTTCTCCTAAAGAACTTTTTAAAGTCTCTAACGGCTAACGCATACTCTTCATCTTCACTATCGGAACCCGAATATTCCTCATCACTAGACTCCTTTTTGGCTTTCAATGCTAGAGATCTAACTCTCTCGCTTTTGCCTTTGACTATATCGGAGTCTTTCTTGATTATCATTTCATGAACCTTCAAGTTTCCTATAAGTTCATCAAGTTTTAATGTCGCCAAGGTCTA
Source organism: Artemisia tridentata subsp. tridentata (assembly GCA_021014915.2). Lineage (NCBI taxonomy): Eukaryota > Viridiplantae > Streptophyta > Magnoliopsida > Asterales > Asteraceae > Artemisia > Artemisia tridentata. Next base: position 290,645,683 of record CP139505.1, on the reverse strand, counting down.
TGACTCTTCAATGGCGGTGACCTTTGCTCTCCATTTGGGGTGTAGAGCCCTAAGAAACTTCCTAACATAGTTCTTGCTAGAATAACCTTCATAAAGAGCTTTAAGACTAGTAATAATAGTATTAAATCTAGCGAAAGCATTATCAATAGATTCATCTTCCGAAATGGAAAATTATCCATATTGTTGCACAAGAAGATCTATCTTGTTCTCTTTGACTTGATTATTACCTTGGTGAGTGACTAACAAAGTTTTCCAAATATCTTTTGCCATATTACACATGAAAATTCTTTCAAATTCCTTTTTTGGCAAAGCATTATAAATCATCATTTTAGCCTCATCATTTTTGGCTAGTTTTCTTTTAAATTCATCACTTTGTTTACTATAAGGAACTATTTCATCCCTTTTAGTTTCCGTATTCTTTTGAATCGGTTGAAAGTCACCCTCGGTAATAATATGCCAAAGATCAATGTCTTTTGATTTCACATACGTTTCGAATCTTGTTTTCCAATATATAAAACAATCGGTTTCAAAAAGTGGTGGTCTTTGCATAGATTGCCCTTCTTGATATTTTTCGGAATCCATTGATCGATTCATGTTTTAAAATACAATTTACTTTAAAATCTTGACTAACCTGCCTCTGATACCAATTGTGGAACAACTAGAGGGGAGGAGGAGTTGAGTAGTTTTACCGGTTTTTAAGTCGTTTCAAAAACTTTAGTTGTGAAAATATTTGATTCGATTCTTGTGTGAAAACAATCAACACCAATATGAACACTAAACAATACTAACAAGTATAAACAATAATTATGAAGAAAAGAGATGGAAAGATCAAACGGCGACAAAGAGATTTATAGTGGTTCGGTCACGAAGCTCTTCTTCGCCCTACTCCACTCCCCGAGTACCACACTCGAGAGTTCTAAGCACTATGTCAAGAAAGCTCCCTTCAGGCGGAGAAAACCGTACAACGTCGCTTATCCTTATTTTCGACACTAAGCTAAATGTCGTGTACTAATCTTAGCTAGTACCAATCTACCAAGATCCACACGATCCTTTCTACTTTGCACAATCAACAAACTAGACTCGATCTACCCGATCTACCCTTATTCCACTTGATCAACACACAAGCTCACAAGCTACAAGTGATCTCCAAGATCTCGATAAGATCACAATTATCTATTCTCACAAACTCTCAAAAGAAAAATGAACTTGATGTATGCAAAGATACAACAAGTATGTAACAAGTGTTACAAGTGCACTAACTATAAATACAACACTTTGTATCTTCTTGGATACCTTATGTTCTTCTCTTGTACAAGTAGAAGAATGAGGGTGATCACTTGGTTGGATGATTGGATCACTCTTTAAACAAAAGAAAACTAAACTAAATGATCAAGAAGAAAAGATGTGATAAGAGTATTGAACTCAGAAAGATATGTGTGAAAAAGGATGCCCAAAAACTGTGTAGAGGGCTGGTATTAATAGGCAGAAAAAATCTAGCCGTTATGTGGACATGGTACAACTAAATGTCACACGGTACCACTAAATTTAGTGATACCGTGGTACTGTGCCAGACAAAAATGCTCATTTTTTTGTCTTTAGTGGTGAAAGTTTATTTGGGGAAGTTTGGAGCTGATTTTGGGGGAAAAATAGCTGCTATTATATTTGATCTTATTTTTTCAATAAAACATTTCATAATTATTCAAAAATAACTTGTAAAGTATATTTTTGAAAAAATGTTTTGTCACATTAAAAATGTGAAGTTTTAAACACAAATTCACTTCTTTGATCATTTGTCAAGTTGTAAATTTGTTTGTTCATACCTAGAGTGAATTGCATAAAAATGGGATCTTTCGACTAAAAACTTGTCTACGTTAATTTTAACGTAAAGAGTTTTCACATTTTGTCATCCTCAAAACATGAAGTTATCGAAAGATATAAATAACGTTTTTAGAACATTATTTGCATCAACAGCATGATTTATCCTAGATACAAAAATTACATACTTTAGTTAAAACTAACAAAAGTTTAGATATGATGTTCTAGTGTGTGCCTATATGGGGACAATGTGGAGGTGTAGTTATATCGACTCTTTTTAATGCATGAAAATTTTGTTTAGCAAATTTTGTAACAAAACGAGAGATAACCCAAACTCTTCTAATTCAATGTAGCTTAAATTGAATGTACCCAAAAATACATATTAGTTATGGATTTCCTTTAGCATTCAAGAGACATTATGCAAATGATGTTCTAAACATAACGTTTTTATTTGTATAAACAATGTGAAAAATCATTTTTCCTAATAGTGAGAAGCTTTTTACAAAAAATTTCACACGGGGTTTTTCGTGAATTATGATAATGTCCTACAAGATGCAATTCCTAACTATGAAAAAACATGATTTGTTATGTAATTTAGTGAATATGCTTCGTGATTAATAAAAAAGATGCATAATCCCCAAGTTTTGGTTTTGTACAAGAAATAGAAATCCTAGACACAGATCAGGAGTGTAAATATAGTTGGGATACTTACAGTGTGAATTAGAGCACAAATTTGTTGAAGGAGATGACCTAAATTCTGAGAATGGTTTGCTATGGGTCGAGTTTGTGTTTCTTGTGTGTTGTGGGAATGAGAAAAGGAGTGTTTGTTTAATATATTTAAAAACCAACCTAGGAACCCACGGATGGGGCGGAACCAATGATGAACTCAAATAAGTACATTTTATTACTATCATTTATCCTAATTATTTGACTTGTTTTATTATATTTTGAATGAGGATTGATACTTAATCGTTTACTTTTGTAATTCTCAGGTAAAAACAAGCATTTGGTGAAACTTGGCGATTTTGGACTAATTATGGAGCAAAACATGCAAGAAGTTAAGAGTCTACTGAAATGTATAAGATCAAGACAAATCTGCTCCAGATGCGCCGCATCTCACTTATTACATACGGCGCATCACTATCCAGATTTCACCAGATACGATCCAAGATACAAGAGGACATGCGCCGAATCTACTTATGGAGTTACGCCGCATCTTCTGGCGGTGTACGAATATTCCTGAATATTATAATCTTGGACCCCACGCGAAGTTAAGTCAATGCGCCGCATCTACTTACTAGATGCGCCGCATCTTACCCTCAGACAGAAACTATAAATACCCCAAAGACCAGACGAGTAAAAAAGTTCCGAAGTTCGACAGAAGACCGAAGTACAGAAACCTAGGACGAATTCAGACGAATAGGCAGCACAAGACACACCCAAACAAAGATACAAGAGCTGTAAGAAGGTGCTGCATGTGTTTAATTCATTAAGTAGTTTTGTTTTATTGTGTTAGTAAACTTTAATTCATCAAGATTGGTGGCTTGTGTAATGTGACAACGGAAAGATTGCACTCCCTTAAAACTGCTTTCTCATTAATTAAAGTTTATATGTTGATGTCTTTGGTGACTTTTATTAGTGCATTGATAACCTCTGTGTCTAGCTGAGCGTTGATCGGGTCGCCATGCCTCTGCCCTCGCCTATTTATTAGATCGCCTATGCATTCTATCATCTGTAGAAAAGTAGGAAGAAAGATAAATAGGATAGTCATAAGTAATCATTAAGGGTTTACTCGCCGATAAGATTAGAACCAACGAGAAAGGACTTAATCTCGGTGCGTTGCATCGAACTATACACTTCATATAAAACTAGCAATAAAACAAGTGACAAACTACTTATCTATCAGGACAGATCTTCTTATTGTCTCGAGTATTTATCTGTGTACGTGTGTGCTATTCGCTGATTCGTGCCTATTGGTTTAGTTTATTATTTAATTGAAACCAAATCGTGCCAGTCTCTCAGGCTGAACCCCCTTGCGTTAGAATAGGTTGTATAGCTAACTTAATATATTAAAATACTGATTAGAATAACTAGATAATACGTTCCACTCTTAGTGATCGACACTCTACTTACCATTATATTCATACTGACCGGGTACACTGCTCGTTAAGTGTGTGTGTTATTGATAAGTCGGCTAAATATAAATTTAAAACTTGAGTAGGCATTAATACTGCTAAACCGCAACGACACATCGCACCGCATCAAGTTTTTGGCGCCGCTGCCGGGGAGTGAATTGTTATTATCTGTTAATTTGATTAGTATTTTAATTAGGTTATTAATTTTTTTTAATATTTTTTTTATCTAACCGCTAATTCTGTTGTGCATTAGATTAATTTGCATTCATTGTACTATTTTGCATATTTTCTGTTTTTGTGTGTTATTTGTTTGCTTTTATTTTTGTTTATTTTCGTGTGTTTTTATTTGTTTTTATTTTTCGTATTTTTTGCATACTGCTATCGTTGTGCTGAGCTAAATCAAACGATACGGCGCATCTGTTTTATCAGATACGGCGTATTGCGTTTAATTTTTATAAAACACAACGCGTTTAATTAATTCGATACGACGCATCTTTTCCCCAAGATACGGCGTATCTGTTTTTGATAAATTTTTTTTTCTAAACGTTAACGTCATACGACGCATCTGCTTTAGCAGATACGGCGTATCTATTATTTTAATTAAAAACAGTTTTCGAATTATTAAACAGATACGGCGTATCGATTTTTATCGATACGGCGCATCTTCTGAATCAAAAAATCTTATATTTTGAAACGCAACGAAAATACGGCGCATTAACTTTTGTTAATACGACGCATTTAATTTTAATAAGTATATCGATTTTTGATTTAAAAACAGATACGGCGCATTCAAATTTCTAAGCGGCGTATCTATTTTCTGAATAAAGTCTGATTAAATTTTAACGATTATAAGATACGGCGTATCCAACTTTTTGGATACGGCGCATCGTCTGCAGATATCAGCTATTTGTATTCTTATATCTGTTTCTATATTCATTAATTTCTTTTATAGCGAACAAATCCTACTGATGATTTTACTTGTGATGACAGATTTTGCTATGGAAGATATGTCGAAGAACGGATATCTTGCTATGGAATTATTGCTTTCGAACTCATCCATGGAAGTTTATGATAATGTCAACTTCAATGTACTCGAGATTGATACGGATTTATTCTCTTGGGAGACACCTCTTGAAGCTGCTTTTAAGGAATTCATGCGTTTATGCAACATTGGCAAAGGGGTATTCTCTTATGATGTATTTGTGAGGTACACTGGAGATGAATTGTCGCTCTTATGGCCTATCATTGAATCCAAAGGATTGGCTTGGTCTACTATCGAAGAAGATGATGGGAAATTCTATCTTGCATACATGGACTCAAGCAACAAAAGCTGTGGTGGAGGCAATACCCAAATCTCTTACATGCCTTATTCCGAACAGTACTGGGGATTAAATGAGAACTATCTGGACGATGAAAGAATTTATGCTGTGGCGGAGTTACTATATCACGGCAGGTTGGTAAGATTGATGGAGCTCTCCCTCAATGATTGGCTTGAACTTAAATATGGTAGTCCAAAATTTTCCCCTGCAAATGAAGTCAAGCGGATTATGACTTCATGGTTGACACGGAGTTTTAGGGAGCAATTTAACGAGTTCATGGAGATAAAGAGGAAAATGATTGGAAAGACTTGCTTTGACCTTAACCACGATCCTAACGATGTTGATTTTTCAGATTGGTTGGCTAGTAAGTTCAATAACCATAAGAGCATGGATCGAGCTACTAAGGATGCGTTATGGGTATATTGGATGAGAGGTGAAGACGAAGAAGTAGAGAGCGACTACGGGTCGTCACTTCATGATTCAACAATCAATGAGGGCATTGAAGAATTATTCAGAATAGACATTGACGTGTTCGATTATGAGACACCCTTGTGCAAGCAATTCAAGGAATTTAACTACCTTCTTCGAGTCGACGATGCTGTGCAAACTGGAGATCTACCAGGATTCAAGACTTATGATGATTTCAAAAACACCTGGTACTACGAATGGAATGACCAATTACCATGGGTTTGGGATAAACCATGGGAATTTGAGCACATTAATCACACCTGTACACCTTTCATTTTCAAGGATGGAAGTAGTGTTTGGCCGACCTGTGATTATAAGAGTGACGGAACCTGTAATGGGGGAAGTATAATTGGGATGAAACGGGTCGGAAACGATGTAACCTTTGAAGATTATGAGTGGTACGATAATGTTAAAGACTGGCCGCAAAAAGCGGAGGCTTTGCAATAAAAGGGTAGGATTGAATACTTGAAAGGACTTAAAGGGACATCAAATACTACTTTCTGGGAATGGGTGCATGAACAATTTGATGATTACACGAAGCTTAGTCGACGGGTACAATGGGAATTGGAAAGAGAGTGGGAGGCAATTCAAGATGATGATAACAATAAGTCATTAATTGATGAACTAGATGACTATTTGATTAAGGATCCTTATTTTAAGTTTGTTGATGAAGACGAGGAAGAATTCACCAAAAGAAAGTGGCAACTACTTGGGATCCCTTATAATGAGCCACCCATGATTATTTCTGAAAAATTTAAAATCATCAAATACTCTTTGGGACCAGAGGAGGAATATGTTGCGACAAAGACCAAGAGTTATAGAAGATTAAGCCGAACGGAAGAAAATGTCGCCAAGCTATACGGAAACATCTTTCGGATGAAGGAAGAAGGATGGACCGTGACAAGGACTAAATGATGAGCTGAACGTGAGTCTAACTTGAAGACTCTGGAATAAAGACAAGTGCTTACCGGGAGACAACCTGGATTTATCTTTTTATTATTCTGTTTTTGTGTCGAGTCAGTCAGGCCGCAGAGGATACGGCGCATCTCAATCCTGAGATGCGACGCATCTCCTGCACAGGTCATATCTTTATTTTTCTACATTTTTTATTTTCGACTTTAAAACTTTTTATCAGTTTATTTCAATGCGGCGCATCCCTGGTTAAGGATGCGACGCATCTTCTATTCTGATCCGTACTTATTCCAGGCTCGATACGGCGTATCTTCTTCCATAAGATACGGCGCATCGACTGACCTGATGATTTTCATTTTAATTTTTATGTTTTATTTTAACTAACTACTAATGTATTATGCAAGTTTGAACCTTTCTTAACTTAGGTGTGTTTTAAAGCCTTGGTGGTATTATAGATTCCTGCATTTCCTGTGGATACATCTATTATGAAGCTTAAACATTCTAATCCACGAGGAAGATGATTTTTGCTCTTATACAAATGGAGGATCATACCGAGCAAATCTCAGGGGAGTTTTTCCGTTCTAATTCTTTCTATTTCCTGTTTTTAATTTCAAATTAAACAACGAGGACGTTGTTTATCTTAAGTGGGGGGATGGAGAATTAGAACGTTACTTGTCCTTATTTTTCAAAAATTTGCTTAATATGTGCTTAATATGCTCAAATTAAAAATTTTTCTAGCATGTTTTTGTGAAATCAAAGTTGCATAACCCGCACACATGACCCCTATTTCCAAATTGTGAGGATTAAGCCTACTCAGTTTCCCAATATTTTACCCAAATTCCACAAAAATATGAGTGTGCCGGTGACTTGTAAACTTTAGAACTTGGCTTGTATACTATTCGAGACCACCATAATAAGTATTATTTATATAATTGGAATGACTTGTCTAAATTGGTAAAATTCTAGGATTACACCCAAATAGCCTATTATATGTTATGTGTTATTAGCTAACTACACTGGTTAGTTAACCCCCGTATAAACCCTTTTGTTACTCTCACTTTTAGAGTAAGATACCCCTAGAAAAACACTCAGAGCCAATCCTTTCGTTTCTTACACCTTTGTTATAATGTTTCGTTACACCCTTACACCTTAGCCTACCCTGCAGATTCAAATCCGTGGTTTGTTAATTTCGTTAGGCAAAGTGTGTTTCCTTACATTACCTGTGTTCGCGTGCGTAATTCATTATCTATGGTTAGGTCGGGAAATTGCACAATGCAATTGGAGTGAAAGTAAATATTGTATATCTTTGAGTTTATTTTTCGTGTGTTTACTACTTTCACTATTACTGTTATTTCTGAAGTCATGAAAATTATGGAAAAATTATCCAGAGTTATCATTATAGTGATGTGGTGAAATTTTACACATCTATGTTTATGTTTCAAGTAAAAAAAAAAAAAAAAAAAAAAAAAATGGAAAAAATAAGAAAAGAAAAACAAAAAGGAAAAGTTGGAAGTTTGTTTTAACCAACTTATGTAAAGTTTTGTATTAAGTGGTCGATATCACCACTACTTGTTGTTGTATATTATATATATGGATTGAATGGGAGTTGGCAGTTATGGGAACGCCAACTAAGGTTTATTCTTTGATTAAGATCTTGTTGAGTATAATTCGTGTCTACCTAAAGCGTGTGTTTCAAGTGTTAAAGCGTGAGTTGTCCAATGATATGAGTCTTATTCATGGGATGGTTGGGATAGTGATTAACCACACTTAGGATTTTAATTTATTTGTTTTGTTTATTTTTTATTTTACACCAATTTGTATCCCAAATATTATCCATACCCTATATTATTCTTTACCCAAACCTTTGATTTATTGAGATTAGGGATTTGAGCAATATTAAGTATCGTAGTCGTGGATTCGGCTATGTATTTATGATTTTGTCGCCCTTTTTGATATAATATTATTGGTGAAGATTACTTGGTCCTATCTTTAGCCTATTCGAGTTAAGGATTTGAGCAATTGCAAGTATCGTGTTCGTGGATTCGATCATGTATTTGTGATTTTGTCACCTTTTCTGGAATTTGAGATCGATAGAGATTAAGAAGAATGATTAACCCTTAACCAACAAACCCTTTTTACCGCTTTAGACTTGTTATTCCTTGGCTTTAGTGGGGGAGATGTGTATTATGGCCAAGCTTATGACAGAATACTCGTCACGACCGAGCAATTGAGCGAATTACTAAAATGTTACCACATAGATTAGTTGAGTGATTTCAGTGATTTCATTTTCGTATTTCGTGAGGTGTTTGGTTGTGCAATTATGATAAAACGAATAAGTGCTTAATTATAAAAATACATCCTAATATCTTTTAGGATACATTTTCATAAGTTTTAACCTAAGGTTTACTTGAGGACAAGTAAAGTTCAAGTGGGGGGATATTTGATGAACTCAAATAAGTACATTTTATTACTATCATTTATCCTAATTATTTGACTTGTTTTATTATATTATGAATGAGGATTGATACTTAATCGTTTACTTTTGTAAGTCTCAGGTAAAAACAAGCATTTGGTGAAACTTGGCGATTTTGGACTAATTATGGAGCAAAACATGCAAGAAGTTAAGAGTCTACTGAAATGTATAAGATCAAGACAAATCTGCTCCAGATGCGCCGCATCTCACTTATTACATACGGAGCATCACTATCCAGATTTCACCAGATACGATCCAAGATACAAGAGGACATGCGCCGCATCTACTTATGGAGTTACGCCGCATCTTCTGGCGGTGTACGAATATTCCTGAATATTATAATCTTGGACCCCACGCGAAGTTAAGTCAATGCGCCGCATCTACTTACTAGATGCGCCGCATCTTACCCTCAGACAGAAACTATAAATACCCCAAAGACCAGACGAGTAAAAAAGTTCCGAAGTTCGACAGAAGACCGAAGTACAGAAACCTAGGACGAATTCAGACGAATAGGCAGCACAAGACACACCCAAACAAAGATACAAGAGCTGTAAGAAGGTGCTGCATGTGTTCAATTCATTAAGTAGTTTTGTTTTATTGTGTTAGTAAACTTTAATTCATCAAGATTGGTGGCTTGTGTAATGTGACAACGGAAAGATTGCACTCCCTTAAAACTGCTTTCTCATTAATTAAAGTTTATATGTTGATGTCTTTGGTGACTTTTATTAGTGCATTGATAACCTCTGTGTCTAGCTGAGCGTTGATCGGGTCGCCATGCCTCTGCCCTCGCCTATTTATTAGATCGCCTATGCATTCTATCGTCTGTAGAAAAGTAGGAAGAAAGATAAATAGGATAGTCATAAGTAATCATTACGTGTTTACTCGCCGATAAGATTAGAACCAACGAGAAAGGACTTAATCTCGGTGCGTTGCATCGAACTATACACATCATATAAAACTAGCAATAAAACAAGTGACAAACTACTTATCTATCAGGACAGATCTTCTTATTGTCTCGAGTATTTATCTGTGTACGTGTGTGCTATTCGCTGATTCGTGCCTATTGGTTTAGTTTATTATTTAATTGCAACCAAATCGTGCCAGTCTCTCAGGCTGAACCCCCTTGCGTTAGAATAGGTTGTATAGCTAACTTAATATATTAAAATACTGATTAGAATAACTAGATAATACGTTCCACTCTTAGTGATCGACACTCTACTTACCATTATATTCATACTGACCGGGTACACTGCTCGTTAAGTGTGTGTGTTATTGATAAGTCGGCTAAATATAAATTTAAAACTTGAGTAGGCATTAATACTGCAAAACCGCAACGACACATCGCACCGCATCAACCAAATATTTGGTTCTGTCCTTGTTGTCGAAGGGTTCCTGGTATGTGCTTAAACACATACCTTTTCTTGACCAAAACCGGACCCAATTAGACCAAAAACTAACCAATTATGCCAAATATATTGTGTTTTTGTGTTTTTACATATGCAGGCACGGATATCGAAGAAAAGGACAAAAATCATGATAAAACGGAAAACCGAGCACGAGATATGGAGAAGATACTTAAAGCCGAAGCCAGGAGAGAATTTTATGCTCAAAAGTCAAAGTCATCCCTCAAGTTTCATCAAATTTCATAACTAGCCCTTGGATCAAATTTAAAGATTGGCAAAATTAGTCCCTTGAATTCCAGCTATTACAACGTTGGTCCTTGTATTTTGTTTAAACTACAAAGCCTAATCCCTACACCACATATCCGGATTTTTAAAAAACACAACAAAACCAATCCATAACAATTATCCAAAAATCCCACAGCCCTTTTTATCCAAATCAAACCAAAAACCAAAACCTCCAGCCCATTTAATAAACCAAAAAGCCCATCCCATAAAATACCCACCAGCCCAACCTACTTATACCCAAACCCGACCCATCAAACCGGTCAACCCTTTCTATAATACTCAAAGTAAAAAAAAAATATTATAAACACACACACTCACACGCGCCAAATTCCAGCCCCAAAATCTACTGTTTAAGAACCCTAGAATTACCGTACATATCAAATTACCTCGTCCCATCATAATTACCTAATCATTAAAGATTCTAGAAGGCCTGACACCCATAGAGGACACGTGGGAGCAGCTGATTGGCCAAGCCACATCATCAATCTGATCCTACGGCTGTGAATTGATGCGAAGGGAGTAAGCCAATGATCAAGGGTCTGGATTGCTGCTGAGGAGTCCCTAGAAACTTCTACTGAGGGCTATAAATATCCCACCTCACTCACGAAGAAAAAGGAGTTCGGAGTTAGGTTGTAGGTATTAGGAGTAGGGTTAATTTAGCTTATTATAGCTTTTAGTTCCGCTTATTATATTTTCATTATCAGTTTTCAAAACTATTGTACTCAATTTCAATTTTAATGGAAGTCAAACTTTGGTCAAAGGTACTGTTCATCTGCTTAAACTAGTGCTTATTGATGTTTTACTGCTTTACTAGCTCACTTGTGTTAATCTATTGCCTTATTGTTTATTTTCAGCTACTAGTGCTCATTTTTGCTCAATTTCTCATTTTATAGTCATTTCACTTTAATCTAGCTTCTGCTAAATTCAGTGCTTTCAGATTGTTCTTTTTGTTAATATAAAAGCTAGGTAGTCAGTAGTTTAATAGATTAATGGTGTTAGCTGGTGGTTTCTAGTTTACAGTTCATATTCAGTTTTGAGCAGGAGTGTTTGGATCATTGAGAATTTCTGAGTTTCAGGTTGTTTAGACTATTGTATACAATTTATTTGATTTATATTAGGATAATTTAGTGTAGCTATGACATAAAATCCATAGGTTAATAGTTTAAAAAGTCAAAGTCATTTTTTTTCTGCATAAATGTTAGTGTATCAGTCAGCTCAATCATTCATTTAGTTGCAATAGTTGCTAATCTAGCTTATATCATTCATGTTATAGCTTATTTCATCATCAATAGTCAGTAGGATCATGTGAAATTCATCAAAGTGAAAGGATAAGTTAATAGGGAAAAAAAAGTCAGCAATCAGTAGAATAGGAAGAAATCAGTTTGAGCACATCTGATCTAGGCTTGATTTCAAGCATTGATTGTTTCTCAAATGGTTAAAAATTGGTTTCCTGAGTAGTTTATGGTATAAGCTTTTAAGTTCTGATCTGGGGTTTCAATTTTTGGCTTATTGCATTAGCTTAATCTTGGTCTGCAATCTCCCCATTAGACTGCCCTAGGACTGCTATCAGTTTTCTATTCCATGAGTGTCTGTTCTTGGCTTCAATAAGAGTAGCAATTGATAGTAGATTTTTGGCATTCTTGGTCTATTAATAGTATCTTATACTAGCTTCTAGGATCAGCTTTTGTTTTCCCACAATTAGCTTTTGATTAGCTTTTTGAGCAACTTAAAGTAGGCTGATTAGTCATTGTCTTTCCCTTAATTAGCTTCTGCATTTACTGCTTATTGGCTTATTTCCTGAGCTTATTTGAACTTATTGAGTTGATTTGAGCCTAAATCAGTTTGTTGATCTATTTCTGAGCCTTTGGTGATTTTTAGTGCTTTTTAGCTTATTTTTAGTGCTTATTTCCTACTGCTTATTCCCCTATACTGCTTATTAGTGTTTAGAACAGTTCCCATTTTATTTTTCCTAGCTTCTGAATATCATTTTAGATTTTTCTGTCAATTTTCATATTTTTCCAAAATCAATTGCTATTTTTAATTCATTTAATTAGTTTCTTTAGTTTTAAATTCATAATAAATAAAATAAAAATAAAAAAAAAAATATTTTTCTTTTTCCCATAATTTTCTTTTGACATATAGAATGTAGAAAAATTGTTTTCATGCCCGTAGGATTAGTATTGCTCTAATTTCACTTTTATAGATGCGCTAGTACGTAGTTTTTGATTTATTCGCGCGTTTTAGTTTTAATTGCATTTTAGCTTAATTGTCCTTTACGTTATCATTTCATATGCTTTATTTGTTGATTTCTAGTGTTGATTTACTTTCCGTAGTGATAATTACCAAAATCTCACTTTTATCTCTCATTCACTGCACAAATCACGATCCCGAAATCACAATTCCATTCACACCATCATCGGGACAACGAACTATTGGCGCCGCTGCCGGGGAAGGTTGAAGTGAGTTCGTGATTTCGTCTCTCGATTCGTGTTTTGAAGACCCTTCCTCGTGAAGTTTTCGTTTTCATTTGTAAATAATTTTCTTATTATAAAAACCCAAAAAGATTTTCTTTTCAGATTTATTTTCCTTTTTCATTTGTGATTTTCCATGTTAAAAATCCAAAAATATTCTTCTTATTCCTCTTATACATTTAATTCTTTATCTCTTACCCTCTATCCGTTTAATTCTATCCTCTTATTCCTCTAATTGTTTAATTCTCATCTTCTTATCCTCTCATCGTTTAATTCTCCAAAATGATCGATTTTCCACCATCTCATCCCCATGATCCTCGGACCATGGAGGATTTTTATCGTCCGACACTTATCGGTAGAGGAGGACCGATCGTTCCAGGAACCGATTTCAAATTAAAAAATCATATGGTTCGGCTGATCCGGCAAAATTGCCAATTTCACGGATTTCGAGATGAGGATGCAAACGAACACTTGAACAAATACTTATCCATCACTCAATCCATAAAACAAAATGGAGTTTCTCTATATAACATCCATTTGAATCTCTTTCCATTCTCTTTATCCCACAATGTTGAATCGTGGTTTTATACTCTTAAAACCCACTCAATTCATTCATGGGAAGAGATGTTCGTCAAGTTTCTCTCAAAATACTTTCCACGTTCTAAAATGGTGCAGCTTAGGAAAGACATTCTGAATTTCCAGCAATTGCCCAAGGAATCCGTATTTGAAGCTTGGGAGAGATTCAAATCATTATTGCAGAAATGTCCAGATCATAAAATTTTGCTTCTTGATCAAATCCTAACCTTTTATAATGGCATAACTCCGATTGATCGAGACAAAATCATGTTGGCAGCCGGTGGAAACCTCATGCGGAAAACTCCTCAAGAAGCTTATAATTTGATCGAGGATATGACACATCATCATTATCAGTGGGACGCGGAAGTTCATTATAACTTTACCACTGTTTTGAGTGATCATTATTCCGATTATAATTCCGTAGTGAGTGCACGTGCCGAGGTCCTTGACAATAACACTAGATACACAATTCAAAATTGTCAACATCAACAAGGACCAGGTCATCCTCACACCTTTTACTATTCAGACTCTGACGAGAGTGATGAGGATGAACCTTCTAAAGTATTAAAAGTTCAAACGTCGATTCCTCCTCCGAGTGGCAATCCCACTCCGTCGTCAGAACTTATCATTTCCGACTCTTCCCCTTCTCTCACACCGGTTGATGGAAGTGATTCTCTCTTGGAAGAGGTTGATGTTTTTCTTGCCCTTGATGATTCAATTTCGCCAGAAATTAATGATACCTATCTTGATCCGGGGGGAGATGCTCCGTTATCAGAAAAGGAGATATCTGATGAACCGTCACTTTCCCTTCCTCCGGAAGAAGTTAAAGAAGTTATTTTTGAAGAAAAGCCGTCAGATCCTCCAGAGCTCGAGCTCGAGGATGCTTTGCCCGAATATGAGAATTTTCAGTTTGATACGGCCGAGGAGAGTAGTGGCAATCCCACTTCTCATCCTGATTTTTCTCTTCCGGCTTTTGAAGCCTTCTACTTTGATATTGATCATTCAGAGGAGACGAGTAATGGCAGTACCACTTCTCATACTTATATCTCTCCTCCCGAGTATGATTCATTTCTCTTTGAATTGAATGATCTTTATCACGAGGAGTTTTTCGGTGAACTCTCTCTTTTGATATCTTTTCCAGAATATGATAAATTTTATTTTGATCTCGAGGAAGATATTAGTCTGGGGGGAGGTGTATTTTCTAATGAATATTTCATCCCGACCCTCCCGCCCGAGACTTTTGACAAAACTTCTGTTGATGATGAAGAGCTTTTTCTGATAATCATCAAAATCTTTATGCTCTTCATCACATATGATGTGGCTTCTCCTATCCTTCACTCCATCGTGAGTGAGGATACCATCTTTGACCCCATTATTACCATTTCTGGTTCTTCTTTCTTAATATCGTGGGTGTCTCATCGGAGTGGAACTTTCGTATGCTTCAGTGTTTATCCAAACATCTTGAACGAAAGTCCGATGGAGATTTCTTTTTCCACATGCACCCCCATGGACAAATGAATTCGGGCGAGTCTAAGCTATACGACTCGATAAAAAAACAAGCGCTTCATGGGAGGCACCCCATGCTTATCCATTTATCTTCTTATCTTATTTCTAATAAAGTGACGTGAGGAGGGCTACCTCTTCCATATCTTGTGTTTCGTGGTTGTTTATGTGTGTCCAGGATTTGACCGAATAATGAAGACTCTCGTGCTCATGGTTCGCTTCTCTCCACTCGAGTTTCATCATTCGTTGCTTATCCGATATCCTAAAATCTTATCGTTTTACGTTTATCTTTAGCATAATTAATAAACGGCCTTAGATTTATGTAGGAGAACCCTTACCTTTAAGACATTGAGGACAATGTCTCGTTTTAGTCTGGGGGGGTCATCTTTCGATTTGATTTGTGCCTTGCATTTTTGCCGTTTACTCATGCAACCCCGTTTTTCCTCCAAAATTGAAAAAAATCCAAAAAATGAGAAAAATTTAAAAAATTTTGTGCAAAAATATAATAAATTTTGACATTTTGTTGACTTTTCGCTGGTGAGAGTAGGAATAAAATTCTGACTTGATCGGGCGTGTTGAGCCCTAGCTTGTTCCCTTAACCATTTATAATCTATAAGCTCGTGCTAGTCTTTTACACAAGGAGCTATAAAACGCGAATTCTTTTTAAGAGTTTGCAAGTTCCCGTATCGAATTTATATATGCATGGCTTGATTATTTGGCTAAGCATTCGCGGATCTTATTATTTAAGATTTTAAATTTGCGAAGAACGAGAAATGATAGAGTTGTTTATAAGTTAGATTGCTAAACGTGGAGTAGTTGGATCTCTTTAGAGCTCATCAAAGTTAATTGTGGCTTTTTGTTCCCAAAAGCTTGTTTCACCCAATAATAGTAATCTAGGAATAATTAAAGGTATTTTGGTTTTGGCGATAATTAGTTTTTATTTCTTCCTTAGAGAATTCTTGCTTATGAAAGTTGGGTACACATCAAGGTACTGTCAGTGTTACGGTGTAATAGACTATTCCATCTTGCCGGCTCGCAACCGATGTTGGGATTGTTATAAAAGCCGTAGGACTTGGGGTTTGGCAACACAAATAATTAATGAATATGATAATGTATAATAATAATCCAAAGCCATAAAAAGTTTTCTACATCTTGCCGGTTCGCAGCCGATGTTGTAGACTTCTAATAAAGGCAGAGGAAAAATTCCAAGGTCATAATAGACTATCACATCTTGCCGGCTCGCAACCGATGTTGTGATTGTTATAAAGGGCCAATGATTAAATACGTTAATGTGCTTGAATATGTAGATAAAGTGTTATAATGCCAAACTTCGACTCCGGGGTATCCTAATAAAAGCTTCTGTCTCTGGACTCGTAGATGAGTTGTTTCGGTCGTATATAAAAGGGATATCCTCAAAATCGTGTTAAATCAGAGACCTTGATGTGGACCTCATTTTTGTATGCAACGGTTTTCGAGGGAAGGTTTGGAAACTACTTAGCGTCTAAACTAGGTATCTTTATCGGACTAAAACTTATCGAAACGAGAGTATGAAGAAATTCATTTCTCACCAAAAATAAAATAAATAGAGGAAAATAGGAATTTGAGAACAAAGAGTCCACAATTAGCTTTTTGGGTAGTGTTGGCAATCTAACTTGTAAATAACAATGATTTCGTTTTTAAGCTTAGCTTGGGGACTCGTGAAAAATCAGGGACAACGAATTTTATCTGTATGGTCACTTCTTTATGAGTCGTGTTTCCTGCCCGATGACCCTAAAAGTTATTGAAAGATAATGATTGTCAACAAAGCCGTCACTTGATAAAAATACAAAATAGAATAAAAGGAAAAATCGGGGAGTTTTTAGAACTTTGGATTTCTTGATCTCTTTTGAAACTTTTGCTACTTCTCAAAGTTAGTAAAAAGAGATTGGAAATTTTTGGTTTTGAAAACGTGTTCTTATAACATTGCGTGAGGACACAGCAATATCTTAGTCTGGGGGAATTTTGTTATATGCTTAAACACATACCTTTTCTTGACTAAAACCGGGCCCAAATAGACCAAAAACTAACCAATTATGCCAAATATATTGTGTTTTTGTGTTTTTACATATGCAGGCACGGATATCGAAGAAAAGGACAAAAATCAAGATAAAACAGAAAACCGAGCACGAGATATGGAAAAGATACTTAAAGCCGAAGCCAGGAGAGAATTTTATGCTCAAAAGTCAAAGTCATCCCTCAAGTTTCATCAAATTTCATAACAAGCCCTTGGATCAAATTTAAATATTGGCAAAATTAGTCCCTTGAATTCCAGCTATTACAACTTTGGTCCTTGTATTTTGTTTAAACTACAAAGCCTAATCCCTACACCACATATCCGGATTTTTAAAAAACACAACAAAACCAATCCATAACAATTATCCAAAAATCCCACAGCCCTTTTTATCCAAATCTAACCCCAAACCAAAACCACCAGCCCATTTAATAAACCAAAAAGCCCATCCCATAAAATACCCACCAGCCCAACCTACTTATACCCAAACCCGACCCATCAAACCGGTCAACCCTTTCTATAATACTCAAAGTAAAAAAAAATATTACAAACACACACACTCACACGCGCCAAATTCCAGCCCCAAAATATACTGTTTAAGAACCCTAGAATTACCGTACATATCAAATTACCTCGTCCCATCATAATTACCTAATCATTAAAGATTCTAGAAGGCCTGACACCCATAGAGGACACGTGGGAGCAGCTGATTGGCCAAGCCACATCATCAATCTGATCCTACGGCTGTGAATTGATGCGTAGGGAGTAAGCCAATGATCAAGGGTCTGGATTGCTGCTGAGGAGTCCCTGGAAGCTTCTACTGAGGGCTATAAATATCCCACCTCACTCACGAAGAAAAAGGAGTTAGGAGTTAGGTTGTAGGTATTAGGAGTAGGGTTAATTTAGCTTATTATAGTTTTTAGTTCCGCTTATTATATTTTCATTATCAGTTTTCAAAACTATTGTACTCAATTTCAATTTTAATGGAAGTCAAACTTTGGTCAAAGGTACTGTTCATCTGCTTAAACTAGTGCTTATTGATGTTTTACTGCTTTACTAGCTCACTTGTGTTAATCTATTGCCTTATTGTTTATTTTCAGCTACTAGTGCTCATTTTTGCTCAATTTCTCATTTTATAGTCATTTCAGTTTAATCTAGCTTCTGCTAAATTCAGTGCTTTCAGATTGTTCTTTTTGTTAATATAAAAGCTAGGTAGTCAGTAGTTTAATAGATTAATGGTGTTAGCTGGTGGTTTCTAGTTTACAGTTCATATTCAGTTTTGAGCAAGTGTGTTTGGATCATTGAGAATTTCTGAGTTTCAGGTTGTTTGGACTATTGCATACAGTTTATTTGATTTATATTAGGATAATTTAGTGTAGCTATGACATAAAATCCATAGGTTAATAGTTTTAAAAAGCCAAAGTCATTTTTTTTCTGCATAAATGTTAGTGTATCAGTCAGCTCAATCATTCATTTAGTTGCAATAGTTGCTAATCTAGCTTATATCATTCATGTTATAGCTTATTTCATCATCAATAGTCAGTAGGATCATGTGAAATTCATCAAAGTCAAAGGATAAGTTAATAGGGAAAAAAAAAGTCAGCAATCAGTAGAATAGGAAGAAATCAGTTTGAGCACATCTGATCTAGGCTTGATTTCAAGCATTGATTGTTTCTCAAATGGTTAAAAATTGGTTTCCTGAGTAGTTTATGGTATAAGCTTTTAAGTTCTGATCTGGGGTTTCAATTTTTGGCTTATTGCATTAGCTTAATCTTGGTCTGCAATCTCCCCATTAGACTGCCCTAGGACTGCTATCAGTTTTCTATTCCATGAGTGTCTGTTCTTGGCTTCAATAAGAGTAGCAATTGATAGTAGATTTTGGGCATTCTTGGTCTATTAATAGTATCTTATACTAGCTTCTAGGATCAGCTTTTGTTTTCCCACAATTAGCTTCTGATTAGCTTTTTGAGCAACTTAAAGTAGGCTGATTAGTCATTGTCTTTCCCTTAATTTGCTTCTGCATTTACTGCTTATTGGCTTATTTCCTGAGCTTATTTGAACTTATTGAGTTGATTTGAGCCTAAATCAGTTTGTTGATCTATTTCTGAGCCTTTGGTGATTTTTAGTGCTTTTTAGCTTATTTTTAGTGCTTATTTCCTACTGCTTATTCCCCTATACTGCTTATTAGTGTTTAGAACAGTTCCCATTTTATTTTTCCTAGCTTCTGAATATCATTTTAGATTTTTCTGTCAATTTTCATATTTTTACAAAATCAATTGCTATTTTTAATTCATTTAATTAGTTTCTTTAGTTTTAAATTCATAATAAATAAAATAAAAATAAAAAAAAATATTTTTCTTTTTCCCCTAATTTTCTTTTGACATATAGAATGTAGGAAAATTGTTTTCATGCCCGTAGGATTAGTATTGCTCTAATTTCACTTTTATAGATGCGCTAGTACGTAGTTTTGGATTTATTCGCGCGTTTTAGTTTTAATTGCATTTTAGCTTAATTGTCCTTTACGTTATCATTAAATATGCTTTATTTGTTGATTTCTAGTGTTGATTTACTTTCCGTAGTGATAATTACCAAAATCTCACTTTTATCTCTCATTCACTGCACAAATCACGATCCCGAAATCACAATTCCACTCACACCTTCATCGGGACAACGAACTCGGGGATTTCACATTATTTCCCTTTTGTGATTTCTCCCTTGATCTATAATTGACAAATTAGTTCCGCGGATCTGTTTTGGTTTTTGGTTGTGATTGGTTAATCTAAGGTTTGAGCTAAAGTTTTAACTACATATTTGGTTCCATTAATCCTAAACCAAGTCTAAGAAGGTTAAATGGTTCTCTTTTAAGAGGTTTGGCTAGGATATCGGTAATGTTGTCTTTTGAGGATACTTTCTCGATTGAGATGTTTCCTTTTCGAACATTGTCGCGTAGAAAGTGATGACGAATTTCTATGTGTTTGGTTCAAGCATGTTGAACTGGATTCTTACTAAGGTCGATAGCTCCTTTGTTGTCATAGAGAATAGGGACGTCGTTGAGTTGAATCCCGTAGTCGATGAGAGCTTGTTTCATCCAAAGTGCTTTTTGACATGCTTTTCCTGCAGATACGTACTCGGCTTTGGTTGTTGAGATTGCTAGAGCTGTTTGTTTCTTTGAGAACCATGCGGTAAGACAATTCCCAACAAAAGTATAAATACCACTTGTACTCTTTCTATCGACATAGTCACCAGCATGGTCTGAGTCGGCATACACTATGGTTTCAATTCCCGTTCCTTTGGGATACCATAATCCTAAGTGTGTAGTACCTTTAATGTATCTAAAAATTCATTTTACGGCTTCAAGATGGGATGTTTTAGGATCTTCTTGAAAGCGAGCGCATAGACAAACACTAAACATAATGTCGGGTCTACTAGCCGTGAGATAGAGTAGACTACCAATCATTCCTCTATATTTAGTGCTGTCTACGGATTCACCTTCTTAATCCTTGGTGAGTTTAGTTTCCGAGGACATAGGTGTTTTCATAGGTTTGGAATCTTCAAGACCAAATTTCTTAAGCATATATTTGATGTACTTAGATTGGTTGAAGAATATCCTATCTTCTAATTGTTTTATTTGGAGTCCTAAGAAAAAGTTTAGTTCTCCCATCATACTCATTTCAAACTCATCATGCATGATTTTTGAGAAATTGTCGCATAACTCTTGACAAGTTGATCCGAATATGATGTCATCCACATATATTTGAACTATGATAATATGTGATCCTTTTTTCTTAGTGAAAAGAGTGTTGTCTATTAGTCCCATGGTATACTTATGTTCAACTAGGAATGTCTTAAGCTGATCATACCATGCTTTTGGTGCTTGCTTAAGTCCGTATAAAGCTTTTTTAAGTTTGTAGACATGGTTTGGTTTTTCAAAGTCGGCAAAGCCTGGAGGTTGTGCGTCATACACTTCCTCATTAATAAAAACATTAAGAAATGCACTTTTGACATCCATTTGAAAAAGTTTAAAGTCATGTGCACATGCATATGTAAGTAGTATTCTAATTGACTCGAGCCTAGCAACCGGAGCAAATGTCTCGTCGTAGTCAATACCTTCTTGTTGATTATAGCCTTGTGCTACTAGCCTAGCTTTGTTTCTAGACACTACACCATTTTCATCCATTTTATTTCTAAAACCCCATTTTTTTTCAATTATGGTTTGACATTTAGGTTGAGGGACTAATGTCCAAACATCATTTCTAACAAATTGGTTTAATTCTTCTTGCATTGCTATGACCCAAGATTCATATTTTATAGCCCCATTTATATTTTTGGGCTCAATGGTTGAAATGAAACAAAAGAAGTTACTTTGATTTTGAACTTTTGATCTTAAGGTTCTTTCATTGATTTCTCCTATGACATTATCTAATGGATGACTTTTAGATTCTTTGACATTGACTATTTCTCTATTTAAAGGTTCATCTTCCTTGTCATTATCTATATTATCTTGGTTTTCAACTATTTGACTTTCAACTAAGTCATCATCTACCAAAGGTAATGTCTTAGAAGGAGTTGGACTTTCGTCAAATGTTATGTTCAATGATTCCTCGACTCTTAAGGTTTCTTTGTTCAAGACGATATAGGCTTTACTATTTTGCGAATATCTAAGGAACACACCTTCATAAGACTTTGGGTCAAATTTGGTGAGATAGTCTTTAGTGTTAAGAATGAAGCACTTGCTTCCAAAAACTCTAAAGTATCCTAATGTAGGCTTTTTGCCTCTATAAAGTTCATATGGAGTTTTGTTCAAAAATGGTCTTATTAAAACTCTATTTAAGATATAAATGGATGTGTCAACAGCGTTACACCAACACTTTTGAGGTATGTTTTGTTCATTTAGCATTGTTCTACTCATTTCTTGAAGTGTTCGGCTTTTACGTTCTACTACACCGTTTGATTGAGGAGTTCGAGGAGCCGAGAAATTATGTGTTATGCCATTAGCATCACAAAAAGCTTCAAATTGAATTTCATTATCAAATTCACAACCATGGTCCGTTCTAATTGACACAATGCTATTTCCTAGTTGATTTTGAATTTTCTTACTTAGAATTTCAAATTTATCAAAAGCTTAATTTTTAGTTTTTAAAAAATTTAGTCCAAGTGTATCTTGAATAATTATCTACTATGACCAAAGTGTAGAAGTTGCCTCCATAACTTTGTATAGCGGATGGACCAAATAAATTCATATGCAAAAGTTCTAGACACCTAGATGTGGACACCATGTTTTCAGCCTTATGGCTACTATGAACTTGTTTACCAATTTTGCAAGCATCACAAAAGTGTTGGTCATATTTCAACTTGGGTAGGTTCCTAACGAGTTCCTTAGATGAAAGAGATTGGATGAGTCTCATATTGGCGTGGCCTAAGCGTTTATGCCAAAGAGTTGAGTTGTCATCTAGAGAGGTGAGGCAAAGTTTATCTCTAGATGTTCTATCTAATTTCATAACATATACGTTATTTTTCAAAACACCTTTACCTACAGTTATACCGTCTTTAAGTATTTTACTTTGGTTTTCACTGAAAAAGACGTCATACTTTTTACGACATAGTTGGCTAATGCTAAGAAAGTTAAAAATTAGGTTATCAACATGAGCAGCATCATCAATAGAGAGAGAGTCATGAGAGATAGTACCATTTCCGATGATTTTGATTTTAAGCTTGCTACCAAACGTAACATTACCTCCGTCATATGCTTGGTAGGTTGAGAAAAGGCTTTTGTTTCCCGTCATGTGCCTTGAACACCCGCTATCTCTTATCCACTCGTCTGGTTCCAAACCGACTTTCAAGCATACCTAAGCTATAGAAAAACTCAAGCATTTGGTCCCCAATATCTCATGGGTCCATTTGGGTTAATCATCCCATTATCTTGATTCATGTATGGAAATGGTGGATATGGGTTCCATGGCATGTAGTTAGGACTTTGATAATTCCTAGGAAAGTTTGGGTTCTAACTATTTTGATAATGAGGTTGTGTGTTGTAGTTACTTTTTGGAAAGGGGCATTTGGGAATAGTCGTCCTAGGTCTTTGTTGAGTAGTTTTAGCTCTAAATTCATTTCTAGCTTGTCCTACTCCTATAGTGATAGCTGTTTTTTGTTTATTAACAGTTGAGCTAATACTAGGTTTCCATGTGACTTTAACGAACTCAGTACGAGCCGATATACAATTTTTTTGTTCAACAACAATTCCCACGGATCCCTTCTCCACTACTGGTAGAACCAAGGATTTGGTTCCGTCTGATCCGTGGGTTTTTGAAACTGTTGGAACAGTTTCTCGTACTTTTACGACTTGTTTCTTAAAACTACTTAAGTCTCCAAGATTCATAAAGCCTAATCCAGTTTTATCATGAGGTAATTTTTGAATTTTCATTATCTCATCCACACAACTGATATTTTTATCAAACCTTTTGAACTTAGAGTTTTGTTTGATGAGTGCATCCTGTGTGATTTTAAGATTTTCTAATTCTTGTCTAAGCTCTTGACATGAAACACATACTTCGTCAACAACTTTACCTTTTTCTAAACGTTTTACTTTTTCCTTTGTTAGGAATATAAATATTCATCTGAAGACTCGGTCACCCCGAGTATCTGTTAGCATTACCTAGCTCGTAGGACTAGTAGTAATATTAGTAATAGATTAGTTAATATAGAACTTGTGGAGTGGGTCGGGTCTTTACCCACTGTCAGCTCGCTCCACAGCCCACACGGGGCACTTATTATTGTAGCTATATATACCCCTCTCCACCTAGGGAGAGGGTTGGCACTCCTTCTGATTTTCACATAATACAAGTTCATTTTCTCTCTCTAAGTTCCCACTTTCTTTCTCTCTCTAAAACCGCCACTTTAATTCGATCAAATCTCCATTGTTTCTGTGTTATATGATTATGAATATGCTACAATTGGTATCAAGAGCCATGGTTAGGTTCGTGTAAGAGCATATTCAGATTCGTGGTGTGGATTTTTGTTTTTTTTTGTTCGTTTAAAATAGTGAAGAAAATACCTTGCTTAATCTTTGTTTGTGGTTAAATCTGTGGAAAACTTGTACTTTTGTGTTCATAGAATTGCTTTACATCGTCTTTGATAACATAAAACTTGGTTAGTGTCTGTTTGGGGAAGATTTGAAGAGTTTCTTGGCATCGGTTTGGCTTTCGGAAGAGTTTTCTTCGCAGCGGTTTGACCTTCGGTGAAGGATTTCTTTGCAGCGGTTTGTCATAATTTGGTAATTATTGTTAGCGGCTTGGTCTAAATCTCTGATAGCGGTTTGGATTATAACCAAATTAGGAAAAGGACAAAACGTACTGAAAAGGAAGGTTTGTCCACTTGCGGTTGCGGTTTGTTAGTTCTTGTCTCTAGCGGTTTGTCGTTTAGCAGTAGCGGTTTAACCTACAGCGGTTTAGATCGTAGCGGTTCAGGATTCAGCGGTTTAATCTTCAGCGGGTTGAGTCTTAGCGGTTCTGGTCTCAGCGGTTTAACTCTCAATGGTTTAATCTTCAGCGGTTTAGGTCTTAGCAGTTCTGGTTTCAGCGGTTTGATCATAGCGGTTGGGTTAATTACTGCGGTTTGAGAATAGTGGTTTGGTATTCAGGACTTGTGGTTTGACTTAGCGGTTTGTTGTGTGTGTCAGCGGTTTAGATATAGCGGTTTGGTCTTCAGGTTTAGCGGTTTGATATTAGCGGTTTGCCTAGGGTTTTAGCAGTTTGATACTTACTGTTTGAATAGCACTTCTGCGGTTTTGGAATTGCGATTTGTTCTTGAATTTTGTAAAATCCCACGAAAGAACTTATTTCTCAGTTTAAATCTCAAGAATTGTAAAATCCTGTATACAGTATGGCAATCATACCAAGCACTACATCTGATGACATTCAAGCAGCTGGGTCCGATACCCGTCCTCCTATGCTTGATAGGACGGACTATGAGTCGTGGGCACAACGAATACGGCTTTACTGCTTGGGCAAAGAAAATGGATTTAATATTCTCAAATCCATTGATGAAGGACCATTTCAGATGGGCACCACCAGAGATGTTGTTACTACTGGTGATGACGGAACTGTCACTTTGGGAATCGACAGGCCTCGAACTTACAATGATCTCAATGAGGATGAAAAGAAGAGGTATGATGCAGATATTAGAGCCACAAACATTGTCATTCAAGGTCTGCCCAAAGATGTTTACAAACTCATCAACTTCAATACTGAAGCAAAAGCAGTATGGGACAATGTAAAAATGCTGCTGGCTCGATCAGAACTCACAAAGGAAGATCGTGAGTCACAACTGTATGATGAGTTTGAGCATTTTAAGATGAACCCTGCTGAGAACATTACATACTACTATGTGAGATTTCATAAGTTGGTAAATGCATGAGGATCATCAGAATGACTATGCCCAACATCCAACTTAACTCAAAGTTTGTAAACAACATGACTCCAGAATGGGACAGATTTGTTACTGTAGTGAAACTCAACAAAGGTCTGAGAGAAACAAACTATGAACAGTTGTATGCCTATCTAAAACAACATGAGAAACATGCTGCTTATGATCGCCTGTTGAGAGAAAATCTCAATCCAACTGCATCAAATGATCCACTGGCATTTGTTGCAAGTGCTCAACCAATCAACCAATTGTCATCTGACCAAACTTATCACCGTCCCTATTCATCTCCATCTGCTATGAGTTCACAACTGGATTCAGGTTACACTCACACCGACAAAATGATTGATAACCTTACCAACCAAGTGTCCTTACTTGTTCAACAATTTAAAGCAACACTCCCTCAGACTAACAATCAACTCAGAACCTCATCAAACCCACGCAATCTGGCAACGGTGGAGGATGGAAGAATTGTAGTTCAAAAAGTTCAGGGGAGGAAAAACTTGAATCAAAGGAAGATGGGTCGAGGTAATGTGCAGATCAGAGTAGGGAATGCAAATCAGGGGCAGGGGAAACAGCCTAAGTTTTATAACTGTGGTGGACTTGGACACATTGCCAGAAACTGCAATCAACCAAAACGTCCTCAGAACTCAGACTATTTCAAGGACAAGATGTTGTTGATCCGGGCTCAAGAGAATGGAGCTGTGTTGGACGAAGAAGAAATGTTGTTTCTTGCTGGCGATGGGGGAAATACTTTTGATGCCGATGTGGACGAACAGCCAGTTCAGGACCTTGCACTTAATGATCCCAACATTTTCAAAACTGATGATTGTGATGCTTTTGACTCTGACATGGATGATGAACCAGCAACTCAAACAATCTTCATGGCTAATCTGTCCTCTGTTGTCTCATCACCTCAACAAGCTGGTTCCTCCAATGCATCTGTAATTTCTAAGGTACTAAAGCTTTATGACACATATGACGTGGTTGATAAGCAAAAGATTCCCAACGAAGTACAACAGACAGATGGGGTTGACTCAGATACTGTTTACATGGGAAATAGTAATATTATTCCATATGAACAATATGTGAATCACAACAACGTGTCTGATGTACAAGGTGGTGCATCTTTTGTTGAAAATATTGCTTGTGTTGTAGATAATGCCAGTGTGGTAGATAATGCTTGTGAGTGGCATGAAAATACTGAGTTTGTCCTTGATGACCCCTTGACCACTAGACTGAACATATATAAAGATCAGGTGGCAATTTATGAACAACGTGCTAAATTTGAACTAACTGAACGCGAGCAGAAAATGGATAGTCAAATGCGTACACTTATAACTGAGCGTAACTTAAGGGAGGAAACATTAAAACAAGAGTTGAATTCTTTACAAAAACAGCTGGATCAGACTGTTAAACAAAAACAGGAGGCCCTAGAGCATGTAAATACACTAAAACAAGATTTCAAGGAAAAAGAAACACAACTCTTAAATGATTTCTCAAGACTTAAAAACTTAAAGAATAAGCTTGAAAATAAGTTGTACACGCAAGACCAATCTAGACAAACGGTTCAAATGCTTCAAAAGCACAAAAAGTTTTGTGATATGCACAGTGTAAGTAATGTAGGTGAACCTAAATTAGCTCTCCTTAGGAAAGCCAAAGTGACCCAACCTGCCTTATATGATGCCAATGTGATGATTATGCCTGGTCATGCCCCACCTGATGTTTCATCTTTAGAAGAGAGTAATGAGATAGATGTGAGAAATAGAGAAAAAATGAATGAGAAAATGAAGGATCCCAAATGCATAGCCAATCGAATAATTGTCAAACCCCATGATTATTATGAGGAGAATCGACTGACTGTGTTTGCACCTCAAAAGAAGTTAACGCCTGAACAAATATTTTGGTCTATAGATATGGAAAAGAGAAAGGCCGATGAGCTTGAAGCCAAAACTCCATCTCTTAGGAAAATTGCAGCGGCGACGGTGTATCCTCCCAATACACCTAGGCATTTGGTTCCTTTGACTCTTCCTACTAAATGTAAAACCTTAATTAGCATATATGTACTTTGTCAACTATTTGCTGATTTTGATAAAACATGTAAGAAGAGAATTACACCAACCGAAATTACTGAGGGGGAAAGGGGTTTTGAACAGACAAAAAGGTGTTACTTAACTGAGGTCATTCCATTCTTTAAATTACTCAAGGAACAGTTTGAGGGATTGCAAAACGCTCTTGAAACTGAAGTAAATGAAATGAAAGTAATGTTTAAAGATATGGAAAATGAGGTAGCTCAAAATGCGATAGAACTTAAGAGCCGTGAGATCGAGAGAAAGAAAATTCTCATCACCAATGAGAATTTGATTGCTAGATGTATTGCACAGGATATATTTTATACTGCCACTGATTCTGCTTTAACTACCTGTCAATTTTATGAGTATTCTATTGCATTGATGTTACCCAGAATCGTGTTGTTGAGCTTGAGGGGGAGAATTTGAAACTGCAAGAGAAAATTCAAAATGATGACCATGATAACATGGTTAAGCGTTTTTCAAAACTAGAAGTTGATTATCTTAATTTACAATTAAAATATCAACACTTAGAAGAAAAATGTAAAATATCAAATGCCAAGACATCTCTGGATGCTCCTGAATTTGATACATATTTTGAATTGAGTAAACGTGATGAAAAAATTCAAGCTCACACTAACACGATTCGACAGTTGAGGGCTCAAATTGCCCAATTAAAGTCAAATAAGAGTGAAGCAATTGGCACCAATAAACCATCGTCTTTGGATTCTCAGAATTTTCACTATCAGGACACTATCAATAAGTTACATGGTGAAAATGAGTGTTTTTGAGCTGAAAATTCAAAAATCAAAGAGCATTAAAAAGAGTTATATGACTCAATTAAAGTCACACGAAACAGTCATAATGAAAAAATAACTTCTTTGTTAAATGAAATTGAGAATCTTAAGACTCAGGTGAAAGGAAAAATGCCAATTGACACTTGTGATAAGGTTGCTCCAAAGGCTTCTGTTGTTAGAAAGTATGATGTTGATGTTGTACCTATTCCAATTCCCCTTAGGAACAATAGGTCTGCCCATCAAATTTATCTTAATCACCTTAAGGATAGCATGGATATACTTCGTGAGATTGTAGAGGAGGATAAAAAATTGTTCATATTGTTGAACAAGAAGATCAATTTTGTTATCCTTGACTTGTGAGTTCCCTTGATGAGCGATAATTAAAGATTGCCAAATATCTTTAGCGGTTTTACACATAAAGACTCTTTCATATTCTTTCCTAGGTAAAGCATTGTAAAGCATCATTTTAGCCTCATTATTTTTGGCAATCAACTTCTTTTACTCATCACTGTGACGAGCAAGTGAAGTATCCTCATCCCGACCAATTGGTATATCATTTATTATAGCTTTATGATCACCCTCTATAATAATATACCATAGATCTATGTATTTTGACTTCACATAAGTTTCAAGGCGGTTTTTCCAATATATAAAACTATTTGGTTCAAATAGTGGTGGTCTTTGCATAGATTGCCCTTCTTTGAAATTTTCAAAATCCATGGATCGTTCCAAGTTTTAAAATACAATATATTTTAAAGATCTTGAGTAATGTAGCTCCTGATGCCAATTGTGGAAAACTAGAAGGGGGGGGGGGTTGAATAGTTTTACCATTTTAAAATTCTTTTGCTTTGAAAACTTAACGTGATTTCAACTAATGCAAATAATAAACAATATAAACAATGCAAGTAAAGAAAGAAACAATCAAACCACAACACGGATGTTTATAGTGGTTCGGTCTACAAGGACTCTCTTCCTTGGCATACTCCACTCCTCGAGCCTCTAACTTTAGAGTTTTTCTTCACTAAGAAACAAGCTCCCTTCTCGGCAGAGAAAACTTTACACACGTCGCTTACACTTTTTCCGGTACAAAGCTAAATACCGAGTTCTTTTACAAGGGCACAACCACTCCCGATACTCTACGTATTTTTAGGACTAAAATACTAACCGATCACTACTGAGGTATATGATTGTTTGGTACAACAATGATGTGTGAAAAACAACAAATTCACACTATGACTAATCTAACAAGTCTTGCAACGATTTGTTGAAGTTTGTGATGCTTTGATCTTTTTACTACAAAAGAAAGAATGAAAGAATGTATGATGTTGTTTATGCTTATGACTGATGAGAAAACATGAATATGTGGCTTGCTATTTATAGGCCAACTGCAATTGCAAGCCACGGATGGGACGGATCCAATTTAAGGGATCCGTTCGTTATGCTGTTTAGTTCCATGGGAGCCTGACATCAAATCTCCAAGTATCTTTCCCAAATCCAACCAAGATATTTCCATATCTAATCTTTGAGTGAAGATCAATCCAAGATATTCCTAAGATCTTCAAGATATCCTAAAGATATCAAAGTGATGCATGCCATGATGTCATTGTACATATTCCATATTAAGAAATAAAATGCAAATGAATGTAATATGTAAATGTATATATGAATGTGACATGTATGTACTAGTGATCATGTATGTAGCATGTAAATGATGTTATGAGTTTATGAAAAGCTTATGACTATAAATGTAAAAGACTTAACTATATTTATGCTTTGCTAGAAATAAAGTTTATAATTGTCATTAACAAAATATAGCAAAGATCGTAAAATATAAATAACATTTTTTAGACAATATTTGTATCAACACACTTCCTGTCAAAACACTTCCCACCAAACACTTCCCGCCAAAACACTTCCCACCAAAATATTGGCGCCAAAACTTCCCACCAAAAGCTCTATTTTGTTACCATATATAACAGTTAGCAGATCTACTCTTATACACTCTCAAATACTCACAACCACAAACACACACTGTTATCATGAAGATGGCGGAATATGAAACTTTTTCCTGTCCTTGTGGACGAGGAGACGTAATTCTGCGACAATCGCATCGACCTCACTCACGTGGTAAACTATACTATGCGTGTCCTTTATCAAAGGTGAACAATTACATACTTTTTTTTGTGTATTACATAAATAATTTGGTTAGTTGTTAAAAATAATAGTTTTTACTCTTTAACCGGGTGGGACAGAGGATTATCGATGAGATTTTTTTTGGAAGGAGGAACGATTACGTTTAATGACCGGTTCTCCTGGAGCTTCAACGCCACCAACTCATTCTGCAGGACCATCAAGAACCCCAACTCGTTCCTCTGCAGGACCTTCAACATCGAGTCTTGGAAATGTAGAGTGCTTAAACTGCATCAAGTTGAATCACCATATAATGGTACTCAAGAAAATGCTAGAAGTGTATATGCATCCCAACAAGAACACAACTAATTCAGCTGCCTTATTTCACGACCTTTATGATGACCTGGAAAATCTTAGTTTGGAGTAATTCGTACGCTTTAGTGTTTGAACTTTTATCGATCTGCAATGTAATTCGTACGCTTTAGTGTTTGAACTTTTATCGATCTGTAATGTAATTCGTACGCTTTAGTTTTTGAACTATTTTCGATATGTAATATAATTCGTACGCTTTAATGTTGGAGTAATAAGTATGTTTTACTTATTCGTATGTATCTTTCGAGTATTTGTTTTAAAGAATATGAAAATAGTATAGTGTTTGTTTTTCGAGTACTTATTTGTATGTATCTTAATATTTTTAACAAAAAAAAAATTATACAACAAAACGTGTATCATTCACTAAATTTAATACAACAAAATGTGTACCAATTGGATTCAGTTTATGATGTATTCTTACAAGTGATATTTCTAAGACTTATTCCATTATTCAAAGAAATGAGTAAATTTGACTACCGAATGCTGGAGCATATGTCCAGCGTGTTGTGGGGTGTTTGGTAGAGGTTAGTAGATCTACAAGATCTAGTGGTGAGTTTACTACGCTATACACCACCATCAATACCGGTCATTTTATTCGGAGACCCATTTTAATTTGAACACCATTTATTTTGTGTAAATTTTAGTCGTATGGTAATATAACAAGAGAAGGATTACTTACCACTCGCAAAACATTCACAATTAACAAAAATGAAAGCAAACATTTTATTCAAAACATGCAAGAGTTCTCAACCACATATATTTCATACAGACTCAAACGAAACAACTTGACAAGCAAACGAAACAAGTCAAACGAAGCAACTCGACAAGCAAACAAAACAACTCAAATGAAACAACTCGACAAGCAAACGAAACACACGACATAGACCATAACAAGCATCGCCCATCCATTTTTTTTGCTGCTACTTCCCACTTTGCTAGAACCTGCACCATCTTTTCCCTTCCTTGCTTTCCTTTGCTTGATGAAATGTTCAAACATAGCTTCAAGATTTGTTATCCTATTTCCCAGATCATCAAGTTTGGTTTCCAACGTGCTTTCTCCTCCAACAACATCAACTTGAGCGTCCAACATCTCTCTATAGTATGGCTTTTTCCTCAACCATTCCAGAATCTGGTCTCTCATCCACGGGCTAATGTTCTTATAAGAACCATATTCATCCTAAATTTCGTATCCATATGTATTAAGAACTTCATTAAAGAGATACTATAATAACCTAAACTCTGAAATGACATTTGAACC
Source organism: Artemisia tridentata subsp. tridentata (assembly GCA_021014915.2). Lineage (NCBI taxonomy): Eukaryota > Viridiplantae > Streptophyta > Magnoliopsida > Asterales > Asteraceae > Artemisia > Artemisia tridentata. Next base: position 290,613,229 of record CP139505.1, on the reverse strand, counting down.
TTTGATATGAATATTACATAACGTCTATGAACATTTGGTTAAGAAAATGAAACACTTATGTTATAAGTGGAACTATAAAATGAAAAGTAATAATCTAAAGTTATACATAATTGACATGATCAAATATTCTAGGCAACATATCATACGTTTGATATGTCCCATAAAGGGTCCATATTTTTTTTTAAATGTATACACTACATAATATGTGAATACTTGGGCCATTATTTGAAATTTTGAATGAGAAGAAGTCATCCCATACTCCTCTATACTCGGCCACATTTCCAGCCCAACTTTCCCTTATCTACTCTTTTATAACAACCATATACCCCACATTTCTCTTCACCCATAAAACCCTAAAAACTAACTCACAAGTGGCGGCATATTTTCCCTCTTCAAGAAATCAAAAAGTACGAAGAAAAGGGAGAGGGTTTGGGTGATCAGGTGGTCCTTGTTGTTTAGCTAGAAAGGGTGTTCGTGACTTTGGTTAATCATGGGTGATTTAGATACGAAAGGGTTTTGGTTTTGGTTCTCTTGATTTATTCCTTGATTTGTCTTGAATCGACCAAGAGGTAACCTCCATCGTTTCTGTTTTGAAATCTGTTTGACACCTATATATTTATATACGTATCATGTGTAAATCAGGAATGAAACGTGGATCTTGATAAGTATGCTAATATGAATATGAAGGTTGTTAAACCTATGAATGAATGACATATAAATATATCACATAAAATCATGAACCTAGGTAAAATATGAATATCGAATGTGTATTAATATTGGCTCGTAAAGGGTGTATTTTTATGTGTATTATTTGAATCTAATAGGTCTAAAACATTTATGCTTGAATCAGATTTAAGATGAAAGGATTTGGGCTTGTTTTTTAGTAACGAGGTGTGTTTGTTTAATCTGTAACAAGAAAGGGTGAAAGAAGTTTTAAACCGTGTGAGCACTAGTACAAACAGGAGCTCCGTCGAGGACAATTTTTGCATAATGCCGACGTCATGACGTCGGCATGGTTAAGTGTCGACGTCATGTCATCGGCACGATCTTGTCGAGAAAGACGCGTCGGCATTGACTATACCGACAAACGACAGTGTGGGACCCACATGATTTTCCGGTCAAACATTTTGTTGTTTCGACAATATTATACCGACGCCAGGTCGTCGGTATCATACTAAATAATTAACGTTTTAATTAGCTAAACTAATTAGAGTCAACGAAAGTCAAATAAGTGTGTAAATAATACCGACGACAATATGTCGGTACCATTTTCAGTAGTCAACGAAAGTCAAATATGTGTGTAAATAATACCGACGACAATATGTCGGTACCATTTATAATAGACAATAAGTTCAATACGTTATCGTCGACATGTCCACGGTATGGAAGTTCAATTGCAGCGGCACAGCAGCCTGCGCAGCTGCAATGCCCAGATTTTTGCCGCAATAATTTGCAGCAAAAATCTACACAAACCTGGTTTCTAACCTGCTTTCTATAACCACTATATACAAGACATTCCAATACAAACAACGGCTAAAACGGATAAAACGGCTAAACGGCTAAAACGGTTATATATAACCACGAAACACTTAATAAACTTTACAAAACGGCCATAAATCTTTATAACACCCTCAAAATACATCAAAAAGGGGTGTTATAATCGCTAAACCTAGCTACTATATCTACAAATGTTGCAATTGGGTCGTCAAAATATAGTTCCAAAGACAATACAACACAAAATAATATCTCTAGAGCCCCTCGTCGTCATCCTGATCATCATCATCACTCCCGCTGCGAGAGCCACTCTCGTTGCCAGAGCCACTCTCGCTGCTAGAGCCACTCTCGCCGACGAGGCCACTCGCGGGAGCGCCTGCGCCGCTCCCTCCCGCGCCACTCCTACTGCTCTCTCCAGCGGCACCTCGAGAACCAGCCTGGCTAATAAACGCCTCCCAGTCTGGGTTGGTCGACATAAAACGCGTCAACAACTCGAGCTTCTTCTCATTTTTCGCCGCTTTCTTCTTAGCTTTTTTTCTCTCCTTCTGAGCTTCAGCCACTATCTTTTTAGCTTCATCAAGCTTCTCCTAAGCTTCAGCAAGCTTCCCGTCGACATCAGCCGTACCTCTAAACAAAATAATCAAAATTTAAAAACGATAATTTCAATACATAAGATGAGTCATTTAATATTATCCAACTGTACATACCTGGAGGCGGGGGAGGCGGCAAGTCTACCCGTGGCCTCTTCAAGAAGGGTACCACCTTGCCGACGCCGGGTATATGACCACGCTGCTTGCCTCCGGTTACCCGGGCAAATATCTCCTGGTCCGTGAGGCACGCCTCCTCTGTCGGCATATCGGATCTCGGCTGCCTTAGCCTGACCATCTCTTCCTATGTAGTTAAAAAAAATGAGAAAATTAATATACTAGTCGGGTTAATTACTAGATTATGTTTCAATAAATCACTAAGTGCGTGTTTGGAAAAAAAATAAAAATAAATAAATAACGATACTTACAAACCGAGCACGAGCCTCATCCTGCAACCAAACACCATTCTTGCAGTGGGTGTCAAGATAGGTATCGAACATGGACGGGTATTGGTGGTCCTCGCTGTTCTCGAACTGTATAAATATATACACATGCATATAGGATGAAACAAATTAGAATGACAAATCAAACACCATATATATTTTATTTAGTATAAATACTTTTAATTAATATATTATTAAACTTAAATAATCTTATAAAAATAAAATGTGTCTTACATATTCGTGTCGAGATGCGGCAAATGATTTCGAACCGTGGTGGCTGAGAATCTTGTTCTTCTTTCTATTCTCTTTGTTCACAGCCGATCGTTTCTGGGCCTTCTCCGACATGTACAAATCGACATACTTCCCCCACTCAGCCTGCTCCAAGTTCGGAGGAGCATTTCTTCTGATCTCTTCCACTCTCGCAGCCCCACCCTTTTTGGTAAAATAATCGCGTTTCATATCATATTTATTGTCAGAATATCGTGTAGCGAAATACGCGGTGAGCGCCGACCGAATGGCCTCCCATTCCGGTCTGCGCCTGTGGCGTTCTAAATTGAACATACGCTGCAATCAAATATAATTAAAATTAATTAAAAGATATAAATAAATAAACAAATTTTAATAAATGTACACATTCAAATAATTAAATATAGAGATATAAATAAATAAACAAATTTAAATAAATATGCACATTTAAATAAATAAACACGATAACATAACAATATAAAAGGAAAATGAAATAACTGACCCCGAGTTGTGGAAGGAAGTTAGCCATCTTCTCCGGTTCTATATCGTACCAGGAGTCATAGTGTAGCGGCAGCTGCCGAATGAGCTCGCCGACATAATTGCTAAACCATGCTCGGTTCGGGCCCACATGACAGTAAGTCCCCTGATCACCAATCTCAAACCCAATCGACTGTGGGCCGCTATTTTTCACGGCGTTCTTGAGCTTCACATTCTTATTTTCTTCGCGTACTCGCTGCCTACCGCCATTCTGACCTCCCCTACCCCTGCCTCCCCCCTGGCCCTACCTCCTCGGCGGGGTCGCCCTGTTCCTGCAATTGGAGTAAGTGAAAACGTCATAAAGTAACTTATATATGTATGTATATATATATATATATATATATATATATATATATATATATTATATATATATATATATATATATATATATATATATATATATATATACACACACACACACACACAAAAATATAGATACATGTATATATATACATACATAGATATATGTATATATATACACATATATCTATATATATACATAATATGTGTATATATATACATATATATGTAATCTAGAAATTCTTACCACCATCACGGCACCCGCTCTCAATCTGACGGGTAGGGGAAGGTGGTGGGTCACCGGCACCGTCACCACCATGACTGCGCACAACTGCTGCTGCCATCTGTAAAAGTACAAGTTGAATAACATATAGAAATTCGGGAACAAATTAACATAAGCATGCACACATTGAAATACATACACATTCAAAATAAATATACACTTTTAAACAATCCATAGCAAACGTGCCCTATTTGAGCAGAAAATAAGCGGAACATTTCACGCAACATTTCACAAACATTTAGCAGCTAATGCGCCCTACTTCTATCCTACACCAACTGATTTTTAAACGCAACATTTCACAAACATTTCACGCAACATTTCACAAACATATATAACGACATGCTGTCTCGGCTGTGGTCTCGGGCTCTTGGCTGTGGTCTCGGGCTGTAGTCTCGAGCTCTTGGCTGTGGTCTCGGGCTGCAGTCTCGGGCTCGGGCTCGGGCTATATTAAAAGAGAGCACATTAATATATAAAAAGTTTTTAAAAAAACTATTGTCGGTGACATGTTATCGGGATACCAAAAGTTTAAAAAAATAAAAAAGGGACCACATTACCTCTATCTCGGCTGTCTCAGCTCTCGACTCTCGCTCTCGGCTATCTTGGTGGAGCTGTGGTGGTGTCTTGGCTGTATAAAATAAATAAAGAAAATAAAACAAAATTAATACAAAATTAACACTAAAATTAAACAAAATTAACAAAAAACAAAATTAACAAAAATCAAAATTACCTGTTTTGTAGATCGAAGAAGAAGAAGTGGGGAAGATGAAGAATTAAACAAAGGAGGGGTTGAGGAGTGAATTAAACATGAGAGGAGGAGGAGGAGGAGGTGGTGGTGGAGCTGTGGTGGAGCTGCGGTGGAGTCGGAGGTGGAGCTGTGGTGTCGGAGGTGGTGGGGTGTAGTGATGGTGGAGCTGTGGTAGTGGTGGAGTAATGGTAGTGGTGTCGGAGGTGGTGGTGGAGTATAATCGCCGGCGACGTCAATAATTGAGGAGAGGATAAAAAGTAAACGCGTTTTTTTTTTCTAAGTGTTTGAGATCTAGTTTTGTTATCTCTTTTAATGGTCCCGACGTCATGTCGTCGGGATCATAAAGAAAATTTGTCGTTTTTCATTTGGCGGGACGTATGAAATTTTGGCGGTTATATTACCGACGACAAGTCCACGGTAGTATTACTGTTATATAATTAAAATTTTTTATTTATTATAAATACTTTTATAAAATTAAAAAAAATATTTAAAAAATAGTTTTATAAAATTAAAAAATAAGTAGTTAAATTTTTTATTTATTATAAATACTTTTATAAAATTTAAAAAAATATTTAAAAAATAGTTTTATAAAATTTAAAAAAAAAAAGTAGTTAATATATAATTTACTAGTTCTTTTACACACACTTCAAAGAGTAGTCACCTCGAACAAACTTCTTATAAAAGTACAACAATGGCGGAAGACATAATAATGGAAGAAAGAGAAGAGCCGATGATATCACCCAAACACCATAACCCGACCCGTAAACTTGCCTATTTTCTCAGACCCACTTCACTTTCAACCACCATGTTTATAGGAATCGGTTAAACGGATGAGTCGACAAATACGAGAGAGTATTACCTGCTACAATTTCTTGTAAGTTGTAGTCGACAAATACACGAGATGTTAAACGAATGATCCGAGCAATTATGGAACTCGTGCTCAACAACAAAGTTCCAGCTTATCTTGTTCCAGTTTGAAAGATGCAATTCCTAACTAATAAGCCGAGTTGTTTCATTTGCTTGTCGAGTTGTACACGAGATGTTAAACGAATGATCCGAGATGATATGGTTGTACACGAGATGTTAAACGAATGAGCCGAGATGGTAAGGTTCCACACGAGATGTTAAATGAATGATCCGAGATGATATGGTTGTACACGAGATGTTAAACGAATGAGCCGAGATGGTAAGGTTCTACACGAGATGTTAAATGAATGATCCGAGATGATAAGGTTCTACACGAGATGTTAAACGAATGATCCGAGATGATATTGTTGTACACGAGATGTTAAACGAATGATCCGAGATGATATGGTTGTACACGAGATGTTAAACGAATGATCCGAGATGATATGGTTGTACACGAGATGTTAAACGAATGAGCTGAGATGGTAAGGTTCTACACGAGATGTTAAACGAATGATCCGAGATGATATGGTTGTACACGAGATGTTAAACGAATGATCCGAGATGATATTGTTGTACACGAGATGTTAAACGAATGAGCCGAGATGGTAAGGTTCTACACGAGATGTTAAACGAATGATCCGAGATGATATGGTTGTACACGAGATGTTAAACGAATGATCCGAGATGATATGGTTGTACACGAGATGTTAAATGAATGAGCCGAGATGGTAAGGTTCTACACGAGATGTTAAACGAATGATCCGAGATGATATGGTTGTACACGAGATGTTAAACGAATGAGCCAAGATGGTAAGGTTGTACACGAGATGTTAAACGAATGATCCGAGATGATAAGGTTCTACACGAGATGTTAAACGAATGATCCGAGATGATATGGTTGTACACGAGATGTTAAACGAATGATCCGAGATGATATGGTTGTATACGAGATGTTAAACGAATGAGCCGAGATGGTAAGGTTCTATACGAGATGTTAAACGAATGATCCGAGATGATATGGTTGTACACGAGATGTTAAACGAATGATCCGAGATGATTTGGTTGTACACGAGATGTTAAACGAATGAGCCGAGATGGTAAGGTTCTACACGAGATGTTAAATGAATGATCCGAGATGATATGGTTGTACACGAGATGTTAAACGAATGAGCCAAGATTGTAAGGTTCTACACGAGATGTTAAACGAATGATCCGAGATGATAAGGTTCTACACGAGATGTTAAACGAATGATCCGAAATGATATGGTTGTACACGAGATGTTAAACGAATGATCCGAGATGATATGGTTGTACACGAGATGTTAAACGAATGAGCCGAGATGGTAAGGTTCTACACGAGATGTTTAACGAATGATCCGAGATGATAAGGTTCTACACGATCTGTCAACAAAACATTTCCCACCAAAATCTCCCACCAAAAATTTCCCACCAAGATCTGCTCTTATATACTAACATCTTATCCACACAACTTCACAACCTCTTATACTCAAAACCACTTAACCTCACAACCACAAACACACACTGTTATCATGGTGAAGATGGGGAATTTGAAGCTTTTGCTTGTCCTTGTAAACGAGGAGACGTAATTCTGTGAGAATCGCATAAACCTTACTCCCGTGGTAAACAATACTATGCGTGTCCTTTATCAAAGGTGAACACTTACATACTTTTTTGTGTGTTATATAAATAATTTTGTTAGTTGTTAAAAATAATAGTTTTTACTCTTTAACAGGGTGGGACAAAGGAGTATGGATGCGATTTTTTTTATGGAAGGAGGAACAACTAGCCAAAATGACTGGTTCTCTTGGAGCTTCAACGCCTCCAACTCATTCCGCAGGACCATCCATAACTCCAACTCGTTACACCGCAGGACCTTCAACATCGAGTCCTGGAAATACAGAGTGCTCAAAATGCATCAAACTGAATCACCAGATAATGGTACTCAATAAAATGCTAGAAGTGTACATGCATCCAAACAAACACACAATTGATTCAGCTGCCTTATTTCACGACCTTTATAATGACATGGTAGGTGATATGGGAAATCTTCGTATGTAGGTTGTTGTTGTTGCTGTTATTGTTGTTGTTGTTGCTGTTATTGTCGTTGTTGTTGTTTGTTGTGTTATTGTTGTTGTTTAATAAAATGTTGTTGTTGTTGTGAAAACTGATGTCGAACGTTCTTTATATTTTTAATTCGTACGCTTTAAAATGTTCCAATGATGTTGTTGTTGCTGTGAAAACTTAAGTATCCATCAAGATTCAACCATAAGGGGCCGTTTGGTTTATGCTGTCCAAACAGGGCCGTTTGGTTTATGTTGTTTTGTTAACAGCAGCCCACAAGGGCCGTTTGGTTTATGCTGTCCAAACAGGGGTGTTTGGGATTGCTTATTTCCTGCACCAAAAGGGTGTTTGGGTTTATGACCTTATTTGAAGAAACAATATCACAATTAACAAACACAAAGGCAAACATTTTATTTAAAACACGCAAGAGTTCTCAAACGAAAAACTCGACAACCAAACGAAACAACTCAAACTAAACAACTAGACAACCAAACGAAACAACTCAAACTAAACAACTCGACAACCAAATGAAACAGATCAAACAAAACAACCCGTTTATTTTTTTTTTGCGGCTACTTCCCGCTTTGCTGGAACTCGCACCATCTTTTCCCTTCCTTGCTCTCACTTCCTTGATACGTGCAAACGTAGCTTCGAGATTTGTTACTCTATTTTCCAGATTACCAAATTCGTTGTCGAGGTCCAACGTGCTTTCAGCTTCATCGCCACCTCCAACAACAGCAGCTTGTGCTTCAGTAGCAGCAGCTTGTGCTTCAGCAGCATCTAGCTCTTCCAAATACTCTCTATAGTACGGCTTTCTCCTCAACCATTCCAGAATCTTGTCTCTCTGCCACGGTGCACAGTTCGCATAAGAACCATATTCATCAAAAATTTCCCAGCCCCAATGAAGTATAATTTCATTATACAGGAGCTCGTGTGATAAAGCCTTCGACCATTCCTGTTCCGGCGTTAAACCATCCATTGTTATGTGTGTTTTTTGTGAGAATTTACGTGTTTTGTGATAATTTTATTATATGATATATATATAAGTAAAAAATTTTGGCGGGAAACATTACCGTCGACATGTCGTCGGCATGATAAAGGCAAGAAAAAACCCCGCCCAATTATTCACTATTATTCACACGCGGGAAAAGTCAAATTTTTGACTTAAATAGTTACCGACGCCATGTCGTCGGTATAATAAAACTAACGGCAAAATAATTCTTAATCAATCGCTAATCCCACGCTAATCACAATTATTTTTTTTTATACTGTGCCGACGACATGACGTCGACATCATTTTGGCGGGTCAAATTCCCGCCCAGGTTTTCACCAGGTTTAGAAAAGTCAAACATTTGTATTATGATTTCAGGGGTAATTAGGTAATTTTACACGTTATCAGAATTTCAGGTATTACAAGTTTCATTTTGCTAATATGTTTCCTTTGGAAAAGTCTGATTCTATAGTATTTTGAATATGGATTTGTTGACCGAGCATCGAGATGCTAACAGCAGTCATATTATATTTATTATCTTTGGCGATTTGAGAAATTCAAAATTCTGTATCACGTTTCCCAGCCTGGTAAACAATTATGATCTCCTTTTGCTTTGAAAATTCGTACGTTAGTTCCTCGCGGTTGTGAAGATACTTCGTTGGATGAAACTCGCCTCGAGAGTTATTCGGTTGTCTGAAATGTTTACGATGTATTCCTTAATGAACTACCAAGGTTACCATTTGAATGTGAAGTTGTTTTGATCTGGTTATGAGGATTTGTTTAGTCACGACTAGAGGTAGAATGTGATTACAATAAAGGCATGTGTATATGATGCAAGTTTTATGACGCCTGGCCAACGTGATAATAGTTACATCATATAACTTGAACTTATTGGGGTCATATCATAATTTGAGAAGTGCCTGAGAATAGTAAGTTGGTTGATTTAGAACTCTATCCGTATAAGGGCGATGTTTTGCCTAATTCTGACACTCCGTATCGCATGACATCAGTTGAATAAAGAGAATTGGAGGACCAACTTCTAGGAAGTGGTTTATTCGTCTAAGTGTGTCTCTGTGGTGTGCTTGTGAAGAAAAATGATGATAACATGAGGTTGTGTATTGATTTAGGAAAGATGAATCACATTATGGTTAGAATTGTTACCCTTACCTCGAATCGACGATTTGTCTAATCAACTTCAGGGTGTGAAGTTTTTCTCAGTGATTGAGTTTGGATCCGATTATTTTCAGTTACGGTTAAAGGAGCGAGATGTTTTTTTAGAATTGCTTTTCGTATTCGTTATGATCTCTATGAGTGTTGTGATGCCAATTGTACTGGCTACTACTCCAACTGTTCCTATGAACTTGTTAAATCATGTCTTTCATGAATACTTGGACAATTTGTCATAGTGTGACATATTGGTATATTTAGAGATGAAAGAGAAACACGGGAATCATCTTCGTATTTTGTGTTGAGATTTCTAAGTTAGAAGAAGCTCTATGTAATAGTCTCGAAGAGTAAATTTTGGTTGGGAGGAAGAATGAGAGGAGAATTTTGCGAAGCTGAAAAGAGATTTGTTTCTACTCGAGAAGGAGACTTAGCTATGTCCTTGTACAACACGGTAAGATTGTTGGTTATGCATCAGTACAGTTAGAACTGTAGGAAGTGAACTATCCGACGCATGACTTGGGAGTGATTTGTGACAGGCATGAAGAAGCTCAGGAGCAAGACGATCGAATATGATCTATGTTAGAAGACTTGAAGGAAGCGGTTTTGATTGAAGCACACAGTTCTATTTGCTCTATTCATCTTAGTTGTATTATTACGTATAGAGACTTGCAGCAGAAATTTTGATGGAATGGTATGAAGACGGTTGTGACTACATTGGTGGCGAAGTGTTTAGCGTGTCAACAGGTTAAGACTCAACATCAGAGTACAAGTGGTTTCCTTAGTTTTGGATGTTTCGTATGTGGAAGAGGGATTAAACTTTCAGGAACTTTGTAAAGGGATTTTTGCGCACATTTTGGAAGGACAACACGAATTAAGTTGTAGTTGATCGTTTGACTAGGTCGGCTCACTTGGAAGATTGGCAGACATTCTTTTCGGCAGAAGATTATTCAAGCTACATGGCGCACCTGCAGTGATCGTGTCAGAGAATCGCATTTTTCTTCACACTTCTAGAGGAGATACAGAAGACTATGGGGATTGGATGCTGGATTTTGGTATAATTTCTCACCTTCAGACGGATGGGCGGACAGAACAACTATTCAAACTTGGAAGACGTGTTGAGCGAAAATTCGACAAGTGTTTGGCATGGTTGCATTTGCTTACTAAGATTTATGGCGTGCAAGTGACAAGGGTTTTCCTTTCGGTGTTTTGTATGAACATAGATGTGGAGAACCTTTTGGTTGAATTAAGTCGGAGAATTACTTATTGAAGGTCCGGAGTTGATCATAGTGAGTAATGGATTAGCTATCATTTTGGAAGAGAAATTTTGAAACTTTAGACCGGGAATTTGTGTGTTCCATATGATGTTTTCGTACATAAGATTTAGACGTTTTAGCATAAACGAGAAATTTAGTTCGCGATACGTTAGACCTTAGATTCGTTCTTATCCGTACGATTATTCTACCTATTCCGTTATGCCTTCTGATACGTTTTGATATTCCGATATGTGCTTATTTGATCGTCGATACGAATATGTTACCCACCTCTTTATGAAACTCTTGATACGGTTGATGATTCGGTATGTGCTTCTCTGATTATTAGCAAGTTCCTTAGTTCGTTCAGAATCCGGATAGAGTTGATGAAGTTTTATCGTTTAGCACTACCTCCGCATTTGCCTCGTGTGTATATGTGTTTCATGTATCTCTTTGTGAGATTGCAACTATCATCTGCTACATATTTATTTCGTATTCGTTGGATCTTTTGGATCAGAATTGTTATGATTTGTGTTCTATTGGAAAGCCTGGGGCTATCGTAGTTTGTTGGGATCGAGTCATGAGAAATAAAACTATTCCATTTGTGAAGATTTTTTTTGGAAGAACTTCTCCAAGCGGGAGGCTACTTATTGTCATTTCTTTTCGTAATTTGGTACACCTCCGTCTAACTGTTGCGACTTCAATTTCGAGGATGAATTTTTTTTCTTTTTAGAGGGGAAGAATTATAATAACCTAAACTCTGAAATGGCATTTGAACCTTTGATACGAATACTACATAACGTCTATGAACATTTGGTTAAGAAAATGAAACACTTATGTTATAAGTGGAACTATAAAATGAAAAGTAATAATCTAAAGTTATACATAATTGACATGATCAAATATTATAGGCAACATATCATACGTTTGATATGTCCCATAAAGGGTCCCTTTTTAAAAAAAAAATATGTACACAACATAATATGTGTATACTTTGCTAAAATGACATATAAGACCCTAAACTATGATATTTGTCAAATTACACCTTTAACTTAACTTATTATCTTTTGTAAACACCAAGTTTGGCTAATTATGAATCTTAATCTGAAAGTTACTAATTTGGGGAAGTTACTTAAATATGGAAAGTTACTAAAAATGGAAAGTTTCTAAAAATAGAAAGAAACTCCAAATGTGTAATCTGATTAAAATGAGATTGTAAGTAATACGTGATCATTAATTTGTATAGGTTCTGTGAAGAAGGAGTAGTTCCTGTTTCCGTGTGCTTTCCTGATTTGTTTGATTTGCTATGCATAAGGTACAGATATTCTATCCCTTCTCAGTAGGGATTTCTCATGACTTCTCGATCCTTGACTTTGATTCGTTTGCTTTGCTATGATTCCCTTGATATGATCCTTTGGCTTGATGTTCGTTTGCTATGATATTCGTTGCTATCCATTTGTTATGATATGATTCAGTTCAGTTTGATACGTTCTGTTTGGATATGATATGATGACCTGATATGATATGATATGATTTGTTCTGTTCTATTGCCCGAGCTATTTAACTAGCCATGGAGATACCATGGCCATGTCATTGAGGCACTAATGGCATGACACTATCTGTGGCGGTATGATTAGTCCACAGCGTCCCCATTTGATATGATATGATATGATCTGATATGTGATCACTTGGCCATTATGATATGTGTGTATACTTGTCTAGTACAGGTGTATATATATGATTTGTTTTGTAGGGGGCGTATGGATGCATCGTAGGTACTTTGTTTCATTTTGTTAGTGATTGGGTTGTGCGTGCCTTGTACCCCCTCACTTCTGGGAGCTAGCTACTCCATTTGGTACTTGAGAGGTCTCCCCTCCTTGTGCACTTATGATTTGACGAATATGTATATGTGGTTATGTGGTCTATTCATGTATCATGTTCAGACATTTGTTTGAGCTCGTGGGCATTCCTATATGATCCGTTTGATTCCTAATAATTATCTGATCCGTAGTGTCTCTTGATCTCTCACTTCATTTGACTCATTTGACTTATGATATTTGTTCAGTTGATCTTTGATCTCTCATTCTTTGACAGATGATATTCTTTTCAGCAGGAGCTTATGTTTCCTTTTCCCTATACTTATATATGTTTTGATTATTCGTTTGTTATATATATCTGTTCACCGGGTTTTTAAGCTCAGCCACATTTCTTTTCCTGCGGCAGGTTTTAGGTTGGAAGCTGGGATTGAGTGAAGATTGCATAGGAGCTCTTAGTGGACCACCTTGATGATAGATACCAATTTGCTTTTGGATTAGACTTGGATTTACCTTCAGTTAGATTTGAGCTTGGATTTGTATTTCAGTTTTGGAACTCATTATGTATAGAGTTAGTATTTCGTTACTATCAGTAGAACACCTTTGTAACCATTATGTTTATAAGTCTTCCGCTTGCGTTCATATGTTCTGATTGACACCATAATGTGGCATTTTAACCCTTGTCGGGTTGGGGTGTTACATATACATCGACGATAAAACCTTTGACCACTCCTCTTCTGGCGTGTAACCAACCATTGTTATGTGTGTTTTGTGAGAATTGACGATTGGGTTATGTGCGTTTTGCCGAGTTGAGGATGATTCGTTATATATAAGTAAAAAATTGGCGGGACAAAGGTAAAATGAGGCGGGAAGATAATCCCGGCGACATGTCGTCGGTACAAAACAGGCGGGAAAAACTCCCGCCCAATTATTCGCTACTATTTACAAGCGGGGGAAGGCCAAATTTGACCTAAATAACGCCTGACGACATGTCGTCGGTAAATAAACAATAATAACATCACTTAACGCTAATCAAACGCTAATCAGGGTGGCTTTTTTATTATATAAACTACCGACGACATGTCGCCGGTAACAAATTGGCAGGGTAAATTCCCGCCCAGTTATTCGCAATTATTGGCAGGCAGGGGGAAAGTGAAATTTGACCGGCATGGTACCGACGACAGTCGTCGGGATTTTAGAACACTAAAAATTCAACGCTCGCTGGTCTTGG